>JBBGZY010000619.1:5895000-6495000 GCA_037952925.1 Lithobates clamitans | reverse complement strand
TAGCCAGTGCTAGAGGATCACTGCTGTCGGTTGTATCCAGCATATATAAGATTAGCATTGGAAAATTATCAGGAGACATAGGAGGAAACTTATTTGGACCAAGTTAATAGAAATACAAAAATGTAATATTATACATTAATTTTTTTTTTTTACCTTGAGTTCCACTTTGAACTAGGCCTGCTATACACTGCCCCAGCCCTATGAGCAACATCAGCCGCCATTCTTTCCTCCTGCAGCGATCGGATCGCAGATGAGGCGCAGAGAAGGCACCAGAACACTTGTACCCGACATGTTGCAGAATTGCTCCCAGCGTGTTCTGAGCAGATTGCAAATACACTTATCATATTTAAAGAATTGTGTTCGGCCATTTCTTGTGAAATGCTTATGCAAGAAAGCTGAAACCGTTCCTTTACCAATAACTGCCAGTGCCATTATTTCTGTTTTTATTTACTTTTTATTTTGATTGAAATAAGTGCTTACATATTACAAGTATTATATTGCCATCCTTTAGTGATATTAAGAAAAACATTTGTGATTGCCAAGTTGTTGTATCTACTATTTATTTTAAAATGTAACAAATACTTTTCTGATCAATGTGAAGCATTTTGTTTAAGAATTAAAAAAAGAATCCTACACTTTTTTTTTTTTTTTTTGGTTAGTCAGAAAAGTGTATAGCTTTGTATAGATAAAAACTGCCAGTAGATAAAACCAATGGTTTGACACCCATTACTGCCCCCACCCATCCCCCCCCCTTTTTTTTTTTTCATTGTTTTTCTTTTTAAGTTAAGTTTTTGTTGCCCTTTACATAGTTTACAGATGTTTAGTTTTTGTATGCTAACCTCTGTTAATGGAAATGTTTATAAAGTTTATTTTTACCAAAGATATGCAATTCATTCTGATAAAAGTATTGCAAAATAAACTTTTGTTTTATAACATAAAGATCGAGTTTTGTGTATTTATATATACGTGAATGCAGTTGTATTTATCAACACCAAATCCCAAATTAATAAAGCAAATACATTTTAAAGAAGAGGGGATTTTAAAGGTGTTGAATCCTTCTATCAGAATAATTTATTAATACATTTCTATTCTTAAATGTGTCTTTTATTACAAATCCATTAAAAGAGTTTGTGTAGTTTCCGTCCTCTAAAAGCATGAAAAGACTCAGTAAGTCATATTCGGTTTAGCAACCCCCAGATAGAAGGCAACTCCCACTATAAATATACACTGCTCAAAAAAATGAAAGGAACACTTTGAAAACACATCAGATCTCAATGGGGAAAAAAATATCACGCTGGATATCTACAATAATATGGACTGGGTAATGTGTTAGGAACGAAAGGATGCCACATTGTTTAATAAAAAATGATCAACCTACAGGGCGCTGAATTCAAAGACACCCCGAAAAGCAAAGTGAAAAAATGATGTGCAGGCTAGTCCATTTTGCTGAAATTTCATTGCAACAACTCAAAATGGTACTCAGTAGTTTGTATTTCCCCCACGTGCTTGTATGCATGCCTGACAATGTTGTGGCATGCTCCTATTGAGAACGGATGGGGTCCTGGGGTACAGTGGTGTAGTGGGTAGCACTTTCACCTAGCAGTAAGGAGGGTCGCTGGTTCAATTACCAACCAAGACACTACCTGCCTGGAGTTTGCATGTTCTCCCTGTGCCTGCATGGGTTTCCTCCGGGTACTCCGGTTTCCTCCCACACTCCAAAGACATGCTGGTAGGTTAATTGGATCCTGTCTAAATTGTCCCTAGTATGTATGAATGTGAGTTAGGGACCTTAGATTGTAAGCTCCTTGAGGGTAGGGACTGATGTGAATGTACAATGTATATGTTAAGCGCTGCGTAAATTGATGGCGCTATATAAGTACCTCAAATAAATAAAATAAATAATTTTCCTCCCGGATCTGGACCAGGGCATCACTGAGCTCCTGAACAGCCTGAGGTGCAACTTTGCGGCGTCGTATGGACCGAAACATAATGTCCAAGAGCTGTTATATTGGATTTAGGTCAGGCGAGCGTGGGGGTCATTTAATGGTATACATTCCTCCATCCTCCAGAATTTGACATCATACTCTTGCCACATGAGGCTGAGCATTGTTGTGCACCAGGAGGAACCCAGGACCCAATGCACCAGCGTAGGGTCTGACAATGGGTCCAAGGATTTCATCTCGATACCTAATGGCAGTCAGGGGGCCATTGTCTAGTCCAGGATTCTCCAAACTATGGCCCTTCAGCTGTTGTGGAACTACACATCCCATGAGGCTTTGTAAAACTGACATTAACAGCCATGACTAGGCATGATGGGAGTTGTAGTTCCTGAACAACTGGAGGGTCATAGTTTGGAGATCCCTGGTAGCCTGTAGAGGTGTGTGCGTCCTTCCATGGATATGCCTCCCCAGACCATCACTGACCCACCTCCATGCCGGTCATGCTGAGTGATGTTACAGGCAGCAGAACGTTCTCCATGGCTTCTCCAGACTTTCACGTCTGTCACATGTGCTCAGGGTGAACCTGCTCTCATCTGTGAAAAGCACAGGGCGCCAGTGGCGGACCGGCCAATTCTGGTGTTCAACAGCAATTGCCAAATGCCAATTGAGCTCCACAGTGCCAGTCAGTGAGCACAGGGCCCACTAGAGGACGTTGGGCCCTCAGGCCACCCTCATGAAGTCTGTTTCTGATTGGTCAGAGACATTCACACCAGTGGCCTGCTGGAGGTCATTTTGTAGGGCTCTAGCAGTGCTCATCCTGTTCCTCTTTGCACAAAGGAGCAGATACGGGTCCTGCTGATGGGTTAAGGACCTTCTACGGCCCTGTCCAGCTCTCCTTAAGTAATTGCCTGTCTCCTGTAATCTCCTCCCATGCTCTTCAGACTGACCTGGGAGACACAGCAAACCTTCTGGCCATGGCACATGTAGCTGTGTCATTGTGAAGGAGTTGGACTGCCTGTGCAACCTCCTATAGGGTCCAGGTATCGTCTCGTGCTACCAGTAGTGACCCTGACCCTAGCCAAAAGCAAAAACTAGTCAGAAAAGATGAGTAGTAAAAAAAATGTCAGTGGGTTCCACCTGTAAAACCATTCCTGTTTTGGAGGTAGTCTCATTGTTGCCCATCGAGTGCACCTGTTAATTTTATGAACGCCAAAGCAGCTGAAACTGATTAACAACCCCCTCTGCTACCTAACTGACCAGATCAATATCCCAGCAGTTTAATTGACTTCATGCTATACTATGATTAATAAGTGTTCCTTTATTTTTTTTGAGCTGTGTGTTTGTGTGTATATATGTATGTACAGTGGAAAAAGTCTACACACCACTGTTAAAATGTCAGGTTTCTGTAATGTAAAAAAAAAAAAGACAGATAAATCCTTTCATAACTTTTTCCCACCATTTTACAACTCAATTGAAAAACAAACTGAAATCTTTTGGGAAGGGGGGGGGAGCTAAAATAAAAAAATAAAATAATGTGGTTGCATAAGTGTGCACACCCTCTTATAACTGGGGATGTAGCTGTGTTCAGAATTAAGCAATCACATTCAAACTTGTTAAATATGAGTCAGTACACACCTGCCATCATTTAAAGTGCCTTTGATTAACTCCAAATACAGTTCAGCTGTTATAGTAGGTCATGCCTGCATTTTCTTAGTCGCATCCTACAGCAAAAGCCATGGTCCGCAGAGAGCTTCCAAAGCATCAGAGGGATCTCATTGTTCAAAAGTATCAGTCAGGAGAAGAGTACAAAAGAATTTCTAAGGGAATAGATATACAATGGAACAGAGTGAAGACCGTCATCAAGTGGAGAAAATATGGCACAACAGTGACATTACCAAGAACTGGACGTCCCTCCAAAATTGATGAAAAGACGAGAAGAAAACTGGTCAAGGAAGCTGCCAAGAGGCCTACAGCAACATTAAAGGAGCTGCAGGAATATCTGGCAAGTACTGGCTGTGTGGTACATGTGACAACAATCTCCCGTATTCTTCATTTGTCTGAGCTATGGGGTAGAGTAGTAAGACGGAAGCTCTTTCTTAAAAAGAAAAACTTCCAAGCCCGTCTCTCAAAAGAATGTGGGAAAATGTCTTATGGTCTGATGAAACTAAGGTTGAGTTTTTTTTGGCCATAATTCCAATAGATATGTTTGGCGCTAAAACAACACTA
The DNA here is from genome assembly GCA_037952925.1 of Lithobates clamitans. Taxonomy (NCBI): domain Eukaryota; kingdom Metazoa; phylum Chordata; class Amphibia; order Anura; family Ranidae; genus Lithobates; species Lithobates clamitans. The sequence continues at coordinate 6,490,834 of JBBGZY010000619.1, read as the reverse complement.
CACATCACTGAAATACACCATACCCACCGTGAAGCATGGTGGTGGCAACATCATGCTTTGGGGCTATTTTTCTTCAGCTGGAACACGAACCTTAGTCAAGGTAGAGGGAATTTATGAACAGTTCCAAATACCAGTCACTATTGATACAAATCCTTCAGGCTTCTGCTAGAAAGCTGAACATGAAGAGAAACGTCTTTCAGCATAACGACCCAAAGCATACATCCAAATCAACAAAGGAATGGCTTCACCAGAAGAAGATTAAAGTTTTGGCATGGCCCAGCCAAAGCCCAGACCTGAACCCCATTGAAAATCTGTGGGGTTATCTGAAGACGGCTGTGCACAGGAGATGCCCTCGCAATCTGACAGATTTGGACTGTTTTTGAAAAGAAAAGTGGCCAAATATTGCCCAGTCAAGATGTGCCATGCTGATCGACTAATACCCAAAAAGACTGAGTGCTGTAATGAAATCAAAAGGTGCTTCAACAAAGTATTAGTGTAAGGGTGTGCACACTTTTGCAACCATATTTTTTTTAATTTTTACTTCCCTCCACCTAAAAAGATGTTTGTTGTTCAATTATGCTTATAGTGACATTAAAGGTGGAAAAAGTTCTGAAATTATTTATCGTTATCATTTTTTTTTTACCTCACAGAAGCCTGACATTTTAACAGGGGTGTGTAGACTTTTTATATCCACTGTATATATATATGTATGTACAGTGCCTTGCAAAAGTATTCACCCCCCTTGGCATTTTTTTTGTGTTTTGTTGCCTCACAACCTGGAATTAAATGGATTGTTTGAGGATTTGCATCATTTAACCACTTCTGGACCGCCCACCGTCATACGTCGGCTGTTTGAAGAGGAGTATCGTTATGGCAGCAGCTATCTGCCATAACCCCGGTATCCTCTTCTTTAGTGAGCGGTTTGGTTTAAGATAAAAGTTATCTCTCTGGCGGATTCGCTGCAAGATCACGTTTATCGCCCCCCCCCCCCCCCCCCAATGCGCTCCGGTGCCCTCCGCTGCTTACCGGATCCGTCGGTAGCGGCGGAGGCGATCAGATCTTCATCCTTGCTGGGCATGGAGATGAGTGAGGGGAAGATGGCCCACCCATCTCCATAACAATGCAGGGCGGAAGCGACGTCAAAACGTCACTTCCGCCCATAGCTCTTAAAGGGCCATTTTTTAATTATTTTTTTTAAATGACTTTTTTTTTTATTGCATTTTAGTGGAAATATGAGATCTGAAGTCTTTTTGACCCCAGATCTCATATTTAAGAGGTCCTGTCATGCTTTTTTTTCTATTACAAGGGATGTTTACATCCCTTGTAATAGGAATAAAAGTGATTTTTTTTTAAAAAAACAGTGTAAAAATAAAAGGAAAAATAAATAAGAACAAATATAACTTTTTTTTAAACGTGCCCCGTCCCGACGAGCTCGTGTGCAGAAGCGAACTCACACGTGAGTACCGCCCGCATATGAAAACATTGTTCAAACCACACATGTGAGGTAATTCTAGCCCTAGACCACCTCTGTAACTCAAAACATGCAACCTGTAGAATTTTTTAAACGTCGCCTATGGAGATTTTTAAGGGTAAAAGTTTGTTGCCATTCCACAAGCGGGTGCAATTTTGAAGTGACGTGTTGGGTATCAATTTACTTGGCGTAACATTATCTTTCACAATATAAAAAAAATTTGGGCTAACTTTACTGTCTTATTTTTTAATTCAAAAAAGTGTATTTTTTCCAAAAAAAGTGTGCTTGTAAGTGGTTATTTCCAGAACATGCCCACAACTTTGAAGATGTATTTTTTTTTTTTTAATTGTGAAGCAAACAATAAATAGAACAAAATAACAGAAAAAGTAAATGTGCAGAACTCTTCACCCCCCTAAAGACAATACTTTGTAGAGCCACCTTTTGCGGCTATCACAGCTCCAAGTCACTTTGGATAAGTCTCTATGAGCTTGCCACATCTTACCACTGGGATTGTTGCCCATTCCTCCTTGCAAAACTGCTCCAGCTCCTTCAAGATGGATGGTTTGTGTTTGTGAACAGCAATCTTTAAGTCTGACCACAGATTTTCTATTAGATTGAGGTCTGGGCTTTGACTACTTTGATTTACATATTTCCCCTTAAACCACTCAAGTGTTGCTTTAGCAGTGTGTTTGGGGTCATTGTCCTGCTGGAAGGTGAACCTCCGTCCTAGCCTCAAATCACACACAGAGTGGTGCAGGTTTTGCTCAAGAATATCCCTGTATTTAGCACCATCCATCTTTCCCTCAACTCTGACCAGTTTCCCAGTCCCGACTGCTGAAAAACATCCCCACAGCATGATGCTGCCACCACCATGTTTCACTGTGGGGATGGTGTTCTTTGGCTGATGTGTTGGGTTTGCGCCAGACATAGTGTTTTCTTTGGCCAAAAAGTTCAATTTTAGTCTCATCAGACCAGAGCACCTTCCTCCATACATTTTGGGAGTCTCCCACATACCTTTTCGCAAACTCAAAACGTGCCATTTTGTTTTTTTCTGAAAGTAATGGCTTTCTTCTGGCCACTCTGCCATAAAGCCCAACTCTATGGAGTGTACGGCTTATTGTCATCCTATGTACAGATACTCCAGTCTCTGCTGTGGAACTCTGCAGCTCCTCCAGGGTTACCTTAGGTCTCTGTGCTGCCTCTCTGATTAATACCCTCCTTGCCCGGTCCGTGTGTTTTGGTGTGCAGCCGTCTCTTGGCAGGTTTGCTGTTATGCCATGTTCTTTCCATTTGGTTATGATAGATTTGATGGTGCTCCTAGGAATCATCAGATTTGGATGTTTTTTTTATAACCTAACCCTGACTTGTACTTCTCAACAGCATTGTCCCTTTACTTGTTTGGAGAGTTCCTTGGCCTTTATGGCAGTGTTTGGTTAGTGGTGCCTCTTGCTTAGGTGTTGCAGCCTCTGGGGCCTTTCAAAAAAGGTGTGTATATGTAATGACAGATCATGTGACACTTAGATTGCACACAGGTGGACATCATTTCATGAATTATGTGACTTCTGAAGGTAATTGGTTGCACCAGATCTTTTTATGGGCTTTATAACAAAGGGGGTGAATACATACGCACATGGCAATTATCTTTTTTTTATTTCTGAAAAATTAATTTATGTATATATTTTTCTAATTTTACTTCACCAACTTAGGCTATTGTGTTCCGATCCATCACATATACCGGTAAGTAAGATTAAAAAAAAACATTGAACTAAAGGCTGTAATGTAACAAAATAGGTAAAAAGCCAAGGGGGGTGAATACTTTTGCAAGGCACTGTGGAGTTTTTTATATATATATATATATATATATATATATATATATATACACACACACACACACAATCTCCCAAAAATGAGTAAACCCTCACATTTGTATAAATATTTTATTATATCTTTTGATGTGACAACACTGAAGAAATGACACTTTGCTACAATGTAAAGTAGTGAGTTTACAGCTTGTATAACAGTGCAAATTTGCTGTTCCCTCAAAATAAATCAACACACAGCCATTAATGTCTAAACCGCTGGCAACAAAAGTGAGTACACCCCTAAGTGAAAATGTCAAAATTGGGCCCAATTAGCCTTTTTCCTTCCCTGGTGTCATGTGATGCATTAGTGTTACAGGTGTGAATGGGGGAGCAGGTGTGTTAAATTTGGTGTAATCGCTCTCACTATCCCATACTGGTCACTGGAAGTACAACATTGCACCTCCAAAGAACTTTTTGAGGATCTGAAAAAAAGAATTGTCGCTCTACATAAAGATGGCCTAGGCTATAAGAAGATTGCCAAGACCCTGAAACTGAGCTGCAGCACGGTGGCCGAGACCATACAGCGGTTTAACAGGACAGGTTCTACTCCGAACAGGACTCGCCATGGTCGACCAAAGAAGCTGAGTTCACGTGCTCAGCGTCATATCCAGAGGTTGTCTTTGGGAAATAGACGTATGAGTGCTGCCAGCATTGCTGTAGAGGTTAAAGGGGTTTGGGGGGGGGGGGGGGTGTCAGCCTGTCAATGCTCAGACCATACGCCGCACACTGCATTAAATTGGTCTGCATGGCTGTCATCCCAGAAGGAAGCCTCTTCTAAAGATGATGCACAAGAAAGTCGCAAACAGTTTGCTGAAGACAATCAGACTAAGGACATGGATTACTGAACCATGTCCTGTGGTATGGTGAGACCAAGATAAACTTATTTGGTTCAGATGGTGTCAAGCATGTGTGGCGGCAACCAGGTGAGGAGTACAAAGACAAGTGTGTCTTGCCTACAGTCAAGCATGGTGGTGGGAGTGTCATGATCTGGGGCTGAATGAGTGCTGCCGGCACTCGGGAGCTAACAGTTCATTGAGGGAACCATGAATGCCAACATGTACTGTGACATACTGAAGCAGAGCATGATCCCCTTCCTTCGGAGACTGGGCCGCAGGGCAGTATTCCAACATAACAAACACACCTCCAAGATGACCACTGCCTTGTCAGAGAAGCTGAGGGTAACGGTGATGGACTGGCCAAGTATGTCTCCAGACCTAAACCCTATTGAGCATCTGTGGGGCATCCCCAAACAGAAGGTGGTGGAGCGCAAGGTCTCTAACATCCACCAGCTCTGTGATGTCATCATGGAGGAGTGGAAGAAGACTTCAGTAGCAACCTGTGAAGCTCTGGTGAACTCCATGTCCAAGAGGGTTAAGGCAGTGCTGGAAAATAATGGTGGCCACACAAAATATTGACACTTTGGGCCCAATTTGGACATTTTCACTTAGAGAGTGTACTCACTTTTGTTGCCAGCGGTTTAGACATAAATGGCTGTGTGTTGAGTTATTTTAGTTATATATATATATATATATATATATATATATATATATATATATATATATATATATATATAAAATAGAAAAAAATACCTCGCTATTGAAACATATAAACTAAAACTAAAGCACCTACTAAAGTGAGATACACACACAGATATAATGGGAAAAAATGTAGCAGCGCTAAGGAAGATATCAAAAGCTAAGTAATTGGTGAATCGGTGAAATTAATAATCAGCAGTGATAATGATTTAAAATTCATCAAGGTAATATTGTTGATACCAACAAAATCACAATATATTGGACACAAGGACACTAATGAATATAAGGATATATATATATATATATATATATATATATATATATATATATATATATGTATACATACACAGACACTTTTTTTTTGTATTGGCTGTAAGCAACATGGCACAGTGGCCTAGTGGTCAGAGTCCATTGCTTCAAATCCCAACATGGAACACTAGCTGTGTTCTACTTGTGGAACATGCTGGTAGGGAAATAGTCCCCAGTATATCAATGTATGCAATAAGGTTGGAGCCTAACGCTTACTACCCTCTGCGGTCCAGGGGGCCCTACCGATGATTGTGTTATTTTGTTTTTTTACATTTTTATTTTTTTTTTTTTGTTTTTTAGCTTTTTAGCTAGTTTTTAGCTTTTTTTTTTTTAAATTGCTGGACAGCAATTTGACATTGCGGGACTGCACTGCAACTGTAAGCCAAGCGCTTGGCTCTGGGTTGAGGTGCAGCCCCACTGTTCTCCAAATGCAAGTTTGATAGGCAGTGCCACCTGTCAAACGCTGCAGCCTGAGTTAAAATTACTGTGGCATATGTACTGCCCTGTTACTCTGGAGGGTGGCCTGGGCCCTGGGGACATTAAAACCCCAGCTCAGCCTCCTGCTTTTACCGCCGTCTGGCTACTATTGTGAAAGAGCCCTTAGATTGCAAGCTCCTTGAGAGCAAGGACTGATATCAATGTACAGTATGTAAAGCACTGCCTAAATTGTCGACGCTGCGTATATACCAAAAATAAATATATTTTGGAAGCTAAAGGGTATATCCGCCCAAAACTTTTAATAATTGCAGGAGAACGCCGATCTGAACATTAACCTGTAGCTTGTGGTAAACCATAACCAACCATCACATTTCATCCCTGTAAAAATTTGAGGCAGACTGCAAAAAAATGCGTTTCCTAATTGGCCGCACACATCTGTCTGATAGAATTTAGTTGCTGCACAATGACTACATATCTTCACATTGCTCATCTGAAAGGCTTTTCTTTTTTTTAAAAAAAAAACCCTTCTAAAGCTCAGAAGGATTTAGATTGCCATTGCAAATGGGCTTATAAAATGTATTTCCTTTAATGTATTCTTTATCACTCGCATCCTATTAATGAAATATGACATCACCTCTGGCCAATCAGGGCCACTTCCTGAGAAGAAAACCTTTGTTCCCTGGACAGATACCAAGTGAGTGACAGCAGCTTTGCTTGCCTACATGCAGCAGTCGCTAAGCAACAAACAAGAGTCAGTTCGCCGCATGTGTATTTTAAACCATTAACCCTCCTGATGAACAGGGCTATTTTTATATTCACTCAACAAACCTGAGTCTAAAATTAGACAAATGCCTATTATATTAACCGCAATTAAAATGAATCGTTATTACTGAAGCTGACGTCATTTGAACTGCATTATCTGATCATACGAGGCGCCTTTAACTAGCTAGCTATGGATATCGGAGGGAGGGAAGGATTTCCAAATATCCGGACAGTTTAATATTATTAATTTCCCAAATCAACCAATCAAAATCTTTGTTTCATTTTCAGATAACAACTGCAACGGTTATCATCCGATGCTGACTGGTTGCTAATGAGAACAGCAATTATTATATTATAAGCTTACCAGTCTTTAAATGTGGTGGCTGCATTCGTTTTCTTTTCTCAAGCCTTTTTTTCCTCAATTTTTGCCTGGTGATCCTGCCAGTAATATACCCACCTCCGGACCAGCGGCGTACCCATACATTGATGGACTTCAAGTGGTTATTCCTGGGATGATGTCTACAGCTTGCAGGCATCATTCCAATAACGTTCTTTTAGAGCGGGCGGTCGACTCTCTTGTCAAAGCAATCCTAGCGGCTTCCACTGTTCTCACCCCTTGTGTCGGCAGATCGGAGAGCCGAACAAAGCCTGGTAACCCGGAACCGATGACCTGACATCACTTCCGGCTTACCCGGACGACAACAACGCCATTTTCAAAAATCAAAAGCATTCGAAAACACTGATCTTGGTGTAATCAAATGCTTTTAAAGCGGTTGTAAGCCGCTGGTGATTAAAAAAAAATCCCTGCAAGGCAATGTCATAATGTGCTAGTATGCATCGCATACAAGCACATTATGATAGACTTACCTTAGAATGAAGCCCTCGAGCGCCACAATGTCACCCCTGAGACAGTTGACACCTTCCCCCGATCCTTCTTCGTCTACAGGAGTGGCCGGGGCGCAATGACGTCACGGGCTCTGAAGGTCTCGCACTGCAAGCTGGACCTTCAGAGCGCATGCGGTGATGTCATCGGCTGTATGCACTCTGAATATCTCCTAAACAGTGCAAGGTTAGGAGATATTCACAGTACCTACAAGTAAGCCTTATTATGGGCTTGCCTGTAGGTACAAGTGGTAGTACAGAGTTTACTACCACTTTAACCCCTTGGCGCTGGCTGCTGCCGGTCTTTTAAGGGGTTTGCTGTGCTGGGAGGGGCTTATGGCCATGTGTACGCAGTGATTGGCGGTTACATGATCGGAAATTTTCCGTGAGCCGCCAGTCACTGTGCGCTCTCAGAACATCATTGTCGGCGCTATTGCTCGCAAATATGCGGCTGCTCGCGTCAAGGCCCGGCCGCCGAGAGGCCGTATATTTGCGTGTGCTTGACACCAAGAGGTTAAGAGCAGAAAAGGGATTTGGGGTCTTATAGACCTCAGATCTCCCCATAAAGAGTACCTGTTGCATGCCCATTTCTGTCACAAGGATGTTTACATTTCTTGTGACAGCAATAAAAGTGATAGAAAAAAAAAAGAAATTTAAAGCGGGGGTCCACTTATCTATTGTTTTTTTTTTTTTTGGAGTTCATTCACAAACTTTTCTTCTCAGCATTACATACTCACATATTGTGTGTAATATGTCCGCCTGTGTCAGATTTTGTTGGAAAGAATAACTTATATTATTCACTGCAGGCGTTTTCCATCTTCATTGTGGGCATTTGAAGCCAACAAGCATTTATTTCCTGGATGTGGTGAATGCTGTGCTCCCAGCATTCACTGCTCGTTCCCGCACATGCTCAGTGGCATCCTGGGAAGCCTGAGACTAGCTCCCAGGAGACTGTGCGGAGTCTGGGAGAGGCTAGAAACACGCCTACTCCCACGGGAGGAGAACCAGGAAGTGCAAAGAAGAATAGAAAAATAAAAGGTAATTACGGCGATTTAAATTTTTTTAAACGGTATGTCAGCATCTAGGCAAGGAAGAGAATACATACAGATATTGTTCAAAATTTGGGTGGAACCCGCTTTAAGCAACGGTGTAAAAAAAAAATTAATAAAATATATATATATATATATATATATATATATATATATATATATATTACATTTATAATAAAAAAAAGTAAAGTAACCTTGTGCTCGTGCACAAAGGCAAGCACATATGTTGGTCCCGTACGCACACAAACAGCGTCGCCCCACAGGTGAGGTACCACCAGGAACTAATCTTAATCACAATCAGCGCAATTATATATAATCCTCCCCACAAACAAAGATTAATGTGTATATATATTGTGCTGCCAGCTAAAGCACTCAATAGGGATTCCACAACACTGATCAATAGTGTTGATCAGTGTTGTGGTTTCACCGCGAACATCAGATCACGACAAAAATGTAAATGTAAAGTGGTAACCTGTAAGGGCTTATAAAGCGTCGCCTATGGATAGTAAAATTTACGTTGTGACATTTAAAAATTTCAAAACCCACCAATTTATTCTCTAGGGCCTCTGCTTTAAAAAAAAAAAAAATAATGTTTGGGGTTCTAAGTAGTGCTCTAGCAAAAAAAATACTGATTGTTACATGTAAACAAAAAAGTGTCATAAAAGGCCTGGTTTGGAAGTGGATACTTTCAGTTCTATAATGACAACGCTCCAGGACTTCATCCTTCTGCTACAGTTCATAACACAGGGGCCATGGTTCTGTGGTCTTCAGATAGCTGAGATCGATGTAACTGATCCACAGCCAGCAAAGGCAGACAGCACAGGAAATGCTTAGCTAAAACAAAACACTTTCATTGATATATGTAGCCGCTTGCCAACGCAGTTTTACGATGTTACCTTACGTCGCTTTGCCTTTTCGGCACGTGTGCCCCGGAGCCGATGGGAGTGCCCGGGGGGGCGCGATGACCGCTGAGCTCCCGCGATTGCTCGTGACAGAGCGAGAGCTGGGATCTGTGTGTGTAAACACACAGATCCCGGTTCTTTCAGGGGAGAGGAGACAGATCGTGTTTTCATACTATGTATGAACACCGATCTCTCTCTCCTCCTAGACAGTCTCCTCCCCCCCACAGTTAGAAACACACACAGGGAACACGGTTACCCCCTTGATTGCCCTCTAGTGTTAACCCCTTCCCTGCCAGTGACATTTACACAGTAATCAGTGCATTTTTATAGCTCTGATCGCTGTATAAATGCCAATGGTCCCAAAAAAGTGTCAAAAGTGTCCGATCTGTTCCCCATAATGTCCCAGTCCCGATAAAAATCGCAGATCACCGCCATTACTAGTAAAAAAAATAATAATAAAAATGCCATAAATCTATCCCTTATTTTGTAGATGCTATAACTTTTGCGCAAACCAATCAATATACGCTTATTGCGATTTTTTTTTTTTTTTTACCAAAAACATGTAGAAGAATAAATTGAGGAAAAAATTAGTTTTTTTGATAAAAAATGTGGGATATTTATTATAGCAAAAAGTAAAACATATTGTGTTTTTTTCAAAATTGTCGCTCTTCTTTTGTTTATAGCGCAAAACATAAAAACCACAGAGGTGATCAAATACCCCCAAAAGAAAGCTCTATTTGTGGGGAAAAAAAGGACGTCAATTTTGTTTGGGTACAGCGCCGCACGACCGTACAATTGTCAGTTAATGCGACGCAGTGCCGAATCGCAAAAAATGGCCTGGTCATTGAGCAGCCAAATCTTCCGGGACTGAAGCGGTTAAGAGACCAAAAGGGATCAAACAAAAAAAAATTAATTGTTAGGGTTTTTATTTAAGACTTAAGGGATTACAGTTTTTATTTAGGGCTTAATATAATATTAGCAATAGCAATATATCATAAAATGGTACCAATGCAGTATCGCTGTTGTACTTCAGCCAATTAGCTGTAGCACACTCCTAGGTTTAAGTTAAATGCTAGGCAAATTTAGTTTTAGCTCATCTGTAATCAGTGGAGCAGGGGTTGATCGGTTAGGGCTGCTCAGGTTTTCACAGGCTGCTGCTCTGCTACTTCCCTCTTTATTCTAGAGATTTCTATAACATAGTGGGAGGGAGGGCAGAGGCTTTAGCCTAAATATTTATAGGACTGCAGCCAATCCCTGGGGAGGCGGGCCCCAAAAGGTGGGAAAGAGTCCATAAATAGTCTGAAGCCTGAGTGGCTAGGGGAGTCTGCAAGATGGGGTTGTAAGGCAGCATTCCAGGGTCCAGGTCTCTGGAGGAAACCCCTGTTGAGGGGCCTTGCCATCCTGTGCAGTAGCCAGGGGAGAGAGCCAGTTGAAAACATTGAGGTCCCAGCTAGGCTTAACTGGGAGGGAGTAAAGGGAGAGCATCCCAGAAATCCAAGGGGTCAGAAGAAATGTCACGGGAGAAGAGCCAGGAAGGAATCTATGGGAGAGAGCCCAAGTTGACCAGAGGGTAAGTGATTCTTTATCTCCCTCATGGGAAAGAACCTGTTGGATATCGACTAGAGGCAACTGATAAACCTGTTACTCAGTGAGCATAAGACCCCAGTGCTGCAAGAGTGACTGTATGGTGGTTTAGTCTCTGGGAGGAGGACAGGTCACAGGCAGCATGGAGCTCCTGTGCGACATTTGTTAAGAGACGTACAGCCAGAAATGGTGCAAATACAGCCAAGCAGGGATGAAATACTGTTGGGTGTTGTATAAGTGCAGCTGGAGTTGTACTAGTTTTTTTTTATTTTTTAGAGTAGGGCAAGAGTAGTTAGCAGTCTTCAGGTTCTACTGCTTAGTTTTATGCTATGCTCCCTGTCCCCATCCAAGTGTATCATTCCCCAATAAAACCCACAAAATGAAACCCCTAGACTGATTCTTGGGTCAGAGAAAGACTGCCGAAAATACTGTGTGCCTGACTGTGTGTGTGGTATGGGGAGAAAATTAGCCCAAGCTACCAGCAGCTCTTTAGAGGGTGCGTTACATTGAACACAGCATTGAACACATTTTTAATTGGTTGCCTGGAATGTGGTCAGCATGCTCAGTAGGGTGCCCACGTGTCCCGGATTGCCCGGGACATTCCCGCAATTGGCAGGTCTGTCCCGGGTCCCGGGCACCTTCATTCCGGGACAATACAATGTCCTGAAATGGAATTGACAGAGCGAGCAAACCCCGCTATAGCGCTGGTGCTCGCTCTGCCTCCAGCTCCAACTGAGACTCTGGCCACTGGTTGATATAGCCGCCTGGAGGCTAGCAACCAGTGACCTCACAGCCTGAATACCCAGCATGCAAAGCGGAGGAGAAGTTAACATTCTCCTCCTCCGCGCCTAACGTTCTCCACCATGGACGAGGCTGTCAGCGGGGGCAGCCCCAAATACACTATTCCACCGGCACTGTGACTGTTACGATCTCCGCAGCCCTGCTGGATATCTACCTGCCTCGTACCGCAGAGCAGACCGAAGCCGCTTCCCCCTCCTCGGCTATTTACAAGTACATGGAGAGGGAAGAGGGACACCGCTGTACATTCCTGGCGCTGATCTGAGTTCTGTTCTAAGCTCATATTATATGTGTCTGTAGATGGACAGAGGAGGGACAGTGATCAGGAAAAGGGTAAAAAGTGCCCCCCCCCGGCATGTTTATGACACCCACCTTTCCACTAGCACAAGTGGAAGGGGGGTCTGTACTGTTGGGGGTTCTCTACTTAGTGGGGGGTCTGTACTGTGGGGGGTCTGTACTTAGGGGGGTTTATAATGAGGGAGGGGGTCTATACTTAGTCAGGGGGGACTATACTGATGGAGAAGGGGTCTGTATTCAGTGGGGGGGGTCTATAATTAGGGGGCGAGTCTGTACTGAGGGAGGGGAATCTATACTTGATGGAGGGGGGGTCTTTACTGAGGGGGTATATACTTAGTGGAGAGGGGGGTTCGTACTGAGGGAGGGGGTCTATAGTTAGTGGGGGGGTCCATACTGAGGGAGGGGGTCTATAGTTAGTGGGGGAGTCTGTACTGAAAGAGGGGGCCTATACTTAGTGGAGAGGGGGGTCTGTACTGAGGGAGGGGGTCTATAGTTAGTGGGGGGATCCGTACTGAGGGAGGGGGTCTATAGTTAGTGCAGGGGTCTGTACTGAGGGAGGGGTTCTACAGTTAGTAGAGGGGGGGTCCGTACTAAGGGAGGGGGGTCTATACTGAAGAAAGGGGATCTGTACTAAGAGAGGGGAATCTATTATTACAATGTAATAATAGAAATACATTGCATGGTGTTGGGATGATATAAGTGCTAAAACCAGCCATTCACCCAACAAATCACTCGCCGCCGAAATCCCGCCAACCCCGAAACTACATTCCCCCACCCCCGGTCCTTGGCAAAATTGTCCCTGAATGGCAGTTGGGGAATGTGGTCACCCTAATGCTCAGTACTTTGTTGAAGCACCTTTGGCACCAATTACAGCCTCAAGTCTTTTTGAGTATGATGCTGCGAGCTTGGCACACCTATTTTTGGGCAGTTGCTCCCATTATTCTTTGCAGGACCTCAAAGCTCCATCAGATTGTATGGGAAGCATCCTTGCACAGGCATTTTCAGATCTCTACAGAGATGCTCAATCAGATTCAAGTATGGGCTCTGGCTGGGCCACTCAAGGACATTCACAGAGTTGTCTCATAGCAAATCCTTTGTTATCTTGGCTGTGTGCTTAGAGTTGTTCTGTTGGAAGATGAACCTACACCCCAGTCTGAGGTCCAGAGTGCTCTGGAGAAGGTCACGCTATCATACAGGCCTGATTGGTGGAGTGCTACAGAAATGGTTGTTCTTCTGAAAGGTTCTCCTCTCTTCACAGAGAAACGTTGGAGCTCTGTCAGAGTGACCATCGGGTTCTTGGTCATCTCGCTGACTAAGGCCCCTCTCCCTCGATCGTGCAGTTTGGCCGGGCAGCCCGCTCTAGGAAGAGTTCTGGTGGTTCCAAACTTCTTCCATTTACAGATGATGGAGGCCACTGTTCTCACTGGGACCTTCAATGCTGCAGCCATTTTTCCGTACCCTTCCCCAGATCTGTGCCTCCATACAATCCTGTCTCAGAGGTCTACAGACCATTGCATGGACTTCATGGCTTGGTTTGTGCTCTGACATGCACTGTTAACTGTGGGACCTTATATAGACAGGTGTGTGCCTTTCCAAATCATGTCCAATCAACTGAATTACCACATATGGACTCCAATCAAGTTGTAGAAACATCTCAAGGATGATCAGTGGAAACAGGATGCACCTGATTTAAATTTTGAGTGTTATGACAAAAGCAGTGAATACTTATGTACATGTGATTTTTTTTCTGTTTTTTATTTTTAATACATTTGCAAAGATGTCAAACAAACTTCTTCCATGTTGTCATTATGGGGTATTGTTTGTAGAATTTTGAGGAAAATACTGAATTTAATCCATTTTGGAATAAGACTGTAACATAGCAAAATGTGGAAAAAGTGTAGCGCTGTAAATACTTTCCGGATGCACTGTATATATAGCTGTAGCACTGGTAGATTTGCAATCTACCGCATGTTAGGTAAATTTAGTAAATTGTGCGTTAGGAAGGTTAAAGTTTGCCTCTGTTCCAGCTTGGCTGACGTTGTGGGTGTTTCCGTGCTGACCGGTGGGTGTCGCTGTTACCACTGGTCAGGGTTGGAAAGGCAACGTGTTGAAGCGAATGGATGCTCCTCTGTCCCGGAGGCACGTTCGGTGGAGGTGGTCCTCTGAGTTGCATTCTGGGCGAGGGTATTTATGGGACAGACGCCATATTTTGGGGTTCGTTTTTCAGCCACCTGCTGGCCCTCCTGGCCGACAGGTATGCGTTGAGAGGCTACCTCGTGGTCCTCCGATCGGGAGGCCCACGATACAGCGGCGCAGGGGTGGGTCCAGAGGCTTGTCTGGGGCCTACCACCGCGGCCGAGGAATGGTCCTGAGCTGTCGGTCCCGTGTGACGAAGCTGGACAACCGAGGAGATCCCAGGGGAGGACCCGTCTTGGAGAGATCACGCAGTGAGCTGGTCTATAGAGAGGCCTGGTAACTCGGTTGGAGGACGTATCCAAAAGTAACTATACAGCATAGTGTTGCCGGCTCGGCTAAAAGGTTTAAGCACTGTGACTGACTTTCACTATAGAGAAATCTATACATCCTGTGGCAGAGGATCGTACGGATTTTTGTTCCCAACTAAGTCTGTGGCAGAGACTTTGATTCGTGCTGCGTACTGGCTGCTAGACCGATAAGAGAGGCCTATCCAGACGAGCAAGGAGTGTGTCCCAAAAGGGTTGCGCATTTCAATAGTATTTGAATTCTACCAGGACATTTTGTCAAGAGAACCCTACCAGAGAATATTTGAGTTTCTTCTGCAAGTTTCCTTTCTGCCTCTTTCCTGCTACTTCCTAAATCGTTTGTTTTAATAAAGCATTGAAAACGTACTCCAGTGTTGGTGCATGTGTTGTCCAGGAGTAAACTCAATGGAACCCCTAGACCCGGTGCAACAGAGGGAAGCAGAGTCAAGGTAACAGACTCGCTTAAACCAGCAGCTCCACCGTGAGTTAGTGCTACATAGCAATGGGCATATCTGTTCTGCAATGGTGACTAGGCTGCTTTCAAACTGATCCGCAGGTGCAACGCAGTGAATGGACCCCTAGCTTTTCAGTCTAGGGGTCATTCAGGCTAGAACGCTGGCCATGAATGGCAATTCACAGAAGGGTCCAATGAAGATCTCCACCAGTCGTGATGGTCATAAGTTGGTAATGACACCAATAATGAAAAGAAGGGACTGATAGTGAAGTACATTTGTGGGACTGATAGTGAAGTACATTTGTGGGACTGATAGTGAAGTACATTTGGCAGGTGTTTATTGTGCAAAAATGTAGATTGGTACCTACAAAATAGAGAAGTTAGACATGCATATCACATTGCAGGGATAAAATCCAGGAAACGCCGCATCCAGCGGGTGTTCCACCGAAACCGGAAGTGACGCCGTTTGAAATCAACACCGGAATTTACTTTAATTACATCAACGCGTTTCGCCCTCCCACAAGGCGTCATCAAGGACCTTTTTATTTTATTTTTTGCCTTCTTCTGGATCTACTGTGAGTATAGGGTTCTATATATGTAGGATTTTGATGTATTAATTTATTTCTAAATGTTTCTATTGGTTAAACTTGTTAGATGTCTTTTCAACTGGACTAATATATAACATGCAAAAATCAAACCTAAAACTTAACGAATGTTGATAACTTTTTCCTTATTTTTCTTCCCTCTACTCCCCTCCTGTATATTCAGCAAATTAAGTTTGGATCCAACCCCAGTGAATAAATCATGTCCACGATATTTTTCATTTTTAGTGTTTAAACATCTGCGCTCATCACCTGGAAGGTGCCGCTAAGTAGCAGCTTCTGTCTGTTTCTTCCTCTTTCACACATGATAAAGCGGTGTTTGCATAATACAATTAAAGTTGCTAGCTTCTGCTTTTCTATTGCAGCTGTTCTTCATAAGCCAGGATACCTTTAATACAGGACTGAACCTAAATGGCAGCAGGCGAGGCATTAAAGTGCTAGTAAACTCCGCTTTGTCACTTTTACCTCCAGGTAAGCTTATAAAAACGCTTATCTGTTGGTAAAATGAATATCTCCTAGATGATACACTGATTTGGACATATTCACATGTTTTGCAGCCAGTGACATCACTGGCGCATGCATCAATCCAGAGCTCTGTGCCGCTGTGCTCATGCGTGGTGGGAGTGACGTTATCGCACCTAGGCCATTCAAATGGCCGGAGCCTGTGAACCTAGAAGGAAGGCCAGGTAAATCATTCATAATGTGCTAGTATGTGATGTATACTGGTACATTATGCCATTAAAGTGATTCTAAACGTTCTGTAATAGACACAAGATCTCACCACAAAGAGTACCTGGCTGTCACTGCCTATAGCTATCACACTGTATTTATATTCCCTGTGATAACAAATAAAAGTAATAAAAACAAAAAAGTAAAGCAACAGTGTAAAAGTAATCTAAAAATGATTTTGATCATTTGAAAATTAATAAAAAAATTAAAATTTTAACCGCTTACCGCCCACCATATAGCAAAATGACGGCGGCAAAGTGGTTGCGATATCCTGACCGGACGTCATATGACATTGTCAGGATATCAAGCCCCCGGGGGCGCGCATCACGGCGATCGTTGTTGCGGCGTGTAAGTCTGACACACTGCAACTCCGATCTAGGTAAGAAGAGTCTCTGACAGAGACTCTTTACCACATGATCAGCCGTGTCCAATCACGGCTGATAACGATGTAAACAGGAAGAGCCGTTGATCGGCTTTTCCTCACGCGCGTCTGACAGACGTGAGTGGAGGAGAGCCGATCGGCTGCTCTCCTGACGGGGGGGGGGGGGTCTGTGCTGATTGTTTATCAGCACAGCTCCCCTCGGATGCCCGCCCAGGATGCCGCCAGGACCACCAGGGATGGCCACCACACTGGACCACCAGGTGTGCCACCCTAGTCCACCAGGGAAATGCCAATCAGTGCCCAGGCAGCTGCCAATAAAAAATGCCATCCAGTGCCAGTGCCACCAGTGATGCCTATCAGTGAAATCTATCAGTGCCAGCCATCAGTGCCCATCAATGCCCATCAGTGCCGCCTTTCAGTGCCCAGCAGTGTCGTCTATCAGTGCCACCCATAAGTACCCATCAGTGCAGCCTTTCAGTGCCCATCAGTGTCACCTATCAATGCCCATCAGTGCCGCATATCAGTACCACCTATCAGTGCCCATCAGTGCCATCTCATTGGTGCCACCTCATCGGTGCCGCCCTTTCAGTGCCCATCAGTGAAGGAGAAAAAAACTTACTTATTTACAAAATTTTATAACAAAAACAAAGAAAAACTTTTTTTCTTTCAAAATTTTCGGTCTTTAGCAAAAAATAAAAACCGCAGAGGTGATCAAATACCACCAAAAGAAAGCTCTATTTGTGGGAACAAAATGATAAAAATGTAGTTTGGGTACAGTGTAGCATGTCATTTAAAAAGTGACAGCGCTGATATCTGAAAATTGGCTTGGGCAGGAAGGTGCGAAAGTGCCTGGTATTGAAGTGGTTAAAGTGCCCTCCACATCCCCCCCCCCCCATGTTCGCGCACAAAGGCAAACCCACGCTTCAGTCCCACACGTGCGCAACCAGTGTTCATCCCACATATATGAGGGATCACTGTGAACATCAGATCATTGGCAGTAATTCTAGCACCAAAATCCCTGTGTAAATCTAAAGTGGTAACCTGTAAAGGCTTTTAAAGCATGGATAGTAAAATGTACATCGTTTGTCGCCATTGCACGGGCGTGCACAAATTTAAAACGTGACATCTTTGGTATCTATTTACTCAGTGTAACATCATCTTTTATATTTTACCAAACAATTGCCAATTATATTGTGTTTTTGTGCAATAAATACAAATTTTTGTTTATTTTTTGTTTATTTTTTCCTAAAAAATTGCTTTTGAAAAAAAAATTTGGCATGTGGATATAGTATGTTAAAAAAAAAAAGTAATAATAATATAGATAGATAGATATATACGGTATATATATATATATATATATATATATATATATATATATATATATATATATATATAAATATATATATAAATCTATATATATATATATATCTATATATATATATATATATATATATATATAGATATATATATATATAGATATATCTATCTATATATATACTTTAACGGCTTACCGACCAGCCGCCCTCATTATATTGTGGTAGGTTGGCACGGCTGCACAAACCGCCATAGATGTACGTTGGGCGCTTTAAGAGCTATAGGGGGCGTGACGTCGGTGCTGATGCACCTGGCGGGCAGGCCGCGATGTCCGCTGGTGACCCGCGATCGCTCCTCCAGAGAGCCAGAACAGGGATCTGTCAATGTAAACAGACAGATCTCCATTCTGTCAGGGAAGTAGAGAGAAATCTGTTGTTCCTAGTAATCAGGAACAGCGATCTCTCTCCTCCCCCCAGTCACTACACTCCCCCCACAGTTAGAAACACCTCCCTAGGGAACACTTAACCCCTTGATCGCCCCCTAGTGTTAACCCCTTTCCTGCCAGTGCCATTTATACAGTAATCAGTGGCTATTTATAGCTCTGATCGCTGTATAAATGTCAATGGTCCCAAAAAAGTGTCAAAAATGTCCGATCTGTCCGCCTGCAATGTCGCAGTCCCACTAAAAATCACTGATCACAGCCATTACTAGTAAAAAAAAAAAAAATTAATAATAATGCCATAAATATATCCTCTTTTTTTGTAGACGCTATAACTTTTCCGCAAACCAATCAACATACGTTTGTGATTTTTTTTTTTTTTTTTTTTACCAAGAATACATAGTGGCCTAAACTGATGAAGAAATTAGTTTTTTTTTTGTTTTTTTGGGATAGTCAAAAATATTGTTTTTTTTTTCAAAATTTACATTTTTTTTTTGTTTATAGCGCAAAAAATAAAAACCGCAGAGGTGATCAAATGCCACCAAAAAAAGCTCAATTTGTGGGGGGAGAAAAGGATGTCAAGTTTGTTTGTGTACAGTGTCACACGACGGCGCAATTGTCAGTTAAAGCGACGCAGTGCCGTATCGAAAAAAAATGGCCTGGTCTGGAAGTGGGTAAATCCTTCCGGGGTTGAAGTGGTTAAAAGAGAGGTTACCCTGTATACACACCCCACCTTTTTAGATTTGGGAAAGTCATGCTTAATCTGCCTTCTTCTATTTCCTTTATGCCTACATTCAAATGTTCAAATCATTAAAGATAAATATACATTTTACAATAAAAAAAATGCAGATATTTATAAAAAAATTATGATTTTAATGTAACATGAATCACAATTCCTCTGTAGTGCAGTGAAAATCAGGTCTCTACTTTCTTCATGCCTCCTCCATATACTGTATGTGAAAATAGTTCCTGATGAATTGTGTGGCACAGAGGAGTCCCTAGTGGTCTTGGTGTTCATGTCATGAAAGGTAAATTCGTTATTGTGGTACAGGGCTCCCTCTAGTGGGCAAAGTCCAGATCCTTTTTTGATTTTTGACAATTAATTTGCAACAAACCAATAAATTCTATTGGGCACAACCTGTACTCTTATCACCCATAAAAAAAAAGTCTGCTTGAAATGCTTTCTTTTCAGTGTTGCTTTTGTGCAGGGTTTTGTCAAACAATAATTCTTATACAAAGCACGCTGGAGTAGGTATTTTATCTTCGTAATGTCTAATTTTACATAAAAAAATCAGCACAAAGCATACTACTTACTTAGCACTACCCCCCCCCCCCCCCAACTGACAATGCTGCTGTCTGCTGTGCCTCCTGTGCTCCTTCATACAGAGATCCTAAATCTGTGAATGAAGTATGGGTATCCCCATGGGGATAAACATAACTATTCTTTACAGAGGTTTTCCTTGCAAGAAACTGAACTTGAGCCCCAGTGCTGAAAATGAGGGTTAGAGTAAAGGCAAATGTTTTATTTAATGCTTTGGATACCGTGGAGAAGAAAGATTAGAACCCCTACCAAGTTTTTATTGATCTTCTCATATACGTTTTTTGCATGGCGCTCCTGTCTTTATTTCCTTCCTTCTTTATTTCCTTCTCAGGTTTTTTTTTTTTTTTTTTTTGCTGCCTGTGTCCCTGCTCGGTAGAATCACCCTCTGTCTCTGCCATCTGTCTTTGTTTTGGAGCCATAATAGTCTCTGCTTCTGGTCTGGGTGAAATATAGCAGCAGTGGCTTTTGTGTGTGTAAGATTATGTGGCTCAGTTCCTCTCGCTCTTCCCTTCCTCCTCCTGGGGTTTCAAAGCCAACAAAGCAGAGGCACGAAGTGCATACATAATATATTTACAGGCATTTACAAATTCAGACAGTAGAGGGCAGCAGATTCCTAAAAATGCAATGGCAGTCATGTGGAAACCAAGATCAAAGTTCCTGCACAAGAAGCTTTATATGTCAGAGAAAACTAAAATCCTTTGAATTTTTTAGTTATATTTAAAGTGGTAGTAAAGTGTCTCGAAAAAGCAAAGAAACCCTTTTCTCTTGCAAGTTAATATCTGCATTTGTTTTCTTTTCTGAAAGTGAAACTTCACTCTCCCAGTCAACATGGATTATTTTTAATCTTTATGCTGCTAGCATTAGTAAATAGATAGTAAAGGACAGTATCTCACAAAAGTGACTATACCCCTCACATTTTATTCTATCTTTTCATGTGACAACACTGAAGAAATGACACTTTCCTACAATGTAAAGTAGTGAGTGTACAGCTTGTATAACAGTGTAAATTTGCTGTCCCCTCAAAATAACTCAACACACAGCCATTCATGTCTAAACCGCTGGCAACAAAAGTGAGTACACCCCTAAGTGAAAATGTCCAAAACGGGCCCAAAGTGTCAATATTTTGTGTGGCCACCATTATTTTCCAGCACTGCCTTAACCCTCTTGGGCATGGAGTTCACCAGAGCTTCACAGGTTGCCACTGGAGTCCTCTTCCACTCCTCCATGATGACATCACGGAGCTGGTGGATGTTAGAGACCTTGCCCTCCTCCACCTTCCGTTTGAGGATGCCTCACAGATGCTCAATAGGGTTTAGGTCTGGAGACATGCTTGGCCAGTCCATCACCGTTACCCTCAGCTTCTGTAGCAAGTGGTCGTCTTGGAGGTGTGTTTGGGGTCGTTATGTTGGAATACTGCCCTGCGGCCCAGTCTCCGAAGGGTGGGGATCATGCTCTGCTTCAGTATGTCACAGTACATGGCATTCATGGTCCACTCCTCCATGATGACATCACAGTTTTTAAAAAAAATGTGATTTAGTGCAACGCAAACACAGATGTGACCCATCTCTGCATTATAATATGCTACATTAAAATAATTGGTGCAGGTATGATTTTTCAGGAGTTGAAGTGCGCTGCCTTCAATTCAAAAAGAATGGGATGCTTGACGCAGTGTGCCTCAACACACGAAAACGCCTGAGTTGGTGTGCATGCGTCAACACAATGCATTGGGGGAGATTTACTAAAACTGGAGCTCTCAGAATTTGGTGCAGTTGTGCATGATAACCAATTAGCTTCTAACTTCATCTTGTTCAATTAAGGTTTGACAAAAACCTGGAAGCCGATTGGTTACTATGCAGAGCTGCACCAGATTTTGAAGCTCCAGTTTTAGTAATCCGTAAACCCCATAGTGTGCTTGGACCCCAAAGTATAATCTTATTCCATGTAAGATGAGCTTACTTGGTATATTCAATTATACAATTTTAAGTTGGTATAGTCTTTATTCTTTTTTTTTTTCTTCTTTTTTTATTGCTACTGTTTCATTTTGAAACTTTTTTTACATGCTCATAACATGTTGCTATTAAAGTGATATTAATCCAATAGAAAAAGGGAATATATTAAAACTTACCAATTAGATGTGATGGCTGCATTACTTTTCTTTTTTTCCAGCTTCTTTGCACTATTTTTACCTGGTGATCTGGCCATTAACATACCTTCTATCTTAAGGTGTCTCCACTCTGGATGGAAGAGCCACTGAGACACCTTGTTCATCTGGGGAAAGGGTAGTGTTAAGCCTCGTGCACACGATCGGATTTTCTGACGGGAATTGTGTGATGTCAGGCTGTTGGCGGAAAATCCAACCGTGTGTACAATTGTTGTCGGATTTTCCGCGGACAAATGTTGACTAGCAGGTTTATAAATTTTTCGCGGACAAATGTTTGTTGTCGGATTGTCCGATCGCGTGTACACAAGTCCGTTGAACAAAAGTCCAAAGTACAAACGCGCATGCTCGGAAGCAAGGAGGAGCCAAAAGCGGTCGGTCTTGTAAATTAGCGTTCATAATGGAGAATTAACATTCGTGACACGGCAAATTACGAGATCTCCAAATGCAGCGCACAATTCTCTTCTTCTTTAATGGGATAATAATGAAGCTGCTTTGCTGGTGATACTGATGGAGTTATTGCAAACAAAGTTTCAAAGACTTTTTTTTTCTAGTGATATCAAGAATAATATTATTATGTTTTTTTTGTTTTTTTTTTAATTGGGCAAGTTACCACAACACCATTATCTCGTAGTTTATAAGATCAAAGATACAACTATGTTGGTATTCCTTGTCAATTTTACATTGTATTTTTAAAATGTAACTGCCTACTCCCAAACTGTCAATTTAAGTAAAACACATGGCCAAGTATTATTCTACACAACTTTTTTATTGTGCATTAAAAAAAGAAAACAAATAAAATTAGACATGCTATCTGCCAATAGAACTTAACCAAAAAGTGCATTCTATGCATCCAAAAATATAGAAAATATACCAAATCAAATCATTATTCAACCAAAAAATAAAATAAAAGCCTCATGCATGTGTCCTGCTTCTTAATATAGGGGGTCAACAATGCCAAGAGTTGGTGAAAGCAGGGGTCCGTCATCAGGAGATAATTCCCAAAAATCATCCGCTTTATTCTCCTGGATCTCCCGCAGCAAAGGCATATGACATAATTGGTCACGAATAATAAAGCAACCAATTTTTGGTCCAAGAAATCCTCCTCCTCCTGTTCCTGGACTGGACTTGGGTCAAAGCAATAACTCTAAGGCCAATAATAAATAACACGTTATCTCCCCCGATTCCGCAACATGGCTGGCTGATGAACGGCCGTTCAGAAACGAAATGAAAAGTGCAAAAAGAAAAGCGCGAATCAACACTCACCAAACTTCTACTAACACGAAATAAATCAGAAGGAGACCAAAGGTTGGCGCTAAAGAGCTGAAAAACAACGTAGTACGTCACTACGTTCGTATTTGTTGGCCAACAATTCCTTGCCGTTTGCATGCAAGACAAATTTGGGCCAACGCCCTTCGGACAAAAGTCCACGGTTTTGTTGGACAACATCGTGTGTTCGAGGCTTTAGACTAGCAAATTTAGATGGACTTGAATAACAGATTAACCACTTGCTGACCAGCTGTCGGCTACAGCTATAGCTGGCACGCACGCGGGGGGGGGACCTGATGCTCGTGGCCAGCTCGTGGCCAGCGGCCGCGATGTCCACCGGCCACCTGCTTTTGCTCCACAGAGAGGCAGAACGGGGATCTGTCAATGTAAACAATTACTCAAGATGGCCAGAAATGCTAGAGGGGTGTTTTTCAGAGTGATTTCTCAGTACAATAAATCATGGAGATATGGATGGATGAGTGAGTTTGCTTTTAATATTAAAGGGGTTGTAAACCTACATGCATTTCATGCATTAAGGTGAAAAAACACCTGGCAGTGACTGGGCCCCTAGCCCCCCCCTGTTTTACTTACCTGAGCCCCGTAATTCTGTTGGCGGTGACGCGCTCTCCTTCCCACCATGAGGTCCCGGCTCTTGATTGGATAGATTGATAGCAGCGCAGCAATTGGCTCCCGCTGCTGTCAATCAAATCCAATGATGTGGGCACCGGGGGGCGGGGCCGAGTCCAGCATTCGGCTGCTACGGACGCAAATGCTGGACTCGGGAGAGCGCCCACAAGGTAACCCCCTGGGGAGAGCGCTTCTCCTAGGAGGTTATCTGATGTGGGGAGGAGCCGCGAGAGCAGCCGGGGGGACCCCAGAAGAGGATGTTCGGGGCCACTCTGTGCAAAACGAGCTGCACAGTGGAGGTAAGTATGACATGTTTGTTTTAAAAAAAAAAAAAAAAAAACCCCTACAGTCACTTTAAAAATAAATTAAACAGCATTTTGGTTTGTGGTGTTTAGAGGCAGTGTCATTTTGCAATATTGGTTACAGCAATATTTTATTTTTATGATAAAGATTTTACAGAAATGAATAAAAACATCATTCTAAGCACCCATGCCAGTGTTAAAGGATAAGTTCATTTTTGGAACTTGTTACATGTTCCACCCGTTTTTAGGGTGGAACATGTAACATGTTCCAGCATCTGCAGCTCTACCCCCCCCCCCCCACCCCTGTGACAGCGGACTGGGGATCTTCTCCCTGCACGCGCTGTCACTATCTGAAAACAGAGCGGCCGTACGGGGCTCTGCCAACGTGGCAGCGTCATTCATTCATAGTTGTGAATAAATGCCTACAAGTACCATCAGGCATTGAGGATGTTGGCTTGTAGTTTTCAGTGAGCTGCGAGGACGCTGGTGAGCGCTCTGGTAGTTCATTGATTCTTCCTGCTCTCAGGTAACTGTCTGCCCCGTATAGGAGGTACGAGCAGACAGCTATGCAGAGAGTCTACAGGAGTCTAAGATCGCACCTGTAATCTGCTGATCACAGGTGCAATGCTCTTTAGGCTCCTTAGAAAAAAATAATAATACGTACAGTGGAACCTTGGATTACAAGCATAATTCGTTCCAGGAGAATGCTTGTAATCCAAAGCACTCGCATATCAAAGCGAGTTTCCCCATAGAAGTCAATGGAAACTCCGATAATTCTTCCACAGTGACTTCTATTGTATGCAGTACCGCATGTGGCCAGAGATGGGGGGCGCCAGAGAGACTCAGAAACCGCTCGAATACACTAGGAGAGGCTCGGAAACAATGGAGTGTTTCCGAGTGGCTCCGAGGGCATCCGAGCGGCTCCCAATATCACAGGCGCCCCCCCATCTCTGGCCAAATGCGGTACTGCACACCGCAGAGGCTTGAATCCTGCTCGTTTTGCGAGACAACGCTCGCAAACTGAGTCAGGACTTAAAAAAAAAAAAAAAATAGCTCATATTGCAAAACGCTCGTTAACCGCGTTACTCACAATCCAAGGTATTACTGTACACAATTTACCTGCAAAAAAAAATGTGCATTTATTATTTTTTTTTTTTAAAGGTGAACTTATCCTTTAAATGGTTTGTTCCAACCCTTTTACTGCTACTTTTGCTGAACAGCTTGGTCTAGGATTTAAAAAAAATAACAGACGTACTAGCCGAATCACAAAAGGAAAATAAAGGAAAAAAGAAAAAAATAAATAAAATGAATGCAGTCGTCACATCTAAGGATTGGTAAACTGCAGTATAATAATTTTTTTACTACTGACTTAATATTTCTAATTCTAATAGAATGCATTCGAACAACAATAGGTAGAATTAGTGTCATTCTATTATTTTTTCACCCCAGCAATCATGTTTGTATATAACTTATGTAAAATATAAATCTAGAGCCTATAGTTATATCTTAACAGAGGTGAATAAAAAAATAACAAGGCACACTTGATAAGAATACTGACAGTTTTTCTTGGAATAGACATGATCAGAACAATGCTCACATAAAAGAATACAAATACTGTGTATATCATATCTTGTTACACAGAGACAATAGGAAGCACATGGTATATTAAGATATAAAAAACAGTGACATCTAGTGTCTCAATTGAGGCATTGCAGAATCTTTAGTAAGAACAATTTGCCAAGACAAATAACCTTCATTTTAATAATCCAAAAATGTCTTTTATAAATAATGTTCTGGAGAAGCTCACACACATTTCACTGCAGCCACTCCAATTCACTATAGTCATATGCTGAATAGCTGGGGGTATAGGGTGCCATTCAGGGACACATTATTATTATTATTATTATTATTCAGGATTTATATAGCGCCAACAGTTTACGCAGCGCTTTACAATATAAAAGGGAGACAATACAGTTATAATACAATAAAATACAAGAGGATTAAGAGGGCCCTGCTCAGAAGAGCTTACAATCTAATAGGGTGGGGCAGGTGGTACAAAAGGTTGTAACTGTGGGGAATGAGCTGGTGGAAGTGGTAGGAGATTAGTTGGAGACGTGATCGGCTTTCCTGAAGAGATGAGTTTTCAGGGATCGCCTGAAGGTAGCAAGAGTAGGGGATAGCCGGATAGATGGGGGTAGCGAGTTCCAGAGGATGGGAGAGGCTCTGAAGAAATCCTGGAGACGAGCATGGGAGGAGGAGATGAGAGAGCTTGAAAGCAGGAGGTCTTGAGAAGAGAGGAGAGGACGATTTGGATGATATTTTGAGACAAGATTGGTGATGTAGCTCGGGGGCAGAGTTGTGAATGGCTTTGTATGTTGTGGTTAGTATTTTGAAATTAATTCGCTGGGTGATTGGGAGCCAGTGTAGGGATTGGAATAGAGGGTTGGCAGACACATCCCTGACAACATCCCCGGATCATGGTGTGCGGCACCCGGGAGTCATGTGATGCAGGACGTAACGTGCGTAGTGTGCAGATGACGTTCTCTGCGGACCCTCTGCTCTCACCTCTTTCTCTGACACACATTTATTTTTAGAGAAACCTTCAAGCCGCAGAGTTCTCACACGCACATGTGGCTGAGGGCACAGCTCCCCGGGGGGCTTCCCTGCAATATGAGGCTGCCAGAGGCCAGATAGAGGAGGAGGGGGCTGGGCAATCAATTATCAGTATCCTTTAGTGCTCCCTCAGTTCTCTGTGTGTCTCCTTTATTACTTCTCCCTGTCTCCTTCATCAATGTTCTCTCAGTTCCATGTGTGTCACCTTCATTACTGTCCCCTCATTTCCCTGTGTCACCTTCATTACTGTCCCCTCAGTTCCCTGTGTCACCTTCATTACTGTCCCCTCATTTCCCTGTGTCACCTTCATTACTGTCCCCTCAGTTCCCTGTGTCACCTTCATTACTGTCCCCTCATTTCCCTGTGTCACCTTCATTACTGTCCCCTCATTTCCCTGTGTCACCTTCATTACTGTCCCCTCAGTTCCCTGTGTCACCTTCATTACTGTCCCCTCATTTCCCTGTGTCACCTTCATTACTGTCCCCTCAGTTCCCTGTGTCACCTTCATTACTGTCCCCTCATTTCCCTGTGTCACCTTCATTACTGTCCCCTCAGTTCCCTGTGTCGCCTTCAGTACTGTCCCCTCAGTTCCCTGTGTCACCTTCATTACTGTCCCCTCAGTTCCCCATGTCACCTTCATTACTGTCCCCTCCAGTGGCGGCCCGTAATGCAGAGCGCAGGGGCGCTGCCCCCCTATCCTTGCGTCCAGCCCCCCAATCTACATGCAGGGCGCCGGACGCATGGATTCCAATGGGTTTTTTTTTTTTAAGCACAGAGGCTCTAATAGGCTTCAAAAAAAAGGGTGGGTTTGAGGCGCAGAGCACTGCACCCCGAGCTTACCCAGTTGTGTGACAATAGTGAATGAATATTCGTTATTGTTTTCCTGATTCTCCTCCTGGCTAATCAGGAAGTGAGTCCTGAGACCCGTCACCCGATTGACTGAAAGGAGAAGCGATCCTATTGGCTGCCTATGGGGAGGAGGGAGGAGATGCACCCCGGAGGCCGCCGTGATGCCGAGGAGGAGGAGACGTAGGGGAGGAAGTGGTGCCAATAGCTGAGGTAAGTGTGGGGCTGGTGAACGACCAACCTGGGAAGAGTGTGGGGGGGGGGAGGTGGCTGTGGGTGCATTGTTTGCTGCTCCCCCCAAAAATATACCACCAGCTGCCACTGATCCCTCACTTCTCTGTTTTCTGTGTCACCTTCATTACTATCCCCTCTGGTGGTTACCATACCTGTGGGTGAGGTCCCGCAATCGGGCAGGAGGAGTAGAGAAGTCAGGCAGCTGATATGAGCAGTGCAGCAGAAGTGAAGACGATCACACCACCCAGTCCCTGCTGCAAGTCACTCCCTCCCTCTACATGCCACCGGGTGCTGGAGTCAAACCAGAGAAGGAGGAGGTGGGTGGTGACTAGAGCCAAGCAGCACTAGGCACGGGCCTCACTAGGCCTCACTCTGACACTGGTTGCTAGATGCCAGGTGGGGGTGGCAATGTAGCTGGTAGGGTGGCTGTGTCCTCTATTTCATGCCGGGACATTGTATTGTCCTGAAACCAAGGTGCCCGGGACCCAGGACAGACATGTCTATTGCCAGACAATCCCGGGCAGTCCGGGACACTTTGGCACCCTACCGGGGCATAACTACAGAACATTTGGGCCCCTTGACAAAAATGTTATGCCCCCCCCCCGTGACTGCTCTCTAAGGCAATGGTTCTCAACCTCGGTCCTCAAGTACCCCCAACAGGCCATTTTTTTGGGGAATTTCTCTTAGATTAAATAGCTATCCAAAATACCAAGCCATTGACTCCGATTTAAAGTACCTGTGCAAGATAAAGGAAAACCTGAAAACATGGCCTGTTGGGGGTACTTGAGGACCGAGGTTGAGAATCTAAGGCACCTGGCAATGTCCACTGTGACAATACCTCCACTGCTCTGAACCTAACGTATGTCTAAATCAAGGAAAGGTAGCAGGAGAGCTGTCTGCATAGTCAGTGAGCTGGAAAAAGTAAACTGGAAAAAGGAACAGTGCTGATAAGATATGATGTCAGAGAACAGCAGGGAGGGAGTTTACTTTTAAACTTAGTATTAGCAAAAATAGTAACATTAGGATATTTCATTACAAAATTGATTACAAAATTGCTATTATGTATTTTTTGTAAAGCCATTAACTTCAGAAGACACTCCTTTTTAACAGCCTCATGAAGACTGCATTAGGTTTATATAGTTAAAGCTGAATTCTGGGAAATCACTAACTAATCCTAAAACTGCTGCTACCACCAGGACCGCTAATAAGGCAGTATGGCCAGCCCTCCTGTACTAGGCCTCATCAGTTCAATAGTGGGGGGGGGGCAGGCACCTGCGGAGCTTTACTGCTTATTTGCTGACAGTTGTGACTCTTGAGCATTGCTGCCGGGTTCTACTTTTCTTTTCTCCCTCCAGCTGCACTGTAGGGGATTATTTCCTACTACGTGCTGTATGGGACCCCTGTGTGCCCTTTTCCCCATAGTGCTACCTATTTCACTCCTCTCCCGCTGGCAGCTGCTGAGGGCATACAGGGGGGTTATTTCAGTATGGTGAGTGGGGAGGGGCTCACCATCCTGACTGAACATAGTGAGCCATCGGTACCAATCGCTCACTGTGGGGATGCAAATATTGCCTTTGTGCCACTATTTATACGACTGTCACAAGGGCCACATACCTGATCTGAGACCGAAGTAGTGGGGGGGGCCTCCCTTGCACCTCAGGTCCCTAAAGCCTCTAGAGATGGAGACAGAGATGTGGTGGGGACACCGAATGGCAGGGGTGCCAAGGGTGCGGAGAACTGTGCAAGCCTTAGTCCGGGATCCGAGTCGAGGTCAAGTCCAGTTGGGCAACGAAGCATAAAAGGGTTAATCAGAAGAAGAATGGTCGAGATCCAAGCCGGGGTCATTCCAATCTGGCAGCTGAGTACAAAAGGGGCAAAGAAGTAGAATGGCAAACAGAGTCTCTGTGCTTAGGATAATGGCTAGGTTGCTGCCTCCCCCAAAAAAGGACTCCCCAAAAGAGGGGGGTCCAGAGTGTAAAGTAAAAAAGTAAGTGGGGTGTGTGGTGCTACCTGAGGTCAATAGGTAAATAAAAACCAATCCCTCTAACATATACTCTAAATAACTGGCTAAAGGTTAGACTAGAAGGATATGTAAGGATTCCTATTCAAAGATGTAAAGGTGTGAGCGAAATTCACCTGAGACCACACTCTGGATCAAGTTAAGAAGTTTTCTTACAACAAAAGGACAGATATTTGCCTATTGGTTCTGACCTCTATGACCCGTGCAATAGGGCAGCCTTATGAGATATTGAGATATATATATATATATATATATATAGAGAGAGAGAGAGAGAGAGAGAGAGAGAGAGAGAGAGAGAGAGAGAGAAACAAATAAATATATATCACATATAAATATGATTCAGAACAGTCCAGTGATACCAGTTCATTTACCCTAAACTGTGCACATTGAAGAGCAAACAGTCCTGGAGCTGATGTGCTACCAACTAATCTAAACCATTAAAGAAGAAAACTTTGTCCCGATAAGAATTATGTGCAAAATTCCAAAATCAAAAAAGTTCATTCAAAAGGTAACTTGTGTACGCTATTACATAAGTATTCATGTGACTTTTGTGCTCCCCCTCTTGGGTCCCCACTCACCAGCTACCACTACCCCTGCAGGGGTAAATGGCATGTATAGTATAAAGCAGCTGAGGTCCTAGTGTATTTCCAGGTCAGGATGCTTCCAGCCTTCCCATCAGGATGTCCTATGTCAGACGAATACTAGGCAATAACTAGTATGTTCCTGTGTTGGTCCCAGCAAAAAGTCCTCATGTGGAAGAGATAAGGGCTCCAATAGTGTAGTACCAAAAGTTTAAGTTTATTAAAATTACTGTTAAAATATCATAACCATCTTCCATAAATGGTAAGATGTCATCTAAAAACAAAACACTCAAGAAAACCAGGGTCTGCGAGTAGCATAGGAAAGCCGGGGTTGGCAGCGTGCATTCCAACTGCGTTCCACCCGATTTCTTCTCAAACCCGGAAATGACGTTGTGTGCGTGGCCCCCAACTTACGCGTTTCGTCATGGACATCGTCTGATTTTGGAATTTTGCACATCATTTTTATTGGGACTAAGTTCTCTACTTTAATGGTTCAGATTAGTTGGTAGCACCTCAGCTCCAGGACTGTTTGCTCATCAATGTGCACAGTTTAGGGTAAATTAACTGGTATCACTGGGCTTTTCTGAATCATATTTATATGTGATATATGTTTATTTGTTTTGCTATATATATATATATATATATATTGTGTTTTGCACTATAATTGATTGGATCCGTGAGGACTCTCTTGCCTATCTGTGCTTGGAGGGCCACGGACACACAGGATTTTATTGATTTGACATTATCTTTTGCACTGTTTGGTTGGATTCGTGAGGACTCTTTTGCCAAACCTGTGCAGGAAGGGCCACGAGTACACAGGAATTCATCTATCTACTCCACCTATAGCACATAGCACTTTATAAAAGGTCACTCATTTTATGGATTTTATTTTATCCTGTGGACGTCTTTACATCTTTGAATAGAAATCCTTACATATCCTTCTAGTCTAACCTTAAGCCAGTTATATAGAGTATATGTTAGAGGGATTGGTTAATTTTTATTTACCTATTGACCTCAGGTAGCGCCACACACCCCACTTACTTTTTTACTTTAAAGAAGTAGAATGGTTAAGGAACAAATCCGAGGTCAAAGGCAAGCAGCAATCAAGAGTAGTCAAACAGGTTTCCAGGTCACAACAGGTTCAGACAGATCACACACTAGCACAGGAACAAGGAGGGGACTGAAGATAATCCAGCAATATGACAGTGTCTGCGCTGGGCTTATATAGGGAAGTTTAAGGTCACTTCCTCTGCTCCTCCTGGGCATTTTCCCGCCTTTTTCCATCAGGTTGATGTCACTTCCTGTGCGCCCCCTGGGTATTTTCCCGCCTTTTTCCATCAGGTTGGGGTCACTTCCTGTGAGTAAATATAGAAACTTCTGCGCCAACTCCAAAAAGAAAAAAGCAGCCAACACAACAATCAGACTAATTGTAAATATATGTTAAACAGCAAAATGTGGCGCTAATAAAATGTGCTAAAAATCTATAACGATAAATGCAGAGTCACAGTGAGTGATAGTGACACATAAGATGACCAAAAATAAGGGGAAAGAGGGGTGTGACCCCTAAAAGGTGATTGGTGAAGTTAAAAATAATATAATATTATACTAGTGAAAATAAAATAAAAGCTGGGCTACGTGTTACCTCGAGTGGTAAATTTCCCATAAGTGAATAGGTCATGGTGAATATGACCTTGGAAATAAAAAACAGAAAAGGAAAAAATTTTGTAAATAAACACCAAATGGAATAAAAGTAAACAGCACCATACAAATAAACTAATATGGATATAGTTGAAGTGAAACCAACAATATTATGTGACTGTCAGACCCAACTATTGGGATGTAAAATCCATAACATATAAATGTGATGTGATGAATCTAATGTCCATATATAAAATATAGGCTCATTAAGGTGCCAATCTAACACTCTAGGTACTCCAAATCTTCATGCGTATTTCTACAGGACTAATAGGAACATCTCAGCATGCAAAATGATATCTTGTCCAGACATGACCATATATTCTCAGGCAGATAGAAATATAATGCCCTTACCAGAGGAAGTGGACTCACAGGCCGTCAGCGGTGAGTCAAAAGAGCTTGTACCATCAAACGGTATAGTGGATCTGGTTCCATTCGAACAGGTAGGCTTGGCTTGGAGGAGCAGAAAATCTCAAAGGCTGGTATATCCCTGGAGGAACTGGGTTGGACCCGGACGTCCTGTTGTCCAGGTACTGACTTCGATCATCAGCTAGATTCCACTCAATCACCAACAGTCCTCATGGTATGACAAGGAAACAAGAAAGAAGCTTCCACATAGTGTAAATCTGTTGAGGAAATAAAAAAATGTATTGGTATAAAAATTGTAAAAAGTTATATCCAACAAATAGTAAAAACTGGGCGGTAAAAATTGGGTTCAATTGAACTGAGCAGCGCAGTACATGGTGGCTAAGGTAACAAAACAACCTGACGCGTTTCGTCCTGTAAGACTTCCTGTGCACGTCCTGGGCATTTTCCTGCCCTTTTCCATCAAGTCTTCTGCACAGGTGTGGGTTGGCGCCCTGAGGCGTCTTTGGCGCATGCTCAGTTGGCACGGATTTCCTCTAGAGGCAACACGCTATTGGTGCATGCGTAGTAAGCCGTGGACTCTTACAAAGACGGGGGTATAGTTTCTTTGACGGCAAAGCATAGCATCATGGCCGTTGCATTTTAGCACAAATATAATTTCATATTTTCAGAGGAGGAGGGCCCTGTCAGGTAGGCTGTACGGGGCCCCCCGTGATTTCTATCAGCAGCCCTGGCCACCACCCTTCTATCACCTATACTAACTACCCTGTGGAAAGAAAATGTATATACTTACCTTTTCTCCAGCTAATCCAGTCTGTTCACATAGGGAAAAAGCCCTGCTCAGTCAGCCCAAGAAACCATTGCTTCTAGAAATAAATATTTTGCTGTTTTGTCTACATGCTGAAGAATCTTCTAGTAAGGTTCAGCCCTTCTATCAGTTTATGGTGCAATCCCTGTCTTAGCAATATTATAAGACTTGTGTGTGAGAAGGAGGAGCAGTGGCGGCTGGTGCTAAACTTTTTTTTTTGGGGGGGGGGCCCTAGGTCCAGAACTCACCTCTCCATGGTCGCGGCATGGTGGCTGCTCCTCCCGGCCAACCCGATCCACCTCGTGTCCCGATTGGCTGGAAGGAGAAGCCGGGAGACAATAGCGAATTTTGAGTCACTAGTGTCACAAGTGTGTGGGTTCGGGGTGCAGTGCCCGAGCCCAAGCCCAAGCCCAACCTTTTTCAAGCCAATTAGAGCCTCAGGCTCTTATCATGTGACTTGGAAATCTGAATTGTTTTAGTTTTAGTTGTATTTTAGTCATTTGAATTGTTTTAGTCTTATTTTAGTCATCTGAATTGTATTAGTTTTAGTCGACTAAAATAGTGTTAATTTCGTTGACAAATATTACACTGCCCACACCTCAGCTGGACGGCTTTTGAACATCTTGACTATTTTTAAATTCCTCTGTCCCACAATAGACAATGAAGAAAAACTGAAAATTTCCTATCAAATACTTGCCGTAATTTTCCTTTCCTGATGGACTCCATGGCAGCCTACGTATGGGTTAATCCCTGCTCTCATACCTCATAGGACCCTTCTTCCATGAATCTTTGCTCCTCGCCAGAAGGCGTGTTCCGTAACTTAGCCTACTCCAGCAAATGGATGGAACTCCTATTGCCATGGAGTCCATCAGGAAAGGAAAATTACGGTAAGTATTTGATAGGAAATTTTCAGTTGTCCTGACAGACTCCATGGCAGCCTACGTATGGGAAATAACTAGCCATACACACCCGGGTGGGCAATTGCTGGTCAAAGAAAAAAAAAAAAGGTTTAATTGGCACCGACAACATACAAAATATGCAAACCAAAATTAACCGAAGACAAAGAGGCCGATTCTACGCAGTAGTGCGTCATGAACGTATTAATTGAAAATCATGAGGCCACTTTGCAAATCACTTCTGTAGCGACGTGTCGGGAAGCCGCCCATGATGTAGAAACGCACCTGGTTGAATGAGCTGTCACCGCCTCTGGAGGTGGCAAACCCTTAGCCTTATAGGCCCACTGAATGGCCTGAGTAATCCATGCTACAATAGATCTGGAAGAGGCACACAAGCCTTTGTTTTTCCCATGGAAGAGAATGAACAGATGCTCAGACTGGCGAAAAGGAGATGTGGCTTTTAAATACTGTTTATGAGTTTCTCCAACATCTAGAGGGGGAACACTAGAGTCCTCAGCTGACCTAAACGTTGGAAGAGCAATCTCCTGATTCTTGTGAAAGACAGATGATACCTTGGGATTTGAACCCAGCATAGGAATCAAAACTACCCGATCAGGGAAAAACGTTAGGAATGGCTCTTTGTATCCTAGAGAGCCGATTTCGGAGAACCTCTTGGCTGATGTTATGGCCACCAGGAAGGCAACTTTTAGAGAAAGTTCCCTGATATAAAACTGATCAATGTGTTCCATCTCTCTCCCTGAGAAGAAGTCCAGGACAAGGGGAAGATCCCACTTGGAAAATTTCAGCTTTCTCTGAGGTCTAAGCCTTATTGCTCCTCTGAAGAATAGTAGGAGGGTGCCTAGCCCAGGATATGCCCGTGAAGGCAGAAGTTGCAGAGACTTGAACCCATAAGGAGCTGACTGACAAGGAAAGATCCAGGCCGTTTGTAGAAAACCTAGGATATTCTGTATCTTTGGGTTATTGCAGTGGTTATTGACGTAGTCTGCAAATTTTGACCACATTCTTTGGTAGACTCTGTTGGTACCTGCTCTTCTGGCATTCAGTAACGTAGAGATAGCCCTGCTTGGACAACCTAGGGTCTCCAGCCTTCCCCTCTCAAAAACCGAGCCATCAGGTGCAGATGGCCCGGGCATGGATGTAGAGTTGTCCCTTGCGACAGGCGATCTGGCCTGGAGGGCAGAGGAACTGGGTCCCGGAAGCTGAGTTGCATCAGCAGAGGAAACCATGATCTGTGGATGTCCATCCCACCATCTTGGCTGACAGTGGGATGGACATCCGGGGTTCAGTGAGCGGTTTCCGCCCTGACTCTGGCGCCCATCCTAAATGTCATGCCTTGCGTGACGCTGGGTGGTCGCTATACAGAGAGCATTTAAACAGCCTTTTTTATTCACAGCCACTTTTCACATTGACATACAATTTGTGCAGTCTGCACCTGTTACTACTGGTGTTCACTCCCACTGGGTGGGGTCCGCCCATTACATGGGGAATATTTAAACACACTTCTTTCACTCACAGTCAGCCTTCTGACTGATACACATCTTAGGCAGTCTGCACCAGACATCGCTGGCCTTTACACCTATATCAGCAACACTATGTAACTACCACTATCATTATGAAATTCATTTCATATGTGGTTTTAATCCCAGAATTTTACTAATTTATGGGGACTTATGCTGTCTTGATATTAGTTCATACTTATTTTATTTGTGCTCCTTTCTTTAATTAGTTTACATCTTTACATTTTCAGTACCATTTGGTATTCATACTTGTATTGATCCACAGAATGGAGCCCATTTGTCCTACTGTTCCAGATACTCTGGGTCACACCTACATTTATGCTCCCTGTGTTCCTGTTGGACCCTAATACCACAGCTTCCGGACCAGGCATTCCTTCCTGCCCTAGCACCCTGACGGTGTGTTTGTTTCACACTAAGCAGATATGTAAGTCTTACAGGGATGACTACTTTATCCTCCCTGTATATACAGGTATATTCATTTTTTTTCCAATTTTTGTCTATGAATGGTTGATTTTGATATACTTACCTCTCTTTATAGATGCATCATGCATCTGCCCCTGATTGGATAGATCCCATGAAACACGTTGGCCTTAACCTAGATGCAATGCATAGATACTTGCATGGTCTTTGGATCCAGGCAATACCGTGGATTATAACTGTTATATTATAGTGATTTTTATTACTAAGGACAATACTACTGTATATTCTATTTATGTTTTTAACATGTAAATGATTTGGATATATGATTTGTTATATTATGTGCCATTATTGCATGTATCGTCTGCCATGTACCCACTCAATCATGTTAAACAAATAAATACTTGTTCGTGTTTTACTTTGACTCCTTTGATTAGCCACAATATACACACCTCATTTAAAGTCCCGACTCTCTTCCTTTATCCACTAGAGAGTCTGTGTATGACAGAAGGACTTGCTTCTTTTCTTCTGAGTGAGGCAACACTGTGGGTACAAACCGGAGTGTAGGTGACTGCTGAACGTCCAGGCATGTCCTGAGGACACCGTTTTGACAGTCCAGTAATCCTTCATTCAGGCTGCCCAGACGTGTTGACAATGGAGTAAACAAGCCCCAACTTGCTCCGCCTGGACAGGCCCTATATCAAAAGGACTTAGAGGCTTCACGTCCACCATAAGATGCTCCCTTTGAGGATTTTTGGCCAGAAGGGAGGTTTCTCCACCAGTTCTTCCTGAACTCACGGCCAGGTCTATAGCGGTGAGTGCCTCTTGCATGAACCGGATCTTGCCTGGGTTGAGCTCTTCTCTGACCTAGCAGGCGACCATCCAGGGGTAAGAACCCTGACTTGCCCCCGTGGCACATGTGATGGCACTGTCTAGCTTGTTTCCAAACAGAGAGGAGCCCTCAAAGGGAAACCTGCCCCATGCCTGCTTAGAGGCAGGATTAGCTATCCACAGGCGTAACCACAAGGCATGCTTAGCTGTGACAGATAAGAGCATGACGCGTGCCACCAGGCAAATAATGTGAAGGGAGGCTTCCCCCAGAAAGCCATCTCTTCAGAGACGCTTCCTAAGGATGCATCCACATCATCCGTCCAGGCCTCCATCGCTTTGGACAGGGCTGCAAGGGCCAGGGCTGGTTTATAGGCCATACCTGCTGTAATATAAATGCGTTTGAGGTCCGGGACCCTTGAAATGGTGGACTGAAACGCAGATGCGTTCCAGTCACCATAGCCAGAAACCGGAGCCAGAGCAGGAAAGAAGAAAAAAAGAACAATACAACAAATACATACACTGCTGCCATGTGTGATAACATATAATATATAATATATATATATATATATATATATATATATATATATATATATATATATATATATATATATATATATATATACACATGTTACCACCACGGCACAACCTCAATCCGGCCTGGGAGCTGTGTTGCGCTCACTACACGACCGGGGCATTCAGGATGGACCTCCCGCTAATAGCTGGGACGTTTGGCCGTGTTGCTGCTTGCCTACCAATGGCAAGGCTAGTAAGCTCTTCATGGCATCGCATTTATCTCCCGTGTCCACCCTGCTAATAGTTGGGATTGCTGGACTCCAGAAAAAACACCGCCTGATCCATCACTTTACGCACAAACCTCCAGGACTGGATTGCAGAAATCTTCACAAGGTAAGACTTCACCTTGGTCCTAGGAGGAGGACAAAAAAGGAACACGGCCTCTGGCGAGGAGCAAAGATTTATGGGAGTGGGGTCCTATGAGGTATGAGAGGCGGGCTTAACCCATACGCAGGCTGCCATGGAGTCTGTCAGGAAATAAGACTTTTGAACAGTGAAATCTTTTTGCGCCCTCTGTGCCACACGGGTCGCACCCTCTTTTTGTTGGCCCCCTGCATTTTCTGGGTAGAGGAGGGTTTGACATACAACTTTACTGTTTGCCCGTGTCCAAACTTCCACAGCACAAGAGACAGGATAACCTGACTGCTGCCGAATTTCTATGTCCTCATAGCAACATCTTCTATTTTCAGAGGTCCTCATCCTCTGCAGTAGTGGTGAGAGGTCCTCATCCTCTGCAGTAGTGGTGAGAGGTCCTCATCCTCTGCAGTAGTGGTGAGAGGTCCTCATCCTCTGCATTAGTGGTGAGAGGTCCTCATCCTCTGCAGTAGTGGTGAGAGGTCCTCATCCTCTGCAGTAGTGGTGAGAGGTCCTCATCCTCTGCAGTAGTGGTGAGAGGTCCTCATCCTCTGCAGTAGTGGTGAGAGGTCCTCATCCTCTGCAGTAGTGGTGAGAGGTCCTCATCCTCTGCAGTAGTGGTGAGAGGTCCTCATCCTCTGCAATAGTGGTGAGAGGTCCTCATCCTCTGCAGTAGTGGTGAGAGGTCCTCATCCTCTGCAGTAGTGGTGAGATGTCCTCATCCTCTGCAGTAGTGGTGAGAGGTCCTCATCCTCTGCAGTAGTGGTGAGAGGTCCTCATCCTCTGCAGTAGTGGTGAGAGGTCCTCATCCTCTGCAGTAGTGGTGAGAGGTCCTCATCCTCTGCAGTAGTGGTGAGATGTCCTCATCCTCTGCAGTAGTGGTGAGAGGTCCTCATCCTCTGCAGTAGTGGTGAGAGGTCCTCATCCTCTGCAGTATTGGTGAGAGGTCCTCATCCTCTGCAGTAGTGGTGAGAGGTCCTCATCCTCTGCAGTAGTGGTGAGAGGTCCTCATCCTCTGCAGTAGTGGTGAGAGGTCCTCATCCTCCTTAGCATCGCTCTCATGTAGCGCTCTTCTCTGCAGCATTCTCCTGTGTGACTGGGGGGGATGAGGTACTCCCAGGGGGTGTGTCCATGACGCCCTGGGCTCACAGGAAGTGGGTGAATGACACTGGGCATCATTCAACCCAGGAGAGGTCCTGCAGTGCAGGATAGAGGAGGACAGAGCTGTAAAGGGTGAATGACAACTTTTTTTTTTTTTTTTTTGTAATTGGACATTAATGTTTAACCACTTGCACACCAGGCACTTACACCCCCTTCCTGCCCAAGCCATTTTTCAGCTTTCAGCGCTCTCGCACTTTGAATGACAATTGCGTGGTCGTGCTACACTGTACCCAAACACATTTTTTATCATTTTCTTCACACAAATAGAGCTTTCTTTTAGTGGTATTTAATCACTGCTGTTTTTTTTTTATTTTTACAAAAATATAAAGACCAAAAATTTTGAAAAAAAAATGTTTTTTACTTTTTTTCTGTCAGTAAAATTTGTAACTAAGTAATTTTTCGCCTTCACTGATGTGCACTGATGTGGCGGCACTGATAGGCTGAACTCATGAGCATTGATGAGGTGGCACTTATGGGCACTGATGAGGCGGCACTTATGGGCACTGATGAGGAGGCACTAATGTGCCGCACTTATGGGCACTGTTAGGTGGCACTGGTGGGCACTGATAGGGGGCACTAGTCGACATGGATAGGCGGAATGGATAGGCGGTACTGATGGGCATTGATGGGTTGCACTGATGGGTGACACTGATGGGCATTGATGGGCGGCACTGATTGCCAGCACTGACTGGCATCGCTAATGGGCACTGATTGCTGCCACTGGTGGGCACTGATTGCTGGCATTGGTGGGCACTGATTGGTGACACTGTATTGCTATATTTTAATCAGTGCCCTGATTACTGTCCCCCCTGCGTGGAGATGCCGCTGATCGGCTCTCCTCACCACACACTCTGTCAGTGTGAGGCAAGGAGAGCCGATTACCGGCATTTCCGTGTTTACATGTGGAAAGCCGATCACATGGTTAAAGAGCCGCGGACACGGCTCTTTACAGAGATCGGGGTCCATGTCATATGACATCGTCCCAGAAGGAGAGCTGTAACACCCCACCGTCATTTGGCGGCGGGGCGGGCGGCAAGCAGTTAAACCTTTTTTTTTTAGTGTTGGATACAGTGGAGAGGGATTAGAACACCTGTCAGGTTGTTATTGCTGTCTGTGCCCCCATTAGGGAGATTAATTTTCTCTATGTGTCCTGTTTACCATTAGCACAGAGAAAGTGGAAGAAAATCCCACATTCTGGGCTGTCACCAGAACAGGAATAGAGGGGAAATCTTCCAATGGGGACACTGGTTCAGGGATTTCCTCTCACTTCCTGTTTTGGCTATGAGACAGGAAGTGAAGGGGAATCCCCCCAATGGGTCTCAGATCAGATCACCTCCCTACACATCTCTACTGATCTCTGATATAAGAATATTCAAGGCGATCAGTGTTTTGTATATTGGATGCTATGGCAGACCTGAGCACCACCAACCATCAGACTCAGAGATGCTCTGAGCACAGCATCACCACAACAACCAATCAGAAATCAGCGTGTGAGCTCATCCAGCCATTCACAGCTCTGCTTTGGCAAGGCTCTATATCGCGCCGCTGTCATTGGAGAGTCACGCCCAAACCCACCATTGGCTGAGAGTGTCGGCTGTAGGCGTGGTCCGGAGACAGCAGGGAAGTGTTTTGCTGGGTGACTTCCGGTCCTCGCTGTGTGCCCGTCCATCCATTACCGGGGAGGGGGATGGTGACCCGGAGCGGCGGGAGACCGGACTTCACTATCACCTGACCGAGGAGCTCATCCCTCCGCTACCGGCCCGGTACATTCACCGATCTACCCACACTATGGCCAGCATGGCAAGCGGGGAGATGCAGGGCAAGTACCAGAAACTGGCACAGGAGTATTCCAAGGTGAGGGGGCGAGAGATGTACACCCGACTATACCGACACCTACTGATACACACCCACCGATCATCACCCACCGACACCCACTGATACCCATCATCACCCACCGATACCCACCATCATCACCCACCGATACCCACCCATCATTACCCACTGACACCCATCATCACTGCTTCCAACACCCATTTGCACCCATTTTTGCCACTGACACCTATCATTGTTCCTGACAACATTTACATCGCCACCCATCTACACCCCTCATCAGTCATTGACACCCATTATCACTGCCGCTGCCACCCCCCAACACCCTTCATTATTACCACCGACACCCTTCATTATTACCACCACCGCCCCCCCCCCGACACCCTTCATTATTACCGCCATCGCCACCCCCCCCCGACACCCTTCATTATTGCCACCCCTTATTATTACCGCCGCCGCCCCCGACACCCTTTATTATTACAGCTGACACTCTTCATTATTACCACCGCCGCCCCCCGACACCCTTCATTATTACCACCGCCGCCCCCAAACACCCTTCATTATTACCGCCGCCGCCCCCCAACACCCTTCATTATTACCGCCGCCGCCCCCCGACACCCTTTATTATTACAGCTGACCCTCTTCATTATTACCACCGCCGCCCCCCGACACCCTTCATTATTACCACCGCCGCCCCCCCCCGACACCCTTCATTATTACCGCCATCGCCACCCCCCCCCGACACCCTTCATTATTGCCACCCCTTATTATTACCGCCGCCGCCCCCGACACCCTTTATTATTACAGCTGACACTCTTCATTATTACCACCGCCGCCCCCCGACACCCTTCATTATTACCGCTGCCCCCCCCCCGACACCCTTCATTATTGCCACCCCTTATTACCGCCGCCGCCCCCGACACCCTTCATTATTACCACCGCCGCCCCCCAACACCCTTCATTATTACCGCCGCCGCCCCCCAACACCCTTCATTATTACCGCCGCCGCCCCCCGACACCCTTTATTATTACAGCTGACCCTCTTCATTATTACCACCGCCGCCCCCCGACACCCTTCATTATTACCACCGCCGCCCCCCCCCGACACCCTTCATTATTACCGCCATCGCCACCCCCCCCCGACACCCTTCATTATTGCCACCCCTTATTATTACCGCCGCCGCCCCCGACACCCTTTATTATTACAGCTGACACTCTTCATTATTACCACCGCCGCCCCCCGACACCCTTCATTATTACCGCTGCCCCCCCCCCGACACCCTTCATTATTGCCACCCCTTATTACCGCCGCCGCCCCCGACACCCTTCATTATTACCGCCGCCGCCCCCGACACTCTTCGTTATTGCCACCCCTTATTATTGCCGCCGCCGCCCCCCGACACCCTTCATTATTACAGCTGACACCCTTCATTATTACCGCCGCCGCCCCCCGACACTCTTCGTTATTGCCACCCCTTATTATTGCCGCCGCCGCCCCCCGACACCCTTCATTATTACCGCCGCTGCCCCCCTACACCCTTCATTATTACTGCCGACACCCTTCATTATTACCGCCGCCGCCCCCCGACACCCTTTATTATTACAGCTGACCCTCTTCATTATTACCACCACCGCCCCCCGACACCCTTCATTATTACCACCGCCGCCCCCCCCCCGACACCCTTCATTATTACCGCCATCGCCACCCCCCCCCCGACACC
This sequence comes from Lithobates clamitans, assembly GCA_037952925.1. NCBI lineage: Eukaryota > Metazoa > Chordata > Amphibia > Anura > Ranidae > Lithobates > Lithobates clamitans. Next base: position 6,448,363 of record JBBGZY010000619.1, on the reverse strand, counting down.
CTTCATTATTGCCACCCCTTATTATTACCGCCGCCGCCCCCGACACCCTTCATTATTACAGCTGACACTCTTCATTATTACCACCGCCGCCCCCCGACACCCTTCATTATTACCACCGCCGCCCCCCGACACCCTTCATTATTACCGCCGCCGCCCCCCGACACCCTTTATTATTACAGCTGACCCTCTTCATTATTACCACCGCCGCCCCCCGACACCCTTCATTATTACCACCGCCGCCCCCCCCCGACACCCTTCATTATTACCGCCATCGCCACCCCCCCCCGACACCCTTCATTATTGCCACCCCTTATTATTACCGCCGCCGCCCCCGACACCCTTTATTATTACAGCTGACACTCTTCATTATTACCACCGCTGCCCCCCCCCCGACACCCTTCATTATTACCGCCGCCGCCCCCGACACCCTTCATTATTACAGCTGACACCCTTCATTATTACCGCCGCCGCCCCCCGACACTCTTCGTTATTGCCACCCCTTATTATTGCCGCCGCCGCCCCCCGACACCCTTCATTATTACCGCCGCTGCCCCCCTACACCCTTCATTATTACCGCCGACACCCTTCATTATTACCGCCGCCGCCCCCCGACACCCTTTATTATTACAGCTGACCCTCTTCATTATTACCACCACCGCCCCCCGACACCCTTCATTATTACCACCGCCGCCCCCCCCCGACACCCTTCATTATTACCGCCATCGCCACCCCCCCCCCCCCCCAACACCCTTCATTATTGCCACCCCTTATTATTACCGCCGCCGCCCCCGTCACCCTTTATTATTACAGCTGACACTCTTCATTATTACCACCGCCGCCCCCCGACACCCTTCATTATTACCACCGCCGCCCCCCGACACCCTTCATTATTACCGCCGCCGCCCCCCGACACCCTTTATTATTACAGCTGACCCTCTTCATTATTACCACCGCCGCCCCCCCCCCCCGACACCCTTCATTATTACCACCGCCGCCCCCCGACACCCTTCATTATTACCACCGCCGCCCCCCCCCCGACACCCTTCATTATTACCGCCATTGCCACCCCTTATTATTACCGCCGCCGCCCCCGACACCCTTTATTATTACAGCTGACACTCTTCATTATTACCACCGCCGCCCCCCGACACCCTTCATTATTACCGCTGCCCCCCCCCGACACCCTTCATTATTACCGCTGCCCCCCCCCCGACACCCTTCATTATTGCCACCCCTTATTACCGCCGCCGCCCCCGACACCCTTCATTATTACCGCCGCCGCCCCCGACACCCTTCATTATTACAGCTGACACCCTTCATTATTACCGCCGCCGCCCCCCGACACTCTTCGTTATTGCCACCCCTTATTATTGCCGCCGCCGCCCCCCCGACACCCTTCATTATTACCGCCGTTGCCCCCCTACACCCTTCATTATTACCGCCGACGCCCCCCGACACCCTTCATTATTGCCACCCCTTATTATTACCGCCGCCGCCCCCGACACCCTTCATTATTACCGCCGCCGCCCCCGACACCCTTCATTATTGCCATTGCCTCCCCCCGACACCCTTCATTATTGCCATTGCCTCCCCTCGACACCCTTCTTTATTGCTGCCGCCGCCCCCGACACCCTCCATTTTTGATGCCCCCCCTCCCCGACGCCCTTCATTATTGCCGGCCCCCTCCCCGACGCCCTTCATTATTGCCGCCGCACCCCCCCCCCCCCGGCACCGTTGTTTATTACCACTGTCGCCCCTGACACCCTTCATTATTACTGCCGCCACCCCCGACACCCTTCATTATTGCCATTGCCTCCCCTCGACACCCTTCTTTATTGCTGCTGCCGCCCCCGACACCCTCCATTTTTGATGCGCCCCCCCCCCCGACGCCCTTCATTATTGCTGCCGCACCCCCCCCCCGGCACCCTTGTTTATTACCACTGTCGCCCCTGACACCCTTCATTATTGCCGCCCCTGACACCCCTCCTTACTCATTATGAGTCATTGACGACACCCATCATCACCGGCGCTCCTGAGATCCATCTACAGCCTCCATGATCACTGCTGCTGACATCTACACCCTTCATAACTGCCACCCCTCACACCCATTTACACCCATCATCAGTCACTGACACACCAATCACAATTGCCACCCCTGACACCCATCTCCTCCCGTCATCACCACCACTAGTGACACTTCTTATTGACCATCACCATGTCCACCACCACTGACACCCATCTACACTCATCATCGACACTGACACCCATCATCTGTCATCTAGTCTGGGGCTGCCTTTATATCGCTGTATTTAAATTTACAGTATCTCACAAAAGTAAGTACACCCCTCACATTTTTGTAAATATTTTAATATATCTTTTCATGTGACAACACTGAAGAAATGACACTTTGCTACAATGTAAAGTAGTAAGTGTACAGCTTGTATAACAGTGTAAATTTCCCTCAAAATAACTCAACACACAGCCATTAATGTCTAAACCACTGGGAACAAAAGTGAGTACACCCCTAAGTGAAAATGTCCAAATTGGGCCCAATTAGCCATTTTCCTTCCCCGGTGTCATGTGACTTGTTAGTGTTACAAGGTCTCTGGTGTGAATGGGGAGCAGGTTTGTTAAATTTGGTGTTATCGCTCTCACTCTCTCATACTGGTCACTGGAAGTTCAGCATGGCACCTCATGGCAAAGAACTCTCTAAGGATCTAAAAAAAAAGAATTGTTGCTCTACATAAAAACTACATTTCCCATGATGGTCCACTACACTGCAGAGTGCCAGAGCATCATGGGAAATGTAGTTCCAAAACATCTGGGGTGCTAAGGGTCGCCATCACTGGCCTAGGCTATAAGAAGATTGCCAAGACTCTGAAACTGAGCTGCAGCACGGTGGCCAAGACCATACAGCAGGTTTAACAGGACAAGTTCCACTCAGAACAGGCCTCGCCATGGTCGACCAAAGAAGTTGAGTGCACATGCTCAGTGTCATATCCAGAGGTTGTCTTTGGAAAATAGACGTATGAGTGCTGCCAGCATTGCTGCAGAGGTTGATGGGTTGGGGGGGGGTCAGCCTGTCAGTGCTCAGACCATACACCGCACACTGCATCAAATTGGTCTGCATGGTTGTCATCCCAGAAGGAAGCCTCTTCTAAAGATGATGCACAAGAAAGCCTGCAAACAGTTTGCTGAAGACAAGTAGACTAAGGACATGGATTACTGGAACCATGTCCTGTGGTCTGATGAGACCAAGATAAACTTATTTGGTTCAGATGGTGACAAGCGTGTGTGGAGGCAACCAGGTGAGGAGTACAAAGACAAGTGTGTCTTGCCTACAGTCAAGCATGGTGGTGGGAGTGTCATGGTCTGGGGCTGCATGAGTGCTGCCGGCACTGGGGAGCTACAGTTCATTGAGGGAACCATGAATGCCAACATGTACTGTGACATACTGAAGCAGAGCATGATCCTCTCCCTGTGGAGACTGGGCTGCAGAGCAGTATTCCAACATGATAACGACCCCAAACACACCTCCAAGACGACCACTGCCTTGCTACAGAAGCTGAGGATAAAGGTGATGGACTGGCCAAGCATGTCTCCAGACCTAAACCCTATTGAGCATCTGTGGGGCATCCTGAAATGGAAGGTGGAGAAGTGCAAGGTCTCTAACATCCACCAGCTCTGTGATGTCGTCATGGAGAAGTGGAAGAGGACTACAGCGGCAACCTGTGAAGCTCTGGTGAACTCCATGCCCAAGAGGGTTAAGGCAGTGCTGGAAAATAATGGTGGCCACACAAAATATTGACACTTTGGGCTTAGGGGTGTACTCACTTTTGTTGCCAGCAGTTTAGACATTAATGGCTGTGTGTTGAGTTATTTTGAGGGGACAGCAAATTTACACTGTTATACAAGCTGTACACTCACTACTTTACATTGCAGCAAAGTGTCATTTCTTCAGTGTTGTCACATGAAAAGATATAATAAAATATTTCCAAAAATGTGAGGGGTATACTCACTTTTGTGAGATAGAGTATGTATGTGATACAGAGAGATGAACTATATTACCAAAAGTATTCGTACACTCCTCTGTATCCTGCAACCCTTAATAAAATATCTGGTGATCCTGCCACGATGATCTTTCCAAGGCACTTCCTATACAGGCTAACAATGCTGGCCTGTCTATTAGTTCTGCTGCTCAACACCTCACATGTGCTTCCAGTGGAGACAACAAGTGGCTGTGAGGACCTGAATGCCCTGGGGCTTGTCTGCCATTGTCACCACCAGTAATGCCATTCTGAGCATGCAGCCACTACTGAGAGGGACAGGATGGGTCCACAAAGAAGCCGTGGGCTATCAGTAGCACAGAGTTCAAAATATACACTATATTAGGAAAAGTATTGGGACGCCTGTCTTTACACACACATGAACTTTAATGGCATCCCAGTCTTAGCCTGTAGGGTTCAATATTGAGTTGGCCCACCCTTTGCAGCTATAACAGCTTCAACTCTTCTGGGAAGGTTGTCCACAAGGTTTAGGAGTGTGTCTATGGCAATGTTTGACCATTCTTCCAGAAGCACATTTGTGAGGTCAGGCACTGATGTTGGACGAGAAGGCCTGGCTCCCAGTCTCCGCTCTAATTCATCCCAAAGATGTTCTATCGAGTTGCGATCAGGACTCTGTGCAGGCCAGTCAAATTCCTCCACCCCAAACTCGCTCATCCATGTCTTTATGGACCTTGCTTTGTGCACTGGTCCAAATCATTTGGTGGAGGGGGGATTATGGTTTTGGGTTGTTTTTCAGGGGTTGGGTTGGCCCCTTAGTTCCAGTGAAGGGAACTCTTAAGGTGTCAGCATACCAAGACATTTTGGACAATTTCATGCTCCCAACTATGTGGGAACAGTTTGGGGGATGGCCCCTTCTTGTTCCAACATGACTGCGCACCAGTGCACAAAGCACTGACAGCCAATCGCAGGGATTACATGTGCGCTGATCCTTCCAGCCCCCTGAGCATACACACCCCGTTGTGATCCTTTCACAGTCATCGGGTCCACCTGTCAAGTTTTTCGGACGCACCTGATTCCAAGGCCTATTCATCCCTATGGGCAGGTGGGTTTACCCGGACACAAGTCCATCTACACCCACCATGTCTTCTAAAAAAACAAAAAAAAAAAACGGAAGGGGATCCATCGGATTTCGTCTTGGCGAATTGGATCGGAGGTAGTTGGGTGTAAACGGACAGCAGAGTCTGCTTACTCCCGGTCGCCCATAGAGCAGAGAGGGTTCAGTCTGTGTCTGCTCCGCAGAAAATGAGCTGACATGGATGCGCCATCCACCCGCTCCGCTCTGATTGGCAGGGGATCTGTGAGCCAATGAGAACGGAATCTGTCCCATGTGAAGGGGGACTAAAAGGACGCCAGGGGTTGGGCGGGAAGGGGTTAATATAATGTTGGCTATGAACATTGAAGTACATTTTTCTAGATGTTAATTATAAGTGAAGTTCATCCTTCTCTAGCGGTAATGTATAACTCATACCTAGACTTTAGTCCGCTACCAAACCTGAAAAGTTAATTTTTCTCAAGTCATCTTTCAGGGCAGCATCTGAGAGTTAAGGCTCCTCCCACCTAAAAACTGGAAAACCCATCATCCGCAGCTTTATAAAAAGAGCATTATACCCCTAGCTAGGCACGGAGCAGCGGTGACGTCGGTACACCCGTGGAGGTTGTCGGACGCACAAATGTTTCCATATAAGCCTATTATATTCAATCTATTGCAAGTAGAACTTTTAATAAACTCGTGTGTGCCTTTTTAAACGAATATTGCACAGTGAGTCTCTCTTCCTCTTCCATGTGATTTGCTGAATGATCGGACTCTGGAGTTCCTTTGAAGGGTAATCGCTGTGAGGAATATCTCTGGGATCCAATCATGTTGGCTGGACAGCTAAAGTGGTTATACCTGTAGTGAGGGGTGAATGGTCTCTGAAGGGCTTATAAACCTTGGGAGGTCTTAGTATCTGGTAAGCAGATATATTCATCATACTTATCCTGTGAGGAGCACTGGGTGTCTGCACCGATTGAAATTGGGTTGACACTTCTTTCACATATGGACTCTGATGCCCTGTACACACGGGCGGACTTTTCAGCATCAAAGGTCCGACGGTCTTTCCGACGGACTTTTAAACAAAGGGACTTGCCTACACACGATCACTCCAAAGTCTGACGGATTTGTACGTGATGACGTACGACCGGACTAAAATAAGGAAGTTGCCAGTAGCCAATAGCTGCCCTAGTGTTGGTTTTCGTCCGTCGGACTAGCATACAGATGAGCGGATTTTTCGACCGGACTCGAGTCTGTCAGAAAGATTTGAAACATGTTTCAAATCTAAAGTCCGTCTGATTTTCGCCCAAAAAAGTCTGCTGCAGGTCCGATGAAGCTCGCACACCGTTGGATTGTCCGACGGATTCGTCCCGTTGGACCAGTCCGGTCGAAAAGTCCGCCCGTGTGTACACGGCATAAGTTGGAATTTTGGACTTCTTTTTCCTTTTTTTTTCACTACATTTTAATGGATGGACTTTTGTGTGTGTGTGTGTATATAGAGAGAGATAGATTATGGAGTAACAGCGCAACCGCTTTTTTTTTTTTTTTTTTTTTTTTTTTTTTTTTTTTTCATGTTATAATGTGTGCGAATGCGTGAGTGCTGCTGTGTTTTCACTTGGAATCATCATTTATTTACACATGGCGCAGATTTTTTCTTTTATATATTATACCCCTGAGCCTCAGTTCTTGTGTTTCCTCTGGACCAGGGGTCTCTAAACTTTTTTTAAACAAAGGGCCAGTTTACTGTCTGACTTTATGGGGCCGGACTGTGCCCAGTGGCAATAGAAGATGTCCTGGCATCCAGTAGGAGTAAATAATGCCACATTGTTGGTGTTAGTGGGAGGACTAGTGCCCCATTGTTGGTGTCAGTGGAAGGAATAGTGGTCCATTGTTGGTATCAATGAAAGGAATTGTGCCTCGTAGTTGGTGTCATTGGAAGGAATTGTGCCTCATGGTTGGTGTCATTGGAAGGAATTGTGCCTCATGGTTGGTGTCAATGGAAGGAATAGTGCCCCAAGGGCTGAATAAAGGCAAGCAAAGGGCCACAGTTTGGACACCTGCTCTGGACCAACAAAAGCATTGAACATTTGTTATTGTCTTCCAGACTGCTTGTTTCAGGAGCCTCCATGTCTGTGTTCCCACAGCCTCAGAGGAGACCAGGCAGTTCATTGCTTTTGGGGGAAATTACTCCTGGATCTCCCCCCCCAGAACATCTTGATTTAAGCCCGAGGTTTCATGTCCATTGGGAGGTATACAACTATCCATCTCCAACCACAGGCTACGTGGTTGGCTTCCCCTAGTACTTCTCCACTAGCGGCCAAGTTTTTCCTACCCATAGTCCTCAAGTGCTGTTTGGTGTCCTCCACCGTTCTGAGAGTACAAAGATGGCAAATGTCACCGATTGCGTCGCTTTCGGTGGTGTGCTTTTCTCGGTGGCGCTTATTTTTCAGTCTGTGCAAGATAGTCCAGGGATTGGGTGGTGACCCCCCCCCTGTCGCTTTTGGAAACGTGTTTCCACCATCATTTCCAGCGGTCACACATTTGGACGTGTGGGGAGATGTCACTTTTAAGAGAGCGTCTCTTCCGGTTTCACCAGACACGGCTCCCTGTGACCCCACAAGGACAGTCACATGGAGAACTGAACTTTCATAGGCTAGAGAACCTAAAAGGAGAGGCACAAAGCCGGTTCGTATTCTTCCACCAATAAATATGGTGGGGCTGTTGGGGGCAGGACACGTAAAGGGCCCAATATGCTTAAAGCATGACTTACCCCAAAAGGGGAAGTTCCACTTGTCCGCCCCCCCCCCCCCCACCACATTCGGCACTTCTTTTTTTTTGGAGGGAGGGGAAGCGGCAAACCTGGTTTTGACATGTACCGGCTCCCACTTTTGGTTAGAGCGCTGCGGTAATCTGAGCGGACGTTCAGCCCCCTCCTTTCCCCACAGCTCTCTGGGACACCTCACAGGTCCTAGAAAGCTGCGGGACCATTCACAAAGTGAACTGCAACTCGTGCATGTGCAGTGGGGAGCAGACTGTGTGGTTGCCAGCAGCCACTGCCAGATTCCCAAAGTAAACATGCCGGTGCCCGGCCCCAGAGCATGCCAAAGAGCTGGCTCAGGTGAGGACAGCTCTGGATCCCTGGACGGCTAAGAGCCCTTTCACACTGTGCCGCCTAGGGCGTCAGTGGTAAAGCGGCGCTATTTTTAGCATCGTTTTAGCGGCGCTTTTCGGCCGCTAGCGGGGGCGGTGCTGATCAGTAGTAGTGCCTGTCGGTGCAGCCTCATCAGCTCACATCAATGAAGGAGAAAAATTACCTGTTTGCTAATTTTTTTAATAAACTATGAAAACTTTTTTTTTTTTAGTTTTCGGTCTTTTTCTAAAGCAAAAAATAAAAAACCTCAGCAGGGATTAAATACCACCAAAAGAAAGCTCTATGTGTGTTTTTAAATTTTTTATTAAAAAAAAAAAAAAAAAAAAAAAAAAAAAAAAAAAAATGCCATTTGGGTACAGTGTTGCATGGCCTTGCAATTGTCATTCAAAGTGCAACAGCGGTAAAAGCTGAAAATTGGCCTGGTCAGAAAAGGGGGTAAATGTGTTTAAAGTGGAACTCTGGGTTTACTTTCACTTTAAATTGTTCCTTCGGGCCAAGCTGTCCCAAGCGAACAATTTCCTGTAGTAACACATACAACCGCTGTATAAACTATGTGGAGCATCAGCTACATAGAGTACACAGCCCTGTGTTCTGGCAGTGGTATTGAAACTTCCAGTCCCACTCCCAGGAACAAAATCAAGTTGAGCTCAGCCATTCATGGGAAGCCTTGTATTTTTAATGAATTCAAGGCTTCTTCTGATAGGTTGAGAGGTGGGGTGAATGACGACAATGTATAACCTCACACAGCAAAGAAGAACATCCTGTGTCCCAGAAGGGTGTCTCTTGTGATGCTGCTGGGGGGCACTATCTTTAATGGGAAAGGTGGATATGGTGGCTAAACAGACTATGGAGGTTACAGGCGTGCAGTGTGCATGGACGGTGTCCTGGAACTCCAAGAACGCAGAAAAGGTAGAAACTGTTCATGCTGGCCCTGATCTGCTTCCACGTATGGCGTGATCAGATGCAAAAGGGGAGAAGGGGGACTAGAAGGATCACCAGGTATTAAACAGAATATAACAGACTACAAACATATATGTCAATTTTCTTAATATGATCAGATAAACAAAAGACAGTCAGACGGCAGACACGATGCAGGAGACGGTCAGAGACGGCAGACACGATGCAGGAGACGGTCAGAGACGGCAGACACGATGCAGGAGACGGTCAGAGACGGCAGACACGATGCAGGAGACGGTCAGAGACGGCAGACACGATGCAGGAGACGGTCAGAGACGGCAGACACGATGCAGGAGACGGTCAGAGACGGCAGACACGATGCAGGAGACGGTCAGAGACGGCAGACACGATGCAGGAGACGGTCAGAGACGGCAGACACGATGCAGGAGACGGTCAGAGACGGCAGACACGATGCAGGAGACGGTCAGAGACGGCAGACACGATGCAGGAGACGGTCAGAGACGGCAGACACGATGCAGGAGACGGTCAGAGACGGCAGACACGATGCAGGAGACGGTCAGAGACGGCAGACACGATGCAGGAGACGGTCAGAGACGGCAGACACGATGCAGGAGACGGTCAGAGACGGCAGACACGATGCAGGAGACGGTCAGAGACGGCAGACACGATGCAGGAGACGGTCAGAGACGGCAGACACGATGCAGGAGACGGTCAGAGACGGCAGACACGATGCAGGAGACGGTCAGAGACGGCAGACACGATGCAGGAGACGGTCAGAGACGGCAGACACGATGCAGGAGACGGTCAGAGACGGCAGACACGATGCAGGAGACGGTCAGAGACGGCAGACACGATGCAGGAGACGGTCAGAGACGGCAGACACGATGCAGGAGACGGTCAGAGACGGCAGACACGATGCAGGAGACGGTCAGAGACGGCAGACACGATGCAGGAGACGGTCAGAGACGGCAGACACGATGCAGGAGACGGTCAGAGACGGCAGGAGACGGTCAGAGACGGCAGACACGATGCAGGAGACGGTCAGAGACGGCAGGAGACGGTCAGAGACGGCAGACACGATGCAGGAGACGGTCAGAGACGGCAGACACGATGCAGGAGACGGTCAGAGACGGCAGACACGATGCAGGAGACGGTCAGAGACGGCAGACACGATGCAGGAGACGGTCAGAGACGGCAGACACGATGCAGGAGACGGTCAGAGACGGCAGACACGATGCAGGAGACGGTCAGAGACGGCAGACACGATGCAGGAGACGGTCAGAGACGGCAGACACGATGCAGGAGACGGTCAGAGACGGCAGACACGATGCAGGAGACGGTCAGAGACGGCAGACACGATGCAGGAGACGGTCAGAGACGGCAGACACGATGCAGGAGACGGTCAGAGACGGCAGACACGATGCAGGAGACGGTCGGAGACGGTCAGACGGCAGACACGATGCAGGAGACGGTCGGAGACGGTCAGACGGCAGACACGATGCAGGAGACGGTCAGACACTGCAGGAGACGGTCAGACACTGCAGGAGACGGTCAGACACTGCAGGAGACGGTCAGACACTGCAGGAGACGGTCAGACACTGCAGGAGACGGTCAGACACTGCAGGAGACGGTCAGACACTGCAGGAGACGGTCAGACACTGCAGGAGACGGTCAGACACGGCAGGAGACGGTCAGACACGGCAGGAGACGGTCAGAGACGGCAGACACGATGCAGGAGACGGTCAGAGACGGCAGACACGATGCAGGAGACGGTCAGAGACGGCAGACACGATGCAGGAGACGGTCAGAGACGGCAGACACGATGCAGGAGACGGTCAGAGACGGCAGACACGATGCAGGAGACGGTCAGAGACGGCAGACACGATGCAGGAGACGGTCAGAGACGGCAGACACGATGCAGGAGACGGTCAGAGACGGCAGACACGATGCAGGAGACGGTCAGAGACGGCAGACACGATGCAGGAGACGGTCAGAGACGGCAGACACGATGCAGGAGACGGTCAGAGACGGCAGACACGATGCAGGAGACGGTCAAAGACGGCAGACACGATGCAGGAGACGGTCAGAGACGGCAGACACGATGCAGGAGACGGTCGGAGACGGCAGACACGATGCAGGAGACGGTCGGAGACGGCAGACACGATGCAGGAGACGGTCGGAGACGGCAGACACGATGCAGGAGACGGTCGGAGACGGCAGACACGATGCAGGAGACGGTCGGAGACGGCAGACACGATGCAGGAGACGGTCGGAGACGGCAGACACGATGCAGGAGACGGTCGGAGACGGCAGACACGATGCAGGAGACGGTCGGAGACGGCAGACACGATGCAGGAGACGGTCGGAGACGGCAGACACGATGCAGGAGACGGTCGGAGACGGCAGACACGATGCAGGAGACGGTCGGAGACGGCAGACATATTACATGACAGTGCTAGAAATCACTGCTATAACAGGGCAATAGGAAACACAAATGGCTGCCTTCAGGGGCCCCAAGGGCCACACAAAAAGTGCCAAAGAGCACAAAGATAATGATCAGTGCTATATTTTAAAGTGACACCAAACTGGTTAAACAATACTAGGAACTTAGCCACCCTCTCTTGCTCAATCCAGGGTGGATTTGATTTAAATCAAGTCGATTTAAATCACGATTTTTAAAGAGCAACTGTCATCTTTGTCCCTCGGCGGCTCCTCCTCTGACCCGCTGTTGACTCACCGACAGTCCCATTCACTTTAATGGGACGGCTGGTAATGTGACAGTGACACCACAAGGTGAGGGACGTAGCTGCAGCAGGTGAGTGGATGCCCACTAACAGGCGCTGCCATGATGGGTCTGAAATGACAGGTGCCCTTTAAATGTAAGGACTTATTCTTGCTGGTAGTTAGAATCTTTAATATTTGCAAACAAAATGAAGGTTTCCTATTTAGAATAATAAGCTGTCAGGTTAGTAAAACAGCGATATCGGGACCGATTCAATCATACAGTTTGTAGTGTACATAAATTTGCAAAACAATGGGATAAGGGAATATTCCTGAACTTTGTTTTATCTCGTGGTTACTGTGACATTGTGTGAATGCTTCAATGCAGTGCATGTTATCTAAATCAAAATGCTAATGCTATCCAATAATACTACAATCACATATAAGCTTTGACATACAGTGGATATAAAAAGTCTACACACCCCTGTTAAAATGTCAGGCTTCTGTGATGTAAAAAAAATGACACAAAAAAAAAATCATTTCAGAACTTTTTCCACCTTTTTAATGTGATCTATAAACTGTACAACTTAGTTGAAAAACAAACTGAAATCTTTTAGGTGGAAGGAAGTAAAAATAAAAAACTATAATAATACGGTTGCATAAGTGTACACATCCTTACACTAATACTTTGTTGAAGCACCTTTTGATTTTATTACAGCACTCAGTCTTTTTGGGATGAGTCTATCAGCATGGCACATCTTGACTTGGCAATATTTGCCCACTCTTCTTTGCAAAAACACTCCAAATCTGTCAGAATGCGAGGGCATCTCCTGTGCACAGCCCTCTTCAGATCACCCCACAGATTTGCAATGGGATTCAGGTCTGGGCTCTGGCTGGGCCTTTCCAAAACTTTATTCTTCTTCTGGTGAAGCCATTCCTTTGTTGATTTGGATGTATGCTTTGGGTCGTTATGCTGAAAGATGAAGTTCCTCTTCATGTTCGGCTTTCTAGCAGAAGCCTGAAGGTTTTGTGTCAATATTGACTGGTATTTGGAACTGGTTATAATTCCCTCTACCTTGACTAAGGCCCCTGTTCCAGTTGAAGAAAAACAGCCCCAAAGCATGATGCTGCCACCAAAATGCTTCACGGTGGGTATGGTGTTCTTTTGGTGATGTGCAGTGCTGTTTTTGTGCTAAACATTTCTTTTTGGAATTATGGCCAAAAAGTTCAACCTTGGTTTCATCAGACCAGCACACATTTTCCAACATACTTTTGGGAGACTTCAGATGTGTTTTTGCAAAATTTAGCCAGGCTTGGATGTTTTTCTTAAGAAAAGGCTTCTGTCTTGCTACTCTACCCCACAGCCCAGACTGAAGAATACGGGAGATTGTTGTCACATGTACCACACAGACAGTACTTTCCAGATATTCCTGCAGCTCCTTTAATATTGCTGTAGGCCTCTTGGCAGCCTCCCTGACCAGTTTTCTTCTTGTCTTTTCATCAATTTTGGAGGGACGTCCAATTCTTGGTAATGTCACTGTTGTACCATATTTTCTCCACTTAATGACGGTCTTCACTGTGTTCCATTGTATATCTAATCCCTTAGAAATTCTTTTGTACCCTTCTCCTGACTGATACCTTTTTTAACAATGAGATCCCTCTGATGCTTTGGAAGCTCTCTGCGGACCATGGCTTTTGCTGTAGGATGTGACTAAGAAAATGTCAGGAAAGACCTACTAGAACAGCTGAACTGTATTTTTGGGTTAATCAGAGGCACTTTTAAATGATGGCCGGTATGTACTGACTCCTATTTAAAATGAGTTTGAATGTGATTGCTTAATTCTGAACACAGCTACAGCCCCAATTATAAGAGGGTGTGCACACTTATGCAACCACATTATTTTAGTTTTTTATTTTTACTCCCCCTAAAAGATTTCAGTTTGTTTTTCAGTTGAGTTGTACAGTTCATAGGTCACATTAAAGGTGCAAAAATTTTGTTTTATCTTGGTCTCATTTTTTTACATCACAGAAACCTGACAATTTAACAGGGGTGTGTAGACTTTTTATATCCTCTGTAATGTCATTTTAAATGTGATTTTCAATCCTTTTAAATGAGCAGCTTTCATTAAAGAATAGCTGGTGACCTCTCATAGAAGTCATTTTGTAGCAGCTTCTGTTATAGGATGACAACGCTCCTGTCCCTGTCTGACTTGCTCTCCTGCGTTGTCACCCTGTCACATGCACTTTCAGTGGACATACGGATGCACATTGCCGTTGCTGAGTTAAAGCAAGGTCCATAAAGACATGGATGAGCGAGTTTGGGGTGGAGGAACTTGACTGGCCTGCACAGAATCCTGATCTCAACCCAATAGAACACCTTTGGGATGAATTGGAGCGGAGACTGGGAGCCAGGCCTTCTCATCCACCATCACAAATGCACTTCTGGAAGAATGGTCAAACATTCCCATAGACACACTCCTAAACCTTGTGGACGGCCTTCTCAGAAGAGTTGAAGCTGTTACAGCTGCAAAGGGTGGGCCAACTCAATATTGAACCCTACGGACTAAGATTGGGATGTCATTAAAGTTCATGTGCGTGTACAGGCCAGCGTCCAAATACTTTTGGTATTCATATAGTGTACATATAAACTGGTGATGTGCAAAGGGAAAAATCTAATTTTTTCGGGCTATGTTCTTTGCAGATCAAATGTGTGAATGGGGAAAATATGGCATTATGGTCACTAGATGGCCCTTAGTATAGGAAATTAGTAGACTCAGCAGCTCCAACTAGTGGCCATATTGTGGTATGTTCCCCATTCACACATTCGATTTTATGACCGTATAGCCTGAGAACATTTGGTTTTTTGATAGATGAACAGCTATGCAAATCTTCATATGGGTTTATAGGATTGAACAGACTGTTCATTTAGTCCCATAGTGATTTAAGTAACTTACCCAGCTTGGTTTTTGAAATGGCAATGACAGGATGTCATAAGAGTGACAACGGGTTAGAAGTCCTTTTAACCCATTCCATTCTGTCCTGCTTATGCAGAGTGAAACCATAAAGGCTGTGGAACCCCAACCTTCTTTTCCAGGGAAGTTTTTGAATTTCAGTAGATTAGAAGTAAAAAAGAGACTGGTCAGTTGCCAAAAACCCAGAATTTGTCTTTTTTTCTCGATCGCACTCTGGTGTTGTGGGGTTTCCTCATATCTGGCCATTATTCCTTTAATGGCACATTAATATGGTGTACACAAGGCTTTAAAGAGGTTGTAAACCATCCCCCCCCCCCCCAAAAAAAAACAACCTGTAAGACAAAGGCAAAATGAGCTGTTTATTATTTAGTACTTGCCTTAGAATGAAGACCCGCAGCAGGGCCCACACACCTCTTTGAACCAGCTGACATCTTCCCTGGTGTTTCTTGCGGGCTCCGGGGCACTGTGAGTGGCTGGAGCCGCGATGACGTCACACAGTGCATGCGCGCAGGACTTAATGACGGCTACAGCGTGGGCTTAAAATGCCAGGAAGGCGTCCGTGGGCGTGCTCGCGCTGCCCACACGCCCCCTGCGGCGTGCGGACGGTGCACTCTGTGATCAGAGTCCTTCGGACTTGGCTGATCACAGATGGTGGTAAAGGGCCAATGACAGCGGCCCTTTAACACATTGATATTGACGCCAATGACAGCTGATCACACAATGAAAACAGAAGCCGGCTTCTGTAAAAGGGACACCGGTCCCAACATTCACCATCAGTGAATCTGCCCCATCAGCGCACATTAATGAAGGAGAAAAAATAAAATTACCTGTTTGCAAAATTTTATAACAAACTATGAAAACCTGTCCCCCCCCCCCCCTCACCTTCCAGGACAGCTACTTGAGAGATTGGCTCCGCCCTCTACAGGAAACACAAATCGGATACAATTTTTAAAAGGCCCCTCCCTTTTCTCTGACCCTCAGTTGTTTTGTGTTTCCAGAACCTCCAGAGGCACCGACACGTTTTTTGTTTTTCTTGGGTCTGGTAACTGTGGTTGTTGGACGCACCTTCTCCGTTTTCATCCAGGACTAGTTGTGGCCAAGTCCTGGGTGATAGTGCTGGGCTCGTCCGCCTTTCGAGATGGACGACGCCCAACCCGGCCACGTCACGCAGCCCCCCCCCCCCGATGGTTATTTACTATCTGCCAGAAGGGTTCCCTTTGGGGTTACTTGCCTATCTGTGGTGAGAGTGGCAACCCCCCTTTTTAATTTTTTTTTTTTTTTTCCCCAGCTTGGGAGCGTTGTCTTCCCTGTGCTTCACCGCGGTGTACCAAGATGGCGTCGGAGGACTTCTGGTGATGCGACAAGATAGCGGCGGAACCAGAAGTCACATGACGCACTTCCTGGACACCGTCTGTTAATTTAGAAGCACGGCGTGGATACACTGAGCATGCTGCTTGGGGGAACAGCCTGCCTAACGCCGGATAAGTGCATAGAGGCGCAGCAGCACTCTACGGCCATTCTCCACTTGCTTCATGGAGCTTGAGGACAGGTCTGAGGATGGAGCACCCGCTCGTATTGAACCAGCGGCAGCATCCGGGTCCCATACTGCCCCCAAGGCCAAACCGGTGAAGAGGAAATGTGGGAACTGTAGGGCCAGGCTTTCTGATAGTTATAAAAAAAAACTATTTTGTGAGGATTGTATTCCATCTAAAGCTAATTCAGAGACTTCCTCTTTTAGGGGCTGATGTCTTCTATGAAGGAGATAGTGGACTCCTTTCGGGCCCTTAATGACAGGGTAGCTGGACTAGGGCCTTCCTAGTCTAGAACCTTAGCTCAAGAGCCTTCTGCCTCCGCTAGATCCCTTCCTCTGTTAGTGTCTGAGACTGTGAGTTCACGCAATACTCCTGATCTGGAAGAAGGTGAGAATCCAGTTTCTTCATCTGATGAGGAATCTCCATCAGAGGAGGATACGGGTAGCTCATCTAAATATCTTTTTCCAGTGGAAGATATTGACAAATTACTATAATCAATATATACCTAAGAGCAGATTGAGATGCCACAGCAAGCCCAATCTGTACAGGATAAAATGTATAGGGGTCTGCAAGGGCGGAAAGCGAGAGCTTTTCCAGTACACCAGTCTCTTAGGGACATGATTCTTTCTGTGTGAAAGAAACTGAAAAAAGGTTGTTCCAGTCCAGAGGGCACAAAAGAAGGTTTTCCCTTTCAGTCTGAGTTCGAGGAGGTTTTCTTTAAGTGTCCTAGATTAGATGCCCCTATGTCGCAGGTGTCCAAAAGGTCAGATCTTTCTTTTGAAGATTCTGGGGTCCTTAAGGATCAAAACGGATAGAAAGGCCAACTCATTGCCACGTAAGGCCTGGGATGCTTCAGCCTTTTCTTTAGGTCTGGCGGTAGCATCCACCTGTGTGGCTAGGAATTTAAACGTATGGGTTCAGCGTTTGGATAAGGTTCTTTCTTCCGACACCCCCAAAGAAGAGATTAAGGAGTCCCACTCATTGCCAAGTTGGTTGCCTTTTTGGCTGATGCCGCTGCAGTTTCCGTAAAATCGGCAGCCAGAGCTTCTGCTCTCATTTAATTCAGCTAGGCGAGTGATCTGGCTCAAATCTTGGGAAGGTGATCTTACCTCGAAGAATAAACTCTGCGGCATTCCCTTTTGAAGGCAAGCTCTTATTCGGTTCCTCCTTAGTAGAGGTCCTAGCTCGTTCCTCTGAGAAGAGTAAGCAATTCCCTTCTTCCCAAAGGAATAAGCCCCAGAATAAGAGGCCTTTTCGTGGCTTCCAAAACAAGGCTAATTTTAAAGCCAACAGGCAACAGACAAAGAGGAAATGGTCTTTTAACAAAGACAAGCAAAAAGCTCCTTCAGCCCCTTCCAAAAATCCCCAATGATGGCAGAATAGGGGTAGGGGGAAGGTGGTCTCATTTCATCAAAGAATGGGCAGAGATTTCCGACAATTACTTTATTCTTCAGAAATTAGAAAGAGGTTACAGGTTGGAATTCAAAAGTATTCCCCCCCCCCCTAGGTTTTTCCTTACCCATCTGCCGAGAGACCTAGAGAGACGGCAAGCCATGATAAATCTGATTTCTGTGTGGGAAACATAGGGAGTTATTTCTCCTGTTCCGGGGATTTTACTCTCATGTCTTTCTGGTCAAGAAAGCTTCCGGCGGCTTTCGTATAGTCATCAATTTAAGCGTCCTGAACAATGTTCTGGTGGGAGCAGCGAGAACAACTGCAGGGAGGGAAGGATTGGGCACAGCATTCCCCGATAAAAATTACCACGGATGCCAGTCTGTGGGGCTGGGCTGCTCATTCACAGGACTGGCAGGCCCAGGGAGCCTGGTTGCCAGAGGAGGCAGGCCGCTCCTCAAATTTCAGAGCGCTTCTAGCTGTGGGGAAAGCCCTTGTGTCTCTGGAAAGGAGGGTCTATTCAAGAGACCTCTTAATTTTCTCAGACAATGCCACAACTGTGGTATACCTAGGCAAGGGGGCACTCATTCAAAGTTGCTTCTAACGTCAACACAGCAGATTCTGTCCTGGGCGGAGATCAATGTCACTTCAGTCAGGGCAGTCCACATCAGGGGGTCATAGAATGTGCTGGCAGACTATTTGAGCAGGGTGAGCATCAGTTCCAGCGGTTGGGAACTACATCAAGGCACATTCCGGGAGATTGTGATAAGATGGGGTCTTCCCACAGTGGATCTTTTCGCCTCCAGTCTCAACAGAAAACTGCCAGCAATCTTCTCGCTAGAGAGAGAGACGGGGTCCTTGGGGACGGATGCTCTCTCCTACCCGTGGGATTTCACTCTGGCTTATGCCTTCCTTCCTTTTCCCCTCCTACCTCTAGTAGTTCGGAAAATTATTCAGGACCAGGCGGAAGTGGTTCTGATTGCCCCCTGGTGGCCCAGGAGAAGTTGGTTTTCCTCTCTGAAGGCCCTCTCTATGGATCCTCCCTGGCCCCTTCCAGTTCGGAAGATCTGCTCAATCAGTGACCTTCCATTTGACGGCCTGGAGGCTGAGCGGTGCATCCTGCAGTTGAGGGGGTGTTCAGAGAAGGCCATTCAAACTATCCTGGACAGCCATAAGTTAGTCAGGAGAAGAATCTATGGGAAAGTTTGGAAACCTTTTATTTCCTGGCAAAGGAAAACCGGTTTAGATTCTTTTTCCACTCCCTGTATATAAGATTTTTTGCAGAGGGGAGTGGAAAAGGGACTCTCCGTCAGCACCCTTGGGGTTCAGAATGCTGCCCTATCTTTGTTTGCAGAGAGAAGGCTAGCGGAGGACCCTTTAGTCAGGAGATTTCTTTCAGCCAGAACTAGACATGCTCTCAGGGTCATCAAGCCTATTCCTCCCTGCGATCTGTCGTTGGTGTTAAATGCGCTGACTAGGGCTACTTTGAGCCTTTGCATGAGGCTTCCCTGAAATATATTTCTTTGAAGATTTCCTTCCTTTTTGCTATTACGTCAGGGATAAGGATTTCTGATCTAGAGTCTCTTTCCTGTAAAGACCCCTTCCTGAGGATTCTAGAGGACAAGGTAGTGATTAGACCTGATCCTTTCTATTTGCCCAAAGTTTCTTCCAACTTTTATAGGTCCCAGGAGGTAGTCCTACCTAGTTTGTGCACCTCTCCCAAGAATGCGGAAGAGGAAGGTTTAGTCTTTTAGACGTGAAGAGATGTCTTCTGCTTTATCTAGAAAAGTCCAGTGGTTTTAGGAGTTCCTCCCAACTGTTGGTATTGTTCTGTGGGCCCAAGAAGGGGTCCAAAGTGTCTAAAAGTTCTATTGCTAGATGGATTAGGGGAGCTATTTGTGAAGTGTACAAAGCATCGGATTGCACCCCTCCTTCTAGAATTAAGGCTCATTCAACGAGATCCATGGCCACGTCATGGGCTGAAAGAGCAGGGACTTCATGGGAAGAAATTTCTAAAGCTGCCGTCTGGTCCTCTTCTCATGCATTTGTCAAACATTATAGAGTACAGATGCTTTCCAGCCAGGACCTCTCCTTTGGTAGGAAAGTGCTTAAGGCTGTCGTCCCTCCCTAAGGTATATAATCTTGCTTATCCTCTCAAGTAGCTGTCCTGGAAGGTGAGGGGGGAAAACCCCCGTTAGACTTACCGGTAACGGTATTTCCAGGAACCTTCCAGGACAGCGTCTATATTCCCACCCTATTCTGTTTTTTCACTGGTCGACTTTGTTCACCTGGTGGTGGTGGTTTTTTTTTTATATGAGTCTCTCTTTTTTTTTTTTTTTCCTCTGCCGAGTGCACTTTTTGGTGAAGGTTTACTTGATCTTCTAAACAACTGAGGGTCAGAGGAAAGGGAGGGGCCTTTTAAATTGTATCTGATTTGTGTTTCCTGTAGAGGGCGGGGCCAATCATCTCTCAAGTAGCTGTCCTGGAAGGTTCCTGGAAATAACGTTACTGGTAAGTCTAACGGGGGTGTTTTTTCTTTTTTTAATTTATTTATTTTTTCAAAATATTCGCTCTTTTTTTTGTTTTGTTTTTAGCAAAAAATAAAAACAGTGGTGACTACCACCAAAAGAAAGCTCTATTTGTGTGAAAAATAAAAATGTAAATTGTGTTTTGATCAGGGGACCCCAGTGCTGTTGGGTTGAAGGACTGACCACTATGCCACTGTGCTGTAATTAATGGCAGCTTTCTCATAACTTTTCTCACAGGTTCTCTTTAAGATCATGTCATAACTTCCAATGGGTTGTCTAATAGTTGGTGAATGCATATATGGATCTGGAATAATATTTCCTCTTTGTTTTCAGCTGCGGGCACAGAATCAGGTGCTGAAGAAGGCAGTTTTAGATGAACAAGCTAATTCTGCAGCTTTGAAGGTATCTCTAAATTATTCATTGTGGCAAGACACTTATATGTTCTCTTATTTATCAAGCATATAAACTAAGGGGGGGGGGGGGGGGGGGGTTGGAGGGGCGTTCCTGAAAATTGGTGCAAATATCAGGATGAATAAAGTAAGAAATAGTGCTGTTATAGATCAGTCAGGGTGTTTTCTAATCTTTTTTTCAATAATTGGTTTTAAATTGGTTACATTAAAGCGGAGTTCCACCCAAAAGTGGAACTTCCGCTTTAAGCACATCTCACCCCCTGACATGCCACGTTTGGCATGTCATTTTTTGGGGGAAGGGGGTGGGTACCTAGTTTTAGAGTAGGACTACCTCCTTCCTGCTCTTGACCGCCTAGGAGACTCCTCCTCTCCCCCTAGACGGCTTCTCCCTGCCAGCATTCTTCTGGGACACGTGACAGGTTCCAGAAGATTGCATGGCCACTAGCAGAGCACAGCACGTTTTGCGCATATGCGGTGTGCGCCCGGCCGTGAAGCTAAAAGCTGTCACAGCCGAGTGCCCACAGTGGCTATGATGGCGCTGGAGGAAAGGAGCGAGGCTTTGGGCGCCCGCATCGCTGGACCGCGGGACAGGCGAGTGTCTGTTTATTAAAAATCAGCAGCTACACTTTTTGTAGCTGCTGACTTTTAATAAACTAAACAATGTGTGGAACTCCGCTTTAATAACATAGAATATTAAGGTCTATCTTTGTGATGTAAGACTTCTAAACCCAATGCCATCCTGGGAATGGCAACAGTGCTGAAGATGGAAATCTCACTTCACTTACATAACTGGACAACTGAAACTAATTATCTAATGCAAGCATCACTAAATGGTGGACTGCGTCAGTCTTGCGTCTGACCCCACCGCGGTTGCGCCATTTAGGACCTCCTTTTTTTTTTTTCTTTTTTTTCTTAGCCACAGCTGCCCGCTGGCTCTGTTGTTTTTACAGAGCTGACATCAGAAGAGCTGCACAGCGATGGGTGGGGGCTGGCCCAGTTAACTGATTGGTTGCTAGAACCGCCCTGTATTCTAACAACCAATCAGTTAACTGGGGCAGGTCCCGCCCTCCGTCCATCCTTTTGCTGCACTTCCGATGTCAGCTGCTGTGTGCCCTGTGTAAGGTAGGACAGGGTAGAGGGCACTATTATTATGAAGGAAGCTGATGTAAGGGGGAAAGGATCAAAAACTGTAATATGAAGGAGAAGGGTGATGTATAAGAGGCAGGGCAGGAATGTGAAGGGAGTGATATGAAGGGGATGGGGTTCTACAAAGGGGGTGAGGACAGGAATGGGAAAAGGGGGGGGGGGGGAGTGATATGAAGAGGGGCTGGGAACTGTAATTTGAAGTAGGGGGTAATATAAAGCGGGGCCACAAACAATAATGTGAAGGGGGTGGATGATGTGCAGCGAGACTGAGAACACTCATGTAATAAAATGGATTGTGATCTGAAGAATTTTGAGGCTAGGTTCACATTATTGCGTAACGCATGGAGGTGGCCCATTTATTTCAGTGGGCTGCCTTATAAGCAGAAACGCAGAAAAATAAGTGCCAGATCCTTATTCATTTTTTTTTTTTTTTGCGCCGTACCAAGCTGCATGGTACTGTGGCACCATGTAGTATGGCTCTCGCAAAAAACGCGCCATGCTTGCCATTGTGCAGAGGTGCCATTGCGAGTCAAACATATGATCCAGACCTCGGCTGGAAGAAAATTTTACTGACTGGGACCTTCATGTATTTCAATACCCCCGATCTAATGGAAATGCAGAAGGTTACCTTCATCAAATACTGCATGTTCGCATGATTAGTAGATACCCTCTACAACAGGAGCCTCCAAACATTCTAAACAAAGGGCCGGTTTACTGTCCCTCAGGTATTGAGGGGGCCAGACTATGACCGGTGGGATAGAAAATGTCTATCCATCAGTAGAAGTAAACCATTCCCCATCATTTTGGTTTTAGAAGGGAAGACTAGTGCCCCATCATTGGTATTATTTAGAGGAATAGTGTCCCATCATTGGTGTCAGTAGGGAAGGAATAGTGTCCCATCATTGGTGTCAGTAGGGGAGGAATAGTGCCCCATCATTGGTGTCAGTGGGGGAGAAATAGTGCCCCATCATTGGTGTCAGCGGGGGAGGGATGGTGATCCAACAGCATTGGTGTCAGTGGGGAAGGAATAGTGCCCCATTATTGGTATTAGTGGGAGGAATAGTGCCCCATCATTGGTGTCAGTGGGGGAGGAATAGTTCCCCGTCATTAGTGTTGGTAAGGGAGGAATAGTGCCCCATCATTGGTGTCAGCGGGGAAGGAATAGTGATCCATCATCATTGGTGTCAGTGGGGGAGAAATAGTGATCCATCATTGGTGTCAGTTGGAGGAACAGTGTGTCAGGAACCATGAATCAGACTGAGACAAAAATGCAGTAAAAATAACACCTTTTAATTTGAAATGGTAAAAATGGTACAGATCAGTAAACATAGTAAAAACATAAACCAGGGATCGGAAGCCAAAGCGGGTAGTCAGACAGACCAGTAATTGGGAAACTGGAGAGCAGCGTAGTCGGAGGCAGAACAACAGGATCAGGAACCAGAAAGGACGTTAGCCGGGCAAAGACTTTCACAGGAAAACAGCAGAGAATCTCCAGATATGTTGACCAGGTGAAGGCAGAAAAGGAATGAATAAGGCAGTTTAAATAGCTAAAAGGAGCTGGCTGTAGGCAGGACTGACGAGCAGGAAATGATCACCAGGTGACCCGCTGAGGAATCAATGAGTACTGACAATTATCCAACAGCTTAGCAGCCTGAGCACAGAGAAGAGAGCTGCTAAGAGCTGAGCCCTGACAGTGTTGCCTCATTGGTGTCAGTTGGAGGAATAGTGTCCCAAGGGCTGGATAAAAGGAACACAGGCCACATCTGGGTCCTAAGCCGCAGTTTGGAGGCCACTGCTGTGCAAGTGTCATTTTGTCCTGCACCCTCCCATATCCAGAATCTCTTGATTGTGAGCAGTCTCGCTCACAAGTAGTTGGGAGATGGTCCCAAATTTTAGAATTTTACAAGAAAAGATTAACCTCTAACTTTAGCTGTTTATAACTCTGTAGCCGACCACCGATGAAGTATTTTCCAAATGGTGGGGGTCAAATTGGGGTAGGAGGGAAAGAGAAGTATTTCCATAAGGCTACAGTGACAAGTAGGCAAGAATTTATATTTAAATGTGTTTATTGTATTTAGTTTATTAAAATAATGATGACGTGTCAGATGGGGGAGGGGGTCAAGTCCACTTTACAGTTTTTTTACATTTGGGTCTCATTCTGGCAGGTAAAACCAATTGTCACTAGAACTGTCTTCGGCTAGGTTCACACCTGTGCCGGCGGTGCCGCTGCGGGACCCACACTAATTCCCGCAGCTACAACCAATCGTACAGCGAAATGCGGGTGCCATTAATCCTAACGGCACGCCGCCTGCACTGAAAATCGCACCCGCACTGGGAACCAAACTGTGCTGACCTGATGCGTGATTTCCAAGATGGTGGAGGGACTCCTTTCCTGCCTGCCATGGCAGCCCATTCAAATGAATGAGCCCTCGTACCCGCACAAAATGGTTACGGGACCCAGGGCTCTCGGTGAGACCCGGGTCTCTGGGCTGGGAGTGCGGCGCGCTCCCAGCACAAAGGGAGGTAAGCAAATGTGCGGCACAAATCCAAGTCCAGTGGAGCCGCATATATGTGTTATGTCGGTATTAGGGGTCAATTTTCGTGTTTATGTTATGTGTGTTTTTTTTTGTTTTTTTTTTTATATATATATAGGAACAACTAAAGATGAAAGAGCAGTCTCTGAGAAAACAACAGCAGGAGATGGATAGCTTGACCTTCAGAAACCAGCAACTGGCCAAGAGGGTGGAGCTTCTGCAGGAGGAGTTGTCAGTGATGGAAACCAAGGGCAAGAAGACCAAGGTATCGGAGCTTTAACCCCTTTGCTGCCAGCTTTTGTGTTTTTTGCACACGTAGAAAAAAAAAAAATTATTTTAGGTCTGAAGATTGGATAACCACCCAAATATATATTTTCTGAAAGCAGAGACCCTGGAGAATGAAACGGTGCTAGTTCCAATTTTTATATCAAAAGATATTTGCGTGACGGTTTATCAAATGTGAATTTTCAGTGAAAAATACATGCAAGTTAATTTTAGGGAACAGAAACAAAATATATTACACAATTCTTTTGTGTAATCTAAAAGATGAGGTTACATTGAGTAAATACTGTAGATGCTTAACATGTGAAGCCTTAAATGGGAAGTAGGGGATTAGGATAAAATATAAATGGTCATACTCGCCTACATGGCCGCAGCTGTCCTCGAAGTCTGGGAACTGAGCAATCAAACACCGCTGATCACTCAGTTCTCAGTCTTCAGCCTGCAGAGAGACGGTAAATATGAGTCTCTTGATTTCTACTCTCCCCGCCAGGCTGTGGTGAGGCTAAACCACCTGCCAGTCCAAGGTTCTGGGTGGATTTTTAGATCCTGGGCTCGGTCCGCTTCAGCCCGCTGTTGGCCTAACATGGGTCACAGGAGTGCAGAACTAACTGATTCATAGAAGTATAGCCAAAAAAGCCAAAAAAGTTTGTTGTGTGCCCATGAAGTGAACTTTGGTACCCAAAATTTTCCATAGGTGATGCTTTGAAAGCCTCCACGTTAGTTTAGCATTAACTACGAATAAGGGCCCCAAAATCGACGTGTGTTTTCATTTGCATGTATGTCTGGGCAGGGTAGGCATGGGTGTAACATATATATATACATATATATATATATATATATATATATATATATATATATATATATATATATATATATATATATATATATTTACAGTATGTCTCCTATGTGATTGCATTTTACTCTGACAGGTTTGCTGTTCTCCCTCTCCTCTACCTAGCAACATCCACCATGAGTGTCCCGGGCCTGCAGGTGGGACAGCAGGGATCGTGAAACATGGCGGGGGGGGGGCCACGCAGTCGGGGGTCTGTAGAAGCGATCTAGCCACACAATTACGGCAGATAGTTGGCTTGTTAATTTTACACGCTCTTCTGGCTGCTGTAAACCCCTGCTGCTGACATATGACAGATCAATTGATATACATCATCGATCGAGCTTCAGATTCTTGCATTCGATCACTCATGACTCTTCTTTTTGATAAATTAGCACTGTATTTTTTTTCTTTAATTTTTATTAGAAAAACATGGAGTCTTCTCAGCTGACTCAAGAACAGAAAAACGTCTTTGATGAAGATCTGCAAAAGAAGATAGAGGAGAATGAGAGGCTGCACATCCAGGTCACTAACTAACTTCTTCACACCTTGAACATTCTTTGACCTGCTTAACCGCTTAAGGACCACCCCACATACATAAGCGCAAAATCACATACCTGTACGTGATTTTTGTCTTCGGGGTCTGGGGCGTGTGCTGCCAGAGACCCGCTCCCGCTGTGATTGGACACAGCGGGAGCCAATCAGCAGTCCCGGCTATTGTTCCAAGAGAGTCAGAACAGTGGTCTGCCTATGTAAACAAGGCAGATTGCCATTCTGCTAGTAAGGAAGACAGAGATCTTGTGTTTCTGCTAAGCAGCAACACAGATCTATCTTCCTACAGTTAAACCATCCCCCACTAAGAAAGCACTCCCAGGGAACACATGTAACCCTTTGATTGCGCCTTATGTTAACCCCTTTCCTGCCAGTGTCATTAGCACTAATCTCTGTAATGGTGTCACTGGTCCCCAAAAAGTGTCACTTCGTGTCAGATTTGTCTGCTGCAATGTCGCAGTTCTGCTAAAAATCGCTGATCGCCACCATTAGTAGTGAAAAAGATTCCATAAATCTATCCTTTAGTTTGTAGACGCTATAACTTTTGCACAAACCAATCAATATACGCTTATTGGGATTTTTTTTACCAAAAACATGTAGCAGAATACAATGGGGTCCATTCACTAAGGGTTAAATAACGGCCAGAAAAATGCGGTAAGTCAGTTGTGAAGGTTCAATTCACTAAGAATTTACCGTTAAATAACAAATGCAGTATTTACTGCATTAATTACTGCATTATTTAATGCGGTAATTTAGCGCATTGGCAGGGATTTGTAAAAAAACAGCCTGGGGGTCAGGGACCCCCAGGTTGTTTTCTGACAATGCTGGTTGCTAAGCAGCAGGCTGGGAAGCCGGCCGCCGCGTCCTCAACAACAGGTGACTCATCAGCTGTCAACAGGTTCCCCGCTAACAGCTGATAGTAAAAAAATGTTGATGGGGACAAGGGTGGGGAGCTTATCGGAAACTGGAAGCCCCCAGATCCCAGCCCCCCTATGTGAATGACTATGGGGATACATAATGGTACCCCTACCCATTCACCAAAGAAGTTCCAAAAAGTAAGAAAAACCCTGAGACAGTTAAAAAAAAAAAAAGAAAGTGTCCCCCCCGATGTAAATCCATCAATCACGATGCCCGCGCACCGCCAGAACCCAAAAAAAAGAGGTCCGCTCCTGAGAACGGCTGGCTCCCAGATGCCTCCTTTGCCATTTGACAGTTCTTATATAGGTAAGGGTGGGCTCACCTGGTGATCCCACCCCCCTCGTGACATCACAGACCCCTGCATGCTGACCTGTCGGGCTTCATGCTCAGATAAGGCTTTTTGGGGGGGACCCCACGCTGTTGTTGTTTTTTTTTACGTGGTCTGATATGGGGGGGACCCATGCTGTTTTTATTTTACTACTACTACTACTATACCTCCTCCTACTATACCTCTCAAAAGAAATCTCTATTTGTGGGGAAAAAAAAAGGATATCAATTTTATTTGGGTACAGTGTTGCACGATTGCGCAATTGTCAATTAAAGCAACACAGTGCCGTATCGCAAAAAATGGCCTGGTCAGGAAAGTCGGTGAACCTTTCGGAGCTGAGGTGGTTAAAGGTTAACTCCACCGTCGTGAAAAAAAAATGTATGTGTATATATAATGTTATATGTAATGTTATACGTAATGTTATTAACCACTTCTCGGCCGCGCTATAGCCAAATCACGGCTACAGTTCGGTCAGCCAGTTATGGGAGAGCGTCACATGACGTCCTCCCATGATCAATGTCATTTTTGATCAATGATCATGAGAAATGTCATTTTTGGTGAGATCCCCCCAAAGGGGTTAATCACTTCTAAAGGGATGCAGACACGGCAGCTTTCCTCATTAAAAGACTGCAAATGCATCAGATGATTAATAATGAAAAAATCCCTTCCATTCAGATTCACTTTGCACATTGACATCGTCAAACATTCAGCTTTTTCTTCAAAGAAGAAGCAGGTAGGAATGTGCAGCAACGTTTGTTAAAATCCATGCAATGTACATTGATCACCTAGAGGGGAATGTTTTTTTTTTTTTTTTCTCCTCCTCAGCAAAAGTGGAGCTACTCTTTATCAATCAACCTTGGCCATTTTGAATCCTTACGCTGCTAACATTAGTAAATATATAGGAAGGTATATCATATTTACTTGTGTTTTATTTATTTATTTTTTTTAATTTCTGCAGTTACTTCCTGCTTTCAATGCCATACATCCCAAGAGTCTTCAGGAGGGGGGGATGGGTTTTCTCAACCAACTACACCCTCCTTGTCTGCATGCCTGAGCTAAAGGCAGATGGATTCCAGGAAGTAAATGATACATGAATCATCTGCCCTTACTCAAGATGGCCACAGCTAGAAATCTTAGGGTGGTATTTTTCAAAAGTGATTTCTCAGCAAAATAAAGCATGGAGACATGGATGGAAGGTCGAGTTTGCTTGGAATATTAGCCCCTTCCTGTCTACAGTATGCACATATGTGGCCTCACTGGTCTGGGCTTTTTATCTGTGGGGTCGCAAATTATTATACAGAATTCTGCATAACTGTATGACTGGGGTCTCTTGGGGAGCCCCAGGTTCTGTACTAATGATCGAGACCTAGAACTCCCGATTCCGGGTCACCTGATCACTGTGATAGCCTCCGATTGGCTATCACAGTCACTGTGAAGCCCGCCCCTGTTTTTCTCTCTTTCTGAATGGAGGGGACTGAGCCCTGGCACTGACTGAGATCAAACCTTAATCTAGGTATTTATTTTTTTTACAGACACACAGTATTTTTTTTTTCCTCTCTGCAAGGAGAGAGATGCAATGCATGTTGCATTGTATCTCTCTCCTTGCAGAGAGGAAAAAAAATACTGTGTGTCTGTAAAAAAAATAAAAAATAAATACCTAGATTAAGGTCTGATCTCAGTCAGTGCCAGGGTTAGTGTTTGGGTCAAGTAAAGGATACTCCGGTTTCCTCCCACACTTCAAAGACATGCTGGTAGGTTAATTGTCCCCTCTCTATATTGACCCTAGTATTTGTGTGAAATGGGGACCTCTGATTGTAAGCTCTTGAGGCCAGGGACTGATGTGAACACACAGTATTTAAAAGCATTGCATAAACTGTCTGCACTAAATAAGTGACTGTAATAAACATTGCAGGAATCGTTCACTTGTGGAGAAAAGATAAAGCCCCAGTTTAAGAAAATTGATAGAAAGGAAAAAAATAAAATCAGCACAAAGTGCAGTACTTGCATTCAGCCTAGGTTCATACGGGTGCGATGCAGACACTGCATGTGATTCGCACAGGAATCGCACCGCATACCTGTACACATCACATGTGATGTCCATGTGGTGTGATTTCAGCCATACATTTTATATGATATGATATGGCTGATATCGCATCCGCACCAAAGTGGTGCAGGACCCTTTTTCACCCCCGCGCCCCCCCCTCTGCACCTGAATCGCATACCACATGGATCTTTGCCTTCCCCTAGTCAAAGCACCTCCACCACAGTGGGTAAGCACAACTTGGGCGCCTATAGTTAACCCTTTCATCGCCCCCGTTAACCCCTTCCCAGCCAGTGTTAGTACAGTGACCGCGCATATTTTTAGTGCTGATCACTGTATTATTGTCACTGGTTCCCAAAAAGTATCACTTAGTGTCCGATTTGTCCGCCACAATATCGCTGTCCCACTATAAGTCGCTGATCACCGCCATTACTAGTAAAAAATTTGTAGACGCTATAACTTTTGCGCAAACAAATCAATATATGCTTATTGGGATATTTTTTACCAAAAATGTGTAGCCGAGTACATATTGGCCTAAATTTATGAAGAAATTCGTTTTTTTATTATTTTATAGCAGAAAGTTAAAAAAAAATGAGATCTTTCTTTCTTTCTTTCTTTCTTTCTTTCTTTCTTTTTTCTTTCTTTCTTTCTTTCTTTCTTTCTTTCTTTCTTTCTTTCTTTCTTTCTTTCTTTCTTTCTTTCTTTCTTTCTTTCTTTCTTTCTTTCTTTCTTTCTTTCTTTCTTTCTTTTTTCTTCTCTCTTTCTTTTTTCTTTTTTCTTTTTTCTTCTCTTTCTTTTTTCTTCTCTCTTTCTTTTTTCTTTTTTCTTCTCTCTTTCTTTTTTCTTTTTTCTTCTCTCTTTCTTTTTTCTTTTTTCTTCTCTCTTTCTTTTTTCTTTTTTCTTCTCTCTTTCTTTTTTCTTCTCTCTTTCTTTTTTCTTTTTTCTTCTCTCTTTCTTTTTTCTTTTTTCTTCTCTCTTCTTTTTTTCTTCTCTCTTCTCTCTTCTTTTTTTCTTCTCTCTTCCTTTTTTCTTCTCTCTTCTCTCTTTTTCTTTTTTCTTCTTTCTTTCTTTCTTTCTTTCTTTCTTTCTTTCTTTCTTTCTTTCTTTCTTTCTTTCTTTCTTTCTTTCTTTCTTTCTTTCTTTCTTTCTTTCTTTCTTTCTTTCTTTCTTTCTTTCTTTCTTTCTTTCTTTCTTCTTCCTCATTATTTTTTTTTTTTTTTTGTGCAAAAACTAAAAAACGCAGAGATGATCAAATGCCACCAAAAGAAAGCTCTTTTTGTAGGGAAAAAGGGACATTTTTAAAATTTTTCTACTGCGTTGTGCGACCTCGCAATTGTCAGTTAAAGTAACGCAGTACCGTAGAGCAAAAAATGGCCTGGTCATGAAGGGGGAAATCTTCCGGAGTTCAAATGGTTAGATTATCTAAACTTGGTCTTTAAATGTATATATATAAAAAAAAAGTAAAGATATGCTGATAAGGAACCTCTAGTTTGAGCAGTGAGGAACTTTAAAGAGCGGCTTTGTCTTCCACCGATGACAGATGTATAAGGAATCTGCAGTAACATTACTGATTGTCTTTTTTTTTTTTCTTGCAGTTTTTTGAGGCCAGCGAGAAGCACAAGCAGATCGAGGATGAAATGAGGAACCGGCTACAAGTCCTAGACGCGGGAGCCGCACAGCACCAAGCTGTCTTAGATGGCCTGAAGCAGAAATACATGGAGACCATTGAGAAGTTACAGACTGACAAGGCAAAGTTAGAGGCAAGCAGAATAAACTCGGCTTTGTTTTTCTGGGGAACTCCTGCATTATACATGACCCAACTTCCTTCCTTACTGTTCTTTGCTGAGTAGAGTAAAAGAAATTGCTGACAGCGTTGAAGTAAAATGACATTTGTTATTACAAACCTTTTCCAACCATTCATATTATTATTATTACCGTTTTGTCACCCCCACCACAGCAATTCTGTAAAAGTCATCGTCTGTGGGGTCTTCTTACCTGGGGGTCTGTGTATAAAATATTCACTGTCTTAAAGGAGAAGTCCATCCTGAGCTCGTTTGGGTCGTTTTTTTGCACCATTATACTTACCCTAGGCGGATGCTGTATTTGTCCCCCCGGCGTCTCTACACTGAGAACCGAGCCATCAAACACCGCCGATGGCTCGATTCTCTCCGCTCCCCGAGCAGAGAGCTGTTGCCTGTCAATCAGCAGCTCTCCTCTCTGCTCTTCCACTCTCACTGGAGCTCTGAGCAGTGGAGGGGCAGGGAGCGGCCGTCTCAGCAGCTCGCTGAGAGGGCCATCAGTCCAGGCACCTGGCGGATCCAGCCTTTATTGTCGGGATGACGCGGTGCCTGGACTGATTCCTGTGACGTCAGCAGAGAGCGGACTTCAGCCCGCTCTCTGCTGAAAACGGGTCACAGGAGTAAATAACGAACTGCCATCCCCTTTTGTATACTGGAGCTGCCCTATATGCTGTCCGCCCTGGATTAGCATCATGCATCTGTCAGCTGGCCTCATCATGGAAACGCATTAAGCTGTGTGAAAAAAACAGAGCACACTGCACGCCTCACGAGCCGAGATGGCACATTAGGGTGCCGCGGCACCCCGGTTGAGAACCGTTCCCATGGACATAGGTAGGAGATCCACATGTGCACATATCAATCGGTGCAAATTCATAGAAGGTGCATGCGATGAGACTGTGAAAGGGACTGTGCCTTGTTATTGCTCTGTGAAACTACCCACATTTAGCAGCCAATAGACATGTTTAATATAGCTGGATGGACCATTGCTTGGCTTTTTTGAGCTCCAATTTCACTCCATCTGTGATCTTCTGGGGATGCTGCGGAGAAAAACTAAAGCTGCTTTCCTCTTCCAGGAGGTACAGTGCCTTGCAAAAGTATTCACCGCCTTTGCTTTTTACCTATTTTGTTACATTACAGCCTTTAGTTAAATGCTTTTTTAATCTGAATTATATGTGATGGATCAGAACACAATAGTCTAAGTTGGTGAAGTAAAATTAGAAAAATATATACATAAAACTATTTTTCAGAAATAAAAAACTGATAGTTTAGCATGTGTGTATGTATTCACCCCCTTTTGTTATGAAGCCCATAAAAGCTCTGGTGCAACCAATTGCCTTCAGAAGTCACATAATTAGTGAAATGATGTCCACCTGTGTGCAATCTAAGTGTCACATGATCTGTCATTACATATACACACCTTTTTGAAAGGTCCCAGAGGCTGCAACACCTAAGCAAGAGGCACCACTAACCAAACGCTGCCATGAAGACCAAGGAACTCTCCAAACAAGTAAGGGACAATGTTGTTGAGAAGTACAAGTCAGGGTTTGGTTATAAAAAAATATCCAAATCTTTGATGATCCCTAGGAGCACCATCAAATCTATCATAACCAAATGGAAAGAACATGGCACAACAGCAAACCTGCCAAGAGACGGCCGCACACCAAAACACACGGACCGGGCAAGGAGGGCATTAATCAGAGAGGCAGCACAGAGACCTAAGGCAACCCTGGAGGAGCTGCAGAGATCCACAGCAGAGACTGGAGTATCTGTACATAGGACGACAATAAGCCGTACGCTCCATAGAGTTGGGCTTTACGGCAGAGTGGCCAGAAAAAAGCCATTAGCTTTCAGCAAAAAAACAAAATGGCACGTTCTGAGTTTGCAAAAAGGCATGTGGGAGACTCCCAAAATGTATGGAGGAAGGTGCTCTGGTCTGATGAGACTGAAATTTAACTTTTTGGTCATGAAAGAAAACGCTATGTCTGGTGCAAACCCAACACATCACATCACCCAAAGAACACCATCCCCACTGTGAAACATGGTGGTGGCAGCATCATGCTGTGGGGATGTTTTTCAGCAGTCGGGACTGGGAAACTGGTTAGAGTTGAGGGAAAGATGGATGGTGCTAAATACAGGGATATACTTGAGCAAAACTTGTACCACTCTGTGTGTGATTTGAGGCTAGGACGGAGGTTCACCTTCCAGCAGGACAATGACCCCAAACACACTGCTAAAGCAACACTTGAGTGTTTTAAGGGGAAACATGTGTTGGAATGGCCTAGTCAAAGCCCAGACCTCAGTCCAATAGAAAATCTGTGGTCAGACTTAAAGATTGCTGTTCACAAGCACAAACCATCCTACTTGAAGGGGCTGGAGCCGTTTTGCAAGGAGGAATGGGCAACAATCCCAGTGGTAAGATGTGGCAAGCTCATAGAGACTTATCCAAAGCGACTTGGAGCTGTGATAGCCGCAAAAGGTGGCTCTACAAAGTATTGTCTTTAGGGGGGGTGAATAGCTAATTTTATCCTATTTGTTTGCTTCACAATAAAAAAAAACATCTTCAAAGTTATGGCCATGTTCTGTAAATTAAATGATGCAAATCCTCAAACAATCCATGTTAATAATAGGTTGTGAGGCAACAAAACACGAAAAATGCCAAGGGGGGTGAATACTTTTGCAAGGCACTGTACATGCCATAAAGTCTTGGTGGAAGTGTTCTAGAATTAGAATCCATGCCAGGTGACTATGCACTTATGACCAGTGTGGTCTGCTTGATCTGAGTGTTACTTTCCCTTTATCTTGGACTATGGGCATTGACTGAGATGGTACACTGTGCTGTTAGTTTGCCGCAATGATTATCTAATATATGGTGTTTTATGCAGGTTAAAGCATTGGCTCTGGAAAAAGAGGCAAAAGACTGCAGACTACGATCAGATGATTGGTGAGTGTGTGTGATAACACATAGACAACGCTACACAAAATTGTACAATTACATCATATAGCTGAGAGTTATTAAAGCTCTCCACCAGGAAGATAAAAAATCATCCCTTGTAGTGGGGGCTCTGCAGGGATTTATGCTGGTTAAAGCCAGTTTTTGCCTAGGATACCATTATCGCTCCAGCTTTCGAGTGGCACCTTGGCGTCCTCATTAAAAATGCAGTACTAATGGTCTTGCATTGTACTTGATCACATTGGAGTGCCTGCGACTGCTGGAGCACCCTCGAGAAAAGGCTCTGAAGGGAGACTGCAGAAGTTTAAGCTGACCATAAATGGATGGAAATTCAGCCAGTTCAGCAGAGACTGGACAAAGTTCCGTCCATCTATGGCCGTTCCTGCTCGACAGAACTCGATCTCGACTTCTGTTGAATGGGAATATTGAAAATACTTGGAAATCTTCATTTTATTTTTTTTTAAGGGGAAGTTCACCTTTACGGAAAAATCTGTACGGTTATCTTACACAGGACCCCCTCCTCACCACCCCCCAGTCCCGCTGACCTGGATCGCAGCGATCTCCAGTTCTGAGCCCCAGTATAGCCACATCAGGGGAGCGGAGCTTAGAAATCCTCACAGCTAAATCTCCAAAATGTACCCCATCAGGAGGGACGTTTCAGAGCATTCTAATTGGTTGGCGTATTATATATATATATATATACATATAATATATGTGTGTATATATATATGTGTGCTTTTTATCTTCCCTAAGATGTAACTCACAATCTCTTTTCTCTTTTTAAATGGTCTCTTCAGCCAAAATCAGTTGAAGACTCTTCATGTAGACCTGAGCAGTCGTCTAGAGGATTCTTTGTGTATCATTAATGAAAAAGTACCTTTCAATGACACAAGTAAGTGTATGTGCATATGTTCAAAAAATATTATATTTATACTGCATTCAACTGATCCCTATTTATGTAAAGCGGTGGTATATTATATGCAATACATTGACAAAACAGATGGAATATAAGAATACTGTATTTGGGGTACAGAAGAATTCTTGAACTGACATTGTTAGCAAGAAGCAATGTAATATTTTCCGACAGCATATACTATATGTAATGGCTATCCCTATCCTGGGTATTCGGTGATGCACACTGTATGGCCAGACATTTGTGGACACCTGACCATCACACCTATATTATGTGGCCAAAAGTTTATAAACATCCTTCCTGATTTCAGACATTTCCAGAGAAGGGTACTGTACTTTATCAGGCCCTTGGGGCACTATTCCTCCCGCTGACAATAAGACACTATTTCTATCCCTCATCCTACTGATCACTGGCAATATGTAATTTTTTTACTCTCATTGACCACCAAGCCTAAGGCATTGCTTACTCCCACTGATGCTGGGGCATCATACCTACAGGCCACAGTTTGGCCTTCCTAAAGTCTGAAGGACAGTAAACTGCCCCTTTGTTTAGTAAGTTTGTGGACCCCTGTT
Organism: Lithobates clamitans; assembly: GCA_037952925.1. NCBI lineage: Eukaryota > Metazoa > Chordata > Amphibia > Anura > Ranidae > Lithobates > Lithobates clamitans. Next base: position 6,412,778 of record JBBGZY010000619.1, on the reverse strand, counting down.
TAAGGCTGAATTCACACCTATGGCATTTTTAGGGCTTTTGCATTTTGCAGATTTGCACTACAGAATGTGTTCCATAGGAAACCATGTTAAATGGACTGTAGTGCAAATCTGCAAAAATCACTAAAACTGCATAGGTATGAATCCAGCCTTAGACAGTTATGCTCTTCTAACCTGTGATAACAGTCCGGTGAAGGCCCTTTTTCGTTCCAACGTGACCTTGCCCCCTGTGCACAAAGCCAGCTCCATAAGGACATAGTTTAATCAGCTTAGTGTGGAGGAACTAGAGTGACCTGCACAGATACTTATCTCAAGCCTACAAAACACCTTTGGGATAAATTGATATACTGATTGCTAACTAGGTCTTCCCATCCAGCATGAGGACCTGACCTCACAAATGCTCTTTTGGTTGAATGGGCACACATTTCCAAAAGTACATGCTAAAATCTTGTAGGAAAGCCTTCCCAGGAAAGTGAAGGCTGTTAAAACCACTGAAGCGAATTGTGTGTATGGGGGGGGGGGGGGGGGGGACGACCGTTCTGTAGCCTAAATAAAAATAGCAAGAATTATGGGTGATTCGTGATGTAGGGTTTGGTGGGAGGACTTCAGAGGACAGTGGTGGACATTTAACTCTCCTGGAAGTGTTCGTTTCTGGGACGATTTCTCTTCATCTAAGCTGCTTTTGGTGGTGAGAGCAGGGCAGAGGTACCACCTTCTTTACAGATTACTCTTGCTTTTGGCATTAAGTTATAAATTTGCATTAATTAGGAAAAATGCAACAACCCAGACATGGGGCCAACCTGTAATGTGTCTTTTGGTATTGGTCTCTGCTGAAGGTGCTCAGACATGGAGCGCTTTTAAATGTCCGGGGCCGTAGTGCTCCCGTCTGGTGCAACTCTGGATTCCAGGTTCAATAACAAACTGAGCAGGTTTGTCTCTAGGTCCCTAGACCGTTTAGCCTTTACAGTGGATTCTCTGTTCTCCCTGCGACATTGGTTCCAACTGATCTATGCCTTTACACCTCTGAAATTTCTCCTTGCCTACTCCACAAGATTGAGTTGGAGAGCATTCCGGTGGTTCTCATCACACTGAACAGGCCCAGACAGACATGATATTTGGACCTCTTTTGGGTTCTGGCAGACTCCCTTTAGGCCCTCCCAGTTTGTTTTTTTTGTCCCAAGGGCCAGTTAACCACCTTGCTTCTCAGTCACTGGCTTTAACAGCCTGGCTGTTAAAGTCCTGGTCTTGAGGGACAGGTGTCTTGTCAGATTTGTTTATCTCTACAGTCCTAAAAGCTAGGAAATGGACGTCTTGCAAAGTCTACCATCACACCTGGAAAGCATATTTCTCTTGGTTTGAGGCAACTAAACCCCATCCCAGGAAGTACTTTCTGGAAGGAATTCTGTCTTTTTTTCCAGTCTGGCCCGGATCAACGATTAGCCCTGAGTGTCATCAGGGTCAAATCTTAGCCTTAGTTCTCTTTAAGAGACCACTTGCCACCAACTCCTAGCGAGGACCTTCATGCAGGGCGTTGCTTATGTTGTCCAATCTTGTATGTTCTCCAATGACTCTGTGGGATGTCAGCCTGGTTCAGTCTGTTCCTTTGAAAATGCCCTTTGAACCTATCAGAGATGCTCCTCTATCTATGCTTACTCACAAGGTTGGCTTTCCTGTTGCCATCACTTCTTTTGAGGTGAGTCTCTAATTTGGCAGTCCTAACTTGTAAAGAACAATTTCTTGTGCTACACAAAGGTGGTTCCCACATTTCACGTAGCCATAACAGGTTTCTAACATCTCTCTGTTCTGCTCTGAAACATCCTAAGGAGATTTCCCTCCATTGTCAAGATTTGGTAGACACTGTTCAAGTCTGTCTCAGCTACAGCTTCCTTTCAACAGTCTGAATCTTTCTTTATGGTTCCTGAAGCTTCCCATAGGTTCCCAGGTGGATTTGACTCATTCTTCAAACCTTTGATCACAAGGGCAAAGTCCCACCTTTCTCTGTTAACCTGCACTCCACCAGATCAGTTGGTGCTTTTTGGGCTTACCAGCATCAAGCATCTGTTTCTGAGATTTGCAAGGCTGACACTTGGTCCTTTGCTCACATGTTGGTTAAAGTAGAACTATTATTTTTTCATTTTGGATCAAGCAATGGAGGGTTATAACTCCTGTCAGATTTTTTTTTTTTTCGCCATCTGTATTGTCCCATTTGCAGAGATTTCCCTTCACTTCCTCTCCCATAGCCAAACGGGAAGCGAGAGGAAAACCCTACAAACTAAGGGGATTCCATGAGGACCCCAAGGTCACCAGAACTTGTGGCCCCATTGGAACATTTGCCCTCTTACTTTTCTGGGGATAACCCAAAATTTGGGAATTTCTTTTACTTTCAATGACAACGGCAAACAGGACAAATGGAGAGAGTGAATCTCCTTAACGGGACACAGACAGCAATAAATATCTGACAGGGGTTCCACAGCAAAAAACAAGTTTTGCCTTTTAAGTTTTACAAGGTGTATGTTCAGGCCTTTGCTAATGCAGTCTTTGGTCATAAGGTTCTTCAGGTGGCTCTGTAGACCCCCTTTGATAACCAGTTGTTTTGTTTTTTTTTGTGGGCCTGTTAGTCTTTGTTTGCTGTGTTACCCTCCCCTCAACTGGACTGCTTTTGGATGTCCTAAATGTACCTGAATACTTTATCCTGTGTCCCTTACCCACTTGCCGACCGCAATACGTATATATACGTTGCGGTTTACTAGGATTATGGCTAAAAAGATCAGCCATAACCCTGCTATTGTTTTTTTCAGCTGGTGGGTGGGTTTCTCTTGGAAGCGTTGCGAGCTGCTGGAATGCTTTCAGAATCTCGCCGGTGTCTTTTGGCCTTACCGTTTTTCAAAGAGTAGATCCTCTTTATTCGCCTCCATGGTCTTGGAGGACCGGAGCGAAGTCATGATGTCCCTTCCGGTCCAGGGTGGAAGTGAACATATATTTTTTTTTTTTTTAGCTTTTAAAGGTAAAGAAGAGATCTGGGGTCTTTTTGACCCCAGATATTTATTAACCGCTTCAGATCCGGGCCATTGCCAAATGACGGCAACAGCGCGGATCTAAATTGCCGGGACTACGTCTATTGACGTCGTCCCGTGCACGAGCGGCCTGCGCGCCCCCTGCAGGGCGCGCGCGGCGCGGTCGGTGATCAGCGAGTCTATGAGACTCGCCTGATCACAGATCAGCGTAAGGGGTTGGTCCCGACCCCTTACCACATGATCAGCTGTCAGCCAATGACAGCTGATCATGTGATGTAAACCCGATCACTTGCGGCCGTGATCGGGACATCAGTCCCGATCACGGCGATCTTATAACACAAAGCAATAGGCAGCTGTGCTGCCTACAAGTGCTAACCAGAGTCACCCATCAGTGCCCACAGTGCCATCAATCAGCGCCACCCATCAGTGCCCTCAGTGCCACCCATCAGTGCCCTCAGTGCCACCCATCAGCACCCACATCAGTGCCACCCATCAGCACCCACATCAGTGCCACCCATCAGCACCCACATCAGTGCCACCCATCAGCACCCACATCAGTGCCACCCATCAGCACCCACATCAGTGCAACCTATCAGTGCCCATCAGTGTCACCTACCAGTGCCCATCCGTGCCGCCCATCCGTGCCGCCCATCCGTGCCGCCCATCCGTGCCGCCCATCCGTGCCGCCCATCCGTGCCGCCCATCCGTGCCGCCCATCCGTGCCCATCAGTGCCGCCTTAACTGTGCCTATCAGTGCCGCCTTAACTGTGCCTATCAGTGCCGCCTTATCTGTGCCTATCAGTGCCCATCAGTGCAGCCTATCAGTGCCCACCAGTGCCGCCTCATCAGTGCATATCAATGAAGGAGAAAAATTACCTGTTTGCAAAATTTTATAACTATTAAACATGATTTTTTTTTTTTTCAAAAATTTCCATCTTTTTTTGTTTGTTTAGCAAAAAATAAAAATCCCAGCTGTGATTAAATACCACCAAAAGAAAGCTCTATTTGTGGGAAAAAAATGATAAAAATTTCATTTGAGTACAGTGTTGTATGACCGCGCAATTGTCATTCAAAGTGCAACAGCGCTGAAAGCTCAAAATTGGCCTGGGCAGGAGGGGGGTTTAAGTGCCCAGTAAGCAAGTGGTTAATAAAGAGGACCTGTCATCCTTATTTCTATTACAAGGGATGCTTACATTCCTTGTAATGGGAATAAAAGTGATAAAAAAAAAATAAAGGGACAGTGTAAAAATAAAATAAATAATAATTAAAAAATGTAATGTGCCCCCATCCCTCCCATGCGCAGAAGCAAACTCATAGGTAAGTCGCACACGCACATGTCCATCTTTTTGCACCACACATGTGAGATATCAACGTGAATCTTGGCGGGAGAGCAATAATTCTAGTGCCAGACCTTCTCTGTAAATCTAAACTGGTAACATGCAAAGGCGTTTAAAGCGTCACCTACAGAGATTTTTAAGTACCGTAGTTTATCGTTAAATCCATGAGTGTGTTCAATTTTTAAGCGACATGTTGGGTATCTATTTATTTGGCGTAACGTCCTCTTTCATATTATACAAAAAAAAATTGGGATATATTGTTTTTTTTTTTTTTTTTTTTTTTTTTTCTCTGAAAGTGAAATGATTGCCATTTTATTCCGGAGGACCTCTGCTAAACAAAAATGTATAATGTTTGGGGGTTAGAAGTAATTTTCTAGCAAAAATATCTGATTTAAATTTGTGAACAAAAAGTGCCAGAAAAAGCTTTGCATTCAAGTAGTCAATGTACTCCCAAGAAAAGAATTTTACAGTAAGTAACATTTTCCCAAGGCGTCTTTCAGGACAGCAGCTGAGAGATAGTGACTCCACCCACCGGTAACAGGAAACGCCTTCTTCCTCCAAACTTTAAAGGGAGGCGCCTCCCTACCATACCTCAGTTTTTGTGTTTCCTCCGGCCCGAAGGGAACATCTTTTTAAAGGGGAGTCAGGGTCTCTCAGATGCTCCTGGGAGACGGGGCTTCCTTTCTTTTTTCCTCCTTTAGGAGACCCGCTGTCCTCCCGGCATACCCAAGCCTTTGCAGCGGTAGCAATCGGGCTCCTCTTCCCCTCCTGGTGCTCGGTGAGAGCCGTAGACCCGGTGATCCGCGCGATCGTAGGAGCGGCGGTGCGCGTGCGCCGCCGCCATGTTTTTTGTCCGGCAGGCGCGGCGGAAGTGACAAGGCGGGTCACTGGGTCAGCAGAAGCGTCATTTCCGGCGTGGATGCAAGGGGGGGAGGAGGGAGGACAGGAACTGGCGCCTACTTCCGCGTCCGGTGCAGATGCACTATGGGAGTCCGGAAGCGGCATATGAAGCCACAAGTGAGGAGCTGCACACCAGAGATGGAGGACTCAGCGTCTGCAGCGGTGGAGACAGGCACAGGCGCCAGTAAAGCTCAGGTAGGAGCAGCAGTTTAAGTCTGCCTTTCTTCCTTTTCCTGGGTTTGGTCTATTTTCTTTTTTCTTACCCCCTAGTGGCAAGGGGCCTGTCTGGGCACTAGAGGCTGACTGGTTTCTTCTTAGTGCACCTGTGGGTGATTCTTGTGTAGCTGAGACCGGGTCTCACTAAAAGGTCCCCTGGTTTTTTTCCCTTTTTTTGTTTTTTCTCTCACAGGCTAAAAGCTCTGACCCAAAAAAGAGATGTCCTTCTTGCAGGGCCAAAATGGGAGAAAATTGGAAAAAAGTCTTATGCAGTACATGCATTACTTCTTTAGTTAAGGAGGAATCAGCTTCGGTTTGTGATGATCTGGTTGCCTCTGTAAAGAAGGAACTATACGCCACGATTCAGACTTTTCGTGACTCTTTAGTTAATCCAGCTGCTAGTCAGCCATCCACTTCTGAGGCTTCCCAGGGTTCTATTTCTTTCCCCATGGTAGAAGCTTTACCTGAAGGCCCCTCTATCAGGGAAGAGCAGTCCCCTACTCCTTCCGTTAAAGATTCGGAGGAGGAGGGTGAGGAAGCGGAGGTGGCTCCTTCCAAATTTAAGCTTTCCCTAGAGGAGGTAGACGGACTCCTTAAGGCTATCCATATTACACTTGGCTTAAGTGAGGAAAAGAAGGAGTTATCTCTTCATGACCGCATGTATGCAGGGTTAAATGAGCCTAAGGGGCGAACATTTCCGGTTCATTCGGTCATTTCTGACGCCATTACTAAAGAATGGCAAGATCCAGAGAAAAAGCCCTTTTTTACCAGAGCCCACAAAAGGCGCTTCCCTTTTGAGGAGGACCCTTCTGCGGTGTGGAATAAGGTGCCCAGGTTGGATGCGGCCTTTTCACAGGTCTCAAGATCCACAGACCTGTCTTTTGAAGACATGGGTGTTCTAAGGGATCCAATGGACAAACGCATGCATCTTTTGCTCAAGAGATCATGGCAATCAATCATGAGCAATTTAAAACCAGCAATGGCCACAACCTGTGTAGCCAGGAATCTGGAATACTGGGTGAACCAACTTAGATCTCATATAGTGGCAATTCCCCCAAGCAGGAGATCTTAGATTCCTTTCCTACCCTGATTTCTGCGGTTGCTTATATTGCTGATGCTTTGGCTGAAGCTATCAAAATGTCAGCTAGATCTGCAGCTTTAGCAAATGCTGCGAGAAGAGCTTTATGGCTAAAAACCTGGCCAGGTGATACAGCTTCAAAGAGTAAACTTTGTGGTATTCCCTTTTTCAGGTGACCTTCTTTTTGGCCCTGATCTAGATAATATCCTAGACAGAACTGCCGATAAGAAGAAGTCCTTTCCGGTCAAAAAGAAAAAGCGGACCCCAAAACGTCTTTTTCGACCTCAAAAAACTCAACAGCAACAGCAGGAAAATAGGTTTCAGGGCAGGAGAAAAAATTGATCCGCGCAAAAGGCAAAAGGCAAAGGCGGAATTCTCTTCCGTCCTACTTCACAGGCAGAAAACTCACAATGACTCATCTCTGCGGGTCGGCGGAAGATTACGAGAGTTTCTTCCGCAGTGGTCAGGGATAACTTCAAATCAGTTTATTCTGACCACTCTCTCGCAGGGTTATACTCTCGAGTTTTCCAGAAGCCCCCCAGGAAGGTTTCTGGTAACAAATGCTCCTCGAGATCCAATAAGGGCCCTGGCCATGAAATCCTCTCTGGAGGAACTGATGCAACAGGGTGTAGTAATCCCAGTGCCACCAGAAGAATGGCACGAGGGCTTCTATTCACATGTCTTCCTGGTAAAAAAAACCAACAGGAAGATTTTGTTTAATTCTAAATTTAAAGCCACTAAACAGAGCCATCAAATACAGAAGGTTCAAGATGGACTCAATTTTCACCGCCAGAAATCTTCTGACTCCAGGTTGTTTCATGGCGTCAGTGGATCTAAAGGATGCATACCTGCATATTCCAATCTCATCCCAGTCCCAGAGGTTTCTCAGGTTGGCGGTAAGGTTGGAAGGCAGAATTCAGCATCTGCAATTCATCTGCACCCCGAATTTTCACCAAAGTAATGGCAGAGGCCCTAGCTCCGCTGCGTCTTCAGGGAATCGCAGTAATTCCTTACTTAGACGATCTGATATTTTTCGCCCCCTCAAGAGAGGAATTGAAGAGCAATTTAAGCAGAGCATGCAGCCATCTGGAGTCTCTAGGTTGGATCCTAAATCTCCAAAAATCTTCCCTGGAACCATCTCAGGAGATTCGGTTTCTAGGGTATATAATAAATTCGGTAAGCCAAAAAATTTTTCTTCCTTCAGAAAAGAAAGGAAAAATCCAGGATACAGTGTCTTTTTTGCAGACCAACCAGCAACTGACGGTAAGATTGGTCATGTCAGCCCTTGGTGTTCTGACTTCGTCAATGCCAGCTGTTCAGTGGGCAAGACTACACTTCAGACATCTGCAGGCTTTTCTTCTGAGATCTTGGGATCACAATTTGGAATCCCTAGACTCAGAGGTAAGAATTCCAACCCAAGTGAAGAGGTCACTATGGTGGTGGAAAAGGCAGGATATCCTATCGGAGGGGTTAGTCTGGGCCTTTCCAATCGAAAAAAGGCTGACAACCGATGCCAGTTCCTGGGGGGCTGGGGAGCCCACCTAGAAAAGGGTTTCACTCAGGGAAACTGGTCCAGGAAAGAGGCGACCAAGTCCTCAAACTGGAGAGAGCTCAAGGCGATCGACTTGGCTCTGAAGTCATTTGCTCAGGGGCTTCGGGCCCAGCATGTTCAAATACTAACAGACAATGCCACGGCCGTGGCTTATATAAACAGGCAGGGAGGTACAAGGAGCAAATTGCTGCAAGTACTAGCCATGAGCATTCTCTGTTGGGCAGAAGGACACTTGCTGTCTTTATCAGCAGTCCATCTAAAGGGATCTCTGAACGGGGTGGCGGATTTCCTGAGCAGAAACCCCATTCGGGAAGCAGAATGGTCGCTGAACCCAGAGGTTTTCGCCATGATTGTCGAGAAGTGGGGGCTGCCAGAGGTGGACCTGTTCGCCTCAAAAGAGAATGCCTTGGTTCCGCAATTTTTTTTCCCTAAGCAATCACGACGGGTCACTAGGAATAGATGCCTTGGCGTATCCATGGAGATTCCATCTCTGCTACGCTTTCCCCCCTTTCCAGTTAATTCCCTTAGTATTAAGGAAAATTCAAAGGGAAACGGTACCGGTTGTCCTAATCAAGCCTTTTTGGCCAAGAAGGGCTTGGTTTTCAACCGTTCTGAAAATGGCGGTCAGGCCTTATTGGCATCTGCCCCTCAGGCACGATTTACTATTTCAGGGGCCAGTAAATCACCCAGAGGTAGCCACTTTGGCGCTCACAGCCTGGTATCTGAAGAGCAGCTCTTAAGGAGCAAAGGTTTTTCCAACCGGTTAATCTCAACGCTATTATCCAGTAGGAAAAGGGTGACTAGAAATATCTATTCCAAGGTCTGGAAGGTTTACAATACATGGTGTAATTTATCTGACCAGGATCCAGGGAGTCTTGTTACCATTCTGGAATTTTTACAGGTTGGTGCTGACAAGGTACTAGCAGTTAGTACCTTGAAGGTACAGGTGGCTGCGCTAGCAGTGTTCCTAGAAAGATCTGTGGCCTCAGATCCGTTGGTAACCAGATTTTTCAGATCCCTTACGAGATCCAGACCAGCACCACTTAAGTTGTTTCCCAAATGGGATCTGTCGATAGTCCTCCAGGCTCTAACAAGGAGTCCCTTTGAACCTTTGGAAGAAGCGCCACTCAGATATCTCACTTTTAAGTCTGTGTTTTTGATTGCCATGGTCTATGCACGCAGGATCAGTGAGCTTAATGCTTTATCAGTTAAGGAACCCTATTTATCTATCTTCCCAGATAGGGTTATACTTAGAACAGATCAGAAATTCTTACCAAAGGTAGCTTCAGTACAAAATCGTGTTCAGGACATTGTACTTCCGACCTTCTGCCCCAACCCAGTAGGGGAGAAGGAGACTTGTTTTCACATGTTGGATGTTAGAAGAGTTTTGTTATGTTACTTGGAAAGGACAAAGCTCTTTAGACGTTCAGATTCTCTGTTTGTGCTATTTTCAGGCAACAGGAAAGGTTGCCAGGCTTCTAAAATCTCTTTAGCAAGGTGGCTGAAGCTAGCCATTTCAGAGGCTTATTCGCATGCAGGTGTGTCTCCTCCAGCAGGAATTTCTGCACACTCAACAAGAGCATTAGCGGCCACTTGGGCAGAGAGAGCTGGTGCCACCCCTGAACAAATCTGCAAGGCGGCAACATGGTCGAGTTTTCACACATTCGTGAAACATTACAGGCTGGACCTCTGCTAATGATCAGGCGTTTGGCAGAAAGGTCCTGCAAGCTGTTGTCCCGCCCTAAGGGGGTAAGTCTCTGTTATCCTCTCAGGTGCTGTCCTGAAAGACGCCTTGGGAAAAACCAAGTTAGACTTACCGGTAACTTGTTTTCCAGAAGTCTTTCAGGACAGCAACATCCCGCCCTATTGTATTGTATATACTATGCTGTGACTAACGTATGTGTTTATGTGTTCCAGCCGGGGCCGGAGGTCTTCTCTACTACAACTGAGGTATGGTAGGGAGGCGCCTCCCTTTAAAGTTTGGAGGAAGAAGGTGTTTCCTGTTTCCGGTGGGTGGAGTCGCTATCTCTCAGGTGCTGTCCTGAAAGACTTCTGGAAAACAAGTTACCGGTAAGTCTAACTTGGTTTTTTTTTTTTTTTTTTTTCCCCATATTTTCTAACAGTATCCCAATAATCTGGAATTTTATGTGAACATTTATAATATCTGTTCTCACCATCTTTAGATTTCTACATAGTTAATTTTTATGTTGGTTCTCTGTGTTTGCAAAGAGAGATGACTGCCGATTTTAGTTCTGACATAACGCCAACATTGATCTGTGATTGTGTGGAAGATTGTCTCTTATGTAATGATATATGCTTGAAGTGGATGTTTACAAGAATCATTGACTTTTAGAAGTTCGATGCTGCTGTTGGTGTTCGTTATGAAGATCTTGAAATGGATTTCTTCTAAAACTGAACTCAATCCTCAGGAATAATATCCAGTCACCACTAATTGTTTACAGGGAAGACATTTGTATGGATTTATAGTTATTCATGTTTGTCATGCCTTCTTCCTGAGCACAACTTCCCACTGCCATATTTTTTTTTTTTTTAATCTGAATTTCAGGCAAACAAATACACAGACCGATACATATTTGGGTGTTTTACCTACCAAAGGATATGGTGGTATTTGATCACCACTGGCTTTTTTTTTTTTGTATTATATAGATGCAAAAAAGACCAAAACATTTTGAAAAAAACAAAACTATTTCTATTTTCTGTTTATAAAACCTAGATTATTTTTTGTTTTTAAATCTAATTTCTTTTTTAAGTTGAGGCCAAAATGTTTTCTGCTACATATCTTTGGTAAAAAAAAAATAAAATTCAATAAGTTTATATTGATTTAGTTTGTGCAAAGGTTATAGCGTCTACAAACGATGATATAATATACTGTTTACACAAAAATGGAAAGCGTAAACTTTCCAATATAGAAACAGGACTTTAGAGGATGTGATGCCATTATTGAGGTGAGCACACATACAATGTGTATGTTTAAAATATCATATTTATTGTACAGGTTTTACATAAAAACATTTGCATAAGAGTATATCTCAATATATGAACAACATATATCATCATTTCAATATTGATACTTGTTCCCAGCAATAGCTTTGCACTTAGATACTTGAGCATAGAGTCATCCAACGTGTTTCGCAGATGTATTTCTGCTTCTTCAGGGAAACTCAAATATGCCTCCAAATATATCAATTATATTCAAAGAGAACATCATTACAAAATTCTTCATAATGAACATTTTAACTATAACAAAAGAATACTAACAACCATTGTGCTCACCAATAGGAAAAAATTTCTACAAATTATATGTTGCCACCAGTGAGTCAGGGAGCCAAGCCAATACCCAATATTTGGTCAGTGGTGTCAGATCCACTGGCCAGGTCTGGCAGACATCGCGCCTATGGCGGAATGAGGCGAGTTACATATGTAGATCTGAAATACTGAAAACATAAATAATCCGTATAACATATATCGTCTATACAGATGGTGAGATACCTCAGTTAATGAATGTGACTATGTGGTCAGATCCAAACAGGGATAGCTTATGTAACGGTATAAACTTGGCCACCATCTATGGGTATCATGCATGCATCAAACATAGTCACATGTTTGAAACAGTCACATAAACAGCTGATCCACCATGAGATCGGTCAACAAAGCATACCTCCTTTGGGGACACCCAACAACCCACATGCAAACATCTTTCCATTTTTGTGTATTCAGTTTAACAGGATGTGGATGTGAATTGCTGTCCCTAGAACTGGTTTCAAAACTTTAATTCTGGTGTATATACACTGGAATTTTTTATTTTTTTTATTTCTAGTAATGTCGGTGATCAACGACTTTTATAATGGGACTGTGATAATACGGCGGCCAATCTGACACTGAGTGGGAACTGACTAACTGCCACTAGCGACACCAGTACAGTGATCAGTGATAATAATATACACTGTTACTGTAATGACAATGGCCTAACAATGTGTAATGTGCCCTTCATTTTACTAAATATATCTTTTTTATCCCTGCTTTGCAGGGATGAACAACAGAGAGATCGTCCCCCTCTGTTCAGAGCCCTGTGTTGATTGTCAATACAGGGCTCTAAGCTGTGATTGGACACAGCCAATCAGCAGATCCTGGTCATGAATCATTGACCACGACGTGCCAAGTCCTGTTTTGTTCATTCACAGCAGAGCCAGAGGGCGGCGATGGCAGCATGCGCCCAGACCCCGGAAGAAATTTGAGACTTAGTGCCTGTACAAGCTGCCCTGCTGCAGGATATGTACTGTGGCGGGTCGGAAAGTGGATATGATTGGTGTAACCCTTCTACTTCATCAGTGAGGGAAGCATTACTGTCTACAAAGGCTAGATAGCCGCTTAGTACCATAACTACCATAGGTCTAATGCCTCGTTTCCACTGAGCGGATCGGTTCAGTTCGGTTCGGTACGGTACGCTATTTTGGGCGTTTCCATTATGAAAGCGGCCCACACAACCAAACCGAACCGTTCCATTCAGGGTCCTGCTTCAGATGTGGGGCCATAGGAAATGGAACGGTTTGGTTAGGGCGGAGCTACGATACATTCCACTGATTGGCTGACAGAAAACCCTCTGCTGTGCTATGCTGAGGCATTTTTTCTAAACAATGTATGGCCCCTTGTGGTCCCACTTGCAGTGGAAACGCTCACCAGAATAGACCGGACCATTCTTGGCCATTCAAACTGTACCGACCCGAACCGATCCGCTCACTGGAAATGAGGCATAATATTTTGAAAGGTCAAGTTATTAATCCTTATTGACACGCTACAATTGAGCTCGAGTCCAGTGTTTGACAAGAATCACCTCAACAATGGGAACAGTTTAAAACTGGTATCTCAACCATTTTTTTTTGTTGGAGGAACCCTTTTATAAATGGCATTAAATGAGAAGTATGGCATTTTTTTTTCTTCTTTTTTTAACCACGTCCCGCCCGGCCTATACCAGAATGACGGCTGGGAAGTGGTTCAGTTATCCTGACTGGGCGTCATCTGACGTCCAGCAGGAAAACAGTTGCCGTGTGCCTGTGGGGGCATCGTGGCGATCTGTGGTGCGGTGTGTCAGTCTGACACACCGCTACACCGATCTCGGTAAACAGCCTCTGAGGGAGGCTCTTTACCACGTGATCAGCCGTGTCCAATCACAGCTGATCACGATGTAAACAGGAAGAGCCATTGATCGGCTTTTCCTCACTCGCGTTTGACAGACACGAGTAGAGGACAGCCGATTGGCTGCTCTCCTGGCAGAGGGGGTCTGTGCTGATTGTTTATCAGCACAGCCCCCCCCTCAGATGCCCACCCAGGACCACCAGGGATAGCCACCACACTGGACCACCAGGTATGCCACCCTAGATCACCAGGGAAATGCCAATCAGTGCCCAGACAGCTGCCAATCAGTGCCCATTCCCAATGCCTGCCAGTACCATCAGTGATGTTTATCAGTGCCCATCAGTGCCACGTATCAGTGCCCAGCAGTACCACCTATCAGTGCCCAGCAGTGCCGCCTATCAGTGCCACCCATAAGTACCCATCAGTGCAGCCTTTCAGTGCCCAGTGTCACCTATCAGTGCCACCTATCAATACCCATCAGTGCTGCATATCAGTGCCCATCGTCAGTGCCACCTCATCAGTGCCGTCTTATCAGTTCCCGTCAGTGAAGGAGAAAACTTACTTATTTACAAAATTTTATAACGGAAACAAAAGAAACTTTTTTTTTTTTTTTTTTTTTTCTTCAAAATTTTCGGTGTTTTTTTATTTGTTTAGCAGAGGTGATCAAATACCACCAAAAGAAAGCTCTATTTGTGGGAACAAAATGATAAAAATTCTGTTTTGGGTACAGTGTAGCATGTCAATTGTCATTTAAACAGCGATAGCGCTGAAAGCTAAAAATTGGCTTGGGCAGGAAGGTTGTGTAAGTGCCCGGTATTGAAGTGGTTAACCACTTCAACTCCTGAAGGTTTTAACCTCTTCCTGACCAGGCCATTTTTTGCAATACCGCACTGCATCGCTTTTACTGACAATTGCGCGGTCGTGCGATGCTGTACCCAAATAAAATTGATGTCCTTTTTTCCCACAAATTGAGCTTTCTTTTGGTGGTATTTGATCACCTCTGTGCATTTTATTTTTTGCGCTATAGTCATCTTACCTGGGAAGGACAGGATGAGAGAAGGGGCCAGCAGGGAACATCACACCAAAGCTAGCACTAAAAAGACTGGCAATTTAAAAAAAAAACAATATTTTTTACTTTCTGCTATAAAACATATCCAAAAAAAAAAAATATATTAAAAACAAATTTTTTTATCAATTTTGGCCAATATGTATTCTGCTACATATTTTTGGTAAAAACACCAGGGGCAATCAAAGGGTTAAATGTTCCCTAGGGAGGTGCTTAATGTGTGGGGTATTGTCACGGCTGGTCCGTCTCTCCTGTGAACGATTAGTGGGTCGTGGTAACCATCGCAGCCGCTGGATCCTCTGGTTGGCTCTTGCTGTGTCCAATCACAGCGTGAGCCACATGCATAAACCACGTGCATAAAATCACGTACAGGTATGTGATATTGCGCAGCCCTGCCGCAGTAAATGTACGTGTGGCGGTCCGGAAGCGGTTAAACCTACTTACCTAGGCAGATGCAGCATCGATGCAATGCTGCATCTGTCCCCTTCTGTCTCTAAGGCTGAGAACTGAGAGATCAAACACTGCTGATCGCTCAGTTCTCCCTGCCACTTTGAGCAGACAGTGGTGACTGTCAGTCTCCCGCTCTCTGCTCTGCCCCTCCAGTGTTCTCTGGAGCGCTGGGCTGTGGAGGGGATGGGAGCGGCTGACTCAGGCTCTCAGCGGCTCGCTGTAAGGCTGAGCCAGTGCCGGTCCAGGCTCCTGGTTAGATCCCGACCATATGGTCTCGATCTTTCCTCCTCCTGGACCACCTCTGTGAGGTCGGTCGACAGCAGGCAGGAACTGCATTCCTGTGCTTTACAGAAGAAGTTCGGCCAAACAAGCTTTGGCTGTACTTCTCCTTTATGGAATCAATATTAAAATGTATCTAGTTAATGTGAAACTTGTGCTTGCTTTTTCTGCGGGGATGCTTAATTGTGTGTCCAGCTTGAGATAAATAGTGTACAGGGGGGCAGCAGGGCTAGAGGTATAGGAGGCCAGGAGGGCCCAGTAAACAGGGACATGGGGGCAGACTACATGGGGAACACAGCACGGCACATTACTTGGGGCACATTGCATGGGGCAGGGCACATTACATGAGAGACTGGCACATTATGGCGCACACAGCACATTACAGTACCTGTTTTCTTCATATATAGAGCATGGCAGGGAAAGCGCCTGTGATCAGTCCCTTTTTGTGGAGTGCTGTTCTTGCTCCTCCTGTCGTCCATCCCAGGAGAAGTCATCTTACCTGGGAAGGACAGGATGAGAGAAGGGGCCAGCAGGGAACAGCACACCAAAGCTAGCACTATCAAGTGCCATCGAGTCCTTTCCCTCAGACTTGGGAAACCTGCTCACATCTGACGAACTTCCAAAAACACTATCAGTTGCATGCAAGGAGTTATTTAAAAAACGTCTATTGGCAGTGTTTGCATGTAGGGAAAGGTGGGAAGGTCTCTGACATCCAGGGTGAGGAGTGGGATGACATGTGGGATCACCCCTTTCAGCTCTTGGTAGAAGCGAGGGACAGGCTGATCCAATTTAATTTTTTGCATAAAAATGATTATACACCGGCTAGACCAGCGGCCATATACCCAAATGTTGCAGCGGAGTGTTGGCGGTGTACCTTTTTGTCGGCGGCTGCCGACCATATTTTTCGAGTCCAACAGTTTTGGTCTAAGGTTACCTCCTGCATATCAGAGGTCCTGGTGGTCCCTGTCCCTCATACAATTAGAGTGTGTCTCCTGGGATTGGTGGAAGAGGTGGTCCCATCTCAGGCTCATAGAACTCTGATCAATATCCTACTGTTTTATGGTAGGATGGCCATATTACTACACTGGAAGAAACCGGAGGCCCCATCCTTGCCTTTTTGGAAGGGGTTGGTCAATTCAATGATTCCATATTATAAAGTGACATATCTGTCAAGGGGATGTGGAAATAAATTTGATAAGGTGTGGCAGGCGTGGTATAACTCAGATGTCAGGGTGGGGAAAGAGTCCTAGTGACCTAAACACTATAAAGCGTACATCCTCTTAATGACCTAGTCGGGGATGGAAGGTATCTGAGGCTCATTGTTCTCTAGTTTGCTTATATGGTTGGGGAGTTCAGCCATAATTGATGTTTGTGTTTAAACAATGGAAATAATTGGGCACTGCACAAATACTCCTGGAGATGTGTATTGAATACCAGGTGCACTAAGGTCCGGATGCAAGGTCTCTGAGAGGAGTGTGGAGAACTTATGCCGCGTACACACGGTCGGACTTTTCGGCTACAAAAGTCCGACAGCCTGTCGGACTTTTGGTCGGACTTTTTGTCGGACTTTCAGCAGACTTTCTTATGAACGGACTTGCCTACATACGATCACACAAAAGTCCAACGGATTCGTACGTGATGACGTACGACCGGACTAAAATAAGGAAGTTGATAGCCAGTAGCCAATAGCTGCCCTAGCGTGGGTTTTTGTCCGTCGGACTAGCATACAGACGAGCGGATTTCTGGGTCCGGCGTAGTTACGATGTAAAGATTTGAAGCATGTTTCAAATCTAAAGTCCGTCAGATTTGCGGCTGAAAAAGTCCGCTGAAAGTCCGGGGAAGCCCACACACGTACGGATTGTCAGCCGCATTTTGTCCGTCGGACTTTTGTAGACGAAAAGTCCGACCGTGTGTACGCGGCATAAGTCTTAAAGTGGTGTTTCACCAAAAAAAAAAAAAATTAGATGTCAGCAGCTGCAAATACTGCAGCTGCTGACTTTTAAAATAAGGACACTTACCTGTCCCGGGGTCCAGCGATGTCGGCACCCGAGACCGAGCCGTCCCTCGATCCTCGGGTGCTGCCGCCGCCATTCACACTGAGGGAATCAGGAAGCGAAGCGTTGCCGCTTCACTGCCCGGTTCCCTACTGCGCATGCGCGAGTTGCGCTGCGCGTCTTCACTGGTCCCCGTTGTGTTGTGGGAACTGTGTATTTCCCACAACACAACGGGGGTGGGCGGGGAATCTGCGGCTAGCTGCGGCTAGCTGTACCCGGAAGTGGGTGCAGATACCTGTATTATACAGGTATCTGCACCCCCCTCCCCCCTGAAAGGTGCCAATTGTGACACCGGAGGGGGGGAGGAATCCGATGAGCGGAAGTTCCACTTTAGGGTGGAACTCCGCTTTAAGTTGTTGGGGGGTGTGGGGTAAAAGACAGTCGTAAATGTCTAAATAGTACTGATAATCAGTCTGTATGTTATTGTAACTGTTGGCCACTTTGGCCATATATGTGGCTCGGTGTTGTGCTAAGTCACTTTTCTACTGTATGTTATATTAAACTTTAATAAAAAGAATTTTACAAAAAAAAAAAAAAAAGCTAGCACTAATACAGCAGCTTCTCTGCCTAGCTCTGTGTGTGTCAGCAGAGGAGATGCGATCTACCAATCAGCTGCCTGCAACTGACTGGTGGTTTATGGCGGAACCCTAGGGTTCTGCGAAACCCGATTTTAAAATGTGTACTCTCTTGGCAAATAGCTCATAGTACATGCACATATACCACAATAGAAATTATTTTCCTATTCTTTTACGACAAAAGCTTTCCTTGATTTAACAATAGCATATCAAACAGATATTCCCACAGGATCCAGGGTTCCCAAATACATCAATATTTCCTATGCTGGTCTTCCAGGAGATTTGACAGATGCTCATAAACCATTTTATTCGCTACCCTCTGTTTTGAGTTGCCGTTTCTAGCTATAGTTGAGCTGCAACGTAACGATGTGTTAACGCACATTGTGATTTAGTCAATGATTCAATGGTAGTATACAGGAGATCCTGCCAAGGGTTCTTGGAAATAAGGCTGTAAAATAATGATCTAAGCAGGCGGAAGGTCATGATCCAGAAAGCTGCCGCTAATTGGCAGGTCCACCATATATACACCAAATCTCCAACTGCATAACAGCCATAGAAACATCAGAGTAGCTACCTGTGGTACCCTGTGCAAAACCTTCGCAGTGTAAGTTGGAATGGCAATAATCACACTGGTATGCTGGCCATAGCAAGCTTTGCAAACAGAGTCATGAATGCACCTTGTATTATAAAAAAAAAAAAAATGTAAGAAGTAAAAAAAAAAAATCTAAAACTTTATTTTTATAGCCTTGTAGGAAGTAGACTTGACAAAAACTAGACTCGATGAATAGAGCTGTGCTTAGCCAATTACCAATACAACCAATTCTACGTAAAATGCCAATATATTACATAAAGTGCAACAGTGTCAAAAAAGTTCATAAAGGTGTTTGTAAAAAAAAATTAATTGTCCACTGTCGGGGACTTGAACCAGACAGCTGGATAACTTCCACCAGGATCCTGGAGACACGCAAATAACACACATGAGATGAAGTCAAAAACATGTCCGCTTTATGAAGGGGAGTGTCCCTTTTTATTTTATACAAAATAAAAGAAGGCTTGATTACAATACATTTTAGGGTTTGGTTACAGAGAAAACTGATGGTAATTCTAAGAAAAGGTGTTTACTTCCATTTGACGTGCAGTCTTATAATATTTTCGGTAAAAAGTACAGGTCAGACAATCCTCAGGCTGAGAAACAAACCATGCCAATCTATCAGCCTGAACATTTCTAGGAAGTAAACACATTTCAAGTCAAACTCAGATAATAGGAATAACATGTAAATACACGGAACAGAAACAGCATAGGAACATCATTAAGCCTTCATCCACAACATTCATACGTTACAAATGAATTGATTCTCATAAAGTGCAATAGTCCTTAAAGTGCATGAGTGCTACAATCATGACCACAGGCAATCTTCATTAACGTGAATGGTACCCTGTGCAAATTCATCACTGGCTGCACTGCACACCCCCATAGTATTTACCCCCCTGTATGAGAATAAGGAAGGTCACATTGGTTCACAACCTCTGTTGCTGATCTGATGCTTCTTTACCACTATCCTGGAAATATGCTTGGTATGCCCATGAGAAATTATAAAAAAACAAAACGGGAAAGCCATCATAGCGTACTCCCGTATATTTTGAATCCCCCCTCCCCCCCTGTTAACATAGAAATACAATGCGCTCTTAAAGTATGGTGCCCTCCCTGGCACCCGGAATGACCCGCCAACAAATCTCCCTTCAAATCGCCGCTTCTCTGTACTTCAGTGGAACCAGCATGATGTTATGCCGGAAGTTCTTATCTATGCGTTTCTTCACATCCAGGACGTCATCAGGAGGCATAATATTTCTGGAATAGTGGTATAGAAGCATCAGATCAGCAACAGGGGTTGAGTAAGCGCAGTGTAGCTGTGTGAAACGCGTCCACCTCTGTTCCGGCTATTGCACTTGTAGTGTGTCATGTTCCTTTCATGGAATATTCAATAAATGGACTTCTATCACGTCGGTGTGCTGCCAATTTCTTTTATATTCAGTCTTCCACGGCAGGCAAACTGAGGCTTGCATCCGTATGAAGAGTCCCACCCAGTTGATTTCATTTGGAATTACTCACCTAGAGCGGCTCTCTTCTTTGTCTTACCCGGAATGACCTGCCGACAAATCTCCCTTCAAATCGCCGCTTCTCTGTAATTCAGTGGTGTAATACCGGAAGTTCTTATCTACGCGTTTCTTCACATCCAGGACGTCATCAGGAGGCATATTATTTCTGGGATAGTGGTAAAGAAGCATCAGATCAGCAACAGGGGTTGTGAACCAATTCTGAGGGCAGTGTGACCTTCCTTATTCTCATACATGGAGTCAATATTTACCGGTTAGTGCAGTCCCCATGGGGGGGAAGGTGGCTGTGCACCCGATGGATTACTGGTTTGATGAATTTGCACAGAGCACCATATTTTTTGACAACCTATATGAATTTTATTTTTACACTAGAACACATTATGTAATATATTGGCACTTTAGGCAGAATTGCTTGCATTGATCATTGGGTAGGCCAAGTTCTGTTCATTGAGTCTAGTATTTCATGTATGTAAGGATATACATTGTTAAGAGCACAGCTGTCCGAAACACATCCACTTCATTATTTGATTCTTTGCACAGATGTTTGATTTGTTTTTTTACAAAGTTAACTAAAAACCTTCACAGTATAAATTGGAATGGTAGTATATTAATTCTGGACCACGGTGAAGTAAGTGTATACACCATTAATCTACTCCTTGGCTGGAAGCTTCTTTTTCTTTAAAAAAAAAAAAATACCAGCTGAATAATTGATACCTTTTGTCTTCCTGTCGCATATCCAGATCAGCATTCTATAGCATGTCTATGACTCCTAGTATAATGGCTTTTTCCTTTTCATGTTCATTATATGGTTAACCCTCTACCTTGTGGCTGGCCCATAGCCTGACAATACGTGTTTACTTGTCTAAGAAGCAGGAGATCGACGAAGTAGCCGATAAATAATTCACGAGGCCAAAGAGTTGGCATTTCTCTCCATCTTGCCTCTCGCGCCATTCATATTTCATGCACTCTTGTACAAAGCCGTGAAAATACATTCGCCCTTTACCTACTGTGGTGTTTGTCAGAGTGGTAGGAATTACGTGGAGGAGACTGTTTTTTATTAATGAGCAAGTCAGATTAGAGGAATATTTCATGGGGTGTTTATTATTTATTTATTTTAATTCTCTGAGAATTAGTTAGCCCACCCAAAAAAAATGCTATTTTAATTTTGGGCCAATAGTGTTGGGTTGAGAACCCCCAAAAGCATTTTTTGGGGACTAGGGTCTTTGTAGTGGCTAACTTTAATGAAATATTATCCAAGAAATGTTGTGTTTGCTTGCTGTTATATCAACCACCTGTACATATATAATTTCTTTCTTTGCTTTAGGAACTAGTGATTTCAATGCCTTGAATGTACCATTGCATAACAGAAGACATCAGGTTTGTATCCATTTTTTTCATTTTATTACCGCTTCAGTTTTACCATTTATAAATTTCTCTTGACATCAAAGGAACAAAGAAAGGGACAAGTTCTCCCTTTTCCCCTTCCCTAGAACCTGAAACAATTGCTGGGCTGAGGACAACATCTAGGGTGTCCAAGGAGTTAAATGTGTGCCTAACAATGTTTAGTGTGTGTACTGTGTGCTGTTTTACTAAGCAATGCGACGGCTTTTACTTCTTTCTTTGCAGAGAGAAAAAAAACTGTCACATCGCTGGCATAAGAGGAGAGCCCTGTGCTGTTTACCAAGGTGCCGGGCTTAAATCATACGCTGAGCCGATCAGCGGGTGCCGGGCATAAAATCGTTAACTGAGCCGATCAGCGGGTGCCGGGCATAAATGTATTGCGGCGGGTCAACCAGCGGGCAAAGTTAGAAAAACTACAATTCTGCTTCCAATACATGCTTAGACTTGAATTTTTGTCCCTGCGGGTGGTCCCCTCTTCCTTACTACTTGTAAGTGTTGGAGCTTTGCCCATCAGAATGGCCCAGCTATCAAAAGAATTTAAAGGCTTGGGGAAGCTGCTGCGTGTATGTGCTGGCACCTTTAGGTCTTCTAGTTGCTTACAGCAGTTGTTTCCATGTTTGTTTGTTTTTTCTAGATCGAGTGTCTCTTAGTGACTCCATCGCCCTGTGTGTTGTTCACTTCTGAATTCTGCAGTGTGTGTGTAACTGCCCTGAACTCTGCACTCTTTGTGTAGCTCACTCCTGAACCTTGCACTCTGTGTGTAGCTCACTCCTATTCAGTCGGTTTTTATTGGTACATTTTCATAAACGTACATGGGTAACAATGCACAGTGAACATTGTTTGTCGTACAGCGGGTTGGTGTACATTAAGGAATAACATTAGATACACTGGTTGTGAACTAACAGAATAGCAAAGGAGTCGAACCACGTAAGACTCATACAAACATTGTTATCACAATAATAACTGTCAAGGTCATGGTGTTCCTCCCCTTCTCAGACACCCCTAATGGGAGCACTTTTGTGTCATGAGAGGAGAGAAGAACCACTTTGTATTTACTTACTATGAGCTGTAACTCTCATAACATATGTATCATATAGCTTCTCATTGTACGTAGAATAAACCAAACCTGAGTGGACTATTCATATTGCTCGGTCAAGAAAGAAATAAGGATGCGATGTGGGTGTTATATGAACCTCGCTGCTCTAGACCATTGTGACCAGGGTTTCCATACGTCTTGTGTTTTGGTAGCTTGACCGTTGCTGGTGGCCATTATTGTCTCATAGCTGTAATGGAGATTCACTAGGTCGATGGTGTTTGCAATGGTTGGAATCTGGTCAGTTTTGCAAAGTCTTGTTAGACTTAGTCTGGTGGCCAATAGTATATGGGTTGCAACATGCCTGAAGGGTTTGGGGATTTTTTTCGATGGTTAGGTTTAGTACTGCAAGCTCAGGTGAGGGGTGTACTGGGCTGTTGGTTACGTCTGATATGATTTTAAAAATGGATTTTCAATAGTCCTGGACATGGCTGCATGACCAGAATATAAGTATCATGTCGCCTTTGGCTATTTTACATCTCCAACAGGTACCAGGAGTTTGAGGGCTAAAAGATGATATTTTAGCAGGTGTCATATACCATCTAAGCGATTGTTTTTGGGTGAGTTATGTAGCTCACTCCTGGTATTTAATGCCCCTTTACCACCCCCCCACTGTTATGTTAGTGAAATTTGGCCACACCTACTATTTGATGCAGCTTGATGTGGCAGGTCGTGTTGAGTTCCTGCACCTATTCGGAGAAAAAAAAAAAGCCCTGGGAGTTCTTGCCATGGCATTTCAGGCGGTGGGAGATCCCCTCATAGTGCTTCAGGGCTTGGGCATTAGATTTTGGGTTAGGATGCCTTTTAAAATTTTTAGGGTTGTACCGATACTAGTATTTGCAGGAGTACTTGTACTTGTGCAAATGCTCCCTATACCTAGTCTGATACCTGGACACTCGGGAACAATCGGAGCGGCGGCGAAGCTAAAATTACTGATCTCCCTGTGCGGCTTTCAATAAAGCAGCTGAAAGCCACGGAGGGGAGAGGAGGAGAAGCACTCAAGGAGATTGGTGATAACTCCCCCCCCCCCCCCCCAGCCGCACCGATTGTTCCTGCTTGTCCCCTGTATCCTCCTTCAGCTTCCCTCTGTGTTATTCTCTGTGTTCCTTCATGGGCTCTTCCGGTCCCCTCTTCTGTGTCTTCCTCTGGTCCCCCCCCCCCCCCTCCTCCACTCCCCCTCTGTGCGCTCCTCTGGTCTCTCCTCTCCGGTTCCCCCCCCCTCTCCTCCTCCTCCACTCCCCCTCTGTGCGCTCCTCCGATCCCCCCCCCAGATCTTTCAGGATGGAGAGCGGAGAAAGGAGCCGATAAATATGTCATTTACTGGCTCCTTCCTTTTCCGAATGCACAGAGTCAGTGATTACTGACTCTGTCCATTCATAACTGAGTATCGTAAATGGTTTACGATGCTTCAGTTCATGAAAAGAGAGGAGCCGCTGTCTCCTCTATATTCGTCTTCAGTGAAGCTGGGGCTGCTGAGAAAGTGACTGGGGAATCTCTATCTGCAGTCCCTTTTCATGTCTCAAAGGGGAGAGGTCAGGTGTCTGTTTCGACCCCTAACATCTCACCAAACCCCCCCTACCTCCAACAGAGTTGAATAAAAAAAAAAAAAATTAATAAAAGAAAGGAAACATTGTAATACATATTTTAAAGTAAAATTGTAAAAATATAAAAACAAAACACCGACTGTCCACCCCACCCCCCCCCCCCTAAAAAAAAGAAAGCCTTGTAAAAAAAATATAAATTGTAAAAAATAAAATTAAAAAAAAAAGCCACTGACACAGCCCACACATCAGTGCCACCTATCAGTGCCCATCAGTGCTGCATATTAGGGCCACTGTCACATGACTAGGGCTGCAACTAATGATTAATTTTCATAATTGATTAGTTGGCCGATTTATTGTTTCGATTAATCGGTTAATAACCTTAAATAAAGTGTGGTGTATAATTTAGGTAATATGTAAAGTTTAAAAAAAAAGGCAATTTATCCTTGAATATCTCTATGCAATGGTAAATATAAATAACCAACTATATGGTTAGAGAGCAAAATCTCTAATCCACTCTGAGAATAACAGACAGAAGAGATATTCTGTATATACTATATATACTATTAGAGGTTGAATCTGGTAAATATCATCAGACTCAGATTTTTTTTTAAAGAAAAAAAAAAAAACAGTTAAAGACTGTTTTGCAGATTTTTAAACAGAACTGTAATATATTACATGCTGGCAATACAAAAATAATGTCGGTCTTAAAAAAAAAAAATGTAATTTTAAGAACGTTCATTCGATTTTCGAATCGTTAGTGGGGTCAAATCGACATTAGTTTTCAACCACAGTGACAGGAAATAATAGAAAACTTCTTGTTTAAAGGAATTTTCAGAGAGTGTATGTGGTTTTCGTTCAGAAATGACATTTATTTTAAAACAGAATGTTAAAAGCAAGTGAAAATTTCAAACAACATTCTTTCATTCAGCGAATGTACAAAGATTTTTCATATGAATATTCTCATCTGAAAATTGATCGGTGTGTCCAGCATAAGGCTCAGTACACACCTATGCAGTATGCTTTTGATCTGTTTCTACACTGCTTTTTGCTGTGCGTTAAAGTGGTTGTAAACCCTTACAGACCACTTTAACCTACAGGTAAGCCTAGATTAAAGTGGAGTTCCACCCAAAAGTGGAACTTCCACTCATTAGATTCCTCCCCCCCTCCGGTGACATAGTTGGCACCTTTCAGGGGGAAGGGGGGTACAGATACCTGTATATTACAGGTATCTGTACCCACTCCTGGCATAGATAGCCGCAGAATCTGCGGGTATTTACGCCACTTCCTGCTCCCTCCCCGCTGTCTGCTGGGAAACACACGGGTCCCAGAGGCAGCAGGGACCATCTGTATTGCGCTGCGCGACTCGCGCATGCGCAGTAGGGAACCGGGAAGTGAAGCCGCACGGCTTCACTTCCTGATTCCCTTACCGAAGACGGATGCGGCAGCACCCGAGGACGGAGAGACGCTTCGGCCTCGGGTGCCGACATCGCGGGCGCCCTGGACAGGTAAGTGTCCATGTTTTAAAAGTCAGCAGCTGCAGTATTTGTAGCTGCTGACTTTTAAAAAAAATTTTTTCGGTGGCGCTCCGCTTTAAGGCTTACCTGTAGGTGCAAGAAATATCTCCTAAACCTACACGGTTAAGGAGCGATTTTCCTAAAAACGGACACCGATGTCTACGGTGCAGGCGCGCTGAGCGTACCATTAGTGAAGGCGATCATGCTGTCACTGGCGGCTCCCACGTGCATGCGCCGGAGTGACGTCATCGCTGCTCCGGCCAGTCACAGCTCTGGAGCAGCGACACCCGGAAGGAAGATGGACGCTTCGTGGAAGAGGGGACAGCGGTGACATAGCAGGCTCCTGTGTCAGGTAAGTCACACATAATGGGCTACTATGCAGTGCATAGTAGCCCATCATGCTTTACCTTTGCAGGGAAACAAAGAGGAAGTAAACCCATTAGGGTTTACTTTCTCTTTTAGTACAGTATAAAATGCCCCAATAGCAAGGTAAAGAAAAATTCTGCCTTTTAGAACCACTCACTTCCTGCCCAGGACTACATGTCCCATGAGGCATTGCTCCTCACACATTCACAAGTTCTCAGGCACTTACTGATATGTATGGATGGTGTACTGAGCTGTATTTGTGCTGCACTGTTTTTCCTGATATGTAAACAAATAATGCATTCTGTATGCAGGCCAACTAATCGGCTGGCCGATTAACCGATTATTAAAATAGTAATCGATTAATTTCAGAATCGATTAATCGATTAGTTGTTTCAGCCCTACACATAACATTAAAAAAAAAAAAAAAAAGTATCGGTATCAGCGAATACTTTAAAAAAAGCATTGGTACTTGTACTCTTAAAAAGTGGTATCGGGACAACCCTAAAAACGTTGCTAGTGCCCCCCCCCCCTTCCTCTAGGCTGAATAAAAATCAGAGTGTCTCTCTCTCAAGAGGGGGCTATTCTCTTCCTATCTCCCTAATATAGGAGATTGTGTTTGGCGATGTCGGATCCTCTCCTGCTTTCAGCATCAGATATCTAAGGAGGTCAATTGCACTCTTGGGGGAAAAAATAATTGTACGATATTCCTGTACAAGCAGCCATCACATTTTTTCTTATAAAAGGTCAACTTTAGTGATTCTGTCTCCAAATAATGAAGATTGGGAGGATCTGTAATGCAGTATACTGTAGCCACTACTTGTACATTGCGGATAGTTACTCTATGAACTCCATTGAGTGTTGTCTGCCTTTCCTCTGCTGGTGAATAGAATGAACTGATGAGTCCTCGAATTCCTTTTCCAGCGGAAGGCTCGGGAATTAGCCGGTCAGGCTTTGGCCTTTGTCCAGGATCTAGTCACCGCTCTCCTGAACCTTCATACATACACGGAACAGAGAGTCCAGATCTTTCCCATAGACTCCGCCATCGATGTCATCTCGCCATTAAATCAAAAGGTAAAGGAACCCAAAATATGCTTTATGACTTTGAATGAGAATCTGTTGAACTTGTGATAACCCTCGAAATGCAAGAAAAAGCTCATATAAACCCAAGAATAAAAAATGAATATATTTCAGTTTATCTGTTCTGAGATGTGGTGGTTGCATTAGGCCCCATTCACACCCCGATGTAGCTTGAAGCTCCAAAACGCTAGAGGAGAAATAAAAATCAATGATTCTGAAGATGGTTCATATCCTCACCACAAGTAGCCTGAAGCTCCAAAAAGGTTGAGCTTGAATCGTTTATTTAAGTTTGTTCCATAGAAATGCATGCAAAATGCTTGAATCAAGCATTTAAGCGTTTTGTCATGTTTTTTAGTGTTTTTTTTTTTCTGCTCAAATGCAATAATTAATAATAAAAATAAATTAAATACATAATCACTAATACATAGATCAAAAAATAAACTAAATAGAACTACTCCTAACCCAAATAATAACCCCTAATATTACCCCTTATCCTAACCCTAAGGATATTTTAACACTGCTCTGTAGCAAAATCACAGTAAAAGTGCATATGTGTTTTTTTTTTTTTTTACCGCGATTTTGCTGCGTTTCAGATGCATTTGCTGTGCGTTTTTGGGTTGCCTGCACCTTTGAAAAATGGACATGTGACTCGACGCAAAACCTCAGTGCTTTTTTACTGTGATTTTGCAGAGACTTCCATTCATTTCAGTGGGAAGCTGCGGTTTTTAAAAGATGCAGCATGCAGGGCTTTTCAAACCGCACTTCACCTGTAACACAGTGGTGTGAAAAGTCCCATAGGATTTAAAGGGAAACCTTTTTCCTGCGTTTTTCTTGCAAGGAAAAAAAGCAGGAAAAACATCAGTGTGGAAGGGCCCTTATCCTAACCCCGAACCCTAATATTAACCCCTAACACTAATAATAACCCCTAACCCTCCCTACCCTAACAAAATAAATAAGTAAATAATTGTAAATGTGGAAAACGTGCAAGAAGACCTACATAAATTAATGGGGTGGGCAACTACATGGCAAATGAGGTTTAATGTTGGAAATTTAAGGTATCGCATTTAGGTGCCAAGAATACAAACGCAAGTTACTCGCTAGGGGGAGATCCTCTGGGGGAATCTAGGATGGAAAAGGACCTGGGGGTCTTGGTAGATGATAGGCTCAGCAATGGCATGCAATGCCAAACTGCTGCAAGCAAAGCAAACAGAATATTGGCATGCATCAAAAAGGGGATTTACTCCAGAGATAAAATGATAATTCTTCCACTCTACAAGACTCTGGTCCAGCCGCACCTGGAGTATGCCGTCCAGTTCTGGGCACCAGTCCTCAGGAAGGATGTACTGGAACTGGAGAGAGTCCAGATAAGGGCAACAAAGCTAATGAAGGGACTGGAGAACCTTAGCTATGGAGAAAGACTACAAGCATTGAACGTATTCTCTCTGGAGAAGAGACGCTTGAGAGGGGATATGATATCAATGTACAAATACCGTACTGGTGACCCCACAATAGGGAAAAAAAACTTTTCAGTGAAAGGGATTTTAAAAAGACAGTCATTCACTGAAATTGGAGAGAGAAGCAGTTTAACCTTAAACTGCGTAGAGGGTTTTTTACTGTCAGAGCGGTAAGGATGTGGAATTCCCTTCCACAAGCAGTGGTATCAGCGGGGAGCATATATTGCCTTGCAAAAGTATTCACCCCCCTTGGCTTTTTACCTGTTTTGTTACATTACAGCCTTTAGTAGCCAATGTTTTTTTTTTTTTTTATCTGACTTATATGTCATGGATCAGAAGTTGGTGAAGTAAAATTAGAAAAATATATACATAAAACTATTTTTCAGAAATAAAAAACTGATAATTGGCATGTGCGTATGTATTCACCCCCTTTGTTATGAAGCCCATAAAAAGCTCTGGTGCAACCAATTACCTTCAGAAGCCACATAATTAGTGAAATGATGTCCACCTGTGTGCAATCTAAGTGTCACATGATCTGTCATTACATATACACACTTTTTTGAAAGGCCCCAGAGGCTGCAACACCAAAGCAAGAGGCACCACTAACCAAACACTGCTATGAAGACCAAGGAACTCTTCAAACAAGTAAGGGACAATGCTGTTGAGAAGTACAAGTCAGGGTTAGGTTATAAAAAAAAAAAAAAAAAAAAATCCAAATCTTTGATCCCTAGGAGCACCATCAAATCTATCATAACCAAATGGAAAGAACATGGCATAACAGCAAACCTGCCAAGAGACGGCCGCACACCAAAACTCACGGACCGGGCAAGGAGGGCATTAATCAGAGAGGCAGCACAGAGACCTACGGTAACCCTGGAGGAGCTGCAGAGTTCCACAGCAGAGACTGGAGTATCTGTACATAGGATGACATTAAGCCGTATGCTCCATAGAGTTGGGCTTTATGGCAGAGTGGCCAGAAGAAAGCCATTACTTTCATCAAAAAACAAAATGGCACATTTTGAGTTTACAAAAAGGCATGTGGGAGACTCCAAAAATGTATGGAGGAAGGTGCTCCGGTCTGATGAGACTAAAATTGAACTTTTTGGTCATGAAAGAAAACGCTATGTCTGGTGCAAACCCAACACATCACATCACCCAAAGAACACCATCCCCACTGTGAAACATGGTGGTGGTAGCATCATGCTGTGGGGATGTTTTTCAGCAGTCGGGACTGGGAAACTGGTCGGAGTTGAGGGAAAGATGGATGGTGCTAAATACAGGGATATTCTTCAGCAAAACCTGTACCACTCTGTGTGTGATTTGAGGCTAGGACGGAGGTTCACCTTCCAGCAGGACAATGACCCCAAACACACTGCTAAAGCAACACTTGAGTGGTTTAAAGGGAAACATGTAAATGTGTTGGAATGGCCTAGTTAAAGCCCAGACCTCGATCAAATAGAAAATCTGTGGTCAGACTTAAAGATTGCTGTTCACAAGCGCAAACCATCCAACTTGAAGGAGCTGTAGCCGTTTTGCAAGGAGGAATGGGCACAAATCCCAGTGGTAAGAGGTGGCAAGCTCATAGAGACTTATCCAAAGCGACTTGGAGCTGTAATAGCCGCAAAAGGTGGCTCTACAAAGTATTGACTTTAGGGGGGTGAATAGTTATGCACATTGACTTTTTCTGTTATTTTTGTCCTTTTTGTTGTTTGCTTCACATTAAAAATTAAAAAAATCTTTTGTGGGCATGTTCTGTCAATTTAATGATGCAAATCCTCAAACAATCCATGTTAATTCCAGGTTGTGAGGCAACAAAACACGAAAAATTCCAAGGGGGGGGGGGGGGTGTGTGAATACTTTTGCAAGGCACTGTAGATGGTTTCAAAAAGCTATTAGATGGGCACCTCAACAACCACAATATACAGGGGTATACGATGTACTATTGACTATATATATATATATATATATATATATATATATATATATATATATATATATATATACACACATATACACATATATATATATATATATATATATATATATATATATATATACACATACACATCCACACCATAGGTTGAACTTGATGTACTGATGTTGTTTTTATTTTTTTTAACCTCACCAACTATATAACTATACCTAAATAATAAAATAACCCTAATACCACCCCTAATCCTAACCCTTATATTAACTCCGAACCCTAATCCTGAACCCTAGTATTCACCCCTAACCATAACCTAACAAAATAAATAAGTAAATAAATAAGATGATGAAAAACATAGCAACAAATGATGGAACAGATATTTTTCTCTATTGGCTAATAAAAAAATGTTCAAAAACGTACATACAAGCGCCTGAAAAAAATGCTCAAAAATTGAATGCACAGGTGTAAATGCAGCCTGAGGCTGGGTTCACAATGGTGTGAATTGGATGTGGGTTTAAACGCGTGTTAAGTGCTTGAGCATTAATTCATTTCAATGGCCAGAATGCATTATTATGCTGATGAATGAAATGAATTAACGCCCAAACACACGGCACCTGTAAAAGCACCTAAACGTGTTACACATTTACAAGCGTTAGGCATTCATTTCTACCACAACGCAGCTTCTAGGAGAGTCTGCAAAACATCCTGTCTGTCAGAGGCCTAAAGCTGACCTGTAGCCGAAAACTATTTATTTGGGATGTGCTATGTAAAAAAAAAAAATAAACCCACACTAATGAAGTGTGTCCCATGTGTCTAGGCTGCAGCATAAAGTCCATCTCTGACCCACTGTCCAGTGCTGAGACAGTTCTGGCTGAAGTACTCCAATCACAGCAGATCGCTCGCACTGCAGCTCCTCTATTCAGTAAATGTCTTGCATTCTTCTCTATGATTGCAAGGCACTCTGCGATTGGAGGAGGGTGTGAATGAAAGTCACGTTCTCCCCTCCTCCATATCAGTGCACCTTGCATTCGCTGAAAATATTTCAATATATTTACTAAATGAAGAACCTGACATTTTAAGCAGTCCTCTGTGGGTTGGGTACTCTAACTGGTTAAAGTGTTACTAAACCCAGGACCCTGCATTCACTATATCTGGTCTCCCACAGTACACAGAACATGGAAATGCAATTGTTTTAGTAAATATCTGCTAAATACATTTTCTCATCAGCAGTCTTGTGACTTCTATCAGTGACCAGCCGAACACTGGTTAAAATTTGTAAAAGGAGTTTTCATTCTCCCCTGACTGTCCTATGAGGCTGCATGACCCCTGACTTTCTGTCTGGACAGTGCTGATTGGCCCGGTGCTGATCACATGCACCCTCCCAAATAGAAAAAAAAAAAAACTTTAGCAATGCACACCAAACTGAGCATGAGCAGAGTGCCTCCTAGGGCTTTGTACTATCGGCAGATGGATTGGGGACCGTAAAAAAAAAGAGGATCAGAGAAGACGGGACCAAACAGCTTTTTTGCTCAATGCAGAGGATTAACCCCTTAGGATCCACAGTGAGTATAACAAGCAGGCCTACTGCATATACAGACTGATTTTACTGTTGTGGGTTTAGTAGCACTTTAATAAGGTCTTAATTGGACTAGCAGTTGTGAGCGGTAAAACCAGATAGTTGAGCTGCGATTAACATCCCTCAAACACCACTCCCCCCCCCCCCTTAAAGCGGAGTTCTGTTTTTTGTTTTTTTATTACAAATATCTGAAGTGTGGTGTGCATTTGTATTCAGCCCCCTTTACTCTGATACCCCTAACTAAAATATAGTGGAGCCAATTGTCTTCAGAAGTCCCCCAATTAGTAAAGAGTCCACCTGTGTGTAATTTAATCTCAGTATAAATACAGCTGTTCTGTGAAGCCCTCCAGAGCTTTGTTAGAGAACATTAGTGAACGAACAGCATCGTGAAGGCCAAGGAACACACAAGACAAGTCGGGGATAAAGTTAAGAAGTTAAAAGCAGGGTTAGGTTTTAAAAAAATATCCCAAGCTTTGAACATCTCATAGAGCACTGTTTAATCCATTACCCGAAAATGGAAAGAGTATGGCACAACTGCAAACCTACCAAGACATAACCATCCACCTAAACTGACAGGCCGGGCAAGGAGAGCATTAATCAGAGAAGCAGCCAAGAGGCCCATGGTAACTCTGGGGGAGCTGCAGAGATCCACAGCTCAGGTGGGAGAATCTGTCCACAGGACAACTATTAGTTGTGCACTCCACAAATTTGGCCTTTATGGAAGAGTGGCAAGAAGAAAGCCATTGTTGAAAGAAAACCATAAGAAGTCCCATTTGCACTTTGCGGGAAACCATGTGGGGGACACAGCAAACATGTGGAAGAAGGTGCTCTGGTCAGATGAGACCAAAATTGAACTTTTTAAAAAATTTTTACTAAAAGCAAAACGCTATGTGTGGTGGAAAACTAACACTGCACATCACCCTGAACACACCATCCCCACTGTGAAACATGGTGGTGGCAACATCATGTGGTGGGGATGCTTTTCTTCAGCAGGGACAGGGAAGCTGGTTAGAGTTGATGGGAAGATGGATGGAGCCAAATACATGGCAATCTTTGAAGAAAACCTGTTAGAGTCTGCAAAAGACTTGACTGGGGCAGAGGTTCATCTTCCAGCAGGACAACGACCCTAAACATACAGCCAGAGCTACAATAGAATGGTTTCGATCAAAACTTATTCATGTGTTAGAATGGCCCAATCAAAGTCCAGACCTAAATCCAATTGAGAATCTGTGGCAAGACTTGAAAATTGCTGTTCACAGACGCTCTCCAGCCAATCTGACAGAGCTTAAGCTATTTTGCAAAGAATGAGTGAAAGTGTCAGTCTCTGGATGTGCAAAGCTGGTAGAGACATCCCCAAAAAGACTTGCAGCTGTAATTGCAGTGAAAGGTGGTTCTACAAAGTATTGACTCGGGGGCTGAATACAAATGTACCCCACATTTATCACATATTTATTTGTAAAAATATTTTGAAAACCATTTATCATTTTCCTTACACTTCACAATTATTTGCCACTTTGTGTTGGTGATCACATAAAATCTCAATAAAATACATTTATGTTTTTGGTTGTAACAGGACAAAGTGTGAAAAAAATTCAAGGGGTATGAATACTTTTTCAAGGCACTGGAGATGGATGCATAGAGAGAGATAGGGGGTCAATTCGCTAACGTTTACCGCATGCGATAACACGGTCACATGACTAATTTGCATAAATTATCACATGCGGTTAAAGTTCAGTTCACCAAAAAAAAAAATATAATGCGGTATTTACTGCAAAATGAAAAATGTGCCGGTAAATATCGTCAAAAAGAACATGCGGTAAGCTCTGAAGTCCAATTCACAAACCAAAATTACCTGAATAAAAAAACAAAAAACAACATGCAATATTTATCACCAGGGTGTTGCTGGCGGTATCACGTATGGTATTTGTCAGAAACAGCGTGGGGGTCCCCCCCAATAGCTGGTTGCTAAGGAGTGGCGCGTCCTTAACAACGGATGACTCATCTGCTGTTTGCGGGTTCCCTGCTGACAGCTGAATGTAAAGAAAACATAAAGGCAATTAAAAATGATAAAAAAAAAAAAAGTGTTGACCCCCCAAATGGATACCAGGCCCTTTGGGTCGGCTCTAACCCAACCCCACCCCACCCCCCCCCCCGGCCAAGGCACCTTGTCCCCATGTTGATGAGGACAAGGGCCTCTTCCCAACCACCCTATGGGAATGAGTATGGGGTACTCATTCACCAAAAAAAGTGTAAAAAAAACCCACACACGGTTTTTGACAGTTCTTTAAAAAAAAAAAAAAGGCTCCCGAAGTAGATCCAACGTCAATCGCAACACTCACCGCACCCCTGGACCTGAAAAAGAAGAAAGAGGGGAAAAAAGCCTCCGGCCCCGACGAAGACTCCCGCCTACTGCCTGCTCCTCCATCCGACAGTTCTTAAATGGCTAAGGGGAGGAATCGGGTGGTGACGTCACCAGATGGCCTCCGCCTCCTTGTGACATCACCGGTCAGGAGCACGCTGGGACAGTGATGTCACAAGGGGGCGGGGCCACCGTTTTTTCACCATGTGACTCCTCCCCTTAGCTATTTTTTTTCCGGGTTCGGCGGGCGTTGTGATTGACATTGGATCTACTTCACGGGATGTTTCTATATTTTAATAAAGGAATTGTCAAACTGTGTTTTCTTTTCGACACTTTAAAAAAATTTTTTTTTTTGGTGAATGGAGGTGGGGGTGGCGGGGGGGGGGTGGAGAGATGGGATCTGTGGGCTTCTAAAAAGCCCTCCACCCGTAAACCCCCACAGCCAAGGGTTGTGGGGCAGAGGCCCTTGTGCCCTAAAGCACCCCCCCCCATGTTGAGGGCATGTGGCCTGGTATGGCTGGGAAGGGGGGCCTTACCTTTCCTTACCTGCTTGGGCTGCATGCCATCCCTTAAAATCCATACCAGACTCGAAGGGCCTGGTATCCATTGAGGGGGGGGGTCCCCACGCTTTTTTTTCATAATTGTAAATTGCCAGCATGCTTTCTTTACATTCATTCAGCTGTCAGCAGGGAACCAGCTGACTGCTGATGAGTCCTCTGTTAAGGACGCGGCGAGTGGCTTCCTCGCCTGCTCCTTAGCAACCAGATCGATGTGATAAATTACTGCATGAAAATATGCGTTAATTACCACATTTTTTAAACTTTACAGCAGTAGTTATTTACTGCACAATTCTTAGTGACTTGAACATTTGCACAATTGATTCCGCGTGTGTTTATTTTACCGCATTTTTTTCAGCGTGAATTGACCCCTTAGAGAGAGAGATCTAGAGAGAGAGAGAGATCTAGAGAGAGAGAGATCTAGAGAGAGAGAGAGATCTAGAGAGAGAGAGATCTAGAGAGAGAGAGAGATCTAGAGAGAGAGAGAGAGATCTAGAGAGAGAGAGAGAGAGAGAGATCTAGAGAGAGAGAGAGATCTAGAGAGAGAGAGAGAGATCTAGAGAGAGAGAGAGAGAGAGATCTAGAGAGAGAGAGAGAGATCTAGAGAGAGAGAGAGAGAGAGAGAGATCTAGAGAGAGAGAGAGATCTAGAGAGAGAGAGAGAGATCTAGAGAGAGAGAGAGAGAGATCTAGAGAGAGAGAGAGAGATCTAGAGAGAGAGAGGGAGATCTAGAGAGAGAGGGAGATCTAGAGAGAGAGAGATCTGGAGAGAGAGATCTGGAGAGAGAGAGCGAGATCTGGGGGGAGCGAGATCTGGGGGAGAGAGATCTAGAGAGAGAGAGAGATCTAGAGAGAGAGAGAGATCTAGAGAGAGAGAGATCTAGAGAGAGAGAGCGAGATCTGGGGGAGAGAGATCTAGAGAGAGCGAGCGAGATCTGGAGAGAGAGAGATCTGGAGAGAGAGAGATCTGGAGAGAGAGAGATCTGGAGAGAGAGAGATCTGGAGAGAGAGAGAGAGAGAGAGATCTGGAGAGAGAGAGAGAGATCTGGAGAGAGAGAGAGAGAGAGAGAGATCTGGAGGGAGAGAGAGAGATCTGGAGGGAGAGAGAGAGATCTGGAGGGAGAGAGAGAGAGAGATCTGGAGGGAGAGAGAGAGAGAGATCTGGAGAGAGAGAGAGAGATCTGGAGGGAGAGAGAGAGAGAGATCTGGAGGGAGAGAGAGAGATCTGGAGGGAGAGAGAGAGAGATCTGGAGGGAGAGAGAGAGAGAGATCTGGAGGGAGAGAGAGAGAGAGATCTGGAGAGATCTGGAGAGAGAGAGATCTGGAGAGAGAGAGATCTGGAGAGAGAGAGATCTGGAGAGAGAGAGAGATCTGGAGGGAGAGAGAGAGAGATCGGGGGGAGGGAGAGATCTGGGGGGAGGGAGAGAGAGATATCCAGAGAGAGATTTTTTTAACTTACAATTAACATTTTCTTCATCAAAATAATCCTAAATGGAGGAGGAAGGACACATTTGTAATAAGTCCATGTAACTCCTGTGTTAGCACTTTGATTAGTACAGAGATCTCTTAGGGATTCTTTGCACCTTTGCATGCAAATGATGGAGTCGAGTATGGCAATGCATAGACATTATCACCTTACGTTCCCCAAGTCTTCAGATTATCGTATAGACCTTTTCATATGATATAAACTGTCCGGATCATGAGGGGAACAACTGATGTCTTTGGGTAGCTGATTCAATCCAAGATATTTAGAATCCATACTTTATATACAGTATTTCAGCGCAGAGATGTTAAATTGCAGATTTGAATGTCTAGTCTTGCCTACAGTTGACCAGCAGATGGCAGTGTTGGCCAGTAATCAGATTCTGGGTTTTGCACAGCTCGGGGATTGCGGAGTCTTCATCAATAATCCCTTTCCATGTTGCAGAGTATCTCATTTTGAAGAATAGGTAATTATTACACTCTGTTGTACAGACTTGAGATAAAACAAATACTCCGGTTTGAAAACTTTATTCCTTTTGAAGGATTAGCATGCTGTGTGATTTCAATTTGATTTTTCTAGTATAACAGGAAAAATAGAGACATTTAATTGACAGTGATGTATCCACTAAGCTTGATGTAACGTATAAGTGGGCCACTTTGGATCCTCTAACTGGCTGCCTTCCATCACGCAGTTCTCGCACTATCTCCACGAAAATGCCTCTTACGTGCGTCCTCTGGAGGAAGGAATGCTCCTGTTATTTGAAAGCATCACCGAGGGCACCATTACCGTCCTGGTAATATTTTCTTGCTCATTATCTCCTTCCTTCTCCATTTGTGAATAAATCTCTGTCCCTTTTAATGTCATATTCCGATTTTCATCCCCAGGAAACCGCGGTGAAGCTGCAAAATTTTTCTGAGCACTTTACATCCTATGTGTCTTTTCTGCAAAAAATTCTCCCGTACCAATTAAAAAGGTATGAAGATTTTTATGTATTCCACTCCGGACAATAGTCATGCATATATTGATCATGTGAAGAGTATATATGCATACCCTTTTAATGCGGTATTGAACCCAAAATCAATATATGTAATATATTGCAGATCACAATCATTTTAGATTTCTTTTTTTAGTTCAGTAGGGCTCGGTTCACAGATAAACTATATTACCAAAAGTATTGGGACACCTGTCTTTACAGGTACATGAACTTTAATGGCATCCCAGTCCTAGTCCGTAGGGTTTTAATTCGAGTTGGACCACCCTTTACAGCTATAACAGCTTCAACTCTTCTGGGAAGGCCGTCCACAAGGTTTAGGAGTGTGTCTATGGGAATGTTTGACCATTCCTCCAGAAGCGCATTTGTAAGGTCAGGCACTGATGATGGACAAGAAGGCCTGGCTCGCAGTCTCCGCTCTCATTTATCCCAAAGGTGTTCCATCGGGTTGAGGTCAGGACTCTGCGCAGGCCAGTCAAGTTCCTCCACCCCAAACTCGCTCATCTATGTCTTTATGGACCTTGCTTTGTGCACTGGTCTAAATCATTTGGTGGAGGGGGGATTCTGGTGTGGGGTTGTTTTTCAGGGGTTGGGCTTGGCCCCCTTAGTTCCAGTGAAGGGAACTCTTAAGGCGTCAGCATACCAAGACATTTTGGACAATTTCGTTTGCCCAACTTTGTGGGAACAGTTTAGAGATGGCCCCTTCCTGTTCCAACAAAACTGTGCACCAGTGTACTAAATGTAGACAAGGTATGGTGAGAAATACTCCTGCGCTTGTGAGGCCGTTTGTTGTAAGGAAAGGGTAGTATTGTAGAAAGTGGAGGGACTGGAGGAGATGGTAAAGCGTGTCCTGCTGCCTTAACTGACCAGGGGTGGTCTGGAAAAGACTGTTTAGTAGGAGGTGGATGGAGGGTGCGTGATCAGATGCTTACATCAAGACATGTATGGTTTAATCATGTATAAGGGATACAAACATATAAATATTGAATCATACAAATACTACGTTGCATAAAAACAAGTAACAAAATAGGCACTAAAAAACTTAAAATTGGGGTATGCCCATGTTGAGGCCGGTATTTAAAAAAGGCTCTTTTGTCCACTTTTAAAAAAGCCTTTTTTAAATACCTGCCTCAACATGGGCATACCCCAATTTTAAGTTTTTTAGTGCCTATTTTGTTACTTGTTTTTATGCAACGTAGTATTTGTATGATTCAATATTTATAGGTTTGTATTCCTTATACATGATTAAACCATACATGTCTTGATGTAAGCATCTGATCACGCGCCCTCCATCCACACCAGTGCACAAAGCAAGGTCCATAAAGACATGGATGAGTGAGTTTGGGGTGGAGGAACTTAACTGGCCTGCACAGAGTCCTTACCTCAACCTGATAGAACACCTTTGGGACGTATTAGAGCGGTGACTGCGAGCCAGGCCTTCTTGTCCACATCAGTGCCTGACCCCACTCTTCTTCTTGAAGAATGGTCAAACATTCTCATAGACACTCCTAAACCTTGTGGACGGCCTTCCCAGAAGAGTTGAAGCTGTTATAGCTGCAAAAGGTGGGCCAACTCAATATTGAACCCTATGGACTAAGACTGGGATGCCATTAAAGTTCGTGTGTGTAAAGGCAGGCGTACCAATACTTTTGGTAATATAGTGTATGTGAACTGGATGCCTTTTGAACCATATTCTGACTTGCGTAACATGTGACCTAAATGGCTTTCAATGGAGTCGGTTCACATATGTCCGGGGCGGCCGCAATCTGTTTTTAAAGAGCCCTGTGCATTATTTGGTCTGGTTCAGTTGCAAATTTTTTTTTTTTTTTTCTTTTTTTTTTTTTTAAGTAAAATTCACACCTGAAGTGGTGAACAAAACCGCACTGGACTCCTTTTAAAAACTAAGCTGAAACCACGGCCAGACATATGTGAACCAAGCCTTACAACAAACCATTTTCTTTCCTTTTGGGATAAAAGTTTTACATAAATAAAAGCTGCTCTTTGTAAGCACATCTGTCAGCGGTAAATGGTTTGTCCTAACCCTCTAACTGCGATATCTGCAAGACAGCTTGTTCTGTTGGAAGACAACAGACTTCCTGGCAGGATCACCAGAGAGCCTAAAAAAGAAAACAAATGCAGTCACCACATATAAGAATTCGTAAGCTGCAATATAATAAATGTTTGCTTTTGGGTGTAATACCGCTTTGACGTGCGTCAAATATGCTTCAGAGGTTTTGAAATGTAGTTTTCTTTTCTGCTTGTGTAGTTACATAAAAGCTTTCTTTATGCTGACTTGCTGCATACTACCCCAGAGCTGTAATCAGGCTTTCGCTGGGAGTGGCTGTTCGGTAAGTTGACATGTTGAAAGGGCAGGTCCTTTGAAGACCTTATGAGAGGAAATGCTGCATGGGCATCACCAGTATAGTCATTGATCACCCACAAGAGCAACCAAGATAGGAGCCAAAGGCTGGATGAATGGCCAGGGGGCTCGACTACAACCCTTATGCTCCTAAATCAATCATCTGTCAAAGCTGTGCACCTTCTGACTTTTCCCAAGTGAGAATACACTTGTAGGCAGTTGGCACCTGATAGGGCAATGCCAATACAGGCATTCCAAATCTGTTGCAAAGATGCCATCTTGCCTATCCTTTTCTGGTCATTTGTAGGCAGTAGGACTGTTTATTTGACCCTATTGTGTTGCGCTGTCCAAAATGCAAAAGTGCAAAAAATTAAAATACATCCAACGCATAGAAAATGTATCATGTGGAAAAAGCAAAAAATTCATATAGGTGCTCAAAAAAAAAATCAAACCAAAGTCCCACATAATCACAAAGTCCATGACCATAAAGAAATTTGTGTGCCAATTTTATATTGCAGAAATCGCACAGGTAAATAAAACTGTTTACCACTTGTGTGCACCACCTGTCACAAACTTGCTTACCAGTTCCGCAGACCTCAAAGGAAGGAGGTGTGGCTGCGCTTTGGGAAAGAACCCGGATGGATGGATGGGGACTTCCAGGTATCAGATGGAGCTCATCCTACCAGCCGGCAATCCCACCGCGTGGTAAATGTAAATCGATGATCGGCAAGAAGTAGTCCTCTTGCTGTATAGTAATATACAGGACTGCATATATTTGGAAGATCGAAAGGTATCCACTATGAGCTGAGAGTGACCTGAGACCAAAGTGGATGAACTCCATAGGCATGCCCACA
The DNA here is from genome assembly GCA_037952925.1 of Lithobates clamitans. NCBI lineage: Eukaryota > Metazoa > Chordata > Amphibia > Anura > Ranidae > Lithobates > Lithobates clamitans. The sequence goes on along the minus strand of JBBGZY010000619.1, from coordinate 6,372,437 downwards.
GGGTGTGCCAGGTGTGCCTGGGCACACCCTAATCACCCCGTGCAGCGCAAATTCCCCCTACTGCCCTAGCTCCCTCTCCACAGCTTTGCTGGCTTCCTTTCTCTTCTCTCCCACCGGCTGCTGGTGCAGGTGTTCTGTCAGAATAGCGAATCCGTCAGATTGGGTAATGGAAGTGATGTTCCACCGCTACCAGGTTTGCTAATCTGACAGAAGACTTGCAGTCAGAAGGCGGCTGCGGACATCTTACTACACCCAGCTACGTCTTGAATTTCAGAATAATTTTAGGAATAAAGTGAGCGTATATAAATAAATCTAGTATATTGACATCTGTGATGCTGTTTTGATGTTACAATTTGAAAGAAGCTGGACGCCAGCAGTAGGAAGGTGGCGGAGGCAACATTGGTTCACCCCCCACTGCTCAGTGCCAAACCTTTAGGCTTTCCTAAAACATCCAAACAGCATCACAAATTTCAATATACTAGATTTATTTATATACACTCCCTTTATTGCTAAAATTACGCTGAAGGCCAAGATGTAGCTGGGTGTAGTAAGATGTCTGCTGCCGCCTTCTGACTGCAGGTGTTCTGTCAGATAAGCAAACCTGGCAGCGCTGGAATGCATGCGCAGCTGACGGAACGTCACTTCCATTACCTAATCTGATGGGTTTGCTATTCTGACAGAACACGGCATACACAAGGGGATGTTTTAGAATGAGTGGGGGAAGGGGCCGGTAAAAATTTGATCACTTTTATTCCTATTACTGGGAATGTAAACATCCCTTGTAATAGGAATAGGGCATGAAAGGTCCTCCTTTATTGAGAGATGTGGGGTCTAGATCAGTCGTTCTCAACCCTGTCCTCAAGTACCCCCAACAGGCCAGGTTTGCAGGTTTTTCTTTTATCTTGCACAGGTGCTTTAAATCAGTCAATGGATTGGTATATTGGACATCTATTTTATCTAATAGAAATTCCCAAAACATGGCCTTTTGGGGGTACTTGAGGACAGGGTTGAGAACCACGGATCTAGAAGACCCCACATCTCTCCACTAGGCAGGAAAGCCTGAGATAAAAAAAAATCGATCTCCGGCTTTCCAGCCGAATACACAGCAGTGTTTACAACTGCTGGGGCCAGACGTGACGTCATAATGTTGCACCCGGCCTCCGAGGGTCATAGAAATGACCGGGGACCATCCGGTCCTTGGTCAGCTCTATGGTAAACTTCCGCCATTGCCGGGTTCATTCTCTGTCTCGCCGTTCGCATGGGTGAGGCCGGAGAAGCACCGGTGGGGTGGGGTGGGATGTGTGGAGTCCCCTGAGACTCCTCTCGCCACCTGTAAAAACAAGCAGCGAAACGGCGGCTTTGATTGTTTTTACTCTGCAGGGAATCTCCAAGTGAACAGAATGATATCTGGATGATGCCTGCACTTGCACCCATCAATCAGATATCGCCACTTCAAGTCCTCGATGTCATATGATGTGAAACCGGGTGAAGTGGTTAAATAGATAAAAAAAAAATGAAAAGACTTTAACCACCTCAGTACAGGGCACTTACACCCCCTTCCTGCCCAAGCCGTTTTTCAGCTTTCAGCGCTTGTCACACTTTGACTGACAATTACGCGGTCATTTTGCACTGTAACCATGTGAAATTGTTATAATTTTCTTTACACAAATAGAGCTTTCTTTTGGTGGTATTTAATTATGCCTGGGTTTTTAATTTTTTTCCTAAAAAAAAAAAAAAAGTTGAAAAAAAAAAGTTTTTTTCTTAGTTTCTGTCAGTAAATTTTGTAAATGAGTACCGTAATTTTTCTCCCTCACTGATGGACACTGATAGGCTGCACTGATGATGTGGCACTTGTGGGCACTGATGAGGAAGCAAGAATATGCTGCACTGATAGGTGGCACTGATGGGTGGGCACAGATAGGCGGCATTGATGGGAAGCAGTGATGGGCATTTTTGGGCAGCACTAATAGCCAGCACTGACTGGCATCACTAATGGCAACTGATTTCTGGCACTTGTGGGCACAAATTGGTGGCAGTTGTAGGCACTGATTGCTGGCACTGATGGGCACTTAATTGTAATCAGTGCCCTGATTACATACCTAGCTGTCCCCTGTGAGGAGATGCCGCTGATCGATCCTCCTCGCTTCACACTGTCAGTGTGAGGCGAGGAGCACCGATTACCGGCATCTCTCTGTGTTTACATGTGACCGGCTGTGATTGGACACAGCCGATCGCATGATTAAAGAGCTGCGGCCCTTTACACAGATCGGGGTCGTGGCATGGCCGTGATTGCCCTGCTGTGCGCGCGCGCGAGAGCGGTCGTTTTGGGAGGCAGTCATATGACGTCCACCCATTTGACGGCGGAGCAGGCAGCAAGTGGTTAAAGGGCAAGTCCACCTTTTTGTATACTTTTTTTTTTTTTTTTTTCTAAATTCCAGCTCCCCTATACACTAATATAGCATTCATGTACTTTTTTTTGCAAAACTATCGAAGCTTTCCATTAAATCTACAGACACTTCCTTTTCTTGTCCTAATCCACGTTTCCATTAGTAATGTCTTCTTCCTTACAGACTGTAGGTCGTGACACAGGAAGGAGTTGATCAGCTGACCTCATTAGCACACATTCTGCATTTCATTAAAAAAAACCATGCACCTGGGAGTGGGTGGGTGGATGATGCAGGGTGTGTGCTAATGAGGTCAGCTGGTCAACTCCTTCATGACCTACAGTCTGTAAGGAAGAAGACATTACTAATGGAAACGTCTGGAAACATGGACTAGGACAAGGAAAGTAAGTGACTGTAGATTTAATGGAAAGCTTTGATATTTTTGCAAAAAAAAGTACATGAATGCTATATTGGTGCATAGGGGAGCTGGAATTTAGGAAAAAAAAGTGCACAAAGGTGAACTTACCCTTTAACCGCTTGTCGATCAGCTGTCGTCATTATACTGCGGTGGTTGGCACGATCCTGTGAATCATCGTAGCTATATGTCGGCTCGTGGGATTGGGATAGCAGGCGCGCACACTCGCCCACTGCACTGCGGGGGTGCCGATGCTCGTGGCCGGCGGTTGCGATGACCGCTGGCCACAAGCAATCGCAGGCACAAGAGGCAGAATACGGAAGTGTGTGTGTAAACACACAAATCCCTGTTCTGTTCTGTGAGGAGTGACAGATTGTGAGTTCCTAATAGCTAGAAACCACAATCTGTCATCTCCTATAGTCAGTCCCCTCCCCCCACACAGTCAGGGAACACAGTTAACCCTTTGATCGCCCCCTAGTGTTAATCCCTTCCCTGCCAGTGACCTTTTTACAGTAACCAGTGCATTTTTGTAGCACTGATCGCTGTATAAATGCCAATGGTCCCAAAAATGCGTCAAGTGTCCGATGTGTCCGCCATAATGTCGCAGTCCCGATGAAGAATCGCAGATCGCCGCCATTACTAGTAAAAAAAAAATTAAAAATGCTGTAAATCTATCCCCTATTTTGTAGATGCTATAACTTTTGCGCAAACTAATCAAAATACGCTTATTGCATTTTTTTTTTTTTACCAAACATATGTAGAAGAATACATATCGGCTTAAACTGGGAAAAAATTCGCTTTAAAAAAAAAAAAAAAAATGGGGATATTTATTATAGCAAAAAGTAAAAAATATAGTGTTTTTTTTTTGTTTTTTTTGTTTTTTTAAATTATCGCTCTTTTTTTTGTTTATAGTGCAAAAAAATTAAAAACCACCGAGGTGATCAAATACCACCAAAAGAAAGCTCTGTTTGTGGGAAAAAAAGATGTCAATTTTGTTTGGGTGCAATGTCGCACGACCGCGCAATTGTCAGTTAAAGCGACGCAGTGCCAAATCGCAAAAAATGTCCCGGTCATTCAGCAGCCAAATCTTCCGGGGCTGAAGTGGTTAAGCGTACGGCTAGCCATAATACAAAGTGCAGTAACCCGTCATAGTCATCTTTTTACAATCGTAATAGAATGTCGGTGAAATGTTTCTAGGTTTGTGCAATTTTGGAATCTGCAGTCTCTGCATTTTCCCCCCACTAGAGAGATGACACCGCCGCCATCCCCCCGCCGGACAGCGCAGCCTTTACTCTATAATGTACCTTCATTTTACACTCCATTCATAAAATGCAGACAGCCTGTGGTGTGTCTGGAGTGTTCCTTCTAACGAGATCGGAGAGTCTAGGCACATGGCTCAGACGGGTCACGTGACCGGCTTTCCTCCTGGCAATTTTTGGCCCATTTGATACAATTAATGGAACTTCAATTGCTTTGGAGTCCCGAAGCGAGCGGAGGGCAGATTTGTAAAGCGAACCGCTGTGCTTTATAAACGTATCAGCATTTTTTATTTATTTTTTGAAGCCGCGTTATAATCGGGCCCCTTAGAGTTGAGACCGACCGAAAAAAAATTGACGCCGGTAAATCCTAATTCTTCCTCCATTATTTATTCCTTTTTGCTTTTGTTGCGGTTGGCGTTCTCGTTAGACGTGAATGTGTAACGGCGTTCATATTTAACCTGCTTTTGTGTCATTTTATAAGAATATCCGGCTGGAGCTGCAATGGCGGTAGCTGGGAATATCTTCTGCCCAGGGAGCGCGTTTTGCCTGCAGCTCGGAGTGTAATTATAGTTATTCCCAATGGGGGTCACACAACACCTCTCTGCCAAGCCGCGTTGCTTTGACTGAGAAGGAACCAGAGTCTGTTTCAAAGGCCTGAGCCGCCGGTATCTGTCCTCTGACAGCAGCCTTTGAATAATAACGCTGCGCTCTGGATACATCTGACATTGAACAAATTCCCCAGCCGCACGGGCCCACTGGCAACCTTCGCTGTACAAAATGGTGGCAGTAGATCAAAATGAAGGATGAGAATGCTGTGACAGCTGGAGAATGAGATATATTAGACACCGCGCATAAAGACATGGTGCATGGAAGAATTTTATTTTTTTAAAGCTGAACTCCAGGCATGATCTGCATTGCCGCTTTGCATTGTTCCAGATTGGCATAGTGGAAGTATGTATATCTCATACCTGGGGGGGCTGCTGGGGAAGCCCACAATCACGTTAGTAGTTGGCGCTACAACGGTGATAACTGAGATCTTACAGGTCCTGTGTGCGTACTGACCACAGGGGGGCGCCCACTTGGCACTGTCACCATTCATAGAACAACCTGTATTCAATTCAAGGGGGGGGATGCTCACTTGGCACTGCCACCATTCATAGATCAACCCGTATTCAGTTCAAGGGGGGGGGTGCTCACTTGGCACTGCCACCATTCATAGAACAACACGTATTTAACTGAAGGGGGGGGCACTCACTTGGCACTGCCACCATTCATAGAACAACCTGTATTCAACTCAAGGGGGGGGGGCACTCACTTGGCACTGCCACCATTCATAGAAAAGCCTGTATTCAACTCGGGGGGGGGGGGGGGGGCACTCGGCACTGCCACCATTCATAGAACAGCCTGTATTCAACTCAAGGGGGGGGGGGGCACTCACTTGGCACTGCCACCATTCATAGAACAACCTGTATTCAACTCGGGGGGGGGGGGGGCATTCACTTGGCACTGCCACCATTCATAGAACAGCCTGTATTCAACTCGGGGGGTACTCACTTGGCACTGCCACCATTCATAGAACAGCCTGTATTCAACTCAAGGGGGGGGTGCATTCACTTGGCACTGCCACCATTCATGGAACAGCCTGTATTCAACTCAAGGCATTCTCTGATTGGACAAGGTGGAGAGGAGAAGCAATGTTGTTATGATCTCCACCTCCTCCAAACAGAGAGCACTTTATATTCCTGTGAATGGAGGCAGTGCCGGGGGCGAGCGCCCCCTGTAGTCAGTATGCACAGAGGAAGCGGCTTGCTCAACACTGCTGCCATTCACAGGAATATAAGACATTCTTTAATTGGGGGACGTGGAGAGGGGTGGTGATGTGATGTCACAGTCTCTACCTTGTCCAATCAGAGAATGCCTTGTATTTCTGTGAACTGCAGTAGTGCCCCCTCCGTGGTCAGTGTGTAGAAGGGAAGCCACTCACTCCGCACTGCTATCATTCACAGGAAAATAAAGCATTTTCTGTTTGGAGGTAGATAAGGAGGGATGGTGATGTCATGATCCTCCACCTTGTCCAATTTAAGCATGTCTCGTATTCTTGTGAATAGCAGCAGTGACCCCTTGTGGTCGGTGTGTAGAGGAGAAGGGGCATGCTCGGCACTGCTGCCATCCACAGGAATATAAGGTGTTCCCTGATTGGAAGAGATGCAGAGTAGAGGCGGTGATGTCACAATTTCCACCTCTTCCAACCAGAGGAGGTCTTGTATTCTTGTGAATGGAGGCAGTGATCCCCTGTGGCCATTGTGCTCAGCACTGACAGGGGTTATAACCCTCCCTTACTCTATCCACAATAGAAAAAAAAAAATGTTTGCCTTTTAGTTGTGCTTTAACTTGCTCTGTATCGTTTTTGTGGAAACTATGATTAGGCTTAAAAAAAGTTGACTGTTGAAAGCTCTAATAGAAATATTATTCCTGTGTCTCAGTCTGGAGGAGGAGTCGGCTTCGCCACTTTGCACAGCACCATTACAGGGGCGGAATCTGGAAATCCACAGAGACATGAAGAGAATGACGGCAGCGTTTGAGAAACTGAAGACGTACATCTCCCTCCTCGCCTTACCCAGTGAGTCTCGTCTGCTGCTCACTGCAGGATTTTTTTATTTGCTTTTATTTCCTCTTATTAAAAAATTTCTAGTCTGTATGGAACACCTACACGCATGTATACTGATTTATAATATATATATATATATATATATATATATATATATATATATATATATATATATATATATATATATATATATAAAAATATATTTTACACCCAGAAAGTATTCACAGCGCTTCACTTTTTCCACATTTGGTTATGTTGAAGCCTTATTCCAAAATGGATTAAATGCATTATTTTCCTCAAAATTCTACAAACAATACCCCATAATGACAACGTGAAAAAAGCTTGTTTGAAATATTTGCAAATGTATTAAAAAAAAAAAAACGAAAAAAAAAAAACCCATGTACATAAGTACTCACATATATACCCAATGTGCAGCGCTAACAATTATGCAATATACTAAAAGTCTAAAAATGGCAATATGAAATAAATAAACAGATAATAGGATAATTAAGTAAAATATCCCCAATTATAGTGCAGGTGCTCATAGGCAGATGAAAAAAATGCAAGTGCTCAGTGTGTATATACACAGACCTCAATATTGATAAGCAAGAAAAAGTCCATAAACATATCAAAGAAAAAAAGGTGAAACAAATGGTGTCTTCATGCAATGTGCACTCTCCCCCTACAGGCATGCCCTCACCTTAAGGGCTTTAAAAACAAGCCTGTAGTGAATAGTAAGAGCTTGGTCATCATCCATATAGTGGCTGGTTAATGGTAAACGCAGATCCCATATTCACTCCACCTCCTGGTAAGAACGCTGATCAATAGAGCCACAACTTCCATCTGGTATTTTCAAAGATCACATCATATACATACAGGGGATAATAGAGATGTGCAATGGTGTAATTCTGTTTAAAAAGATTTAATGGCAACTAGAAACTCATCACATTACACTCACATTTAATGTATTTAAAAACCGCATTGAGCTGTGCTGGTGTGAAACGGTCACCTGTATTCCGGTCTGAAGTCCCGGCATATGGCGTTTCCCTTGTCCTATTTTCTCCACAGCACTTCCTAGTTCCTTGTGTATCAGTCAGCCAGACTCCTCCTACCGGTTTCGTCACACCTCGTGACTTCCTCTGGGAGATATGATAGATATCTCCCAGAGGAAGTCACGAGGTGTGACAAAACCGGTAGGTCATATCGAACAAAAAGGTGCCAGTAATGGCCACAAGTAATTAAAAGATCGAAAATAATATATATATATATATATATATATATATTATACACAGTGCCTTGAAAAAGTATTCACACCCCTTGAAATTTTCCACATTTTGTCATGTTACAACCAAAAACGTAAATGTATTTTATATGATAGACCACCACAAAGTGGCACATAATTGTGATGTGGAAGGAAAATGAAAAATGAATTTCAGATTTTTTTACAAATATCTGAAAAGTGCGGCATGCATTTGTATTCTGCCTCCTTTTACTTTGATACCCCTATCTAAAGATGAGCAGGGGGTCACAATGGTTGGACAGAAGAGCAGGGGGTACAGAGGTGGGGCAGATGTGCAGAGGGGTGCAGAGGATAAAGGAGGTACATGAGCAGGGGGGTACAGTGGTGGGGCAGATGTACAGGGGGTACAGTGGTGGGGCAAATGAGCAGCTGAATTGGGGCTGATCGGAGGTGGGAGAGCGCAGGATGTTAATTTCTCACTATTACTCAAGTAGTTTGAAGCATTTACTTTATAAAAAAATCCTTTTCGTGATTGAGAGTGTGACGTTGACATTTTTTTGTTATAAAATTGGCACGCTCAATTTCTTAGAAAACATTTTTCAACACACTGTGCTCAAAAGGTTGCCTACCCCTGGTCTATCACATAAAATCCTATTAAAATACATTTATATTTTTGGTTGTAACGTGAACAAATTTGGAACATTTTCGAGGGGTATGAATACTTTTTCAAGGCACTGTGTATGTATGTATATGTATATGTGTATATATATATATATATATATATATATATATATATATATATATATATATATATATATATATATATATATATATATATATATATATATATATATATATATATATATATATAATATATATATATAATATATATATATTATATATATTATATATATATATTATATATATATATTATATATATTATATATATATATATATATATATATATATATATATATATATATTCATACGAAAAGTAATTATCACAGAAAACCATATGTTTTGGAAAAACTATTCTGAAACATATGCTTTTCTGTGATACTACTTTTCACCTAATTATCGCCTTTTTTTCCTTTTTTATAAAATTATAATATATTTTATAAAAATGTGTGTCCATTTCGGTTTTCAGCCAAGTGACTTTGTTTTTTGTGCAGAATTTTCATTTTGGTGCAACACTAATAAAAAAAAAAAAAAAAAAAAAAAAAAAAAAAAAAAGTCAAAAGTATTGGGACACCTGCCCTTACATGCAGATGAACTTTATTGGTCTACAAGTCTTAGTCTGTAGGGTTCAATATTGAGTTGGCCCACCCTTTGTAGCTATAACAGCTTCAACTCTTCTGGGAAGGCTGTCCACAAGGTTTAGGAGTGTGTCTATGGGAATGTTTGACCTCACAAATGCGCATATGGGAGAATGGTCAAACGTAAGACTGGGATGCCATTAAAGTTCATGTGCATGTAAAGGCAGGCGTCACAATACTTTTGGTGATATAGTGTGTATGTATATATATGTATGTGTGTGTATATATATATATATATATATATATATATATATATATATATATATATATATATATATATATATATATATATATATATATATATATATATATATATATATATATATATATAATTTTTGTTTTAATCCAAGACCGTGTAAGTAACGGATAATAGTAATTTAATTTTGTTAAAAACTAATGGTGGATCTACTGAGCCAGTCTATGGGGTCACCATCTGATGGAGGACAAGCTTTGTATTGGAGGTCATAGAGCACTCGAACGTGCTTTAGTATGAAGTAAGGTTTACTCATTGCTTTGTTCCCTTTACAAGAAGAGCTCACTTAGAAGAGAGATGGAGAGAGAAGAGTATGTGTCTGAATAGACATCTAATGAAAAGCTCGTTCCTCAGAACATCCAATCTCCCCTTTGTACAAGCTCAGGAATACAAATGTCAGCCTCTCCACTACATTAACTTGGTTTTCCAGGCTTTGATGGATGTTTATTTTTTTTTCTCCTTTTTCTGGCTTTTTTCCACCTCATTTTCCTTTCTGTCTGTAGAACATGTCAGGTCATATTTTTATAGACGTTCTAGTGCAGCAATCAGCACTCCCAAGTTTGGAGGACAAAGGGGGGATGACACATGAGTGAATGTGGATGCCATTGTGTCCTGGCTTGTTCTGTCCTCTGGAAAGGCAAATATCAATCTAGATGTCACATAGAGTATCAGAATTGGATTTGTGTGATTCAGATTCATTGTGGAAGAACAGTAAATTTTTTTAAAGGGAAAATGTTGCTTGGTTTTAGACCCCCCCCCCCATTGTACTTGGAATTGTCATTCATTGTTATGATGGGCGCTGCAGTTTGTAGGTCAATGGCTGATTGATTCCCCTGTGTCTATGTATTCCTTCACCTAGCTTGTCCCTGTTTGCCAAACAGATGGGCAATTTTTATTCCGGGTCACACGGTGTCCAGTCCATGCTTCGCCATTTCTCTGTGTTGCATCACAAGTGTGGTAGGGCTAATGTGACGAAAATGCATCTCTTCCCCTGCTCTGCCTGCTTGTGCCTGTATAAGATCTAGTTACTAGTTTTCACCTGCAGAGCACTAGAGAGAGACCCAGGGATTGTGGGATATATAGTTTCTTTACAGGAAGTGTCAGTTCTTGGACTACTGACAGAGGTAATGTATTAACCTGTACAGTGCCATGCAGCATGCCTCATGTTTAAACAAACTCCTGACCCCCGATTGTGAATATTTCTTCTATGGATTGTGTTTACAAGGCACCAAATGAAACTATAAAATTTCATGATCATAGTACATCTTATGCTGGTGAAAAACACAAGGTGCATGTAGAAAGGTGTATAACTTATTTTAACCTCTTCCTTGTATAGGTAGATCGATATACAAGCATTAGTTCACCTCGGATGGTAAGGGTGATATCTCAGTCATCGCTGCATCAATGATCCAGATATCATTTTGTTCAGCCAGTGATTCCCTACAAAGTAAAAGTGATTGGATCGGCTATACAGCTGCACAATCACATTTGCCGGATAGAGGAAAGGGATGTTGTTCATCCTTCATGATAGCATGATGATGCTTTGGGGTGCGCCCCCCACCCCAAAGCACCTTGCCCCCATGTTGATGGGGACTAGGGCCTCTTCCCATCAACCCTGGCCATTGGTTGTCGGGGTCTGCGGGCAGGGGGCTTATCGGAATTTGGAAGCCCCCTTTAACAAGAGGGCCCCCAGATCCCAGCCCCCCACCCTATGTGAATTAGTATGGGTACATTGTACCCCTACCCATTCACCTGAAAAAAAAAGTGTCAAAAATAAAACACAATACACAGGTTTTTTAAGTAATTTATTAAGGCAGCTCCGGTGTCTCTTCGGATTTTCTTCTCCTCTCTCCGGCTTGTCTGCCTCCTCCGCTGATGTCTTCTGCCTCTGCCAGTTCTTTTCCTCTCTCCAGGACTTCTCCACTGATGTCTTCTAGCCTTCGCCGGTTCTTCTCCTTCTGTCCGCTGTCTTCTGCCTCTGCCGGGTCTTTACGTTTTTCCCCGGGTCTTCTCCGCTTTCTTCTCCCTCTGTTCTTCTTCCGATGTTAACTCAACGCTCTCTCCCGCTCTAATGTTAGGTGCACGGTGTGCCATTACTTATATTGGCATGGGGCGGGGTCACCTGGTGACGTCATCCAGAGACTCCGTCCCCTTATGATGTCACCGTCCAGGGCATGATGGGGCGGTGACATCATAAGGGGGTGGGCCTCCGGATGACGTCACCCGGTGACCCTGCCCCATGCCAAAATAAGTAGTGGCACACTGCGCACCTAACTTTAGAGCGGGAGAGTGCGTTGAGTCAACATCGGAAGAACGACAGCGGGAGAAGAAGAGTGGAGAAGACCCGGCAAAAGAGCGAGAAGACAGTGGAGAAGACCCAGCAGAGGCAGAAGACAGCGGACAGAGGGAGAACCACCGGAGAGGGCAAGAAGACCTCAGGGGAGGGCGGAGAAGAACTAGCAGAGGCAGAAAACATCAGCGGAGGAGGCAGAAGAGCCGAAGAGGGGTGAAGAACCGGAAGAGGCAGAAGACGACAGCGGAGGAGAGAGAAGAAATTGGAAAAGACACGGGCGCAGCCTTAATAAATTACTTTGAAAACCTGTGTACTGTGTTTTTATTTTTTACACTTTTTTTTTTTTTAGGTGAATGGGTAGGGATACAATGTACCCCAAACTCATTAACATAGGGTGGGGGGCGGGATCTGGAGGCCCCATTGTTAAAGGGGGCTTCCAGATTCCAATAAGCACCCCACCCGCAGACCCCGACAACCAACGGCCAGGGTTGTCGGGATGAGGCCTTTGTCACCATAAAGATGGGGGGCAAGGTGCTTTGGGCCCCCCTGCCCCAAAACACCCACCCCCCATGTTGAGGGCATGTGGCCTGGTATGGTTCAGGAGGGGGGGGGGGTAGGTCGTGGGTTTCCTGACCTGCCGGGATGCGTGCTTCCAATATTCCAATAAGGGTCTGGTATGGATTTTGGGGGGACCCCACGCTCTTTGTTCGGCGTGGGGGGGTTCCTCTTAAAATCCATACCAGACCGGAGGGTCTGGTATGGTCTTGTACGGGGAACCCATGCCGTTTTTTTTTTTTTTTTTTTATTTGACGTGGAGTTTTCTCTAAAGTTTCATACCAGACACAAAGTGCCTGGCATTGTCGGGATCAAAGTCTGATCCCCGTTCATTGAAGTTGGACTTCAAGTCGCAGGGCAAAGTTGGATCCACAGTCGTATGACTGTAGTGTCGTACCAGTGTGAAGTCGGCCTAATTCTAGCTCCAGGCCTCCTCTGTAGCTCTAAACTGATAACGTGTCATAGCTTTTAAATCATAGCTTACACCCATGGAGATGTTTAAATACCATAGTTTTTTGCCATTCCATAGGCGTACGAAATTTTAAAGTGTGACCTGTATCTATTTACTTGGCGTAACGTCATCGTTTATATTTTACTAAAAAAATTGGGTGTTGTGCTTGTGCGCACTAAAATTTTTCCTGAAAATTTGCATTCAATAAAACGACGCGCAAATATTGTGCGACTTAAAAATGTCAACAGCCACTATTTTGTTCTCTAGGGCCTCTGCTTTAAAATATATATATAATGTTTGGGGGTTCTAAGTAAATTTTCTAGCAAAAAAAAAAAATGCTGATTTTTACATGTATGAGAGAAATGACGGAATTGGCCTGGATTGGAAGTAGTTAAAGAAACGTGAAATAAATAGATGATTCGGATAAGATGTGTGTGGCAATCCAAGGCAGATAATGGGGAAGAATTGGTGCATGCAGCAGGAATTAGAGGGTCCTCACAAGGGGGTGTATGTAGAAAATACTGCTCCAGGCATTCCCTCTCCCAGAATTCTCCTCACCGCTCCCTGGACTCCCAGAAAGAGAAAGAACTGCAGTAAAAATGTCTCTCGGTATACCTTCTTTCCCATTTAAAATATTCTCTGCTGAGACTTTTCACTGCAGACTTATAATTAGAAGTTATGTAAAATACATGGACAACACAACAGGCCATTGGAAACTGTAAACTTCCCTGTGATGCAGAAACTTACACTCCAGAAACCTCTAATTGCAGGCCTGGTCCCAAACCAACTTTTGTGTAAGCCGGAGCTCCCCTTTAATAATCGTGCGCTCGCAGTGCTGTGTGTCTGGTGTCCTCAATAGATGTGTGTGGAGTGCGTGTAATAATCCAGCATTAGCATACAGTGTTTCTCCAGGGGCTCTCTGCAATATTAATGATCTGATTCCCATCCTAATAATCTATTTTTACTAATTATTCCAGGCACAAATCCAGAGGGTTTGCTGAGAGCCAACTATGGTTCCATCCTGACACAGATTTCAGGCGCTCTCCATGGACTTCATGATATATTGAAAGGTAAGGTTTAGAACAATACTTCATTTATTCGCTCATTGCTTCTCTCTGTAATCAGATGCACACAGAATATTATCGCCGCTGTATTTCTAAACAGTTTTTTTTTTTACCTCCATACAGCCTGTGAGCCTTAAAGTGGTTCTAAAGGCAGAAGGTTTTTTACCTTAATGCATTTTATGCATTAAGATAAAAAAATCTCCTTTGTGCAGCAGTCCCCCTAATACTTACCTGAGCCCCATCTCAGTCCAGCGATGTTGCACAAGGGCCTTGGCTGTCCGGGACTTTCCCTCCTGAATGGCTGAGACACAGGTTCCCGGAGCCATTGGCTCTCGCTGCTGTCAATCAAAGTCAGTGAGCCAATGAGGAGAGAGAGGGGGAGGGGCCCAGCCACGGCTCTGTGTCTAAATAACACTCGGCAGGAGGGAGGGGCCAGAGGCACCAGTGAGGGACCCGAGAAGAGGAGGATCTGGGCTGCTCTGTGCAAAATCATTACACAGAGCAGGTAAGTATTACATGTTTGTTATTTTATTGAGCGATAGATGAAGTCCTGGAATATAATTCCTTGCGTTTTATTCCTTATTATTGGAGTGATCAGGAGATTGGGATAGTATGCCTTTATGACCACTCTATAATTTGATGGTCTCTGGTAAGTTGCTTGGTTAGACCCCGTAGGTGTGGAATGTCCTTCTTTCCTTCTCATGTCAGTTGGCGTTGGGCTCTTCTGTCTCTCTTATTGATGGATCCAGTGGCCAGAAATTTAATCAGATTCTGATCAATTTATGGGCTTTTTAGTTTAAAAATTGTGTTTTTAGCGCCTCATAATTATAATTTTAACTGTTACTTTAGTTCAGGATCAAATGGACTTTTTTGCTGGCTGCTAGTACTAATGTACAGGCGATACTCGAAAAATTCGAATATCGCGCAAAAGTTCATTTATTTCACTAATGCAACCTAAAAGGTGAAACTAATATATGAGAGAGACTCATTCAGACTCAGATATTACATGCAAAGCAAGATAGTGCAAGCCGTGATTTGTCATAATTGTGATGATTATGGCTCACAGCTCATGAAAACCCCAAATCCACAATCTCAGAAAATTAGAATATTACATGCAATCAATAAAACAAGGATTGTACATGGAACAATATCAGACCTCATAAAAGTATAAGATGCATATGTACTCAGTATTTGGTTTGGGCCCCTTTTGCAGCAATTACTGCCTCAATACGGCGTGGCATGGAAGCTATCAGCCTGTGGCACTGCTGAGGTGTTATGGAAGACCAGGATGCTTCAATAGTGGCCTTCAGTTCTTCTGCATTGTTCGGTCTCATGTCTCTCATCTTTCTCTTGGCAATGCCCCATAGATTCTCTGTGGGTTTCAGGTCAGGCGAGTTTGCTGGTCCTGATGGAAAATGAAGTCGTCATCCCCATAGAGCTTGTCTGCGGAAGGAAGCATAAAGGGCTACACAATCTCCTGGTAGACGGCTGAGTTGACCCTGCACTTAATGAAGCACAGTGGACCAACACCAGCAGATGACTTGGCTCCCCAAATCAACACAGACTGTGGAAACTTCAAACTGGACTTCAAGCATCTTGCAGTGTGTCCCTCTCCATTCGTCCTCCATACTCTGGGTCCTTGGTTTCCAAATGAGATGCAAAATTTGCTCTCATCAGAAAAGAGGACTTTGGACCACTGAGCAAGAGACCAGGTCTGTTTTTCTTTAGCCCAGGTAAGACGCTTCTGACGTTTGTTGTTCAGGAGTGGCTTGACAAGAGGAATACAACATTTGAAGCCCATGTCCAGGATCCGTCTGTGTGTGGTTCCTCTTGATGCACTGACTCCAGCCTCAGTCCACTCCTTGTGAAAGTCCCCAACACTTTTGATTGGCCTTTTCCTGACAATCCTCTCCAGGCTGCGGTCATCATGCTGCACCTTCTTCTTCCACACCTTTCCCTTCCACATAACTTTCTATTAATGTGCTTTGATACAGCACTTTGGGAACCTCCAACATCTTGCAATTACCTTTTGCGGCTTTCCCTCCTTATGGAGGGTGTCAATGATGGTTTTCTGCACAACTGTCAGGTCAACAGTCTTTCCCATGATTGTGATTCCTACTGAACCCGACTGAGAGACCATTTAAAGGCTCAGGAACCCTTTGCAGGTGGTTATGGCTTAATTAGCTGATTAGAGTGGGACACTTTGAGTCTAGAATGTTGCACCTTTTCACAATATTCTAGTTTTTTGAGATTGTGGATTTGGTGTTTTTATAAGCTGTAAGCCATAATCATCACAATTATGACAAATCACGGCTTGAATTATCTTGCTTTGCATGTAATGAGTCTATCTCATATATTAGTTTCACCTTTCAAGTTGCATTCGTGAAATAAATGAACTTTTGCACGATTATTCAAATTTTTCGAGTATCACCTATATATTACATATTCATTTTAGATTTTATTAGCGCAGATACATTTCTTCTTTTATTTGACATTCCTCATTGGCACCTGTTCTCCCTGTGCGCTTCCTGTATAAGCTGTAGATTTTGCTGTCTTCTTTTATCCTTCAGGTGTTTTACTCAGGAGAAATGTCCTTTATACTTCTTTTTACTTGTTTGTCATTGCAGAGCTTTCCATGCACTACACTCATAAAGCTGCACTTGAACAGGATCTGCCGTCCGCCACAGATAAACTTAAAACTACAAATGATTGCATCTTGTCTTCACTAGTCGCTCTTACCAACGCAGCCAGCAAGGTATTGATATCCATTCCACCATCTCCGATACTTTCTATTATTCCACCTTATGGGGGTCACGGTCCTAGGATCTTGCTCTGTCTTCTGCTTATGCCTTTATTCTAATCCTGATAAGTATTTGTGAGATTGTGTATCAGTAAGGGAAATATCATGAAATCACTCTTACTGTATCCTAAACTAAGAAAAATGGGT
Source organism: Lithobates clamitans (assembly GCA_037952925.1). Lineage (NCBI taxonomy): Eukaryota > Metazoa > Chordata > Amphibia > Anura > Ranidae > Lithobates > Lithobates clamitans. The sequence continues at coordinate 6,355,652 of JBBGZY010000619.1, read as the reverse complement.
TTAGATATACTGTACTTTAATCACTTATGTACCACTTGGGTAACACAAATGTTTTTGAATGGCAAATGGTGGATACTTCTTTGTAAGCAGCACCGCAAAAATCACCCATAGGTGGTCAGTGCAGCCAGTATAGGCTAGGTTCACAGACATTGTGCAGAGCCAGTCTGAGCGGCTCTGTACATTGTTTGTGCTGTTTACCAATCACAAATGTAAACAATGTGTTTACATTGCAGAGCTCTACCCCTTCTTCTTGCAGCAGAGGAGAGCGGAACTAATACATGAATGAGTCATTCATTAGATCCAGATCAGCGGATCCCAAGGTTGTGGAATCGTTTTTAACTCTTTCAAGCTACTGCCCACACCCAGCCCACCACCCCCATCCTACTCCTGGATGTGTTTTTTTTTTTTTAATACTAACATATTTGTAAATTAGTATTGGTAGTCTCCGTGTTTATTTTAGTACATGTTCTCTTAAAGTATCTTTTGTCTATAATATATAAGCAATTTTTTTTTTTTTTAATCTGTTCGATAAATAGCTGTTTGAGCAGCTAACTTTTTGTTCCCTACACTGTCAATCATGGTAATAAATGGCTGTATTCGACTTTATGCTGCTTGCTTAACAACTTCCTGTCCAGGCCTTTTGTAAAATGATGACCAAGTGAATCAGTGTTATCCTGGGTGAACGTCCTATGTGCCCACCTTGTGTGTGCCCTAGAGGCTGCGCAATCGGTCACCAGGCCGGCCCTGGCAACAAGTGATCCGTAGCACACAATGGCTTTCGTTATTAGCCATTCATTGTTTATTATTTAATCTCTGCGATTGGTCACAGTGATCTCATGGTACAGAGGCTATTCACAGCGGACCTGTACCATGTGATAACTGTGGCCAATCAAAGCTATCACAATAGTACACAATGACACCTGAATGGGTGCAATTCATTAAAATGGTTGCTTATAACAGTGATCAGATCATCACAGTAATAAGCAATCATGGTGAAAAAAGAAATCCCGATCACCTCCCCAGAGCAGCAGGTCACAGGATGTAAAATATATATATATATTTTTTTTACATACTGTCAACAGTTAGTGTCCCTGATCCACACTTCAGTCACATGGTGAAGCTTTACTGCTCTAGTGACAGTATAAAAATATATATATATATATATATTTTAATTAATTTTCAAAAAAAATTGTGACAAAAAATTACAACTTAAAAAAACTCTCCATGCCTCTTACTAAATACCTTAGACTGCCTACTTTCCAAAAAGGGGTCTTTTGGGCGATATTTGTACTGTCCTGTCATTTTAGGGCTTCAAGGAATGAGATAGGCCGTCAGTACATCAGGATTGATCAATTTTCAAATATACATCCCATAATTTGTGGACTCTATACTTTCCTACAGACTAAATAATATACACTGATTTGGGTTATTTTTACCAAAGAAATGTAGCAGAATATAGTTTAACCTAAATTTATGAAGAAAGATTATTTGTTTGCAAAATGTTTTAACAGAAACAAAGAAAATGCATTTTTTTTTCAAAATTTTCCATATTTATTATTTTTTTTTAATATATAGCAAAAAAAAACAAAAAAACAGTGGTGATTAAATACCACCAAAATAAAGCTCTATCTGTCTCAAAAATGATAAATAATTGTCATTCAGGGTCAGTTCACACCACATGCAGTTCAGTGCGTTTTTTTTCTGCATCAAAAACGCATGGAAATCGGGTTATATGGTTTTCCATGGCATAATTCACACCAGTGCTTGCACTTCCAGTGCGTTCCAGAAAATAAAGTAGAACATGCTGCATTTTTCCTGCACTGGACTGTACTGTAACACTGTAAAACGCACTGTAAAACACACATGTCCCTTTTTAAGGTTAAGGGAAAAAAGGGGGGAAAAAAATCCACTGGACTGCATTAAAAACGCACTGGAATGCGTGAAAAACGCGCATGCCGAAAAGCATCTGGAACGCATCAGGGCTGCGTTTCTATGGTGCGAACTGGCACTCAAAGTGTGACAGCGCTGAAAATTGGCCTGGGCAGGAAGGGGGTAAAAGTGTTGGGTATTGAAGTGGTTAAACTTAAGCGTATGTAAAGCTGTACACATCTGAACGCAGATAGATCTTAGAGGCAAATGGGTGTATTCATGCATGTGTTTATGGAAGGAGCATCGTAAACCCATGTAGAGCCACTCATTCATAGTTACATACAGTAGTTAGTCTGGTTAAAAAAAGACACAAAGTCCATCCAGTTCAACCAATAAAAAGGGGAAAAGAAAACACAATTTTGTTTTTATTACAATCCTATATACACAATCCCAAACACACAGTTGATCCAGAAGAAGGCAAAAAGCCCCCCAGCAAAGCATGATCCAATCCATGATCCAATTTGCTCCAGCAGGGGAAAATTTTTCAATTCAAAGTTTAACCACTTTGGCACTGTAAGGATTTGCCCCTTTATTGACCAGGCTTTTTTTTGCGTTCTGGCACTGCGTCGCTTTTACTGACAATTTTGCGGTCATGCGACTCTGTACCCAAACAAAATTGACATCCTTTTTTTTTTTTTTCCACAAATAGAGCTTTGTTTTAATGGTATTTGATCACCTCTTTTCATTTTTTGCGCTAAAAACAAAAAAGAGCCACAATTTTAAAAAAAAGATTTTTTACTTTTTGCTATAATAAATATCCACATTTAATTTTTTTTTTTTTAAAAACTTAATTTATTCATCAGTTTTTTTTTCACAAGAAATAATTTATTCATCAGTTTAGGTCAATATGTATTATACATATTTCTGGTAAAAAAAATCACAATAAGCGTATATTAATTGGTTTGCGCAAAAGTTATCGCGTCTACAAAATTAGGGGAAAGATTTATGGCATTTTTATTATTTTTTAATTTTTTTTTTCTACTAGTAATGGCGATGATCTTGCGATTTTTATTGGGACTGCGACATGCTGCGGACATATCGGACACATTTGACACTTTTTTTGGGACCATTGACATTTATACAGCGATCAGAGCTAAAAGCCACTGATTACTGTGTAAATGTCACTGGCAGGGAAGGGGTTAACACTAGGGGGCGATCAACGGGTTAAATGTGTTCCCTGGGAGGTGTTTCTAACTATGGTGGGGGCAATGTACTCACAGGGAGTAGAGAGAGATTGCTGTTTCTATTCACTAGGAACAGCAGATCTCTCTCCTCTCCCTGACAGAACAGGGGATCTGTCTGTTTACATTGACAGATTCCCCGTAATCTCTCTCTCAGGAGCGATCGCGGCTGCCCGGCGGAAATCGCAGCCGCCGGGCCTGTGCATCAGCTTCTACGTGACGCAATAGGCGCGCGCCTGCGGAGGGAATTTTAAAGGGCCGACATACAGCTACGTCGATTTGCCCATGAGAGCCAACCTGCCGCAGTATAATGGCAGCAGGTCGGCTAGTGGTTAACCACTTCAGCCCCGGAAGGATTTACCCCCTTCCTGACCAGAGCACTTTTTTGCGATTCGGCACTGCGTCGCTTTAACTGACAATTGCGCGGTCGTGCAACGTGGCTCAGAAACAAAATTGACGTCCTTTTTTTCCCACAAATAGAGCTTTCTTTTGGTGGTATTTGATCATCTCTGCGATTTTTTTATTTTTTGCGCCATAAACAAAATAAGAGCGACAATTTTGAAAAAAACGCATTTTTTTTACATTTTGCTATAATAATTATCTCCAAAAAATATATAAAAAAACATTTTTTTTCCCTCAGTTTAGGCCGATACGTATTCTTCTACATATTTTTGGTAAAAAAAAATCGCAATAAGCGTTTATTGATTTGTTTGCGCGAAGGTTATAACGTTTACAAAATAGGGGATAGTTTTATGGCATTTTTATTAATTTTTTTTTTTTTTTTTTACTAGTAATGGCGGTGATCAGCGATTTTTATTGTGACTGCGACGTTATGGCGGACCTGTCGGATATTTTTGACGCATTTTTGGGACCATTGTCATTTATACAGCAATCGGTGCTATAAAAATGCATTAATTCCTGTATAAATGACACTGGCAGTGAAGGGGTTAACCACTAGGGGTCGGGGAGGGGTTAAGTATGTCCTAGGGGAGTGATTTCTAACTGTCAGGGGGGATGGGTTGTGAGTGTGACACATCACTGATCTCTGCTCCGATGACAGGGAGCAGAGATCGAGTGACACTTGTCACTAGGCAGAACAGGGAGATGCTGTTTACAACGGCATTTCCCCGTTCGTCCTCTCCGTGAGGCGATCACGGGTATGCCCGCGGCGATCGAGTCCGCGGGACCCGCGACCCGACTCCAGGAGATCGTGGCAGGCGCGCGCCGCCGGCGGCTCACGTGCGTGCGCACACGGCGGCAAATTCAAAGTAACGTACGGGTACGTTACTTTGTGCAGCCGTACCATTCTGCCGACGTATATGTACAGGAGCCGGTCGGGAACAGGTTAAAGAAAATCTCCCTTTGCCCCACACATCCATACTATCCTTGAGATCAAATGTAAGTGGCAACCTCAGCAAGGTCAGGCCACATCCCAACGCGTTTCGCTCTGGCCGTCCAAATGTAGCCATTCATTGCTATGTTTGCCGTTTGTGCCAGCTGTGGATCCCAGGTACACAAATATGCCCTCAATGTACGCTGTGTGCCAGAAAGTGCCCTAAGTCATGTGTTCTGGTAAGTAGCTTTCCTCTTGCAAAAGTTAGAACAACCTCTGAATGTTGTGCTGTTATTTGTAGTAAGGAAGGGAATTTTAGTTGCAGTTGAAACATCTCTCAACAGAATTCCTTTCTCTCTCCCTTTTCAGATGGCGACGTTTTTCAGCAATAACTTGGACTACTTCATGTCATCGTTGAGTTATGGACCAAAAGGAGGCCAAGGATTCACAAAGCCGCTTTCTGCTGCGATGATGCTCCAGTACAAGCAGAAAGCCGCCCAGTACATGAAAGCTCTGAAGACGGTTTGTATACAGAGTAAAACTTTTGACGCTGTAGTCCTTAACCTGCGATGCTGCCTGATTAGAGAACAAATATTGTCTCTTCAAAAGCAGACATTTCCGGCGAGCAGCGAGACGGCCCGGCTCAGCTCATTAAATATTTAGATGCGGAGCGGAGATGCTGCTGCTGACAATTTGTGCTGAACAAGTCTGGTCCTGCAGCATTAATTTGTTTTCATGCCAGTAGAATGTCTGCTGCAGGACTCTTCTTAGGCATTGTGATATTTAAGGTTTGCATTATAAATAGGCAGAATCTGCCCTGAGCGCTGCTCCTACCTGGAATTCTCACAGCCATTAATTGTGGAAAATGAGTGTCAATTTTTATTTTTAGAACCAAGCGAATTTTCTGCTGAGCGGAAATGTGATCCAGAGATGTGTCTTAGCGCTCTGTGATAAAAGATAATTGCGGGGGAAGGAGGTGCGGTATTAAGGAGCTGCTTGTTTTAGTGAAGCTCTGCTAAAAGCTTTTTCAAGGATAAAGTCCATATGCTAGAATATTTTAACGTTCTTGACCAGTAATAGATCTGTTCCCTAAAGAGATAGGCCAGTCCAAATCGGAAAGTAGATCTACATACTGTATGTCGTTAAGGAATAAATATATATTTTTATAATTTTATAAATAAAAAAAAATATATATATATATATATATATATATATATATATATATATATATATATATATATATATATATATATATATATATATATATATATAATTTAGGTAGGACAATAAATATTGTACATTCACATCAGTCTCTGGCCTCAAGGAGCTTACAATCTAAGGTCCCTGTCTCACATACATACACATATTACGGACATTTTAAACAGGAACCAATTACCTACCAGTATGTCCTTGGGGTGTAGGAGGAAACCGGAATACCCAGAGGAAACTCGCACAAACACAAGGGAGTACATGTAAAACATTCATCCCTATACCTGGTTTAACCATTGCCCACAATTTAACATCCCTGAACTTGTCGATTCTATAGAGTCCAGGGTTTAACATCAGCAGGAGTAGCTGGGAGTATATAAAGTCAAACATACGAGAATGCTCAGAATGGAGAGGTGGATGGTGGGCTGTAAAGATTTATAGACAGGCTGCCAACTCTCCATTAAATGGGTGTTCCTGGGTGGACGACTATTCGTAGTATGGGTGTTTCTGTGGGGACAACTCTCCATAGTACGAGTATTCCTGTGTGCATTACTGTCCATAGTATAGGTGTTCCTGCATGGGGGACTCTCTGTAGTATGGGTGTTCCTGTGTGAATGACTCTAGTATGGGTGTTCCAGTTTGAATAACTCTCTGTAGTATGGTTGTTCCTGTATGGCTGACTCTCTGTAGTATAGGTGTCCCTGTGTGGAGGACTCTCTGTAGCATAGGTGTCCCTGTGTGGAGGACTCTCTGTAGTATGGGTGTCCCTGTGGGGAGGACTCTTTGTAGTATGGGTGTTCCAGTTTGGAGGACTCTCTGTAGTATGGGTGTTCCAGTTTGGAGGACTCTCTCTGTAGTATGGGTGTTCCAGTTTGGAGGACTCTCTGTAGTATGGATGTCCCTGTGTGGAGGACTCTCTGTAGTATGGGTGTCCCTGTGTGGAGGACTCTCTGTAGTATGGGTGTCCCTGTGTGGAGGACTCTCTGTAGTATGGGTGTCCCTGTGGGGAGGACTCTTTGTAGTATGGGTGTCCCTGTGTGGAGGACTCTCTGTAGTATGGGTGTCCCTGTGTGGAGGACTCTCTGTAGTATGGGTGTTCCAGTTTGGAGGACTCTCTGTAGTATGGGTGTTCCAGTTTGGAGGACTCTCTGTAGTATGGGTGTCCCTGTGTGGAGGACTCTCTGTAGTATGGGTGTCCCTGTGTGGAGGACTCTCTGTAGTATGGGTGTCCCTGTGTGGAGGACTCTCTGTAGTATGGGTGTCCCTGTGTGGAGGACTCTCTGTAGTATGGGTGTCCCTGTGTGGAGGACTCTCTGTAGTATGGGTGTCCCTGTGTGGAGGACTCTCTGTAGTATGGTTGTTCCTGTATGGCTGACTCTCTGTAGTATAGATGTCCCTGTGTGGAGGACTCTCTGTAGTATGGGTGTTCCAGTGTGGAGGACTCTCTGTAGTATGGGTGTTCCAGTGTGGAGGACTCTCTGTAGTATGGGTGTTCCAGTGTGGAGGACTCTCTGTAGTATGGGTGTTCCAGTGTGGAGGACTCTCTGTAGTATGGGTGTTCCAGTGTGGAGGACTCTCTGTAGTATGGGTGTTCCAGTGTGGAGGACTCTCTGTAGTATGGGTGTTCCAGTGTGGAGGACTCTCTGTAGTATGGGTGTTCCAGTGTGGAGGACTCTCTGTAGTATGGGTGTTCCAGTGTGGAGGACTCTCTGTAGTATGGATGTCCCTGTGTAGAAAACTCTCTGTAGTATGGGTGTTCCAGTGTGGAGGACTCTCTGTAGTATGGGTGTTCCAGTGTGGAGGACTCTCTGTAGTATGGGTGTCCCTGTATGGCTGACTCTCTGTAGTGTGGATGACCCTCCGTAGTATATGTGTTCCTTTTGTAGATGGTTTTGTCCCTGTAGGTGGCTTGAAGCTGATTTGAGGATCATATTTTATCATTCGGGGGAAAGTGAGAGCAGTAAAAATGAAAGGTTATATTTCCAATCTTGTTTGCTATGCCAGCGTATACTAAAATTAAAGAATTAAAACGTACTCTTTTAAATAGCTGTCTAGGCACTTGTATACTACAGAAATGCTTCTCTCTGCCCATCCCAGAGGTCAAATTGGTGCATTATGTGCTTGTTCCTAATATATGCCTCTATGGACCTGAGTTGCCAGCTTTGTTTTGCTTCAAGCTGATTTGGGCCCCATACTGCAGGACAAATGCACCTAGTGCCCAGTCCAGTGCTCATTGACATGTGCTGGAAATTCTAAGGTAGAGACATATTATGGCACATGACTCGGTATACCAAGCCACAAAGCAGTGTTTTATGAAGTGTTGAATGCTGAGCTGAAGGCAAGCTCCTTCCTTCTGGTGAATTGGTGACCCCTGAGTATACAAACTTCTAAAAGCTTTTACATAATGGGGATAGACACTTTAATGTAGAATGCAGCAGCTCTGCTCAAGTGCATCAAAGCGAGCCTGACCTGGTCTAAGTTGGTCTAAGTGCTGTAGTGCATGTATCTTGTGGCACCTGGAAATACATGGGGCCTCCAAACACAAGCAATGTGCCATCATTGAGTTCTTGATGTAGGAAGGATGCAGGCTGTCCAACATCCACAGAAGGCTACAGAATTTTTATGGAGTTGACACCATTTAAACTGCATTCATCTGTGTACATTGCTTCTGTCAATGCTGTCATCTCTATAAATATTCTGTAGCCTTCTGTGGATGTTGGACAGCCTGCACCCCTCCGTCATCAAAAACTCAATGACAGCACATTGCTTGTGTTTGAAATCCATTATTTACCTACAGTGAAAAAGGAGGAGGATGAATTCCTATAAAGGTAGAGTTACTCTACCAACATGTGCCCACTTTGCATTACTTTTCAGGTACAGCCTTCGTAATTTTATAAAAAAGGAAAAAAAGGCGATAATTAGGTGAAAAGTAATTATCACAGAAAAGCATATGTTTCAGAACAGTTTTTCCAAAACATATGGTTTTCTGTGATAATTACTTTTCGTATGAATATTTTTTTTTTTTTTTTTTTTTTTTTACGAAAAAATATTTGGTTATTGTCTAACTTTGGGATTACATTTTTGATATATTTAAATCAATTTTTTTTTTTTTTTAGCTGCGATATTTCCTTTTTTGTCTAACTTCCCATTTTGCATTTAAGGAAAATGTTCCCTTAGATGTCACCTTAATGTCCCCATTGGAAGACTTTCCATCTTTTTCTGTTCTTGTGACATTTGGTGGCTTTAGTGGACCATGCTTGGAAATATGTTAATGGATTTAGTAAAGATTTAATATGGGAAGTGGAAGGTTCTTCTTCCTTCTTTTTTCTTTTTTAAGTTTCCTGCTTCTCTCCTCTCAAGGAACCCCTAACAACCTTTGTGGAAACTCCATTGTTCCACTGAACCATGGTTGAGAAAAGCTGACCTTTTTATAGATTATAATGGACAGCAAAGTGTATAATATATGGGGGGGAGCGGGGTCTAGGCTTACCGGCTCTGTGTATGTCTATGGATGGACACAACCTGGATCAGGAGCCAGGCTCCCGGAGGAAGGAGGCGTTGACAGCACAAATGGGAGGCTGCCAAAGAGGTGGTAAGTGATCTTTCTGTGCAACATCATTACACAGGTAAGTAGGACCTCTTTTTTTTATTTATTTTTTTATTTTAACCACTTGACCACTGGGCACTTAAACCCCCTTCCTAACCAGACCAATTTTCAGCTTTCGGTGCTCTCACACTTTGAATGACAATTACTCAGTCATGCAACACTGTACCCAAATTAATTTTTTGTCCTTTTTTTCACACAAATAGAGCTTTCTTTTGGTGGTATTTAATCACCGCTGGGTTCTTTATTTTTTTGCGCTATAAAAGAAAAAAGACCGAAAATTCTGTAAAAAAATGCATTTTTCTTCGTTTCTGTTATAAAATTTTGCAAATTAGTAATTTTTTCTTCATATATTTTGGCCAAAATTTATACCGCTACATATCTTTGGTAAAAATAACCCAAATTAGTGAATATTATTTGGTCTTTTTGAAAGTTATAGAGTCCACACGCTATGGTGCCAATCTCTGAAAATTGATCACACCTGAAGTAGTGACGGCCTATCTCATTTCTTGAGACCCTAACATGCCAGAAAAGTACAAATACCCCCCAAATGACCCCTTTTTGGAAAGAAGACATTCCAAGGTATTTAGAAAGATGCATGGTGAGTTTTTTGAAGTTGTCATTTTTTCCCACGATTCTTTGCAAAATCAAGATTTTTTTTTTCTTTTTTTTTTTTTCACAAAATTGTCATATTAGCAGGTTATTTCTCACACACCGCATATGCATACCACAAATACACCCCAAAACACATTCTGCTATTACTCCCGAGTACGGCGATACCACATATGTGAGACTTTTACACAGCGTGGCCACATACAGAGGCCCAACATGCAGGAGAGCACCTTCAGGTGTTCTGGAGCACCCAACTCACTTCTGACATTTCTCTCCTACATGTAAAAATCATAATTTATTTGCTAGAAAATTACATAGAACCCCAAAACATTATATATATTTTTTTAGCAAAGACCCTAGAGAATACAATGGCGGTCGTTGCAACTTTTTATCTCGCACGATATTTGCGCAGCAATTTTTCGAACGCGTTTTGTTTGAGAAATAAACAGTTTTGTGCTTTCAAAAAAAACAAAACAGTAAAGTTAGCCCAATGTTTTTACATAATGTGAATAATGAAGTTATGCCGAGTAAATAGATACCTAACATGTCACCCTTCAAAATTGCACACGCTCGTGGAATGGCGCCAAACTTCGCTACTTAAAAATCCCCATAGGGGACGCTTTAAAAAATTTTACTGGTTACATGTTGTGAGTTACAGAGGAGGTCTAGGGCCAAAATTATTGCTCTCGCTCTACCGATCGCAGCGATACCTCACATGTGTGGTTTGAACACCATTTTCATATGTGGGCGCAACTTACGTATGCGTTCGCTTCTGACTGCGAGCACACGGGGACACGGGGATTTTTTTTTTTTTTATTTTTTTTTTTTTATTGTTCATTTTACTTTATTTATTTTAGTTTGAGGCTTTTTTCCAAAAAATAAATTTTTTGATCACTTTTATTTCTATTACAAGGAATGTAAACATCCCCTGTAATAGGAATATGGCATGACAGGTCCTCTTTACAGTGAGATATGGGGTCAATAAGACCCCACATCTCACCTCTAGGCTGGGAAGCCTGAAATAAAAAAAAAAAAAAAAAAATTATCCTGGCTTCGATCGTAGCGGTGAGTCGGTAGAAGCACCGGAGGGCGGCGAGAGGGGGGGGGCGTCCCCTCTCGCCTCCCGTAAGAATGATCAAGCAGTGGAACAGCCGCTATGATAGTTCTTATGGTGTATGGAATCGCCGGCTGAAAAAGATGATATCTGAATGATGCCTGTAGCTGCACCCATCATTCAGATATCCCCGCACAAAGTCAAGGACGTCGTATGACGACATACGAAAAATGACCCCCCAAAATAGATTCTCCTGCTCCTCCTGAGTACGGCGATACCACATGTGTGAGACTTCCACAGCCTGGCCACATACAGAGGCCGAGTACAGCCGAGTATGGCTGAGCATGGCTGGGTATCGCGGGGCATGGCGGAGTATTGCGGAGTATGGCACAGGGTTGCACAGGATCATTGCAGAGTATTGCACAGGGTTGCAGAGTATTGCACAGGGTTGCAGAGTATTGCACGGGGTTGCAGAGTATTGCACGGGGTTGCAGAGTATTGCACGGGGTTGCAGAGTATTGCACGGGGTTGCAGAGTATTGCACGGGGTTGCAGAGCATTGCACGGGGTTGCAGAGCGTTGCACGGGGTTGCAGAGCGTTGCACGGGGTTGCAGAGCGTTGCACGGGGTTGCAGAGCGTTGCACGGGGTTGCAGAGCGTTGCACGGGGTTGCAGAGCGTTGCACGGGGTTGCAGAGCGTTGCACGGGGTTGCAGAGCGTTGCACGGGGTTGCAGAGCGTTGCACGGGGTTGCAGAGCGTTGCACGGGGTTGCAGAGCGTTGCACGGGGTTGCAGAGCGTTGCACGGGGTTGCAGAGCGTTGCACGGGGTTGCAGAGCGTTGCACGGGGTTGCAGAGCGTTGCACGGGGTTGCAGAGCGTTGCACGGGGTTGCAGAGCGTTGCACGGGGTTGCAGAGCGTTGCACGGTATTGCACAGCGTTGCACGGTATTTCACAGGGTTGCACAGGGTTGCAGAGTATTGCACAGGGTCATTGCAGAGCATAGGGGGGGGGGATGGCTGAGCATGGAGGGATGGATGGATGTGACGACATGTCACTGAGCTGCGCTGTGGGCACTACACATCCAGCCCACAGCGCGGCTCACATCCGATCTCTCCCCCTCTGTACCGATCGGTACAGAGAGGGGAGGGAGGAACCGGCGTCATGACATGACGCCGGTTTGTTTACATGTGATCGCTCCGTCATTTGACGGAGCGATCACATGGTAAACGGCCGCGATCAGCGGCCGTTTACCGTGATCCGTGATGCGCCGGGTCCTCTGGGGGGGGCGCGGGAGCCGTTTTCTGGAATCACGTCATATGACGTGATCCCAGAGTTATCCAGCCGCCCTGCAGCCGTCATTTGGCTATAGGGCGGTTGGCAAGTGGTTAAAGAGGAGCTCCAGTCTGGGCAAAAATAAAATAAAAAATTAAGTCAGCAGCTACAAATACTGTAGCTGCTGACTTTTAAAAAAAGGACACTTACCTGTCCAGTGATCCAGCAATGTTGGCACCCGAGCTGATTCTTCAGTCGGCTTCGGGTGCAGGCATCTTAGGTAAGGAAAACCAGCAGTGAAGCCTTCCGGCCTCACTTCTGGTTTCCTACTGCTGCGCTTTGTGAATGGTCCTGCAGTCTTCCGGGACCTGTGTGTGTCCCAAAAGTGAAGGAGGAGGGGGTGGAACTTCCTCGTAGATCGCTGCGGTGATGTGACCCAGAAGTGGGAGCTGGAACCTGTCAAAACTAGGTACCCACTCCCCCTTCCCTCCCAATAAGTGCCAAATGTGGCAGTGGGGGGTGCAAACAAGCAGAGCTTATACTTTTGGGTGGAGCTCCATTTTAAACAAACAAAAAAAAACTATAGTCCTTAGTATCACTTTAAATGGGATCTTCAGCTTCCCCTGCTTACCTTGTGGCAGGTTCTCCACAGTTTGAAAACCTAGCCACCCTTCGGATCCAGCGTTGTCCTGCCGAGGTCCTCTTCTCAGCAGCTGCCACTCGGGTCCTGCGCCACCATGTTTGTGTGTGAGGTCATCGGGAATCTCGCCAGCGGGCCTTAGGATGATACGCCGCTTGACTCGCTCTCCCCTCTTCATCTGTGAATGAAACCCTAAGGCCTCCTGGATTATATTCCTACATATCCCAGGAGGTACAGTGGGCACAATACATGTCATTCGCCTAGGAGATAAAAGTGCAAAAAAAGTGTAAACAAGAAGAAGCCGCGATATAGGTAGTGGAGGGAGAGTTGGACAGGAGTGACTTTCAATTTATGGATGAAGATCCTCTTTAAGGAGCCCCTAACAACCTTAGGAGGAACCCCATGGTTCCATGAGACTATGGTTGAGGAAGGCTGGCCTTCATAGATATTAAAAAGTATTGGACAGAGACCTTGATAATCTCGATTTATACTTCCATTCTCTGCATTCATGGTATGTGTTTATTACCTTGTACTACCCCGGGGACCCCTACTACCTCTCATTTCTTTCTTCCCTATCTATTTTTTCTTCTTTCTCTCGTCTACTTCCCCCCCCCTATTCTCTCTCTTCTCTTTCATTTTACTCTTTTTATATAGTTCTGCTAGCAGAACTTTTTATTTCCTTGGTTATCATTATACCAATTGTGCATAGTGCCAATATGTAGTGTAAGATTTTAGATTCTATAATAACATTTTTTTATTTTTTTTTTATTTAAAAACTATACTCTTGATAATAAAGACCTTTTTTTTTTAATCTGAGGTCATCTTATATTAAACCTGGTCTTATCCTCTCTTATACAATGTATGACGCAATCTTTTGAGTAGTTAGATCCATGCTAAAATTGTTTTAGTTAAGCTACTTTTAGTTTATGTTGGAATTACAACCCAATATAATGACCATATATGTGATCTTTTCTTTTGCTGCCACTATATGTACTTATGTATACTAATTGTCAAATTCACTAAACAAATTTGACAAGGTAAATGATTTACAAAAAAACAAAAAACTTAATTTGATAAATAAATTGAGGGATTATAATTAGTTTGTGCATTAACATTCAGGCGCACAATTAGACCTGTGATGCAAACAAACTGTATTATTTAGTCCCTAATCTGGTTCATTTTCTTTAGTTGATGTTGTACCATTGATACTAATGATACAACATTGATATCAACATTGAATACAATACCTTATACATGTACTTTATAGAGTACAAGTGAACATGTACCATACTTCACATATAGTAACAATACATAGCTCCCAACTGTCCCTGATTTCGAGGGACTGTCCCTAATTTGGAGCAATGTCCCTCTGTCCCTCTTTTCCCCTCATTTGTCCCTCATTTTGGTCTGATCTATATAGATGTATATAAAATGCACTTTTTATCTATCAAAAAGTGTTTTCCAGCGCTAAGCCTTTCATCCAATTTCTAAATTGCTGCATTTGTAAATTCCAAAAGCCAATATAAAGGAATAGTAGTGATAAAAAATCACTTGTGGGTTTACCAATCTTGTGCTTTTTTTTTTTTTTTTTTTTTTGTACAATTCTCCTTTTAAGGGGGTGTGGTAGGGGGCGTGTCCTATGCCTGCATACTTTTGCTGATAGGTGCCCCTCATTCCCATCTCAAAAAGTTGGGAGGTGTGACCATATACTTACTGAAGTGTGCATTGGGAGAAAAGATCATTGAAAGGAAGTTTAGAATGTATAAGTTAAATTGAACTTGTGTGAAGGTCCTGTAGCATTTAGGAAGCCAACTGTGCATCAGATGGATTGTAGGAGGTTTGTGAAAAATCAGTATTTGTCAACTGAGTTCCTTTCAAAGTGTTTGGAAATGGAAATCCAGATGGAATATCACACATTACTCGGGGTGAATAAATATACACTACATATAGTTGTTGAGTTTTCTTTTCCTTTTCAAGACATTATCTTCCTAAAATGTAAATTATTTTCTTCATCCTAAATGAACCACTTGCCCACCGGCTCCTGTACATATACGTCGGCACTTTAAAGATGGATGTCTCGGTAACAGCAGCAGCTGCTGCCACAACCGAGGTATCCATCTTTTCAGTGGGCGGTCCTGTTTACGATAATGGTGGTCTCTGCGGCAGATTTGCCATGAGATCACCGTTTTCGCCGGCGGGAGAGGGCACTCCCCCTCCCGCCGCGCCCTCTGCCGCTTACCGGAGCCGTCGGCAGCGGCGGAGGCGATCAGGACCTGTCCGTGGCTATGTATGGAGATGAGTGAGGGGAAGATGGCCCCCACCCGTCTCCATACCATAGCAGGACGGAAGCGACGTCCAAAACGTCACTTCCGCCCATTCGTCTTAAAGTGGAGTTCCACCCAAAAGTGGAACTTCCACTCATCAGATTCCTCCCCCCCTCCGGTGACACAGTTGGCACCTTTCAGGGGGGAGGGGGGTACAGATACTTGTAATACCGACTTCCGGCATAAATAGCCGCAGAATCTGCGGGTATTTACGCCACTTCCTGCTCCCTCCCCGCTGCCTGCTGGGAAACACACGGGTCCCAGAGGCAGCAGGGACCATCCGTATTGCGCTGCGCGACTCGCGCATGCGCAGTAGGGAACCGGGAAGTGAAGCCGCACGGCTTCACTTCCTGATTCCCTTACCGAAGATGGATGCGGCAGCACCCGAGGACGGAGAGACGTTTCGGCCTCGGGTGCCGACATCGCGGGCGCCCTGGACAGGTAAGGGTCCATGTTTTAAAAGTCAGCAGCTGCAGTATTTGTAGCTGCTGACTTTTAAAAAAAAAAATTTTCGGCGGCGCTCCGCTTTAAAGGGCCATTTTTTTGTTGTCATTTTTTCAAATGACAAAATTTCTTTTTTTTGTTTTTTTGTTATTGCATTTAAATCCAAATATGAGATCTGAGGACTCCTTCATCAGGGGCGTTCGAGGCAAGATGAAACTACCATAGCACATTCTCCTTGATGGGCATATTTTGTTGTTTTTCATTTTTGACTCTTTACTATTCTATTATTATTTTCCTGTTTTGTGTTTGCCTGGAACACCCCTGATGAAAGGACCCGACAAGCGTCCTGAAATGCGTCAGGCTGAATATCCACAATTAGCACGCACTAACGATTTACCATTGTAACTTCTTGTTTTTATCAATTCTATCCTTGGTGACGTTTGCACTTGAATAAGTTTATATTTTCTACAAATAAAGAAATATAATTTTTTTTAAAGCGCCCCATCCCGACGAGCTTGCGCGCAGAAGTGAACGCATTCGTGAGTAGCGCCCACATATGAAAACTATTGTCAAACCAAACATGTGAGGTATCGCCGCGAGAGCAATAATTCTAGCCCTAGACCTCCTCTGTAACTCAAAACGTGCAATCTGTAGAATTTTTTTAAACGTCGCCTATGGAGATTTTTAAGGGTAAAAGTTTGACGCCATTCCACGAGCGGGCGCAATTTTGAAGCGTGACATGTTTGGTATCAATTTACTCGGCGTAAAACATTATCTTTCACAATATAAGAAAAAAATTGGGCTAACTTTACTGTTGTCTTTATTTTTTTTTATTCAAAAAAGTGATTTTTTTCCAAAATAAAGTGCGCTTGTAAGACTGCTGCGCAAATACGGTGTGACAAAAAGTATTGCAAGGACCGCTATTTTATTCTCCAGGGTGTTCGAAAAAAAATGTATAATGTTTGGAGGTTCTAAGTAATTTTTTAGCAAAAAAAATAGTTTTTAACTTGTAAACACTGAGTCTGAAAAAGAGGCTCGGCCTTTAAGTGGTTAATATTTTAATGAAAGTAGACGTGAAATTGTAAAAGAATAAAAAAGTATTGGACAGTAAAGCCAGGCCCGTCGAGACAGGACAGGCAAAACAAGCAATTGCTTGGGGCCTCAAGCTGGCCTGGGGCCCCAGTCCCGGCTTCCCAGTGTTGCCAACTGCTCACCTGTAAATGTCCATTACAGGCAGCGATGCCCGTAAAAAAGATGGCCGCGAGCCGACCATGTAACTGTGCATGTGCCGTTCTGAAGCCGGCCAGGCTCGGGAAAGCTCGTACCTGCCCGGCGCCATTTTTGAATAGATTCCAGAGTACACTTGTTCCTGGCTAAGACATGGCAGCTGCGTTTTGTGCACTCGCCTTAGGTGGAGGAGTCGAGGCGGGGGGTAAGTGAGGAGAAGAGTGTGACACTGGGGCAGAGGATGACATTACTGGGGACAGCAGCTGACATTACTGGGTCTGGGGACAGGCGACAGAGGATGACATGGCATTACTGGGGGGAGGGGGAGTGAAGCCATGGCCTGCAGGGTGACAGTGAAGGACACTGATGTGCTGCCCTGTGGACTGTGGAGAGGTGAAAGAGGAGCAGCACACACTGGTGTGGAGACTGTAATATGATGGTGGACAGAGGAGGAGGCTACTGTGAGGAGGACACTATCATGTCCGCAGCCTCTGTCCCCCTCCTGTAGTATGTCCGCAGCCTCTGTCCCCCTCCCGTGTCATGTCCACAGCCTCTGTCCCCCTCCTGTAGTATGTCCGCAGCCTCTGTCCCCCTCCCGTGTCATGTCCGCAGCCTCTGTCCCCCTCCTGTAGTATGTCCGCAGCCTCTGTCCCCTCCTGTAGTATGTCCGCAGCCTCTGTCCCCTCCTGTAGTATGTCCGCAGCCTCTGTCCCCTCCTGTAGTATGTCCCCCTCCTGTAGTATGTCCGCAGTCTCTGTCCCCCACAGCCTCTGTCCCCCTCCTGTAGTATGTCCGCAGCCTCTGTCCCCCTCCTGTAGTATGTCCGCAGCCTCTGTCCCCCTCCTGTAGTATGTCCGCAGCCTCTGTCCCCCTCCTGTAGTATGTCCGCAGCCTCTGTCCCCCTCCTGTAGTATGTCCGCAGCCTCTGTCCCCCTCCTGTAGTATGTCCGCAGCCTCCCCCCCCTCCTGTAATATGTCCGCAGCCTCTATCCCCCTCCTGTAGTATGTCCGCAGCCTCTGTCCCCCTCCTGTAGTATGTCCGCAGCCTCTGTCCCCCTCCTGTAGTATGTCCGCAGCCTCTGTCCCCTCCTGTCGTATGTCTGCAGCCTCTGTCCCCCTCCTGTGTCATGTCCGCAGCCTCTGTCCCCCTCCTGTGTCATGTCCGCAGCCTCTGTCCCCCTCCTGTGTCATGTCCGCAGCCTCTGTCCCCCTCCTGTGTCATGTCCGCAGCCTCTGTCCCCCTCCTGTGTCATGTCCGCAGCCTCTGTCCCCCTCCTGTGTCATGTCCGCAGCCTCTGTCCCCCTCCTGTGTCATGTCCGCAGCCTCTGTCCCCCTCCTGTGTCATGTCCACAGCCTCTATCCCCCTCCTGTAGTATGTCTGCAGCCTCTGTCCCCCTCCCTCCCCTTCAATTGTTGAAAATGTTCAAATTTTATGCACATTATATGCAACAGCAGTATTTGCACTGTAAACCTTTTTTATTTATATAAACTGTTGGTGAACTTAAACTGTATCGCTATGCTGTGATTCCTGTAGGCTTTGCGTGCGGTGCTCCATGTCCATTTTGCTTGGGGCCCCCAAATTCCTTCAAAGGGCCCTGAGTAAAGCATATAATGTACACTGTTAAAGTTTGTGAACAGACGTGTAGTTTCTTAGTATGTTTGAGTTGTTCTTCTTTTATGTGCCTTCTCACTTCCCCTTTTTATGTCCTCCATCCAACCTTTCCGTCTTCCCCCGTCCTCCGTGTCGCACCTGATCCCTCAACTCATTTGCTTTTCATCTCCTTATTGCGCTTCCTTTGCAGTGGTTTTTCCCCGTTGCCTACTTTGAGTTATAGTCTGTATTATTATGTAAAATAAGAGTACTAGGAGGGCTAATTACGTCTATACTTCCAATTAACTTGACAATAAATAAATTTGTTGTCTTGAAATATCCGTCGCCATCCAGATGCCTCGCACTTTTCATCCCTCCCATTTTGCAGTATCTGAGATATTATGCGGGGGATCAGACGCCGCAACACGTTATCAAAGCATAGATTAACCCACCGTAATGTCATTCGCTCTGCGCACAACTGCTACTTCTCATCTAGGCTTCGCTGCTTTTTATTCTGCATTTGTGTGAAAAATGTAATGATTAATGAGAAAGAAGTTGCTAAAATCTCGGTTGTTTGTCTAATGGGCGCGAGAACATTTTCTGGTTTCTCCGACAAGTTTTTGAATTTGCATTACAGCGATCGTTAGGATTTTTTTTTTTTTTTTACTACCATGAGATGTGTCCCTTTAGAAGCATCCTATCCTTTAATGGCTTTTGTGCAAGTTACAGAAGGTTCAGACATACTTGATTTGCCTAACGGCCCCTTTCTATACAAGCCGTTGGCTTGACAGTTCGGCGGGGAGTCTGGCCTGCTTGAGTACATGTCGGGATATCTTCATATATATCCGTTCTCACTTCTACAGCTGGGTTAACGTCATGTGTTAACCACTTGAGCTTCAGGAGATTTTACCCCTTCATGACCAGGCCATTTTTTGCTATTCGGCACTGCGCTACTTTAACTGGCAATTACGCAATCATGCAGCACTGTACGCACATTACATTTATAACATTTATTTTTGCACACAAATAGAGCTTTCTGTTGCTGGCATTTGATTACCACTGGGTTTTAGATTTTTTTTATTTTTTATTATATTTACTACATATCAATTTGTTTCTTTTCCCTGCATTGCAGGGAAAAGAAACAAAGCGATCGTTCCCTCTGTTCAGAGCCCTGTTTTGATTGTCAACACAGGACTCTGGGCTGTGATTCGACACAGCTGATCTGCAGGTCCCGACCATGAACCATTGGCCGGGGATCTGCTGACAAACTCCCGCTGTGTCAAATCACAAGGGAGCAGGCGGGGGTGCGCACACCTGAAACCTGGAAACAGGCAGCAACATGCCCTGTAGGAGCCGCCGTGTCGCAGTTTATGTACTCGTATGAAATTACTGCAGCATTGTCAGATTGCTGCAGAGTGACCACTGCTCTCTCACTGAGCACAGCGATCCTTGACTGCACATATGTAGAGTGTGTTTCATTCTGGCTGTTGCAGCTTTCTTACAAAACTGTAATACGTTTCACAGTTTTTTCTAATAACAAAAAGGGGCGTATTTAAAAAAAAAAAAAAAAGCTATTCGTGCAGCGAAAACTGCAGGTTCATACATTGGGTTCAAGTAAGGCAAAATCCAATGTTCGTGAACATCTTGCTCTGTAGCAGGGGTATTGAACTAAATTTCATGGAGGTCTGATCAGTAAAATCATCTTCCACCGGAGATCCGAATCGCATTTTTGTGCAATGACTCAGATCCTTCATATCACATCCCTCTCCTCCCTATATGACAATCCTGTTCTTACATCAGTGTCCTCAGTCCCTCGCACTTTACAGTGCCCCGCTTCACGTGGCAGTGCCCCGCTTCACGTGGCAGTGCCCCGCTTCACGTGGCAGTCCCCGCTTCACGTGGCAGTCCCCCGCTTCACGTGGCAGTCCCCCGCTTCACGTGGCAGTCCCCCGCTTCACGTGGCAGTCCCCCCGCTTCACATGGCAGTCCCCCCCTTTACATGGCAGTCCCCCCACTTTACATCACAGTCCCCCCCCACTTTACATCACAGTCCCCCCCCACTTTACATCACAGTCCCCTTCACTTCACATCACAGTCCCCCCCACTTCACATGACAGTCCCCCCCCACTTCACATGACAGTCCCCCCCACTTCACATGACAGTCCCCCCCACTTCACATCACAGCGCCCCCACTTCACATCACAGCGCCCCCACTTCACATCACAGCGCCCCCACTTCACATCACAGCGCCCCCACTTCACATCACAGCGCCCCCACTTCACATCACACTCTCCCACCCCCTATGCAAGTGTTTTTTTACAGAGCAGCCCCAATCCTCTTCCTCTGGGGTCCCCTGCCAGCAATCTGGGCTCCTCCTCTTCTCTAGATGCTTCTCATAGTGGCACATGCATGCTGGATCACAAATTGCTCTGTGTGTGTCTAAAGCACGGCTCGGCCCCGTCCCCCCCATCCCTCCTCTGCTGCTGTTGTGTACACCAAGATTGGCTCAGCTAAGTATAGGAGAGGGGGGCTGGGTTATAGCCCTGATGAAGGGGGAGTGCTGAGCCCCTGAAACGTGTTGGCGGTTACAAAATAATCAAAAGGTCTATACAAACTTTTAGGGGCTTGTGAACTTTATCCTGATATTCTGTTATTACTGTGACACTGATGAACTTTTCTGTGTTACAGACCTGCCCTGACTCTGTGCCTTATGAAGAGGCATTGGTGAATCGCAGAGTCCTGCTAAGCTCCACGGAAAGCAGAGAAGGCCTGGCCCAACAGGTACGTCTGGACGAAATCCGTGCCATTCCCCTGGAATAAGGCGTATGCATGGGTTATGAGTTATAATAGCTGCTCCAGGGGCATGTACAAGGGTAAAAAGCAGAACTCCAGGGCAAACAGATAAAATGCACCCTGGGACCTGCCAAAGCATTTGTATTTCTGTTCATCCAGTCCTGACATTTATACAGCTCTCCCACCCAGTACAGCCCTGTCTGGCAGGGCAGGAGACCTGATCTTTCACTTACAGGTCTCTTTCCCACCCCCCCCCCTCCCCACCCTTTTGGCTGAACAGAAGAGGCAGAAGGAGAAGCAGCACGTCTGTCACTCTGCTCTCTCCTCCTGTCAATACAAGTCTTACATTGCACCACACTTGATTGGCTTATTTTGCTGCTTCTCCATCCCCCTCTCTGAACTCTGCTGTACAGGGGCTCCATGAGACTGACACCAAGTCAAATTAAGGTAATTGAACTGCTTGAAAAAAAAAAAGAAAATGCATTTAATGATATATTAATGATCACAGAACTACAGTCATTTGTGCTTTTTTTATATCTGCCTGCAGTTCAGCTTTACACACATGTATGACAATTTGAACCATGTAGTGCACAAACGCATACGTGATCCCAGGCAGGCTGATTATTGAGAACATAAGGGAGGATCCTTTTTTTTTCTAGAAGTGCACGGACCTTCAAAGCAACATGTGGCTTTTGGTAGAAACTTTCCAATGCCTGAATGCACTTTTCTTTCATTCGGATTGCCCCAGAGTACCCTGAAACCTAGCCAAACAGTAAACGGGGACTATGGCTCCCATGGTTGCTCCGGGTTTTCCCCTTCCAGCTCTTCTCGTCTTCTGTTGGCCAGTAGGGCAGCTCTGCAGCCAATGGGGAGATGAGAAGATCAGACATGGGTGGTCCACTGTACAACCATGGGACCTGTGTTCCCTATACTGTCCAATTAGAGCGTTATGATGTGTTCTCTTGATAGGTCACCCACTTACACCTAATCTGTGTGCTCCCGCCGCTATATTTGCCTGTGGAAGTGCAGAGTCTGGCCCCTGTGTAAACTGCATGCTCACCTCGGCTGACGTGATTACCTTTGAAAATGTGGGGGGTCTAACACCTGTGTAAGCTCCATGCTTGCCTTGGCTGTCATGTTTGCCTGTGGAAAAACAGAGCCTTATCCCCGTGTAAGCTCCATGTCTGCCTGTGGAAACACGGAGTCTAATCTCAATGTTTGTCCCGGCTGTCATGTGTGCCTGTGGAAATGCAGAGTCTAACCCCTGTGTAAGCTCCATGCTTGACCTGGTCACCATGTGTGCCTGTGGAAATGCAGAGTCTAACCCCTGTGTAAGCTCCATGCTTGACCTGGTCACCATGTGTGCCTGTGGAAATGCAGAGTCTAACCCCTGTGTAAGCTCTATGCTTGACCTGGTCACCATGTGTGCCTGTGGAAATGCAGGGTCTAACCCCTGTGTAAGCTCCATGCTTGACCTGGTCACCATGTGTGCCTGTGGAAATGCAGAGTCTAACCCCTGTGTAAGCTCCATGCTTGACCTGGTCACCATGTGTGCCTGTGGAAATGCAGAGTCTAACCCCTGTGTAAGCTCTATGCTTGACCTGGTCACCATGTGTGCCTGTGGAAATGCAGGGTCTAACCCCTGTGTAAGCACCATGCTTGCCCCGGTCACCATGTTTGCCTGTGGAAATGCAGAGTGTAACCTCCTCGCTTGCCCCGGCCGTCCTATTTGCCAGAGTCGAACCCCTGTGTAAGCTCCATGTCTGCCTGTAAAAAGGCCGATTTAACCTCGGTGTAAGCTGCATGCTTGTCCTTGCCACCATGTTTGCCTTTGGAAAAGTGGAACCTAACCCCTGTGCAAACTCCATATTCGTCTGCGCTGCCATGTTTGCCTGTGGGAATGCCAAGTCGAAATCCAGTGTAAGCTCTCTGTGCCCCCCTCTCCCCCATTGCCATGTCTGTATGTAAAGCTGTGCCATTCTTTGGTAGGCTTACACAGGATAAATGATTTCCTCTCCTAGCCCCAGTGGTGGTCTTCAGGCCTGGCTGGCTATTGGCCGCTCAGGCCTGATCTCTATATTCTAGCAAAAGGTTCCCCATACCTTAAAGTACTGGCCATTTTCATGGGCTCCAACAGATGACCAAGAAGGTATCAATGTGTGTTTGTGAATGGGATCCGCTTTTTTTAAGAGGACCTGTTATTTTACCCTACATGAAGAATATGCTTGGCTTAAGACCTATCTGTTCAGTGTTGGTGACAGTCAGATCGGAAACAACACAAGAAGGGGATGCCTTCAGATTCCAGCGGTATATTACATGCAGTGGAAGACATTTTCATTGATTGATGTGCCTTACAAAGGACTAATGTATCTTTTATAAACAGGTGCAGCAAATTCTGGAGAAGATGGGCAAGCTGGAACAGGAGAAGGAGCACTGGATGCTGGAAGCTCAGTTGGCCAAGATCAAGCTGGAGAAAGAAACTTATAGGATAGCAGAGCTTGTGAAGAACCCAGGCAAGGGGCCGGAGGCGGACCAGCAAAAGGAAAATGCCCTGATACACAGAAAGGACAGTTCCAGTGACGTTGGTGCTGCCAGCTTGGTAAGAAATATTCATTTCTCAAAAAGGGATTTTATACTATTGGTGCTACCAACATGAGGGCTTTAACCACTTCCCATCCAGGCCAATTCTGGCACTCCGCTCCTAAATGTAACAATCATATTTTATTTTTGCTAGAAAATTACTCAGAACCCCCAAGCATTATATATGTTTTTTTTTTAGCAGAGACCCTAGGGAATAAAATGGTGGTCGTTGCTACTTTTTATGTCGCACAATATTTGCGCAGCACTTTCTCAAATGCGTTTATTTGGGGGGAAAAAAGTTTGATGAAATAAAAAAAAAAACACTAAAGTTAGCCCAGATTTTTTTGTAGAACGTGAAAGATCTGCCGAGTAAATAGATGCCTAACTTGTTATGCTTTAAAGTTGCGCACACTCGCGGAATGGCGCCAAACTTCGCTACTTAAGTGTCCATAGGCGACGCTTTCAAAAATGTTCACCGGTTACCTGTTTAAAGTTAGAGGAGTTCTTGTGATAGAATTATTGCTCTCGCTCTAACGTTCGCGGCGATACCTCACACGTGTGGATTGAACGCCATTTACATATGTGGGCACAACGTACTTCTGCATGCGAGCACAAGGGGACGGGGGTATTTTACATTTTTTGTTTTATTTAAATTTTTTACACTTTGCCTTTTACATTTTTTTTTTTTTTTTTTATCACTTTTATTCCTATTACAAGGAATGTAAACATCCCTTGTAATAAGAATAGGGCATGACAGGTCCTCTTTATGGAGAGATCTGGGGTCAATAAGACCCCACATCTCTCCTCTAGGCTGGAAAGCCTGAGATCCAAAAAAAACTACATCCAACAGACCTTCCGCGAAACGACGGACCACATCCCACATCCCAATGACGTCACTCCATGTAGATAAAACTTTATTGCATTTCATGTTTCTACGACTAAGCTTGCAAGGGTGAAACGCATCCAAGGTGGGTGATTGTTAGGCGGAGATGAACCATGTTTTCGCTTTTTCTGCTTGGAGCAACATTGCTGTGTGACACTACGTTTCTTTTCTTAATGACACACGGGGGGGGGAGATTTACTAAAATTGGTGCACACAAAATCTGTGCATAGTAACCAATCCGCTTCCAACTTCAGCTTGTTCAACTACGCTTTGACAATAAAACCTGGAAGCCGATTGGTTATTATGCACAACTGCACAAGCTTTAGTAAATCGCCCCTATGCTGTTAGAAACCACAGGACCCCATACAGCCTGGCAGGCTCCCCTCTCCAAATACAGTTTACTATGCTTCAGTTTTGAATGAACACAGCGAGTGATCGGTGCCAATCACTTATTGTGTTCATTCAGGAAAGGAAGGGGCTGGTAAATGTGACACATATTTACTGGTCCCTTCCCTCACTCTCCAGCCTGAAGGATCTTATTGTGAGCTTGCAGCTGCTGGGAAGGAAGGAGAAGGGGGGAAGCCGGAAGCACTGCGGTAGTGTGGCACACAGGAGTCTGGGCAGCAGGGGGAAAAAAGGTTCACAGGGAGGGGGATCGGTGAGGTGGGGGCACAATTACTGGAACCGATCCCTTGTGTGGTTCTCAGCAGCAGCTGAAAGCTGGTTGGAGTGAAAGGAGAAGCCAACTTTCAGCTGCTGCAGAGAGAGCCATCAGTCAGTAGTTGCCCCCCCCCCCTCCCAACCGCACCGATTACCCTCCCTGCTTACATTCAATTCACCCTGCTGCCTTGGCCCCCCCTGTTGGCTTGGGCCCCATACAGCAGGACTGGTGGTATCCCCTTATCCACTGCACTGCCCCCATGGAGTGGGCACAGGTTCCTGCAGCTGGGGTTGCTAGCTTTAACAGCAATTCCAAAAATTAACAAATGCCCATCCACATTTTCATATCTTCCATTGATGGAAGCAGCTCGGGAACTGTTTTTTATATATTCAGGCTGTATAGTTTTTTTCTTTGGGGCCTCTGGTGTCAAAGTCCATATTGGTAGATTTCACCTCACTTAAAGCTATATTAAACCCAAAACCAAAAATGTAATATATTGCAGGAGACCAATCATTAGATGTGGTGGCTGCACTAGTTTTTCTTTTCTTTGGCTTTTTCCCCTCTCTGTTTTCACTTTGTGATCTGGCCAGTTACACACCTCCTGTGTTAGTGAGACACAACTCTGGAGGAATGAACACAGGGGGCACTCTTGGACAGCAGCATTGTCAATCTGGGGGGAAAGGGCGTGTTAAATGTATTAGCAGATTTAAATACACTAACTAATTGAAGCCAAACTCCAGCTCAAACTTTATAATCGGTTACAGCAATCCGTTTTCTTTCCTTTTGGGATAAAGCTTTGCATGAATACATAAAAACTGATCATCCTAAGCATCCCTGTAAGTGTTAATCGGTTTGTCCAATCCATATAAACTGATTCCATCTGCTAGAGAGCTTGAGCTTTTGAAAAACAACAGATTTGCTGGCTAGATCACCAGATGAAAATAGAAGCAAGAAAGCCTAAAAAAGGAAACTAATGCGGCCATTACATCTAAGAATTCATAAGCTGCAATATAATAAATGTTTGCTTTTTTGTTTAATACGGCTTTAAGGCTTTTGAATTATCGCCTCCTTATATAATGCCCCTTTTTAACAAAACCATATCTACAGTATCTCACAAAAGTAAGTACACCCCTCACATTTTTGTAAATATTTTCTTCTATCTTTTCATGTGACAACACTGAAGAAATAATTACACTTTGCTATAATGTAAAGTAGTGAGTGTACAGCTTGTATAACAGTGTAAATTTGCTGTCCCCTCAAAATAACTCAACACACAGCCATTAATGTCTAAACCGCTGGCAACAAAAGTGAGTACACCCCTAAGTGAAAATCTCTAAATTGGGCCCAATTTAGCCTTTTTCCCACCCTGGTGTCATGTGACTCGTTAGTGTTACAAGGTCTCAGGTGTGAATGGGGAGCAGGTGTGTTAAATTTGGTGTTATCGCTCTCACTCTCTCATACTGGTCACTGGAAGTTCAACATGGCACCTCATGGCAAAGAACTCTCTGAGGATCTGAAAAAAAGAATTGTTGCTCCACATTAAGATGGCCTAGGCCAGTGATGGTGAACCTTGGCACCCCAGATGTTTGGGAACTACATTTCCCATGATGCTCAACTACACTGCAGAGTGCATGAGCATCATGAGAAATGTAGTTCCAAAACATCTGGGGTGCCAAGGTTCGCCATCACTGGCCTAGGCTATAAGAAGACTGCCAAGACCCTGAAACTGAGCTGCAGCACGATGGCCAAGACCATACTGCGGTTTAACAATACAGGTTCCACTCAGAACAGGCCTCGCCATGGTCGGCCAAAGAAGTTGAGTGCACGTGCTCAGTGTCATATCCAGAGGTTGTCTTTGGGAAATAGACGTATGAGTGCTGCCAGCATTGCTGCAGAGGTTGAAGGGGTGGGGGGGTCAGCCTGTCAGTGCTCAGACCATACGCTGCACACTGCATCAAATTGGTCTGCATGGCTGTCATCCCAGAAGGAAGCCTCTTCTAAAGATGATGCGCAAGAAAGCCCACAAACAGTTTGCTGAAGACAAGCAGACTAAGGACATGGATTACTGGAACCATGTCCTGTGGTCTGATGAGACCAAGATAAACTTATTTGGTTCAGATGGTGACAACCGTGTGTGGAGGCAACCAGGTGAGGAGTACAAAGACAAGTGTGTCTTGTCTACAGCCAAGCATGGTGGTGGGAGTGTCATGGTCTGGGACTGCATGAGTGCTGCCGGGACTGGGGAGCTACAGTTCATTGAGGGAACCATGAATGCCAACATGTACTGTGATATACTGAAGCAGAGCATGATCCCCTCCCTTCAGAGACTGGGCCGCAGGACAGTATTCCAACATTACGACCCCAAACACACCTCCAAGACAACCTCTGCCTTACTACAGAAGCTGAGGGTAAAGGTGATGGACTGGCCAAGCATGTCTCCAGACCTAAACCCTATTGAGCATCTGTGGGACATCCTCAAACGGAAGGTGGAGGAGCGCAAGGTCTCTAACATCCACCAGCTCTGTGATGTCGTCATGTTGGAGTGGAAGAGGATTCCAGGGGCAACCTGTGAAGCTCTGGTGAACTCCATGTCCAAGAGGGTTAGGGCAGTGCTGGAAAATAATGGTGGCCACACAAAATATTGACACTTTGGGCCCAATTTGGACATTTTCACTGAGGGGTGTACTCACTTTTGTTGCCAGCGGTTTAGACATTAATGGCTGTGTTGAGTTATTTTGAGCGGACAGCAAATTTACACTGTTATACAAGCTGTACACTCACTACTTTACATTGTAGCAAAGTGTCATTTCTTCAGTGTTGTCACATGAAGATATAATAAAATATTTACAAAAAAGTGAGGGGTGTACTCACTTTTGTGAGACACTGTATTTGTGTCGACTTACAATGTCGGCTGTGCAAACATTTTGCACTTTCTCTAGGGGCTCGTTTACATTCATCTGTCAGACTCTTTCATATTTAGCTTTGGTTCACACTGCCGCAACTTCGAATCCGACATCCCATCGCAAGTTGCATACGACAGAAGTCAATGCAAGTTGTACTGAAGTCGCACCAAAAGTCGTGCAGGAACCTTTTTCTAAGTTGGAGCGACTTGAGTCGCACCGAATTAGAACAGTTAGATTGCCGTTCATGGGGCACAACTTGTCATGTGTCTTAAAACTTTCAAGTCGCATGACAAGTCGTGGCGATGTGAACCAGTGCTTAAACCCTCACCTTGTCAAACAACACATTCAGTTTAAGGAGCAATGAAAGATAAAACAGTTGCGTTAGCGCTAAATCGCCGCTCGTTTTAGCGCTGTTTAAGCTAAGCGGCGCTTTTCAGCCGCTAGCGTTTTTGTTTTTTTCAAAAAAACATTTTATTAAAGTTTGAGTTATTTCCGTACAAAAGTTAAGCGGGGCGCTTTTAACCCCCGCTAGCGGCCGAAGAAGGGGTTAAAAGTGCCCGTGTTGCTGCGCTTCCGAAGCGCTTTTCAGGTGCCCATTTCAGTGGGCAGGGCATTTAGCAGCGGTGTATACAGTTTACGTATTAAAAATGTTTTACTCCTACCTCCAAATTTCACCCGCTTCATTTAAAGTCCCAACTTCCCTTTGTTATATACCTGAGACAGGGATGGAGACACCTAATCGTGCCTCATTTAAAGTCCCAAATCCCCCCTTTTTTTATAAATTATACAGCGCTCCTAAACCGCCCCAAAGATGATGATTGCAGTACTTTTTTTTTAACGTCCCGCAAGCACGGTACTCGGGCTTTCACATTCGGGCGGCGGTTTTCATGGGGCCTTTACAGGCGCTATTTCTAGCACTAAAACGCCTGAAAACTGCCTCAGTGTGAAAGGGGTCTAAAGGTTAAAGGTCAGGGTCAGTATATTTTGTTCAGGATTTTTTTTTTTTAATTTGTTTTTAATTCGTATCAGTTTGTTTCAAGTAGGACAAAAAAAGAAAAATGTGCACTATTGCTTGTGGGCTGTACTACGGGTACAAACAACAATTCTATGTGGCATCGTCAGGAGCAGGAGAATTTATTTTGGGTTGTATATACAGCTACATTTAAAACTTTTTTTTTTTACTATTTTGGGCCAGTTTTCCTTATGGATAGCTTAAAAATGTTTTTTGATTATCAAACGATTTAACCACCAAATGAAAGCCCAATTTGTCCTGAAAAAAAACAAGGTATAACCCACCTGGATGCACAAAGTAGTTGTGATGACATGTACGGTTTTACTAACACATGTCAAAATGTGTTAGTAAAATTGCAAAATTGTTCTTGGGCATTTAGAATTTTTTTATTGTTAGGTGTGAAGGGGTTAATTATGAACTCCAGCTCCATATCTGAAGGTCTGTACCTCTGTATGGATGTGCAGCTGGAGGAACAGTCTGCAGAAGCCTGTGCGTTCCACCCACAATGCTCTGATTACGGTTCCAATGCACGGTTACACGGTTTGCAATATGGGTGTACTTATTATTTTTTTTACAAAAGGTTAAATATGTTTTTAAAAATATCTAACTTATTAATTCCTATGTTCTTATCTCTTTTTATATAATGCTTCCTTATATTTTTATTCTTGCTTTCTTTACAGATCGGCATGTTAACCACAAGTGCCGAAATCCAGCAGGTACAGTATATGTCATTCCTCTGTGTACCATAGAGAGCGGGGATACTAAGGGGCGCACAGACACTGTTGCCTTGACAGTTGAGGGTGTCTGGAAGTGCATTTGTCATCTGCTGTTAGGGTGTTAATAGGATAGAAAAATGGCAGCCATCACTGATGATTTGTCTTAGGGCTCTTTCACACAAACGATCTGTTCAGGTCCGCCTGTCAGTTTTTTAGGCAGACCTGAACGGACCCTCCATAGACCTCTATGGAGCGTCGGATGTCAGCAGTGACATGTCCGCTGACATCCGACCCGCTCCGATCTGTAACAGAGGAAAAACCTACTTTTCCATCCGTTACCGGATCGGGTGACTACGGACTCTACGGTCCGTCATCATCCGATTCCCCATAGGGGAGAGCGGCGCTCTGACAGGTCCGTCGCTGCACAGTGTGACCTGTCATCTGCCTGCTCTGCGGGGATCGACGGAGCTATCCCCCGCTGAGCAGAGCAGGCTCCGTACACGGACATGTCCGTGTGAAAGATCCCTTAACGTTAAATTTATTAGTGTGAAAGTCCAACATTTTGCAAGTATCAATTTTACAAGGACATGAATGAACAAGACAGTTGTCTGAAAAGTATAAACAGTCATCAGTTTAGAGTTAACTGTGAACAATGGCCTGTGTTTTTTTTTTTATTATTCTTTGTTTAGACCATTTTTGTACAGACAAGCATGGGAAAAAATGTATATATAAAACGGGTGGCACAGTGGCGTAGTAGTAGCACTCTCACCTAGCAGTAAGAAGGGTCGCTGGTTCGAATCCCGACCACGACACTACCTGCCTGGAGTTTGCATGTTCTCCCTGTGCCTGCGTGGGTTTCCTCCGGGTACTCCGGTTTCCTCCCACACTCCAAAGACATGCTGGTAGGTTAATTAGGTCCTGTCTAAATTGTCCCCAGTATATGTATGAATGTGAGTTAGGGACCTTAGAGTGTAAGCTCCTTGAGGGTAGGGACTGATGTGAATGTACAATGTATATGTTAAGCGCTGCGTAAATTGACGGCGCTATATAAGTACCTGAAATAAATAACTGAAAATAAATAAATATAAATCTTGCAAGCTACTCTAGAGCAACCTGAGACTGCAATCAGCGTCAGGTATAAAGTAACATGAGGTTACAACCCAGCGTCAGGTGTTGTATAACAATTCCTGTGAAACAAAGTGCAGATTCACAGCTGCCTTTTAAGCTTTGATCACAATCCCATAATCTGTGAAAACATATATTAAAACAAAAAAACAAAAACATGCAGCAGTGAGTGATACTCAACCTTAAAAAAGCATAGATAGTGCCAAATAATATAATAATAATGAAATATTGCTAAAAATGGAACTAAGAACATATATATATATATATATATATATATATATATATATATATATATATATATATATATATATATATATATATATATATATATATATATATATATATAGTGTGTGTATTTATATATATATTTGTGACAAGCAAGCTCACAGTGAAAGAAATGTAGTATTATTCCTTAATATCAAGTGTCCAAAAAAAGGTAGTATATACGGTATATATCTCCTCTGATAGTATATATGGTATATATCTCCTCTGATAGTATATATGGTATATATCTCCTCTGATAGTATATATGGTATATATCTCCTCTGATAGTATATATGGTATATATCTCCTCTGATAGTATATATGGTATATATCTCCTCTGATAGTATATATGGTATATATCTCCTCTGATAGTGTATAGGGTATATATCTCCTCTAATGGTATATACAGTATATCTCCTCTAATAGTATATACGGTATATATCTCCTCTAACGGTATATATCTCCTCTAATAGTGTATACAGTATATATCTCCTCTAATGGTATATACGGTATATATCTCCTCTAATGGTATATACGGTATATATCTCCTCTAATGGTATATACGGTATATATCTTCTCTAATGGGATATACGGTATATCTCTTCTGTCTGTTATTAGTGGATTAGAGATTTTGCTCCCTAACCATATAGTTGGTTATTTATGCTTACCACTGCATAGAGATATTTAAGAATAAATACCATTTTTTTAAAACTTTAAATATATAACTAAATTATACACCACACTTTTTTTTAAAAGTTTTTTTAACCGATTAATCGATTAATTTAAACCATAATCGGCCAACTAATTGATTATGAAAATAATCGTTAGTTGCAGCCCTAAAAAGCATTAAGCATAGGATTCCTCTCCAAACGGCTTCCAAGCTTGTATGTGTCAGCAGTTTGTACAAAGAAGCATGTATCCGAGCTCCTCCACCGCCCTGGCCCCTCCCCTACATATGACGACACAGGGCTAATCACGTGTCTTCCTCAGGCAATGGTCAAACTGATTCAGCTCAAATGGGGCATTGCTGCAGAAGAAAATGCTCAATATCAAAAGACATATTATAGTATATTGATCACCGCCAATGGATTGCATTATTGTTCTCGCCATCCAGTCCAAACTTTAATTTTTAAACACTATGGCTTTGTTTTTTATTGGTCTCACTTTGGCATGCGTGTTTAAACTTTATTACCAAAAGTATTGGGACGCCTGCCTTTACACGCACATGAACTTTAATGGCATCCCAGTCTTAGTCCGTAGGGTTCAATATTGAGTTGGCCCACCCTTTGCAGCTATAACAGCCTTAACTCTTCTGGGAAGGCTGTCCACAAGGTTTAGGAGTGTGTCTATGGGAATGTTTGACCATTCTTCCAGAAGTGCCTTTGTGAGGTCAGGCATTGATGTTGGATGAGAAGGCCTGGCTCACAGTCTCCGCTCTAACTGTTCTGTCGGGTTGCGCTCAGGACTCTGTACAGGCAAGTCAAGCTCCTCCACTCCAAACTCGCTCATCCATGTCACCAAATCCGTAAGATAAAATAGAAGCCTATGGCTAAGCACAGCAAACCGGAAGGAAAGCTGAAGGTACACTTCACTGCACCCGCGGTGTGTGTAAACCACAGCACATCAGTGTGAAAGCAACCTTATACTATTACGCCCGGTGTATTACCTCACACTGATCTGAAGATCTCTTCTTTCCTGGTGCTGGCACCACTCTGGAGTCCACTAGCCAGGATAACAGGGAGAGTGCAGTTGGCATACCTCCCAACTTTCTGAGATGGGAATGAGGGACACCTATCCGCAAATGTATGCAGGCATAGGACACACCCCTTGTCATGCCCCCTTAAAGGAGAATTGTACAGAAATACAAGATTGGTTAAACCCACAAGTGCTTTTTTTACCACTACTATTCCTTTATATTGGCTTTTGGAATTTACAAATGCAGCAATTTAGAAATCGGATGAAAGTTTTAGCACTGGGAGACACTTAATGATAGATAAAAAGTGCATTTTATCTACATCTATATAGATCAGACCAAAATGAGGGACAAATGAGGAAGGAGGGACAGAGGGACATTGCTCCAAATCATGGACGGTCCCTCGAAATCAGGGACAGTTGGGAGCTATGCAGTTGGTATCATTCCGCATGGGACAGGAGCCAGCACTGCAGAGGAGGCATCAGATTATGGGGCTTTTGCTCCCTACTACAGCTCCAACTTTAGATGTAGTCCCTCTGCATTGCACGCTGATGCTCTGGAATGTCAGGTCAGCAAGCCCAGACCGCGATCTACCAGTCACCTGTTTACGATCAACTTGCTGACCCCCTGATCTACAGCAAGAGCTCTGCAAGTCTACAGCATGAAAATTCAGCCACAGTGCCCCCTGTGGTGGGATGACTATTGCACAACATATCTGAACCAGAACTTGCAGCAGACTTGCAGAATGTTTGCAAAGAAAGTTGATCCGGTGTCATACAAGGCGGACTTGCTGCAATTGTGCAACAAACTTGTGAAGCCTGGCAAGTCTAGCAATAGCTTAGCAAGTCATTTTCAAACTTGCAGCCCAATTGCTTGATATATGGGATTTTCTAGTGTGCCCCGTCCCTCAGAGACCAGGATAGACTGTTGTCACTTGAACAGGAAGAGCCTGAACAAAGACTTGCATGGCAGGATCAGCAGGTATTTTAATGAAAGCTGCAAATTAAAAAAAAAAGAGGTTAACAATGACTTTAAATATTACATTAACATGATGCAGCTTATATGAGAGCTTAGTGGTTGTGTTGCTTGAATAAGATCTACTTGAATAAGAAGGTTTATTGGACGTTGCATATTATCATTACTCTATACAGTGCTTTGTTGAATAAGACGTCTGATAGAATACAATCACACTATCGTGCTGCAGTCACTCTCCCCTCGCTGGCTGTGCAGCTGAGGCAAGTATTGATTTAGATAAGAGAATGACTGACAGTTCAGATGTCGATCAGCACTTTTCAGACCCGGCTGGTCATTCTAAAAGTAATTCCCTCTCTGTCATGAACAGGTCCCGGATCAGGACTCCAGGGAAGTGCTGATAAAAAACCACTACATGACGAGAATAGCGGATCTCACCACACAGCTGCAGCTGGCTGACAGCAAGTCGGTCCATTTCCATGCAGAGGTATGTGCGCAATCCGCCGGGGGAACGCGGCTTTCAATGACGTAACTGCTTTGTAGAAAATAACCCTTCCTCTCCGCAGGATTTATCCCAGTGACTCTGTTGATAAAGGAATCAAATGATTTTCTTCCCTTCCACTCTT
This sequence comes from Lithobates clamitans, assembly GCA_037952925.1. Classification (NCBI taxonomy): domain Eukaryota; kingdom Metazoa; phylum Chordata; class Amphibia; order Anura; family Ranidae; genus Lithobates; species Lithobates clamitans. Next base: position 6,321,002 of record JBBGZY010000619.1, on the reverse strand, counting down.
AGCCCAGTGACAGCTGGAATAAAATCCTGTGGGTTTGGCTCGATTTCGCACGATTTCATTCCTGCATGTCAGTTCGGACTTCGCGGGCAATTTCAGAGACATCTATGCGGGTTGCTGCACAGATGTCTATGGAAATCATACCCCGAAATCGCCAAAAGTAGTACAGAAACTCCTTTTGGGTTTCGGTGCGGTGTTGCAGCGTCGCACCGATTCGGACGCTGCCATCGCCGCTAATTTGCGATGCAATTTGACATGCCAAATCGCATCAATGTGCACTAAGGCTAAATGTTACCTTAGTGGAAGGAAAGAAAATTAAATCCTCTATGGGCTGCTTTAGAGTGCCGTCTTTCGAGTGAAGATCTGATTTAATACCTACCTCTCTGGTGGCTAATGAGTCCTTATTTTGCTCTCCAAGAGCTACAGCCTCCAGCAGAATCTTCGCAGCAATGCGCTTCCAGGTGTGTCAGGTGCTTGGGGCCCTGCTGCGAGTTGTGGCTCATCTCACCAGCCAACCAGAAAAAAATCCACGGTTTTGTTGTCGGAAAATCCTATCGTGTGTACAAAGCTTTTGAGGCCAGCAGATGGAACTACATTGTGCAGTGGGGGAATGTGGGATCTGACACATCTGGAAGTGTCAGATGCTGAAGACTCTCCTGGAGACATCCACAGGTATTCGATCAGTAATGGTTGGATTGTGCAGCCACCATTTCCTGCATTTACTGTTGTCTTTTAAGGTATTGCTGTAAATAGTAACTTCTTTACATTTCCCTGCTTGACTTTCAGTGCCGAGCTCTTGCTAAAAGATTAGCGCTAGCGGAGAAATCCAATCAGAGTTTAACAGAAGACACAAAGTCAGCCAGTCAGAGCATCAGCAGATTACAGGTAAGACTGGCTAGTACCAATACCCCTATCTATTCATGACTTCCTTTTCTGTGTAATATGACTCCCCCGTCCATTCTCACTGGAAGCTGAATGTTTAGAGAGAATAGTGGACTGAGGCTATTATGTATTTTCTTGGTATCATACAAAGGCTTAACATGCACAAGTTAAGTATAAAATTACATTTTATTCCAACAGTATGTTGGGGCACTCTTCCTCTCACTGGCACCAACAATGGGGCACTCTTCCTCCCAATGGCACCAACAATGAGGGCCAACGCCACCAACGATGGGGCACTCTACCTCCCAATGACACCAATGATGAGGTACTCTTCCTCTCAATGGCACCAATGATGGGGGACACTTCCTCCCATTGACGCCAACAATGAGGGTCAATGGCACCAATGATGGGGGACACTTCCTCCCAATAGCACCAATGATGGGGCGCTCTTCCTCCCAATGGCACCAACGCTAGGGCACTCTTTCTCCCAATGGCACCAACAATGGTGCACTCTTCCTCCCAATGGCACCAACAATGGTGCACTCTTCCTCCCAATGGCACCAACAATGGTGCACTCTTCCTCCCAATGGCACCAACAATGGTGCACTCTTCCTCCCAATGGCACCAACAATGGTGCACTCTTCCTCCCAATGGCACCAACAATGGTGCACTCTTCCTCCCAATGGCACCAACAATGGTGCACTCTTCCTCCCAATGGCACCAACAATGGTGCACTCTTCCTCCCAATGGCACCAACGCTAGGGCACTTTTCCTCCCAATGGCACCAATGATGGGGCACACTTTCTCCCATTGACGCCAACAATGAGGGCCAGTGGCACCAATGATGGAGGACACTTCCTCCCAATAGCACCAATGATGGGGCGCTCTTTCTCCCAATGGCACAAACGATAGGGCACTTTTCCTCCTAATGGCACCAACAATGGGGCACTCTTCCTCCCTATGACACCAACAATGAGGGCCAATGCCACCAATGAGGGGGGCGCTCTTCCTCCCACTGGCACCAAAAATGGGGCGCCCTTCCTCCCACTGGCACCAACAACGGGGCATTGTTGTTTTGCCACTGACGTCTGGACCTTTTCTACTACCAATGGCCACAGTCCTGCCCCCCTGAAAGTCCAAAGGACAGTAAACTGGCCATTTGCTTGGAAACTATGGAGACCTCTACCCTAAAGGAATGACACTTCCTGTTGGCGTTGTCGGGACTCCACTTCTCATTCACAATGCTGCTGCATGTTGCTTTCTCGTACGCCTCTGCGTCCTCTTGCATGAGAAGCTTTGACCGTACACGTCCTATTCTGCTCCTCTCATCCCCAAACACCGCCCACAGTGTACCTGCTCCTCTGAACTCCACAAAGCTGCTGGAAAGGGATGTCATGAATTTTTTTTCTTGCCTGATGTTATTAGAGCTGCCACTCTGTTGCCTTGGCAATGTGCATACAAGTGAAGATATGTCACTTTCGGCAGTGAAGTGAGGACTGGGAAGATACACTCCCACCGGCCACTCCGTATTCAGGAAAATTGCAGTGTGAGAAAAAAAAAACATTTATAAAAAGTTTTTTAGACAGTCATTGCAACAAGAATAGGACTTAAAGTGGTTATAAATCCTAAACAAATTTTACTTAACCATGCATTAAGGTAAAAAAAACTTCTGTGTAACAGAATCCCCCCCCCCTTATACTTACCTGAGCCAATTCCTGATCCGTCGCTGTGCATAAGCAGCGGCTCTCCTGGCTTTGTCCCTCCTCACTGGGCAGATTGATCAGCTCCCGCTGCTGTCAACTAAATCCTGTGACCGGGCTACGGGGCCGAGACGTCCTATCTGTGTCAATAAACGCAGACAGGGCAGCTCAGGAGCAATTGACCACAAGCGATCAGCAGGTGTACAGCCATAATCATTGGCTGCGCCCTGCGAGTGCGCATGCACACCCCCAAACCAGAGCATTGCGGTGCCGGGCTGTGCCACCCGCTCGCACTACAGCTGTTGTGAGCGAGTCAGCCAGAGGTAAAGCTGGCCATAGATGGATGGGAAATCAGCTGATTCACCAGGGACTGACGCATTTTCAATCCCTGTATGACCGTTCCTGCTCAGCATAAGTTGATCTAACGATCTAACTTTTCTCGACCAGCATGCTGCAACTTTGATCCATGTATTCTGACAGTGGAGGCGTCCCCGTTGTTAGAATACAAGAACACAGTGGGGAGGATTCCCATTTCCACCTCGCTTGTGTGGAACCGGTTAGGGTTAAGGGTTAGGGTTTCCCCTTAAAGAACAAGGTTAGGACTCAGGGATTGGAATAGGAACCTCCTCCAAAGGTCAGCAGGCGTGTCCCCAGAGGTCAAAGGTCAGGAGGCGTGTCCCCAAAGGTCAGGAGGCGTGGCTGATCCACCCCCACCAAAGTGTTCCGCCTAGCCCAACTCAGTCAGGGAAAGCGCTTTTTGTTTTTTAATGGTCTGTCTGTGGCCAGCCTAGCCTGTCATGCTTGGTTGTCTTCTAGCAAATCCAGCGTTGTTCTGCTGTAACCCACCGCTCACCATTGCACTCCTGGTCCCGGGCCGCCATCTTTCTGGCTGGGCCCTTGACGTGGGTGCCAGTTCTGCCCTCCTCTTACTGCTCTGCAGATGTCAATGCCTCCTAAGATGTCTGACATAGATATCCCAGGAGGCTACGGGCATAATGCACATCATTTTTGCCTAGACAAGAATGGAGAGAGGGATGGGGCCAGGGCTGAATTTTAATAAGAAAAAAAAATTGTCAGCATCCTCCATTGGTGAAGAGGTGGGGTGAGGAGGTTGCATTGGCACTCACGTAGGTTTTGGAGGGGGGGGGGTCATCTTTAAATTTCATGCCAGGGGACTGTTTGATGCAGTAAAGCTTTAAAACGACTTTAAATTCGCTCTCAGGAGGATATTAACTGATCTCACAACAAGATGTCAACTAACAAAGAGCGTTTTTATCTGGATCCATTCCTCATTTACTCTATCAGATGGGATGATTATGTTGTCAGAAGCTGCATCTTGTTCTCGCTGTACATCCAGCACATTGTCATTGTTACGGAGAAGAGCGAGCCATTGATTATTTATCGTATCATTAAAGCTTGTGAAGCAGTTTTTCCTCGGCAGTATTACTCGTCTGCAAAAGAGAATTATTGAACAAGGAGCAGATCTCACATAAGTGAATTATGATTGAACCATTTTTTTTTTCTGCATTGTTTCCTGCAAGCCTCCGCAGTGTCCTGAAAGTTCGGGTCTCTGAGGGTTTGATGCTTGAATGCAGGTACAAAGGGTGAAGGAGAAAATCAGTGTTCCAGTGGAGCGGATTTGGAACAGCGACATTTTCCTTTTTGTATTCCTACTGTAAAGGTTTTACATAGTCTAGCTGAAAGAAATCGCCAAGTTCATCCAATTAAAAAAAAAAAAAATACATTTATAATCCTATATACACAATCTCATACCCACAATTGTATTCTAGAAATGTAAAAAGACCCATACACTTTACCAGTTAAGCCCACCCTGTCCATTTTATTTATTTTTTCCTCCCTATCCCAAGAGAACATGTCATTATAAAAATAGTGTAGCTGCCATTGCATGCTTTTGTTTTTGAAGGGGCAAACTTGGTGATCACCAACCTCATTCTTGCCTTAACCACTTCAGCCCTGGAAGGATTTGCCCCCTTCCTGACCAGGCCAATTTTTGCGAGATGGCACTGCGTCGCTTTAACTGACAATTGTGCAGTTGTGCGACGCTGTACTAAAACAAAATTGACATCCTTTTTTTCCCACAAGTAGAGCTTTCTTTTGGTGGTATTTGATCACCTCTGCGATTTTTTATTTTTTGCGCTATAAACAAAAAAATAGTGACAATTTTGAAAAAAACGCATTATTGTTTACTTTTGGCTATAATAAATATCCCCCCAAAAAAAAAAAAAAACGAATTTCTTCATCAGTTTAGGCCGGTATGTATTCTTCTACATCTCAGCTATGCGTAAGCATCCGTTGATGTGAAACGCGTTAGCTAGCAGTTGTCCTGTGTATCCATCCTTCATGTGACCTGGGTCTTATACCAAAATAAAGGTGCTTTTTCCACGGAAGTGCGGCCATCCAGACTCTTCTATTTTGTTCTCTATTCTTTTACATATGTTTGGTAAAAAAAATCGCAATAAGTGTATATTGTTTGGTTTGCGCAAAAGTTATAACGTCTACAAAATATAGTTATGGCATTTTTATTATTTTAATTTTTTTTACTACTAATGGCGGTGATCTGCGATTTTTAGCGGGACTGCGACATTGCGGTGGACAGATCGGACACTTTTGACACTTTTTGGGACCTTTGACATTTATACAGCGATCAGATCTAAAAATAGCCACTGATTACTGTATAAATGTCACCGGCAGGGAAGGGGTTAACACTAGGGGGCGATGAAGGGGTTCAATGTTTTCCCTGGGAGGTGTTTCTAACTGTGGGGGGGAGGGGACTGACTGGGAGTAGAGAGAGATCGCTGTTCCTGATTACTAGCAACAGCAGATCTCTCTCCTCTCCCCTGACAGAACGCTCCTCACAGAGTTATGTCTCTGTGAGGACCGATCGCGGGTAGCCGGCGGACATTGCGGGCACCGGGCACGCGCCTCGGCTCCGACATCGAGCCGCAGGCGCGCGCCACCCAGAAGTTCTTAAAGTGGCAGACGTACACCTATGGAGATTTGCCCAGGAGAGCCAACCTGCCGCCTTATAACGACGGCAGCTGGTCGGCAAGCAGTTAAAGTAGAACTGTAGGCACTTCGTTTTTTTTTTTTTTTTTCCCCCTCCCATTTTGGATAGAGTAAGGGAGGGTTATAACCCCTGTCCCTTCAATTCCTGTCCTATAGCCAAAACAGGAAATGAGAGGAAACCCCTGCAAATTAAGGGAATCCCCCGGGTCAGCTGATCTAGTGTCCAGTGGTGGCTGGTGCTCAATATTTTGGGGGTGGCGACAACCCCCCCCCCCCCCGCTCACACTGCCGTCACCACCACTTACACCCCCCCCACCAGGCCGAACAGGAGGAGTGTCCTAAGACTCCCTGGCCAATCGTGTCTCGGGACTTGCTTTCTGATTGGCCGGGAGGAGATTTGGGAAGACAATAGCGAATATTAACATTAACACACAACTGGGTGGGATCAGTTTTTGTTTTTTTTTTATTTTGTTTTTTTAAGCTGATTAGAGCCTCACTCTCTTCATGTGCCTGCATGTAGATTAGGGGCCGGGCGCATGGATTACCACTGCTAGTGTCCGTATTGGGAGATTTCCTCTTTATTACTTTTCTGGGGATATCCCAAAATTTGGGGTTTTCTTTTACTTCCACTTTCATTGGTAACGGTTAAACAGGACAAATAGAGAGGGGGAATTCAGACAGCAATAAAAACTGACAGGTGATCTAATTGCTCTCCACTCTATCCCAAACTAAAAGTTTTTTTACTTTATTTTTTCTTTAACCACTTGACCTCCTGGAAGATTTACCCCCCCCCCCCCCCCTTTCGTGAACAGGCCATTTTTTGCTTTTTGGCACTGTGTTACTTTAACTGACAATTGCGCAGTCATACAACGCTGTACCCAACTTAAATTGATGTAATTTTTTCCCCACAAATGGAGCTTTCCTTTGGTGGTATTTGATCACCACTGCTTTTTTGTTTTTTTTTTGTTTTTTGCACTATAAAAAGAAAAAACAAACATTTTGTGAAAAAATATATTTTTTACTTTCTGCTATAAAATATATCCAATAAAAAAATGAAAGTCAAATTTCTTCTTAAATTTAGGCCAATATGTATTTTTGGTAAAAAGAAAATCACAATAAGCGTTTATTGGTTTGCGCAAAAGTTATAGCCTCTACAAACTATGAGATATATATTGGAATTTTTATTCATCTTTTTATACTAGTTATGGCGACCATCAGCGACCTTTGAGCAGGACTTCAATAGTGTGGCGGCAATCTGACACTTACGTTTTGTGGGAAGCAGTGACACTAATACAGTGATCAGTGCTAAACATATGCACTGTCACTGTACTAATGGCACTGGCTGGGAATGGGTTAAACATCTATGGCAATTAAAGGGTATAATGTGTGCCTAACCAGTGTTTTATGTATGTACTGTGAGCTGCTTTCACCAAGAGGTGCCGTTTTTTTTTTTCTCTGCTTTGCAAAGAAAAAAAAAAAGACAAAAGAATAGACAAATGGCTCTTTACGCTATATGGGACTCTGAACTTGTGTGGATGAGCCCTAAATCTTTTTCTAGATGACAGTAGAAACCTGACAGGAGTTCTTACCTTTCCATACTAAGTTTTGGCATTACATACACTTTCTATTTAAAGTGAACTTAATAGAAGTCGCACTTCATATATTTTTAGTTAGAATTGGGCAGGAATAATAACATCTTTTTTGGGCTCTTACAGCCCAGGCCAAGATAACTGGCAAGCAGGTGCATTGTGGGAATTCCCATCATTAGAGACTGTTAAGAGACCAGGGATGGATAAGGGAGACATAAGAAGGTTAACTGAAAACAGAGCCCATTTGTGCCTGCCCCCATGTCTACATTAACAGCAGTGGTGGTCAACTTCCTTCATATGGGGCCTTCAACATCACCAAAGCGACGAACATACAATTCAGTGAATATTCAGTGTCGGAGAGAGCAGCTACACAACAGGATAAAGCCAAAGGCTATGGGAATGATACAAGAGATTGCCAAAGAGTGTGGACAGGGTACAAGAGATCGACAGAGACTGCAGACATGATATAAATGATGATCAGAGACTGCAGACATGATATAAATGATGATCAGAGACTGCAGACATGATATAAATGATGATCAGAGACTGCAGACATGATATACATGATGATCAGAGACTGCAGACATGATATAAATGATGATCAGAGACTGCAGACATGATGCAAGAGATGGTCAGAGACTGCAGACATGATGCAAGAGATGGTCAGAGACTGCAGACATGGTACAGGAGATGGTCAGAGACTGCAGACATGATACTAGAGATGGTCAGAGACTGCAGACCTGATACTAGAGATGGTCAGAGACTGCAGACCTGATACTAGAGATGGTCAGAGACTGCAGACCTGATACTAGAGATGGTCAGAGACTGCAGACCTGATACTAGAGATGGTCAGAGACTGCAGACCTGATACTAGAGATGGTCAGAGACTGCAGACCTGATACTAGAGATGGTCAGAGACTGCAGACCTGATACTAGAGATGGTCAGAGACTGCAGACCTGATACTAGAGATGGTCAGAGACTGCAGACCTGATACTAGAGATGGTCAGAGACTGCAGACCTGATACTAGAGATGGTCAGAGACTGCAGACCTGATACTAGAGATGGTCAGAGACTGCAGACCTGATACTAGAGATGGTCAGAGACTGCAGACCTGATACTAGAGATGGTCAGAGACTGCAGACCTGATACTAGAGATGGTCAGAGACTGCAGACCTGATACTAGAGATGGTCAGAGACTGCAGACCTGATACTAGAGATGGTCAGAGACTGCAGACCTGATACTAGAGATGGTCAGAGACTGCAGACCTGATACTAGAGATGGTCAGAGACTGCAGACCTGATACTAGAGATGGTCAGAGACTGCAGACCTGATACTAGAGATGGTCAGAGACTGCAGACCTGATACTAGAGATGGTCAGAGACTGCAGACCTGATACTAGAGATGGTCAGAGACTGCAGACCTGATACTAGAGATGGTCAGAGACTGCAGACCTGATACTAGAGATGGTCAGAGACTGCAGACCTGATACTAGAGATGGTCAGAGACTGCAGACCTGATACTAGAGACGGTCAGAGACTGCAGACCTGATACAAGAGACGGTCAGAGACTGCAGACATGATACAAGAGACGGTCAGAGACTGCAGACATGGTACAAGAGACGGTCAGAGACTGCAGACATGATACAAGAGACGGTCAGAGACTGCAGACATGATACAAGAGACGGTCAGAGACTGCAGACATGATACAAGAGACGGTCAGAGACTGCAGACATGATACAAGAGACGGTCAGAGACTGCAGACATGATACAAGAGACGGTCAGAGACTGCAGACATGATACAAGAGACGGTCAGAGACTGCAGACATGATACAAGAGACGGTCAGAGACTGCAGACATGATACAAGAGACGGTCAGAGACTGCAGACATGATACAAGAGACGGTCAGAGACTGCAGACATGATACAAGAGACGGTCAGAGACTGCAGACATGATACAAGAGACGGTCAGAGACTGCAGACATGATACAAGAGACGGTCAGAGACTGCAGACATGATACAAGAGACGGTCAGAGACTGCAGACATGATACAAGAGACGGTCAGAGACTGCAGACATGATACAAGAGACGGTCAGAGACTGCAGACATGATACAAGAGACGGTCAGAGACTGCAGACATGATACAAGAGACGGTCAGAGACTGCAGACATGATACAAGAGACGGTCAGAGACTGCAGACATGATACAAGAGACGGTCAGAGACTGCAGACATGATACAAGAGACGGTCAGAGACTGCAGACATGATACAAGAGACGGTCAGAGACTGCAGACATGATACAAGAGACGGTCAGAGACTGCAGACATGATACAAGAGACGGTCAGAGACTGCAGACATGATACAAGAGACGGTCAGAGACTGCAGACATGATACAAGAGACGGTCAGAGACTGCAGACATGATATAGGAGTTGTTGGAGACTGGTAACATGCTTCAGGAGGCAGTCCTAGACTGCAGGCTTACAGTGAGGGGAAAAAAGTATTTGATCCCCTGCTGTTTTTGTATGTTTGCCCACTGACAAAGAAATGATCAGTCACGAATTTTAATGGTAGGTTTATTTTAACAGTGAGAGACAGAATAACAACAAAAATATCCAGAAAAACATTTCAAAAAAGTTATAAATTGATTTGCATTTTAATGAGTGAAATAAGTATTTGGTCCCCTTTCAATCAGCAAGATTTCTGGCTCTCGGGTGTCTTCTAAACAAGTATTAAGCTGAGATTAGGAGCACTCTCTTAAAGGGAGTGCTCCTAATTTCCACTTGTTACCTGTATAAAAGACACCTGCCCACAGAAGCAATCAATCAGATTCCAATCTCTCCACCATGGCCAAGACCAAAGATCTGTCCAAGGATGTTGTGGACAAGATTGTAGACCTACACAAGGCTGGAATGGGCTACAAGACCATCGTCAAGCAGCTTGGTGAGAGGGTGACAACAGTTGGTGCCATTATTCGCAAATGGAAGAAACACAAAATAACTGTCAATCTCCCTTGGTCTGGGGCTCCATGCAAGATCTCACCTTGTGTGGTTTCATTGATCATGAGAACGGTGAGGAATCAGCCCAGAACTGCACGGGAGAATCTTGTTAATGATCTCAAGGCAGCTGGGACCATAGTCACCAAGAAAACAATTGGTAACACACTACGCCGTGAAGGACTGAAATCCTGCAGCACCCACAAAGTCCCCCTACTCAAGAAAGCACATGTACAGGCCAGTCTGCGGATTGCTAATGAACATCTAAATGATTCAGAGGAGAACTGGGTGAAAGTGTTGTGGTCAGATGAGACCAAAATCAAACTTTTTGGCATTAACTCAATTCTCTGTGTTTGGAGGAGGAATGCTGCCTATGACCCCAAGAACACCATTCTCACCGTCAAACATGGAGGTGGAAATATGCTTTTGGGGTGTTTTTCTGCTAAGGGGGACAGGACAACTTCACCTCATCAAAGGGACGATGGCGGGGCCGTCAAATCTTGGGTGAGAACCTCCTTCCCTCAGCCAGGGCATTGAAAATGGGTCATGGATGGGTATTCCAGCATGACAGAGACCCAAAACACACGGCCAAGGCAACAAAGGAGTGGCTCAAGAAGAGGCACATTAAGGCAATAGAGTGGCCTAGCCAGTCTCCAGACCTTAATCCCATAGAAAATATGTGGAGGGAGCTGAAGGTTCGAGTTTCCAAACGTCAGCCCTGAAACCTTAATGACTTGGAGAAGATCTGCAAAGAGAATTGGGACAAAATCCCTCCTGAGATGTGTGCAAACCTTGTGGCCAACTACAAGAAACGTCTGACCTCTGTGATTGCCAACAAGGGTTTTGCCACCAAGTCATGTTTTGCGAAATGGTCAAATGCTTATTTCAATTTTTTTTTTATGCAAATTAATTTATAACTTTTTGAAAATGTGTTTTTCTGGATATTTTTGTTGTTATTCTGTCTCTCACTGTTAAAATAAAGCTACCATTAAATGTATAGACTGATCATTTCTTGTGGGCAAAAGTACAAAATCAGCAGGGGATCAAAAACTTTTTCCCTCTCACTGTATTACATGAGACTGCTATAACAGGGCAGTGGGGAAACAGATTACTGGCTGCACTGCAGGGGCCCTGAGGGCTGCACAAATAGTGCCAAAGGGCTGTAGGTTGGGCACCAGATCTGTACAGACTATGCTTAGAAACATGAACGGAGCAGATTTGGTCAACATTTATTTAGATGTATTTTTCTAAATCTAATAAAAGTAGGATAATAAAGGAGCAGAAATGGATACGTGAAATATATGTTGTGTGTTATGATGGAATGGCCTGCTTCCCCTTGAAGACGCAAATGATTCTTTAGCTTAGTGGCAGATAAGAAGCTCTTTGTAGACATTTCTGGTGCAAATTCTGCCGTCACGTAGAGGAGGATATTGGACATCTCCGCTGATTTCCTGCTCGGTTCACTCATCGGGCTCAGTCACTTTATAGAAATGCCTTCTAAATAGCATTTCGTTTTTTCCTCTGTGTATTAATGCCTTTCATCCCATTCTCCCCTCTTGTTATCGCCTCTCATTCCCTGAGCTCTCCGTTCCTTGATGACCTTTATGTTGAAGAATACAGATTGCCATCAGCGCTGTTCCAGTCTCCTATGTTGGACATGAATAATGTAGTCTGCCATTTGTGCGCACTGTCAGGAAGATACATGGACGTTTTAATAACAGCAGACTGTAAAAGAAAACCCAGAGCGCACACGTACCATTCACAGTTTTGGCTTCCCATCTTTTTTGACAGTTCGGATGATTTGATTTGTAAGAACGTGTAGGCTTAAATTTTAAAAATGGCCTAGTACAGCTTAAATACTTTAGGCAACCCAAAAGAGTTGGAGGTTGCTGCATATTAGACTGGCTGTTCACCACATAGGCTCATATAGGGCTTGGCCCACACTGCACAGGCTGCATATAGGGGTTGCCGTGCGCTGCACAGGCTGGATATAGAAGTTCCCGCATACTGCACAGGCTGGATATAGAGGTTCCCGCATACTGCACAGGCTGGATATAGAGGGTCCCGCATACTGCACAGGCTGGATATAGAGGTTCCCGCATACTGCCCAGGCTGGATATAGAGGTTCCCGCATACTGCAACAGCTGGATATAGAGGCTCCCGCATACTGCAACGGCTGGATATAGAGGCTCCCGCATACTGCAAAGGCTGGATATAGAGGTTCCCGCATACTGCACAGGCTGGATATAGAGGTTCCCGCATACTGCACAGGCTGGATATAGAGGTTCCCCCATACTGCACAGGCTGGATATAGAGGGTCCCGCATACTGCACAGGCTGGATATAGAGGTTCCCGCATACTGCACAGGCTGGATATAGAGGTTCCCGCATACTGCACAGGCTGGATATAGAGGTTCCCGCATACTGCACAGGCTGGATATAGAGGTTCCCGCATACTGCACAGGCTGGATATAGAGGTTCCCGCATACTGCACAGGCTGGATATAGAGGTTCCCGCATACTGCACAGGCTGGATATAGAGGTTCCCGCATACTGCACAGGCTGGATATAGAGGTTCCCGCATACTGCACAGGCTGGATATCGAGGTTCCCGCATACTGCAAAGGCTGGATATAGAGGTTCCCGCATACTGCACAGGCTGGATATAGAGGTTCCCGCATACTGCACAGGCTGGATATAGAGGTTCCCGCATACTGCACAGGCTGGATATAGAGGTTCCCGCATACTGCACAGGCTGGATATAGAGGTTCCCGCATACTGCAAAGGCTGGATATAGAGGTTCCCGCATACTGCACAGGCTGGATATAGAGGTTCCCGCATACTGCAAAGGCTGGATATAGAGGTTCCCGCATACGGCACAGGCTGGATATAGAGGTTCCCGCATACGGCACAGGCTGGATATAGAGGTTCCCGCATACTGCACAGGCTGGATATAGAGGTTCCCGCATACTGCAAAGGCTGGATATAGAGGTTCCCGCATACTGCACAGGCTGGATATAGAGGTTCCCGCATACTGCAAAGGCTGGATATAGAGGTTCCCGCATACTGCACAGGCTGGATATAGAGGTTCCCGCATACAGCAAAGGCTGGATATAGAGGTTGCTTGACACCACACATAGGGAGTGCCGCTCGCTGCACAGGCTGCATATAGGGGTCGATGTGCGCTGCACAAGCTGCATATAGAGGTTCCCACATACTGCAAAGGCTGGATATAGAGGTTGCTGGACACCGCACATAGGGAGTGCCGCTCGCTGCATATCAGGTTGCTGTGCACTGCGCAGGCTGGATATAGAGGTTGCCACATTCTGCACAGATTGCATATAAGGATTGCCATACACTGCACAAGCTGCTTATAGGGAATGCAGAGCGCTGCACACTAGGGTTGCCCTGCACTGCACAAGCTGCATATAGAGTACAGGGGTTGGCACAGGCTGGATATAGGGGTTACAAACAAATGGCCCCTGCCCCCACCTATAACTGACCTTCACAGCAAGGAGCACATGGAAGGGCAAACACAAGAAAGACAGAAACAGAACATTCCATAGCTCAACTCACCAACCAGTCTGCCAACTGGCCAAATTAACCTGTCCAACAGTTTGCATTAAAAACAGGGATTTAGTTAGGACGCATTTGCAAACGCATGCATAAGCTGCAAGGCCTCTTCACAGCACTCTGTGTATGCTTGCAATCCTAACACTACTGAATTTATAAGCGTCTCCACAATGGAAGCACAAGCATTAAATGGATAGATGAGGGGCAGGTGGGCCTGGAGGCAGCCCGAACAGGAGCACACTGGACACCCAGCAAGAGCACAGTGGCAGCGAAGGTTCCCAGTGTGTCCCCGGACCATATATACACCAGTAACAAACAAATGGCCCCTGCCCCCACCTATAACTGGCCTTCACAGCAAGGAGCACATGGAAGGGCAAGAAAGGCAGAAACGGAACATTCCACAGCTCAATAGCTATTGTGTTCTGATAGGGGGACTGATCACCTGGCCCCCCCACAATTGGCTGAAAGCACGGATCGAATGCTGGTTTTCCGGTCTGCTGTGGACGCGGGCCGAATGCCCGCTGGTTTCTGTTGAACCGGCTGCTACCAGCCAATATTGTGCCCGTGTGCGCCAGCCTTTAGGCTGGAAAGCCATGGTGAGCCTTGTATTAACTCTGAAGTTGAAAAGGAGAATGCTAATTAATACCAGCTTGTATATTTGTGATGATTTGATGCTTCTTTGATTCCCTCTCTTCCTCTGGCATGTTCATTATAAAACTCCAGAGGATCTCTGTCCTTGAGATGAACAGTCATTGAAGCTTTTTCCTATTCTCTATTGACCTTACAAGTCTGTCTTCATAGTTCAGTTTGTGCTGTTTTGTTTTTTTTAAAATTATTTTTAAATTTTTTTTTGCTTTTGGCTTTTTAGGATGAATTAATTACAACTAAAAGGAGTTATGAAGATCAGCTGAGCATGATGAGTGATCACCTCTGTGTAATGAATGAAACATTATCCAAACAACGGGAGGAAATAGATACTTTAAAAATGGCTAGCAAGGTAAGTACATTTTATATATATATATATATATATATATATATATATATATATATATATATATATATATATATATATATATATATATATATAGTGTGCGTGTGTGTGTATACAGTTTTATTTCTATATGTTAAATGCCTGTCGTGGTAAAAGCAATAACTTAGTGATAATAAAGTCTTGTTTCTTTTATTTTTGTTTAAAAATAACAAACATATACTTACCTGTTCTGTGCAGTGGTTTTGCACAGAGCAGCCCTAATCCTCCTCTTCTCGCGTCCCTTGCCGGCATTCCTTGTGCCCCCCCCCTGCCGAGTGTACCAGGGCAAGCTGATTGCTGTGGGGGGCAACCAAGTAAGCTCGCTCCTAAGATGTTGCCCATTCACTCACAAAGATGTCCCTCGGCCCCGCCCCGCCTCTCTTCTCATTGTTCTCTGGCAGTGATTGACAGCAGCGGGAGCCAACGAGGCTCTCGTGTGCATTCCTGGATCGCGATGGGGCTCAGTTAAGTATTAGGGAGGGGGGCCCAGAACCTGCTCTTTCCTCATTGGCTCACTGACTGTGATTGACATAGAATGTGTGAAGGTAAAAAACCTTGAGCCTTTAGAACCAGAAGAAGAAGCATTCTTGGCTTGCTAAGGAGGCACCCAGAGGAGGGCGGAACGGCCAGTGCCAGCAGAGGACTGCCAGAAGAGGCAGTAAGGGAGCTTTCTGTGCCATAGCCTTGGACAGAGTAGGTAAATAAATAAAATCTTTTTTTTATTTTAACCCAAAAAAACCCCAAAACTTTCGTATCACTTTAGTTCCAGACCGCCCACCGCACATATACTGCGGCAAGGTGGCCCGGCTGCGTGAAACAACGTGCCTGTACGTTATTCGTGCTTCCTGGTCTGGGACGCACTGCAGACGACCCTCTCCTGCTGTGATTGGACACAGCGGGAGCCAATCAGCGGGTCCGGCAGCCATTCAGGGGAATGACTGAACGGCGGTCTGCCTATGTAAACAAGGCAGACTGTCTACTAGCAGAGGAAAAAAAAGGCCCTAAATCGATCCCTTAGTTTGGTTTGCGTTTGTTTATAGCGCAAAAAAATAAAAACCGCAGAAGTGATCAAATACCACCAAAAGAAAGCTTTATTTGTGGGGGAAAAAAAAGGACATCAATTTTGTTTGGGTACAACGTCGCTTGACCGCGCAATTGTCAGTTAAAGCGTCACAGTGCCGTATCGCAAAAAATTTCCTGGTCATTAAGGGGTTAAAGCCTTCCAGGGCTGAAGTGGTTGAAGACGAAATCTCGCTTTGATTTTTAATATTGTGTTCTGTTCCTCAGGGGACAAAACATATGTAGTACTTAATGCCATCTTTTGGGGTGCTGTCTAGGTCTAGCTGTGAAGTCTGACATCCGACAACGCTGCTAGCAAGGGCTGGCTCCTGGGAGGAATTGTGCAAATATCAAAATGTCTTGATGGGTATCGGATGTTGGTCCGGAGGAGAGGGCATTCCTAGGCAGACTCAACTTGCAGTGCTTTTTAAATCTGAAGTTCAATCTGCTGATATTTTTCCCTTCCTGGTTCCTCTCTCCTCACATCAAGTCTAATAAAAATGTTCTATAAAACCTTTCTGTTTCCATGACCTTATTTTAGACCCAGTAAGGTCATCACTTCTTCTCTATGCAATGCAAGCAGATCCCGGTTGGTGGAACAGGCCAGCAGGGTGCTGTACATATCTTCCTGAAAACATTTCAGCGCCCCCCCCCCCCCCCCCGCCTCAATACTCAAGAGCCCCCAGCCCTGATGTAGCAGGGCACCCTTTCTCCCTCCACGGCCATCCAATAACACAGCTAGCAAGGAGATGGTTGGTTGCAAGCAGGGGCCTAGTTCTTGGGAGGAGTTATGCAAATCTCATAATGCTTTCATGGGTGGGTGTCAGTCTGGAGGAGTGGGGGTTCCTAGGCAGGCTACATATGCATGCAGACTGCTCTAGGTAATACTGAGCCTCAGTGATTGAAAGAACTGAAATCCAATGAAAGGAGTGGGCCAGGGACCGGCTGGGGAGGATAGGGCTAATTCAGAAAATGAGGAGGGCTGTATCTGACTTGCAGCAGCTTCAAATTCTCAATGGGAGAAGCCCACAGTGTGAAGTAAATCAGAGTAAGCAGTTTTAGTACAGGAGATGATCCTATACCACTCTGCAAAACTGAAGGCAAGATTGGAGTTGAGTTCTATAAAGTTAACTTGTTTTTTAACCCCTTCCTGCCCACACTATAGCCGAAAGACGGCTACAGCACGGCTCTCCAGTTTTGGGAGGGCTTCAATGAACGTCCCCCCAGAACCACACCTCCCGTGCTCCTTTGGACACAGCTGATCACAGATCGTGGTAAAGGGGCCAATCACAGTAACCCTTTACCATGTGACCAGCTGTGTCCAATCACAGCTGGCCACATGTAAACAGACTTGCTGGTTATTGGTAGTCCTTTCCTCACACGCTGTGTCTGTGAAAAAAGGAGAGCTGGTAACCGGCAAGGCAGACAGGGCACAGTGGGTACATTTACACTGATAGTCAGTCAGGGCAGCCTCCTCATTGGCCATCAGGGCAGCCTCCTCATTGGCCATCAGGGCAGCCTCCTCATTGGCCATCAGCGCAGCCTCCTCATTGGCCATCAGTGCAGCCTCCTCATTGGCCATCAGTGCAGCCTCCTCATTGGCCATCAGTGCAGCCTCCTCATTGGCCATCAGTGCAGCCTCCTCATTGGCCATCAGCACAGCCTCCTCATTGGCCATCAGCGCAGCCTCCTCATTGGCCATCAGCGCAGCCTCCTCCTTGGCCATCAGCGCAGCCTCCTCCTTGGCCATCAGCGCAGCCTCCTCCTTGGCCATCAGCGCAGCCTCCTCATTGGCCATTAGCGCAGCCTCCTCATTGGCCATTAGCGCAGCCTCCTCATTGGCCATTAGCGCAGCCTCCTCATTGGCCATTAGCGCAGCCTCCTCATTGGCCATCAGCGCAGCCTCCTCATTGGCCATCAGCGCAGCCTCCTCATTGGCCATCAGCGCAGCCTCCTCATTGGCCATCAGCGCAGCCTCCTCCTTGGCCATCAGCGCAACCTCCTCCTTGGCCATCAGCGCAGCCTCCTCCTTGGCCATCAGCGCAGCCTCCTCCTTGGCCATCAGCGCAGCCTCCTCCTTGGCCATCAGCGCAGCCTCCTCCTTGGCCATCAGCGCAGCCTCCTTCTTGGTCATCAGCGCAGCCTCCTCCTTGGCCATCAGCGCAGCCTCCTCCTTGGCCATCAGCGCAGCCTCCTCCTTGGCCATCAGCGCAGCCTCCTCCTTGGCCATCAGCGCAGCCTCCTCCTTGGCCATCAGCGCAGCCTCCTCCTTGGCCATCAGCGCAGCCTCCTCCTTGGCCATCAGCGCAGCCTCCTCCTTGGCCATCAGCGCAGCCTCCTCCTTGGCCATCAGCGCAGCCTCCTCCTTGGCCATCAGCGCAGCCTCCTCCTTGGCCATCAGCGCTGCCTCCTCCTTGGCCATCAGCGCAGCCTCCTCCTTGGCCACCAGCGCAGCCTCCTCCTTGGCCACCAGCGCAGCCTCCTCCTTGGCCACCAGCGCAGCCTCCTCCTTGGCCACCAGCGCAGCCTCCTCCTTGGCCACCAGCGCAGCCTCCTCCTTGGCCACCAGCGCAGCCTCCTCCTTGGCCATCAGCGCAGCCTCCTCCTTGGCCACCAGCGCAGCCTCCTCCTTGGCCACCAGCGCAGCCTCCTCCTTGGCCACCAGCGCAGCCTCCTCCTTGGCCACCAGCGCAGCCTCCTCCTTGGCCACCAGCGCAGCCTCCTCCTTGGCCATCAGCGCAGCCTCCTCCTTGGCCAAAATGTTATAACAAAAACTTTTTTTTTTTTCTTTAAAAAGTTCTATATTTTTTCAGTTATATAATAAAATAATATATTAATTAAAAACCCACTGGTGATTAAATACCACCAAAAGAAAGTTCTATCTGTCTCAAAAAAAATTGATAAAAATGTCATATGGTTTGAATGTTGCATGACCGCACAATTGTCATTCAAAGTGTGACCGCACTCAAAGCTGGACATTAGCCTGGTCAGGAAGGAGGTGAAAGTGTCCGGTATTGAAGTGGTTAAACATTGTTAATCTTTAACGCCTCCAAAATGTCTCAGTTCCCACAAACCTCATTGATGACATAAAAAAATGGAACAAAAAAAAGTTAGTAATTCCATTCGGTGTTCCAGCTCTGTTGGAATTCTCTGAGCAGCTGTCTGATTCCTTCTCTTCTCTTCTCTCTTCTCTTCTCTTCTCTTCTCTTCTCTTCTCTTCTCTTCTCTTCTCTTCTCTTCTCTTCTCTTCTCTTCTCTTCTCTTCTCTTCTCTTCCAATGCTGCAGCTTGATTTCATGAAATAAAGAACATTTTATTGAATGATTGTGATTATCCGTAGGGCTCGTTGTAACTTCTTTTTCTCGGCACCTTCAGGGAAATTCCAAGAAGAACAAAAATCGGTAGTTGATCGTGTGGTCGGGAAGAGAACACTGCTGCTATATACACTGTAGATCTGTGATGATGTCCTTCTCCTTTGTGACGTGTGAACCCGGATCCTTCTCTCAGCAAACAGTCACCAAACTGAAAACACGCAGAACCTTTAAAGAACCGCTCCGGCCAGAAGTAATGTTTCAGTTCAGGGTGGATATCTCTTGACGGAATGGCTGGCTTTAGGCCTCGTTCACACGGGCATACTTGGGCGTACACCCGCGTGAGGGCCGTGTTTTGCCTGCACAGGTGTTCTGCGCTTCTGCATGCAGGCAGTCCTATGCCTGTCACTTGGGATGCAGCGGCTGCATGGACACAGTGGCTGCTCCCTATTTTATATCTGTGTGGGTGCAGATGCGTGTCCCCAAAAGCAAAAACCGTGTGAGTTCGTGGACACAAATCCGCATCCATGTGGATGTCAAAGTGGGAGCAGCAGCTGTGTCCTAAATGACATGAATGGGACTGCCTGCATGCAGATGCATAGAACTCCTGTGCAGGCAAAACACGGGTGTATGCTTAACCTCTGTGCTCTGACTGCCTCCCGGCCCTTTAAGAGTTCTTAAACCTGGGAGGTGGGCATTCGGGTCATCTGACCGCTGTGATTGGCTGTCACAGCAGTCACATGATTGGAAAGCGTTCAATCACAAGTATGCATCGGGAGCTTACTGTTCTCCACTGGCTACCATGCAGGGAGGGTGCTCTCAGCATGGTAAGTTGTTTTGACAGGCCCACATATATGCGTACAGCTGGTGTCAAGGGGTTAAAGTGGTTGTAAACCCTCACATATACCCAATGAAGTGACAGGTGATACACAGAGATTAAACAAATCCTCCTACATAAGTTGTAGCTATTTATCTACAGGGGTCTTTCCCCTACATCCATTCAAAGTGCAGACTTTACACAGGATCTCTCGGCTCTGAAAAGCAGGGGGTGGAGAGCTGAAGATGTGTCAGTGAGGAGAGCTCTGAGAGCTGATTGGAGGGAAGGGACACGCCTCCCCTTCACACAGCAAATAGGAACAGAACTGAGGCTGTCATTCAGCTGGAGCTCCCTCCTCTGTCACCTTTTCTCTCTTGGTGTACCCAATACCCAGTACTTCAAGGTGGTTTGCATATACACAGTGAAGTGACTGGCCTTAAGTGATACACAGAGATGAAACAAATCCTCCTACATAAGTTGTACCAGTTTATTTTCTTCTCTACATCTATTCAAAGTCCAGAATTTATGCAGCTTATCTGAGCTGTTAAAAAAAAAAAGAAAAGAGGGTCGCGAGCTAAAATTATACTCTGCAGAGCTCAGTGAGGAGAAGTCAGAGGGCTGAGCAATACAGAAACAGAGCTGAGGCTGTCAATCAATCACAGGCTGTGTGCTGGAGCTCCCTCTTCATCACTATTTTTCTTTTGGTGTCAGGAAAACTTGTCAGAAGAGACTCGTGCTTATAGCAAAGGAATGAGGCAGCAGACAGAAATAACGCTTGGTGCTCTGGATTGAGACAAGTACACATCATAGAGGAGTGGTCTCCAAACTGCGGCCCGGGGGCTGGATGTGGCCCTTGGCTTGCCTTTATCTGCCCCTTGGGGCACTGTTCTACCAACAGACAGTGATGGGGAATGCCCCTACTGACACCATCAATGGGGCTCTAGTTCTCTCATTATAACCAATAATGGGGAACTGATGCCAGGGCATTTTATACACAAACTAGCCACAGTCCGACCCCCTAAAGCAGGGGTGGCGAACCTTGGCACCCCAGATGTTTTGGAACTACATTTCCCATGATGCTCATCTACACTGCAGAGTGCATGAGCATCATGGGAAATGTAGTTCCAAAACATCTGGGGTGCCAAGGTTCACCATCACCGGCCTAAGGGATGGCAAATTAGCCCTTTGCTTAGAAAGTTTGGGGACCCCTGCTATAAAGGGATATATGCTTTGTTCAAATTTTGAGGTTTACAACCACTTTTAAGTATGCCCATGTGAATGAGGTCTTTATATGACATCTGTGTGGAGGTTTTCACATTTGTGTCTTTGCCCTCTCCCACAAGTGCCATTTTCCTGCAACGGGACCCCCAAATTATTTGTTTCAAATACATTGGGCGGGGGGGGGGGGGGTGTTGTGACACAACCTTCCGGCATTCTAATGGTGGCACACGCCGGGCACTACTAGGAGTTGGAGTGGAGATCTGGTATCTTGCCATTAGGTTGCCGGAGAGAAGCCGGTATGTGATTCAGCACAAAGACGCAGACCCGGAGATACGCTTGTAGAAAACAGAATGCAGTAAAGAAGGGGAGGGGGAAGGATTTTGAGTATTTGGAAGGAGTGGTGGTTGGTGTCACTTGAAGTGAGGATTTGTGGGGTTTTGTGGTACTGACAGTAGAAAAGGGCAAACATTATGACCAGTGGGCCTTAAAGTGAAGCTTCATCTTTGTGCACCTAAAATAATGACCCAGTCCACTTCATGGAAGGATTTTACTACATTCATTTCCCCTTTCTGTTCAGAAGATCCATTCCAGACAAAGGCCGTCTTATGGCCTTCTAAAACTTTCCTGCCATCCTTTTACTATCTTTAAAGTGTCAGCCAAGGAAGCCGCCATCTTTGCCTCTGTTTAAACTACAACTGCCATGATGCTGCACATGTGATCAGTTATGCCTCCAGCCATTGGATGGTTTGACAGTTTGGTTGAAAACACAACCAATGGGAGTGTTACATTTCCGGCACGTTCACACTTGCCTTGTGACTATGGACACTAAATTCGCATGGCAAGTCCCCCTTATGTTTTTCAACGACCACCGTTCAGATAGGTGCAACTTAAAGCGGAGTTCCACCCTGAAATTTGTTTTCCAGAATCGGACTCCTCTGAACCTAAAAAAAAAAAAACATTCAGAGGAAATTTTTTTATACTTGCCAGAATCGCCCTGTTGCTATGTAGTCCTCCTAATCTGCCACTTCCTGGTCCGCGGTGCTCCTCGTCACTTCCTCCCTCGCCTGTGCTCCCGGGAAATGATGTCATCGTTTCCCAGGCGTCTGTGGGCAGTACTGTGATGTTGCCATGACAACGGGGCGGGACCTTCCTCCGTCGCCACCCGTTATGGCAACTTTAGACACAATCGGCGCTACGGCCGGTGACTCGCGGTCGAGAGGTGCGTGCTGGTTACCCAGCATGCACCTCTCCAAAACGAATCCAGGAAGAGATGTCAATTTAAAAAAAAAAAAAAAAAATTACATTTTGCCGGAACTCCACTTTAAAGTAGGTTCCTGCACTACTTTTGGTCCAACTTTCACGGAATTTGATTGTGGTAGACTGCAGTGTAAACCCTCAAGAGTTACATGAAGGTCATACCTGAATGTTCTACATGCAACAGTTGTCCATTATCATTGGTCAAAGCCAAAGTCCCATCCAAAGCCATCCAAAGTCCCACGAATTTGGAGTCCTACAAGTGTGAATGGAGCCTTAAGAACAAGAGAATTCTGATACTGTCCCCCAATCCATCCTAAACTGTGTGTATGGCGGAATTTCCCCTCCAGATTGTTGTATTCTGATAGGCGGTAACCACGGCTTTCCGAATACCTGAACAGTGGCTGCATCTGATTCGATGCACTCGCCAATCTCCAACAATCTTCCACCTTGAAAAAAGCCGAGTGGTGCCACGTAGCCCACGCACGCATAGGATTTTGGCCAATTCAGCAAGAATCATGCAAAATTCAAGCTGGCTTTGGCAACCTTAAAGTATATGTTCACCTTTTCACCAAGTTGAAGAGGTGAGTTCTTCATACTGCTGCCAGAACACCGCGCCTCTTACTGTTTGTAGCCAATGCCGCTACAGTACATTGCAGCGCACACAGCAGTCGCATCCATGTGTAATGGAAATACACTATGGGGGAGATTTACTAAAACCAGAGCACTCAGAATCTGGTGCAGCTCTGCATAGTAGCCAATCAGCTTCTAACTTCAGCTTGTTCAATTAAGCTTTGTCAACAAAACCTGGAAGCTGATTGGTTACTATGCAGAGCTGCACCAAATTCTGTGTGCACCAGTTTTAGTAAATCTCCTCCTATATTACCAAAAGTGTTGGGACGCCTGCCTTTACACGCACACAAACTTTAATGGCATCCCAGCCTTAGACCATAGGGTTCAATATTGAGTTGGCCCACCCTTTGCAGCTATAACAGCTTCAGCTGTTCTGGGAAGGCTGTCCACAAGGTTTAGGAGTGTGTCTATGGGAATGTTTGACCATTCTTCCAGAAGCGCATTTGTGAGGTCAGGCACTGATGTAGGATGAGAAAGAAGGCCTGGCTCACAGTCTCCGCTCTAATTAATCCCAAAGGTGTTCTATCGGGTTGAGGTCAGGACTCTGTGCAGGCCAGTCAAGTTTCTCCACCCCAAACTCACTCATGCCATGTCTTTATGGATCTTGCTTTGTGCACTAGTCCAAAAAATTTGGTGGAGAGGGTATTAGGGTGTGGGGGGGGGGGGGATTATGGTGTGGGGTTGTTTTTCAGGGGTTGGGCTTGGCCCCTTAGTTCCAGTGAAGGGAACTCTTAAGGCGTCAGCATACCAAGACATTTTGGACAATTTCATGCTCACAACTATGTGGGAACAGTTTGTGGATGGCCCCTTCCTGTTCCAACATGACTGCGCACCAGTGCACAAAGCAAGGTCCATAAAGACATGGATGAGTGAGTTTGGGGTGGAGGAAATTGACTGGCCTGCACAGAGTCCTGACCTCAACCGGATAGAACACCTTTGGGATGAATTAGAGTGCAGACCGTGAGCCAGATCTTCTCGTCCACATCAGTGCCTGACCTCACAAATGCACTTTAGGTCAAACATTCCCATAGACACACTCCTAATCCTTGTGGACGGCCTTCCCAGAAGAGTTAGAGCTGTTATAGCTGCAAAGGGTGGACCAACGCAATACTGAACCCTATGGACCAGGACTGGAATGCCATTAAAGTTTGTGTGTGTGTGTGTATGTATATATATATATATATATATATATATATTGTATATAAAATATGTCCGCAGGTGTCCCAATACTTTTGGTAATATAGTTTAGTTCATTTGGGCCAGCTTGGCCCAAACCAGCTCTTTTAAAGTGAACTGAAAGCTAGAATTCTACTTTTAATGCAGTCATCTGTGTGCCTTTAACAGCCCGGATAGCAATCTCGCTCTCCCACACAGCTAGTGCAGAGCTTGTTCATCAAGGTAGCAAACCACCCACATATATTTTTCCCGTCCTGATCAATCATCCCTCTAGCACCGGCAGGGTGTTGTAAATGTCCTTGTAATTAGATGCAGTCAGACTTGGGCTGTTTCCACAAGCACTCTTCAAACCTGGTATCCAGAGAAAAGCAACAAACATTCCAGAAAAAGTTAAATTAAATTGTTAAATGAAATATGTTGACTGTCTAGAAGGTGAATTGCCCTTTTAATTTATTTAAATCCAGCAAGAGGCAGCCGCTGGAGGCATTACTTGGGCTTACCGGTCATATGACTACTCTGGTTGGATAATAGGTGTCGCCAACACACCAAGAAGCATAGTTTGTTTGTTTTTTTCTTGTATGATAACATAGAAAAGCCACGTTTCGGGAGCGTGCGTGGTCACGTGCCTGAGAAATGATCCCGAAACTTTGCTTTTCTACGTGATCATACAAGAATAAAGAGCAAGCTCGTTGGTATGCCGGTGATGTATCTTAATCATGATCAGTTGGGAGTTGTCGCAGAACCCTTTTAACCACATGATCAATTCCAGTATGGTGTGGGAAAGGAATATGCTCTCAGCACTGTGATTGGCTGTCAGTGGTCACATGATCAGGAGCTTGCCCCACCAGATCCTGATGATAAACAGTGACTGGGAGCTCAACACAATGAAAATAGTACCACTCGAATGCCCCTGCAAACATGTGTTGGTTGGATCAACATGTAAAAAGACTGGGACCAGATAGACCGAATGGAATTTTCAAGCTCCAGTATACTTCGACAAAATGGTGTCCGTCTGCACACAGACACTTGACTCCTTGTTGCATACATGTAAGGAGATGAATAAAAGATGGCTTCAGCTCCTGTTCTCCAGCTGCAGAGAACGTCTGTAACGAGTTTCGCCATTTTGGGGGCTTAATCATAGAGGTCTCTGATTAAGCCCTGAAAAGGGTGAAACGCGTCTGAGGAGTTCTTTACAGGTGGAGAACAGGAGCTATGGCCATATTTTACCCATCTCATTACTTTTATGCAACAAAGAGTCGGTGTCTGTGTGCAGATGGCCACCATTTTGTTGAAGTGACTTGGAGCTGTTGCTGCCGGCGCAATCACTGAGTTAGGAGGCAATGAATGGGCCCGCTCCCAACACATACAATGGGTTCTGTCTGTACGTAGATATTTCGCAGCTCGACATTAAAGCCTGCCACCGTACTGCCACGTATATGCCTACAGCTGAAGTTAAGGGGTTAAATAGAAGCCTTTCAAATTGCACTAATGCCTTTATCATAGGAAGAAGCAGGTACAGCATTTTTACCTCCTTATTACTTAAGTGTATGTTCTCCCGAATTCAGATGGTTCTCCAGAATTAGTTAGATATCCAGTGCTACTTCTGACCCTCTTTGGTGCCC
Organism: Lithobates clamitans; assembly: GCA_037952925.1. Taxonomy (NCBI): domain Eukaryota; kingdom Metazoa; phylum Chordata; class Amphibia; order Anura; family Ranidae; genus Lithobates; species Lithobates clamitans. Next base: position 6,295,125 of record JBBGZY010000619.1, on the reverse strand, counting down.
CCCCCCCCACCACCACCACCACCACCACCACACTTTTCTCCAAAAGCAGCTTTCCTATAAAGCCACCAGTGAGACCTGGTATAGCAACCCCTCAGGAAATGATAAATTTGATCATTGACCAAGATCTTCAGAAGTGGTGGGGCTAAGGATTTTAAGGAAAGCAAGCAGTAGTACATCTTGCAAAAAGCCCCTTTCAAGGACCAGAAAACCTAAACTGGTGGTAACCTTTCCAAACTTGTATGTATGGAGATGATCAGCAATTGAGATCCACCATATGAGCAAATCTATGTAGACACTTGAACATCACATCCAATTTATGGCCAAAACAACATGGAGATCCCCACCATATTGAGTTCAGCTGTTTCCACCGATGGAAACTGTGATTGCTACTGTAAAGATATTTTAGAAAGTTGTGCCCTTCCAGCTTTGCAACTTCACTTTGGTGAAGGCCCTTTTCAGTTCCATCCCGACTGTGCTCCTGTCCACAAACTAGCCCTATAAAGACACGGTTTGACTAGCTCGATGTGAAGGAACCTAAGTGGCCTGCATAGAGCCCTGACCTCAGCTCTACTGAACACCTTTGGGTTGCACTGGAACATGGATTATGAGCCAGGACTTCTAATCCGGCATCATTACCTGACCTCACAAAGGTTCTTTTACCTGAATGGGCTCAAATTACCAAAAACATATTCCAAAATCTTTTAAAAAGCTTTAGAAGAAAAGTGGAAGCTGTTGTAGACGCAAAGGCAGTCCAACTTTGATTTAATATAAAAATACATTTTGGCGCAATTAGTGTATAGGTAACCTCATTTATAGCTAAAAATATAGAAAAAATACTGGGATGGGCAACCACGCGTCCAATAAACCAGTCTTTTATCTGGTATGTCAAGGGTTGTCATTGGTGAGCTTCCTTTCAGATACAGCTCCTCCAGAGACCGAAGAAATATCCGAATCAAGACATGAAAACATGCAAAGCAGAAGGCGCCATCTAAGTGCAGCATTAAATACTTCTGGTATGATAAACGACAAATTGGCATCTCACATGAAGTTACTTTGTGAAGGCACGTAGAAATCAGGACATCCAGGGTAGCAGAGGCATCCAGTCCAGGGATTGTGCAGCACTGCGGCCGGATGGGTAGGCATAGGAAGCTCAGAGCAGTGTTTCTCAACTCCAGTCCTCAAGGCGCCCCAACAGGTCATGTTTTCAGGATTTCCCTCAGATGAAACAGCTGTGGTAATTACTAAGGCAGTGAAACTGATAAAATCACCTGTGCAAAATAATGGAAATCCTGAAAACATGACCTGTTGGGGCGCCTTGAGGACCAGAGTTGAGAAACACTGCTCCAGAGGAACCCAGTGGATGATGTTAGATGCCATGGCTATGTGTTTTAAGGCGCTCCTGCCTCCAAGTGCTGCACGATCCCTGGACTGGATGCCTCTGCTACAGGGTTACCTGGATGTCCTAATTTCTTACGCTCTACGTGCTTTCACAAACTTACTTCACGTGGGTTGCCAATTTATTTTTTACCATACAATATTAATGCTGCACTTAGATGGCCCCCTCCGCTGTGTTTTTACAACTTCATATTAGTGTCCATAGTTTTGGAAAGGTATGTCCAGCATGCTCTTATAGGTGTGGTAGGCAAGGGTCCACTTTTGGCCATACAAAATTAAACATTGTCAACTGAGAGTAAAAAAAAAAGAAAAATGTACATTGCACGTTTAACTTCTTGGTGTATTGAAAGACCTCACCGTCTGCCCCTTCACAACCTTCAATAGCTGGTCACCTGGAACATTGTGGACCTCAGGAGCTTACAACCGAAGTAAAGTGAGAAGTCTCATTGGTCCTTTACAGATATGGGATGGTTTATATACCAAAATGTGACGGGAGGTTTTAGCTCTTTAAAATGTGATGAATTCTGTTAAAGGGTTTACGTGTCCTTTTTTTAAATCTTAAAGCTGAACTCCTGGCAAGCATCTGAATATACAGTTTGAAATATATATACGGGAATGAGGCTTTGTAAATTTTGTGCAGCCAGTCTTGAGATCTCCGCACCTCTGCCAGACATTACAGCCAGATCCCTGACTACCATTACAACAGTAACAGCATAGCTCGGTCAAGAACACTCAACCAGCCCACTGAAGGACCAGCAGGACACGGCTCACTCGTGCACCGCAGCAGAGTCTGGCTGCTATTGCTGGCTCTCCCTCTCCCACTCTTACAGGGTATTACAGGAGGTTGATATCAAGACGCATTCTGGTACTTTGACTAGGATATAAACATACATTTCTCTGTCGTTCATTGAGGAACACTGCCCAAAAATCATTACCGATGGGTTATGGTGCACCTGCAGGAGGAGGGTGCTAGATGCAACTAAATTGATGGCACCATCTAGTGGCCAAACCCCATAACTGCCATAAAGTATGGTCTTGTTCTGGTTCCTCTCAAGGAGATTACCTTGCACTCCTGGGATTAGAATATGGATATGATTAGAGCCAAAAGAATGAACCTGATTACAACTTCTTCCTTTTTTAGGAAGACCAATTACTCGTTGGTTATGACGGATGGCCCATGTGTCATCATCTTCCACTATTTTTCCAGATTGATAAGTCAGAAAATTTCTCAGGCCTGTGCTCTGAAGCATGAGGAGTGTTTATTTGATACATCACTATGTTCATATTTGTCTTTTTATTTTTTTTAATTTTTTTTATATATCTGCCTGGAGTTCAGTTTTAAAGCATCCATGACCTGATAGGAAATGTTGTCGGATAATATCACCACTCCATTATTTTACCTCTCGATTCCTTTTTGACAACTTTTTACATTGCACTTTTTTTTTTTTTTAAACCAAATTTTTAATTCATTACACTCTGGCTTTAAAGGTTTTTGTATTTTTCGTTTATAAAAACAAAACAAAACACATTTAATGTCTGTAACTGTATATTTTTTGTACAATTTATATTACGTTGTGTCCTTCTTTTGTGACCTCATTTTACAGAGGCTTAAAGGAATTTTAATTCCATTCAAGGTCTGTTTACTTGCAAATGAACAAAAATGCCTCCAGTGGTTTAAACCTTAATGTCTGTAAAATAATATGACAAAAAAAATGAAAAATTAAGTTTATCAATAAATTGTTAAAAAATGGAATTGACTGCTTTCAATGATTTTAAGACTATAGAATTTATAAATATTCAGCCATTATCTATTAGGTTATTATTAAACCAACATCAAACTGTTGATCAATAATTATATATATATATATATATATATATATATATATTATTATTATATAATATTTTTTTTCTTTTTTTTGGAGAGGGGGTAGGGGGCAACAAGGTCCTTGGCACCCAAATGCACCTTTTAGCCCCCGTTCACATCGAATCTGACTTTGAAATCGTGCAAATTTCAAAGCCGCATGTCAGTGTGCAACTTGGCTGACAACATCAGTGCGACTTCATGCACAGATGTCTATGAATGAATGAAAGATTTGTATAGCGCCGCAAATGTGAACTGAATCACCTCAAGGCGCTTAATCCGTGCTGTTAGTCCTGTTTCTTAGAAGAGGTAGGTCTTGAGTTTTTTTCTGAAGGTCCGATTTTCTTCCATGCGGATGCTGGCGGGTAGAGCGTTCCATGGCCGTGGTCCTTGGACTGCGAATCTTCATTCTCCCTTTTGATTTGTAGCGGGACTTGGGAATGAAGAGGAGGTTTTGGTTGGTTGATGGAAGACTGTGCTTAGGTGTGTAGTGTTTTATTTTCTCGCATAGGTATTGTGGAGCGTATCCTTGAGTGCATTTATGGGTGAGGCAGAGGGTCTTGAAAGTGATCCAGTCTTTTACGGTTAGCCAATGTAGGCTCCTCAGGGATGGGGAGATGGATTCCCAGGGTTTTTTTTCCTGTTACCAGTCTTGCTGCAGTGTTTTGGATGACTTGTAGGCATGCAATCTGGTATTAGGTAGTCCTATGTAGAGGGAGTTTGCGTAGTCGAGCCGGGAATTGATGATTGTTCCAACTACTGCTGCTTTGTCCTCTTCTGGAATGAAGGGGATGAGTCTACGTAGTAGGTGAAGGAGATGGTGAGATCCACTGACTACCGATCCTATTTGTGCATCCATCGACAGTTCTGAGTCAAAGATGACTCCGAGACTTTTGGCTTTGGTGCTTGGGGAGATGGTCTGTCCAAGGATGGTGGGTGGTGTCCAAGGGTTCTTATATTTTGTATTACGGTGTTCGTGAAGGAGAAGAAGCTCTGTTTTGGATCCGTTGAGTTTGAGGGAGCTCGTGGTCATCCAGTCGTCTTATCAATGTGAGGCATTTTTCTAATCGCTGGTAGTGGTATTTTTGACCGGTGATGCGAAAGTAGAGTTAGGTGTCATCAACGTATGAGTGGAAGCGGAGGTCCGATTTTTTTCTAATGATTTGGAGGAGTGGACGGATGTAGATGTTGAAGAGCACTGGTGATAAGGGTGAACCTTGAGGGACTACACAAGACATTGCGCGAGTTTCAGAGGTGAAGGCTCCTAGTTTCACTATCTGTGAATGATTTTGTAGGAAGGATGTGAACCATGGTAGATCTGAATCTGAGACTCCGGCTACTTCTGTGAGGCGGATGAGTAGGGTATTGTGGTCCACTGTGTCGAACGCTGCACTGAGGTCCAACAGTACCAGAAGACATGATTCTCTGTCATCTGCTGCTTCGAGGGCGTCGTCCCATATTTTGAAAAGTGCCATGGCCTGGGCGGAGGCCTGATTGCAGTGGGTCCAAGAGTTTGTGTGTGTGTCCAAGTGGCGTTGTAGGTGTTGTACTACTGCTTTTTCCATAATTTTGTTGAGGCTTGTAACCGGTCTGCTGTAGATAGGATCTTTAGGGTCGAGGTTGGGTTTCTTTAGGAGGGGTTTGATGATGCTTTGCTTGAGGGCGATTGGAACAATCCCTGAATCACACCTGAAATCCCCAAAAATAGTGCAGGAACCACAGTCGGTGTCGCCCTGATTTGAACAGTTCCGTTGCCGACAAAAGAGTGCGACTTATGCCATTTGGACCTGTGTGAACGGGGGGCTAAAAGTGGTTCTAGACCAGGGGTCTCAAACTGGCGGCCCTCCAGCTGTTGCAAAACTACAAGTCTCATGAGGCATTGCAAGGCTGATAGTTACAAGCACGACTCCCACAGGCAGAGGCATGATGGGACTTTGTAGTTTCGCAACAGCTGGAGGGCCGCTAGTTTTAGAACCCTGTTCTAGACCCTTACTACAGAGTTGCCAAACTCAATTTCATTGCGGGACGCATTAGCAATCTGGTTGCTCTCAAACTGCCAGTTGTATCATTACTAGATGTTTATAGCATCCCCCCCCTCCTTTACATCAGATGTCAAGAGCCCCTCACCCTCCCTTACATCACTGTGCACCCCCTTACCTTGTGCTGCTGCTGGGGAGGAGATGAGAAGCAGAAGGTGTGGGGGTCTGGAGAAGGACCAGAGGAGGACTGGTGTTGGCTGCCAGAGTCTGCTGAATGCTGAGACCAGGGTAGGTGGAGATGAAGGGGGTACTGCCACTGCACAGAGAGGCACAGGATCTGTAGAAGGAGTTCACGCCTCCTCTCTGCTGCTGATTGCTGAGACGGAGGGGGGCAGAGGCGAGCTTCTCTATGGCTGCACGAAGAAGTGCAGGATCTGGCAGAGGAGTTCTGTCATCCTCTCTGCTTCTGAGACGGGGTGGGGGCAGAACCGAGTGTTGCAGCTGCAGGAGAAGTGCCACGTGAAATGGCCTTGTGGGTGGGATTTGGCCCACGGACATTGTTTGACACATGTGCCTCACATATACCCATTGAAGTGACTGGCCTCAGGTGATACACAGCGATGAAACAAAGCCTCCTACATAAGTTCTACCTGTTTATCTGCAGTCTTCTCTTCTCTATAGTCTTTCAAAGTCCAGAATTTATTTAGCTTTGTCTGAGCTTTCGGAAAGCAGGGGGCGGGAACTGAAGTTACATTCTACAGAGCTCAGTGAGAGCTGATTAGAGAGAAAGGGCATCTAGTCTTAATGATTCAACTGGCAGTTTGAAGGCAACCATATTGCTAATACGTCCTGCAATGAAATTGAGTTTGACAATTCTGATGTAAGGGTCTAGGACCACTTTCAGCCCCCCCGTTCACACAGATCCAAATGGCAAAAGTCGCACTCTTTTGTCGGCAGCAGAACTGTTCAAATCAGTGCGACGCCGACTTTGTGGTTCCTTCACTATTCTTGGGGATTTCAGGTGTGACTTGCATAGATATCTGTGCGTGAAGTCGCACAGATGTCAGCCAAGTTACACGCTGACATGCGGCTTTGAAACATGTGCGATTTCAAGTGAAGTCACAGGAATTAGCGCTTAGACTGCGAGGCAGGCCTTCTCGTCCAACATCAGTGCCTGACCTCACAAATGCGCGTTCTGGAAGAATGGTCAAACATTCCCATAGACACACTCCTAAACATTGTGGACGGCCTCCCCAGAAGGGTTGAAGCTGTTATAGTTATAAAGGGTGGGCCAACTCAATATTGAACCCTACAGAATAATGCCGCGTACACACGATCAGAATTTCCGACAACAAATGTTCGATATGAGCTGCTTGTTGAAAATTCCGACCGTGTGTAGGCTCCATCGGACATGTTTTGTCGCAATTTCCGAAAAAAATTTGAGAACTCAAATTTTTCGACGACAAAATCCGTTGTTGGAAATTCCGATGGTGTGTACACAATTCCGACGCACAAAATTCCACGCATGCTCGGAGTCGAGCAGAAGAGCCGCACTGGCTATTGAACTTCATTTTTCTCGGCCCGTCGTACGTCACCGCATTCTTGACGGTTGGAATTTCCGACAACATTTGTGTGACCCTGTGTATGCAAGACAAGTTGGAGCCAACATCCGAAAAAAAAAAACATGGATTTTGTTGTTGGAATGTCCGATCGTTTGTACGAGGCATTATATATATATATATATATATATATATATATATATATATATATATATATATATGTCCCAATACTTTTGGTAATACAATGTATATTATATCGCTTTTCTCCTTTTGCCTATTTCTCTTTGATATCCCTTTTCATTGTCCAGATTCCAGAAGGTGGCATAATAAGACAATAGAACGCCTGGCGCTCTATTGCTGCGAGCCTTCCACTAACAAGTCTTATCTGCCGCCGCTCCGGACTCATGAATCATGGATATAATTGGTGTGCAGTTCATTTAAAGGGAGATCATTCTCTGAGCGGCGTTGTTTGTTAAGCGGGAGGGATGGGGAAAACAGATCTGTGAAAGGTGCAGAATTGGAAAATTAATGAACGCCGGAATGTTTGGTCCCTTCATCTGATTGAAATGCAGCTCGCCGCCCAAACCGCAGAAAGGTGTCACATGACCCGGATTTATCAATACTCCCTCCTAATTAATTCTGTAGATCTGTTGGAAAGGCTGCCTCGGTAGCTTCTCTTCAAATGTCATTTTTTGTAGAACTTTTTTATTTTTTTTTATTTTAAAGAGAACCTGTCACCGTGGGGGAAAAAAAAAATTTCAGGTGAAAGCACAGAAAAATTAAAGCGGTTGTCCACTCAGGTTAAAAAAATAAGTCATTTACTGTTAAAAAAAAAAAAAATAAGTCAGCAGCTACGAATCCTGTAGCTGCTGACTTTTAATAAACGGTCACTTACCTGACCATGGGTTCCAGCACTGTCCTCACCTGAGCCAACTCTTCTATTGGCTTTGGGCCCAGGTGCCAGAAGTAGCGCTGTGTTCTGTGCATGGACCTGAGGACCTGTCACAGCCCATGCTCTCCCAAGGGATGTTGTTCATCCCTTGTGATAGCAATAAAGTTGATTAAAAAATATGTGTAATGCAAAAATGTTTTGGTGTTTTGAATACAGTAATTACTGTAGTTTTGCGCTGTTTCACAGGCATATGCAATTTTAAAGCATGGCATGTTTGGTATCTATTTACTCGGTGTAACATGCTGCTGACTATTAATTAAAGGACATTTACCTGTCCATGGGTTCCAGACCAGCGCTGTCCTCACCCGAGCTGATTTCTCAATAGGCTTTGGGTCCAGGCGCCAGCAGCCTGACTGCGGGCAGCCGGCTGCCCACTGCATGTGCGAGAGGCGCTGTGCTTTGTGAATGGTCCTGCGGTCTCCTGGGATGTGTAATGTGTCCCCAAAGACTGCAGGGAGGGGGAGAACTTCCTAGGCAATCTGAGCAGAAGTGGGAGCGGGTACCTGTTAAAACTAGGTACCCGCTCCCCCCCACAATGATATGCCAAATACAGAAGGGCGAAGGGGAGGGATTTAAAGTTTGGTGACCAGACATCTCCGGTTTCCGCGGACAGTCCCCGGACCAAGTCTGTCCCCGGTTTTGTCCCCTGCACTGATCGGGACAGCAGTGGGGGGAGTTACCATCACCGATCTCCCTGTGCGGCTTTTAATGAAGCAGCTAACAGACGCTTCTCCTCCTTCCTCCCGCAGCTTTCAGCAGCTTCATTGAAAGACACACAGCGAGATTGGTGCTTGTAACTCCCCACCGATCATCCCCAACTGCCCATTAAATGAGCCTAAACTCTGGGCCCCCTATGTCCTCCTCCGGGCCCTTTGTGCTCCTCCGGTTCCCCCTTCGGAGGAAGGAGCCAGTATATATGTAATATATATATACTACAATATATACAAAGCCCCCCCAACAGGGTTTAATTTATAAAAAAAAAAAAAAAAAAAAAAAAGAATTGTAATAAATATTTAAAAATGAAATTGTAAAAATTATTTAAAAAATTAACTAAAACAAACACCGACACCGTCCACTCCCCCCCCCCCCCCCCCCTCCCCAAAAAAAAGAAAGCATGTGAAAAAATAAATAAATATATATAAATAGTAAAACTAATTTTAAAAAAAAAAGGAAATTGTAAAAAATTAATAATTGTAAAAAAGAAAACTACTGACACCGTCCACTGCCCTACTGATGCAAATCACCGCCAACCTCCTCCCCCCAAAAAAGAATTGTGGAAAAAAAATGTAAAAAATAAGAAGAAATTGTAAAAAAAAAGAAAAATATATTTGTAAAAAATGTATAAATAAAAAAATAAACTACTGACACCGTCCAGAGCACCCTTGAACTTTGCACTCTGCACACAGCGCACTCCTGAACTCTGCACACAGCGCACTCCTGAACTCTGCACTTTGTACACAGCGCACTCCCGAACTCTGCACTCTGTACATAGCACACCCCTGAACTCTGCACACAGTGCACTCCTGAACTCTGTACATAAAGCACTCCTGAACACTGTACATAACACACTCCTGAACTCTACACTTTGTACATAATGCACTCCTAAACTCTGCACTTTGTACACAGCGCACCCCTGAACTCTGCACACAGCGCACCCCTGAACTCTGCACAAAGCTCACCCGTGAACTCTGCACACAGCGCATCCCTGAACTCTGCACACAGCGCACTCTTGAACTTTGCACTCTGTACGTAGCACACCCCTGACCACAGAACTCTGCACACAGCGCACCCCTGAACTCTGCACTCTGTACACAGCGCACCCCTGAACTCTGCACTCTGTACACAGCGCACCCCTGAACTCTGCACTCTGTACACAGCGCACCCCTGAACTCTGCACTCTGTACACAGCGCACCCCTGAACTCTGCACTCTGTACACAGCGCACCCCTGAACTCTGCACTCTGTACACAGCGCACCCCTGAACTCTGCACTCTGTACACAGCGCACCCCTGAACTCTGCACTCTGTACACAGCGCACCCCTGAACTCTGCACTCTGTACACAGCGCACCCCTGAACTCTGCACTCTGTACATAATGCACTCCTGAACACTACATAACACACGCCTGAACTCTGCACTTTGTACACAACGCACTCCCGAACCCTGCACTCTGTACATAGCGCACCTTTGTGCTTCTTTGGTAAGAATAAAATACAACATATGCTTTGAAAAGTTTTTTTTTTCTTTATCTTATCTTCTTAACATTTGGTAGTCATATTTCCAAAAATTCTAAGAAGTATCTTTTATTTATCTCATGGACAAAATGTGAGAAAAAATAATATTAAATAATTTGAGAAAAACCTGGGTATAAAATAGTTTACCATTTGCTAATAAAAAAAAAAAAAAAAAACATTTCCACGGATTTAATTTTAAAAAGCCTCCAAAGATAAGGAGAAAAAAAAAAGACACAGAAGCTGTGGGAGAGTGTAGTCAGGTTTAGCAGACAATTTGATATAACATAGGAAAAGACGGTCACACGCAATGGAGTACTGACATGTGTGAGGTTGCTGAGCTCCCCCTAGTGGGGGATCAGACAACCTAGAGTAAAAAAAGCCTGCAGGGAATATGACTGTCCCTTCACAGAGAAAAGTCACACTCGATGATCCTACTCTCTGCCCCCTCTGGATACCGGTGTGTTCAGAGAGAAGTTGTTGAGCCCCAAAATTCCAAGTTTTGGGGCTCTATGACCTCTTACTGAAAAAAAGAAGTAAGCAAAAATTCCTCTACGGTGAGGGAATCCCTGCTTGCCATTAGAACCAGTGTCCCCATTGGAAGGTTTCCCCTCTATTCCTGTTCTAGTGACAAAAATTGGGGATTTTCTTTCACTTTCAATGATAATTGTAAACAGGACATACAGAGAGGGTGAATATTCCTAGCGGGGACACAGACCGCAATAAAAACCTGACAGGTGTTCTAACCCCTCTCCACTCTATGACACTACAAAAAAAAGTGCCCTTAGTTATACTAGTTATACTACTCAATGTTAAAAGCCTATCTCCCGGGGAAAGGAAAAATGTTCCCTTGTAGTCAGGCTGCTCCAACACTGCAAGGGTTAAATACTAGTTTAGGTCTAAGCCCCCCGTTCACACCGGAGCGACTTGTCCCGCAATTTGACCGGTCAAATCACATGACAAGTCCCACCCTATTGTCAGCAATGTTGCAGTGTCCAAATCGGTGCGACGCCAACTTTGTGGTGCCGCATCAATTTTAAAAAGTAGCTCCTGCACTACTTCTGGCAATATTGGGTGCGATTGCAAAGACATCTGTGCATGAAGCCGCACCGATGTCTTCCAAGTCGCACCTGAAGTTGCGCTGTGGCTTTGAAATCGTGCGATTTCAGATGAAGTCTCACGGTTTCAATGCCGCATTCCATGTGAACGAGGGCTAAGGGGTGCAAAAAGCACTGGTACTTAACTGATCCTCTGCACCACCAGCAGGCGGCGCTCTCCTCCCCTACAGTTCGGTAGTGGACTTTTCCAGTCCAGTGTAAGGCTATGGACTCTGCATTGTGAATGTTGTGAATGCAGCTTAACTGTCTGTTTTTGAACCCCCCCCCCCCCCCCCCCCCCCCACCACCACCACCACCACCACCACCACCACCACAAGTGTAAATTTAGCCTAAAATCGCTTTTTTGCAGCCTTAAGGTCTAGTTTCACATTTTTTATTCTGCCGAACAACTAAAACGTCAACTCTTTGAAAAAAAAAAAAGAAAAGCAAAGCGCATCAAAAAATTGTGTACAAAGACGCAAAACGCACTGCGAAAAACAGTTTAAAGACAAACTGCATATTTGTGTACGTGGCATTAGACCTAATAGATCATTTAACCCTTATGCCCCGTACACACGGTCAGACTTTGTTCGGACATTCCGACAACAAAATCCTAGGATTTTTTCTGACGGATGTTGGCTCAAACTTGTCTTGCATACACACGGTCACACAAAGTTGTCGGAAAATCCGATCGCTCTGAACGCGGTGACGTGAAACACGTACGTCGGGACTATAAACGGGGCAGTGGCCAATAGGTTTCGTCTCTTTATTTATTCTGAGCATGTGTGGCACTTTGTGCGTCGGATTTGTGTACACACGATCGGAATTTCCGACAACGGATTTTGTTGTCGGAAAATTTTATAGCCTGCTCTCAAACTTTGTGTGTCGGAAAACCCGATGGAAAATGTCCGATGAAGCCCACACACGGCCGGAATTTCCGACAAAACGCTCCGATCGGACATTTTCCATTGGAAAATCCGACTGTGTGTAAGGGGCATTAGAGTGCAGAATTCAGGGGGCACTGCAAGGAAGCCTTTTCCTTACTTGCAATGTTGTTTTAGCCCCTGTTCACACCGATGCGACTTGTCATGCGATTTGACAGTTCCAAATCACACGATAAGTCACACCCCATTGCCGGCAATACAACCGTTCAGTGATATGAAAAAGGTTCCTGCACTACTTTTTGCTGATTTCATTGCAACTTGCATAGACTTCTGTTAAAAGAAGTCGCAAACCGCAATTAAATCAGCAGTGCAATTTGATGTGCGGCTTTTTAAATTGCACTGAAGTAGAACGATTTCAAAGCCGCACTATTGTGAACGGGGGGCTTAAAGCGTTTGTTACCCCAACATTTCATATTCCTGATATGTGGCTGCTGTACCATGTAGTTGTATGAGAAAGTCTCCTGTTCTCTTTGTATTGCTTCCTTTGTGTGAAATCCCTGGTGTTCCTGCCAGTCCCTCTGCTTTCCTAATTAAAAACTGACCACACTAAGCAGGAGAGCACCCTGTGGTCAGTTCTCTAGCTATGCTGGGAACTCAGTCTACTCTCCTCCAATGGACAGACTTGTCCTGACACGCCTCTCCTGCACAGCCATCTACTGGGAAGCTCAGTGTGCTCTTGCTTCTCCTCCCCCCAGCTCTTATGCAGCTGAAAACCGAGGGAATGTGATCACTTATAAAAAAAAAAGATGAAAAAGGTATTTATAATGGTTTTTTTTTTTATATCCATACAAAAATGTTTTACCTTTCATTTCTATTTTAAAGCGGAGTTCCGCCTAATTTTTTTTTTTTTTTTAAGTCGGCAGCTACAAATACTGCAGCTGCTGACTTTTAAAATAAGGACACTTACCTGTCCAGGGCACCCGAAGCTGACCCGTCCCTCGGCTCTCGGGTGGAGGCGGAGCCATCTTCGGTAAGGGAATCAGGAAGTGAAGCCTTGCGGCTTCACTTCCTGGTTCCCTACTGCGCATGCGCGATCCCACTGGTCCCTGCTGTCTTCTGGGACCTGTGTGTCTCCTAGAAGACAAGGGGGGGTGGGGGTGTAGAAGGCGGAGGGGAAGAGGATTCCGAAAAGCGGAAGTTCCATTTTTGGGTGGAGCTCTGCTTTAACCTGAATGGGTTGTCTTACAAGGTGATCGTTTACAATCACTTTAAACCTGCTTTGGAAATTCCCCACTTTAAGAAAACAGGATTCCCCGACACCACGTCATCCTCTCCTTTTTTTTTTTGCACATCATGGCAGTCACCTCTTTTGGGAGGGCCTAATTATTGTCAGTGTTGGCCCAGCTCCTCTGCCCCTCCCCTCTCTACATATTTTACATAGCAGCCTGGGAAGAGCTCATCCGTGTCGGTGAATGGTGGTGTCACCCTCTGCCTGCACTTTGTGACGCTGCTGGACAAATTTTCAAATCCGGTAAAACATTTGCAACACATCACCCTTTCTATATAAATCTCCATGATTAGAGTCCTGCTTCCGTTTTCTTGGCCCGAAACTTTATGGAAGATTCTTTTCCTTGTATTGCATGCAAGAACAAAAAGGCAGCAGAAGTAAACCGCATTGGACTTTACATATTTATGACGAGTTGTGAGTCTCGCCTGCAGTTCTCCGCTAAATACCAGCGAGTAGGATTTGTTGAGTATTTAATCTTCAGGAATAGAAGGTGCAGTTTGGAGATAACCGATATTACGATATTCTGATATTCACTCCCATTGGGGATCCAGCAAGACGGGATGGGTGGGGGGGTCGCTCTCTACAAGGGGGTGGACATCACACGTCTCTCGCCCACAGCAGTCATTTCATTACAAATCATTCTTCCTGGGCAGGATTGGAAGTAAATCTAGCTGGACTTTTTTTTTCTTTTAAAGCATATCCATGTTAAGTGTAAAATTAAATACCAACAAAAACTTTTTGGATAAAGTTTGGAACTTCCTGACACTACTTGGGCTGATGCACCAACAGTCCCCTGGACCAATGACATCCCGGGGCTGCTCTCAACATGAATGTCGTCACCTGCAGAAACGTCCCCCTATACCCCTTAGGCCCCATTCACACGTCACAATTCGGAATTCCAAAACTAGTGGCAATCGGTGCAAAATACGTGATTCACTTTGGGGGGCCACTAGCCTTCAATGACACCCCAAATGCGATGCGATTCTGTCGTGATTGTTGCACGGCAAACTGCGCCTTTAAAAATTGCACAAAGCACCCTGCCCCGAAAAGCAGCAGCTTCTTTTCGAGGTGACCTATGCGCATGGGGTAGCCCATTCAAGTGAATAGGCTGGCCCTGTGTGACACACAGAATCGCGTGACGATTGTGCTTTAAAAATCGCGTAGCGGGAACGAGTGATATGTGAATGGGGCCTTACTGGTAATGTGTATTTCTGTAATAGAAATTGCAGAACCTGCGTGTACATGTGTTCATTTTGTGCAAATGGGCGCAAATTCTAATACTATTAGGCTATTTCCTCTACAGGTCAAATGTTGTTCATACAGAATAGAGCAGCCTTTCTCAACCAGGGTTCCTCCAGACGTTGCTTGGGGTTCCTTAAGCCAGTGGTTCTCAACCCTGTCCTCAAGTACCCCCAACAGGCCATGTTTGCAGGTTTTCCTTTATTTTGCACAGGTGCTTTAAATCAGAATCAATGGCTTGGTATTTTGCACAGCTATTTTATCTAAGAGAAATTCCCAAAACATGGCCTGTTGGGGGTACTTGAGGACAGGGTTGAGAACCACTGTCTTAAGCAAGGAGCAATTTCTGCCTCTCAGATAAGTTCCCACAGTTCTGACAACCAAGCTTTTTCTAGATTTGACACTTGTCACTTTGCATTTTTAATCAGTGGATTTTGCTAACACATGCTCTATAATTTAGATAATATAAGGATTGAGTTTGCTTATTGTATGGGATTATAATTGTTTGCAATTCAAATAAGGATTTATCACCTTATAATATTTATTAATTTTTGGTCAATTCACATTTTCTATTTTTTATATTTTATATTTTATTTTTTATCTACTATTTATGTAGGATTGTATCACGCACTAAAGCACCTGTCATTTTAAAACACTCACACTTACACTCTCTGTTTTGTACACAGCGCCATCCCCTATATTTTGACTTTAACCTCCTTGGTTTATCACTGAGGTGTTCCCTACTTACATAGGGGGGCAGCAGTGTTTTAATAGTCTTAAGCGCGGACCCATTGATAGATTAGTAAGTTCCCACAAAGTCTAACACTATTAGGCTATTTCCTCTACAGGTCAAATGTTCATACAGAATATAGCAGCCTTTCTCAACCAGGGTTCCTCCAGAGGTTGCTCGGGGTTCCTTAAGCAAGAAACAATTTCTGCCTCTCAGATAAGTTCCCACAAAGTATAATACTATTAGGCCTCATTCACACGAGGCGGACTCCGTTTCCATGGAGCCCGTCTCGGTCCGCCGGCTCAGCGGGAGATCTCTCTGCTCACTGAGCGGGGAGGGGCTTGTCAGGCGCCGCTGCTGCCTATGAAGGGATCGGATGAAAATGGACACCATGTCCGTTTTCATCAGATCTCACCCGATCCGATCCGCCAGCGACGGATCTGGACGTAGAGCCATCCGTCTGCTTTTTGTGGATCGGACCGGGTTGGATGTCAGCGGACATGTCTCCGCTGGCATCAGTCGCTCCATAGGCTAACATGGAGCGCCCGTTCAGGTCCGCCGTCAAAACTGACAGGCGGACCTGAACGGTCTGATCGTGTGAAAGGGGCCTTGGGCTATTTCCTCTACAGGTCGAATGTTGTTCATACAGAATAGAGCAGCCTTTCTCAACCAGGGTTCCTCCAGAGGTTGCTAGGGTTTACTTAAAGTGGGAGTCCAGCGACCAAACTTTTTTTTTTTATAGGTCATTGAGACACTTTGCTAACCCCAAAATAATACTCAGTTTGGGTGTAATATTTCCGCCTCTGTCTGTTTTCGTACTGAAGAATAACTTTAAAAATGTGATGCTGGCTGTTTCCATCTTCGCTTGGGCATGGGAAGCCCACAAGCACTGATTTCTGGGATGCGGTGAATGCTGTTCATTCACAGCTTGTTCACAAGCATGATCATTGTTCCTGCACTGAATCTTGGGAAGCCTGACACTAAGCTCCCAGGAGACACCGGGGAAAGGCAATAAACACGCCTACTCCCATGGGAGAGACAGGAAGTGCCACAATAAAGTACAATATAAAGGTAATTACAGCGATAAAAAAAAATTTCGTGCAGCATTTGAACATCTATGCAATTAACTGAAGGGGGTAAGATTAAGTTAAAAATTTGAGTGGAACCCCGCTTTAAGCAAGCCGTAACTTCTGCCTATCAGATAAGTTTCCACTGATATCAATGATCTTTTTAGCTATCTGTAAGAAGGGAATTCTTCCCACTGACCACAATTATAAGGATCATTCTTTCCAGTAGCCAACACACTAATGTACTGTAAGCTGTAGATATAGTAATTATTAGGACGGGTTCCATCAGAACCAGAAAGTTATTTCAAGGATTTATCCTTGTTACAAAGGTTGAGAAAGGCTGGAATAGAGTGAATCAGAAAAATTCCACATTATGGAAACAAGATGGAGGTGGTGATCATAGGAAATAAATACTGGTACTTATTTCATATGATCATCAGATCCATCTATTTTATTTTTTATTTTTTTTTGAGAATTACACAGTCTGTATGTAACTTGAGACTAACAATATTTAGATCCGCTCTCCCTGGAGTGATGGCATCCATAGTCATTCCCCCTTCACTCCTGTTGAGCGAAGGAAAGATGGGAGAGGGGGCTCCATCTAGTGGCCTCAAAGTATTATTTCCCAAACCACTCTATGCTTTATGAATTAATCACATTTGAACTGCAGAGGAAATAGAGCAGGGGTCTCCAAATTTTCTAAACAAGGGACCAGTTTATTGTTCTTCAGGTTTTAGGGGGGCCGGACTGTGACCATCAGGAGTGGGAATTTCCCTGGCATCAGTGGGAGTAAACATCACCACATTTGGTATTGGGGGAGTAATAGTGCCCCATCATTGGTATCATTGGGAGGAATAGTGCCCCCTTGTTGGTATCAGTGGGAGGAATAGTGCCCCCATTGTTGGTATCAGTGGAAGGAATAGTGCTCCATCATTGGTGTCACTGAGAGGAATAGTGCCCCCTTGTTGGTATCAGTGGGAGGAATAGTGTCCTATCTTTGGTATCACTGGGAGGAATAGTGCCCCCTTGTTGGTATCAGTGGGAGAAATAGTGCCCTATTGTTTGTATCACTGGGAGGAATAGTGCTACATTGTTGGTATCAGTGGGAGGAATAGTGCCCCCTTGTTGGTATCAGTGGGAGGAATAGTGTCCTATCTTTGGTATCACTGGGAGGAATAGTGCCCCCTTGTTGGTATCAGTGGGAGGAATAGTGCCCTATTGTTTGTATCACTGGGAGGAATAGTGCTACATTGTTGGTATCAGTGGGAGGAATAGTGCCCCATCATTGGTATCACTGGGAGGATTAATGCCCCCTTGTTGGTATCAGTGGGAGGAATAGTGCCCCATCATTGGTATCAGTGAGAGGAATAGTGCCCCGCCATTGGTATCAGTGGGAGGAATAGTGCCCCACCATTGGTATCAGTGGGAAGAATAGTGCCCCACCATTGGTATAAGTGGGAAGAATAGTGCCCCATCATTGGTATCAGCTGGAGGAATAGTGCCCCATCATTGGTATCAGTAGGAGGAATAGTGCCCCATTGTTGGCATCATTGGGAGGAATAGTGCAACCTCGTTGGTATCATTGGAAGGAATAGTGCCCCATCTTTGGTATCATTGGGAGGAATAGTGCCCCATATTTGGTATCATTGGAAGGAATAATAGCCCATCACTGGTATCATTGGGAGGAAGGATTGGGAGACCACTGAAATAGAGGAACATTTGATTTTGTTACCATTTGCACAGCAGGAATGTAAATGCAGTTTAGGGTGGGTTGACACTTATGTAAATTGGATGTGGGTGTTCCCGCATTCAATTCGCATGACAGGAGAGTGTGTCCGACTCGCAATGGAGCCGGTTCTCACAGCTCCGTGGCGGCCACGGTCCGCATTTGGAAAGGGTCCTGTGCGTCTTTGGTCCTGATCCAGTTGCGAATTCAGACAAAAATCCGGACCCGATTCGCACCTGAATTGGTGAACACAGAGACATTGGACCCCCTGCTGTGAATCGTGGCTGAGGCAAATGTAAACCCAGCCTAAAGGACAAATAGTTCTGCAATTCTCTTCTTTTTTTTTTTAATAGATACACTCCACCCACCCTGATTAACAATACCCACAGCCAATCTGCCTGGACTGATGGCATCCATGGTCACTTTCCTTCCCTGAGACTAGGCTAGTGAATGTAGTTGGGGGTAGAGTTATGGATGGCTTTGTAACTTATTGTTAGTCTTTTGAATTAAATTTGTTGGGTGAGTGGCAGCCAATGTAACGATTGGCAGAAAGGGGTAGCAGACACTGAGCGGTTTGTAAGGTGGATGAGTCTGGAAGCAGCATTCATGATGGACTGAAGAGGGGATAGTTTATTTAAAGGCAAGCCAATGAGGAGGGAGTTGCAGTAGTCGAGGCGAGAGATAACCAGGGAGTGAATCAGGAGCTTTGTCATTTCATTGGTTAGGAAGGGACGTAGTTTAGAGATGTTGCGGAGGTTAAGACGGCAAGCTTTGGAAAGGGGTGGGATGTGGGGCCGAAAGGAGAGTTCAGAGTCCAGGATAAGACCTTGCACCCTGTGGGGATGGGTGGATGGTTGTGCCATTGCTCTTGACAGAGAAGTCAGAGGAAGAGGCACATGGGGGAGGAAATATTATGAGCTTGGTTTTATTCAGGTTGAGTTTGAGGAAGTGGTGTGACATCCAGACAGATATGTCTGTTAGTAAGTTAGTGACATGTGAAGAGACCGATGGAGTGAGTTGAGGGGTGGAGAGATAGATTTGGGTGTCGTCAGCGTAGAAATTATATTGAAAGCCATGTGAGTCAATCAGCTGACCCAGGGAAGAGGTGTAGATTCAAAAAAAGGGAGGTCCAAGAACAGAACCTTGGGGGACTCCAACGGAGAAGGGAAGAGGAGAGGAGAAGGAGGTAGAATTGTAAGTGACACTGAACTTGCGTTGGGATAGATAGGATGAGAGCCAGTGAAGAGCACAGTCGCGGAGACCGAGGGAGTAAGGTTTTTTGAGGAGGAGGGGTTGGTCAACCATATTAAAGGCAGCCAAAAGGTCCTAAAGTGTGAGTACAGAATAGTGTCTGTTGGTTTTTGTGGTTAGTAGGTAATTTGTGAGTTTTAGAAGAGCAGTTTCTGTGGAATGTTGAGGGCGAAATCCAGACTGAAGGGGATCAAGAAGGTTATTCTTTAGGAGGTGGTCACTCAGTTGGTTGTAGACCAGGCATTCAAGGACTTTAGAGGAAAAGGGGAGCAAGTAGATAGGGCGTAGATTAAGATTGGTAGGGTCCAAGGACGACTTTTTAAGTAAGGGGGTGACCAGTGCTTGTTTAAGAGAGTTGGGGAAGATGTCAGAAGAGATTGAAGATGTGGGTTAGAGAGTGTAGGGTAGAGTCAGAGGGTGACCATAGTATTTGAGAGGGAATAGGGATAGGGTCCAGGGGACAGGTGCTTAGGTGGGTGTTAGAAAGGAGTTTAGCAACATCGTCATAGTAGCAGGTTTGAATAAGAGGAGTGTCAATTGTACCTGTTGACATGGAGTGTCAACTGGAGGAGATACCTGTAGAGTGAAGATTTAATCACAAATTGTATCAATCTTATATTTGAAGTGATTAGCAATCTCCTGGGCAGTGAGTGAGTTAGTGGGGGAGGCTGTGGAGGACGAAGTAAAGAGTTGAAGGTAGAGAAGAGTTGACGGAGACTGGAAGAGAAGGTGTTAATGAGAGTGGTAAAATAGGTCTGCTTGGCAGTGTGGAAGCAAGAATTGTATTTTTGGAGGGCAGATTTGTATTGGCTGAAGTCTTTGAGAAACCTAGTCTTATGCCACAGACGCTCAAGAGCACGGCTACGTTTTTTGAGATGTCTGGTGTCGTCTGTTTGCCAAGGTTGTAGGGGTCGAGCCCCGATTCTGTGTGTAGTGAGGGGAGCAAGCTCATCCAGGGTTGAGGACAGGGATTTATTGTAGACAGAAGTGGCTTGGTTGGGGCAGGACAGGGGTGAGATTTTGTCATAGAGGTGGTCAGTAGCACAATAGAGAAGAGAAGGGTTGAAGAAGAGAAGAGTTGAAGGTGGCGAAGGTTTCTATGGGTGATGGTTAGGCGATTGGAGGGAAAGGTGATGGAAGACACTGAGAAAGAGAAACTAATAAGGTGGTGATCAGAGAGAGGAAAAGGATTGTTGGAGAGGTTGCATGGAATGCATTGGTAGGAGAATACTGGGTCAAGGGTGTTGCCATCACATTACAACTAAAGTTCCCCCATCCTCCCTCCCAAACCCCCCACACAAAGCTGGTCTGCCCTGACCCCCCCTACCCCCCCCCCCCCCCCCCAGTGCATACGTACCTACTGCAATGATTACAGTATCCCACAATGTCTTGGATTTGCATTGGACACACCCATACAGTAGGAACTGTACTTTAAAGTGGTTGTAAACCCTCTCATATACTCAGTGAAGTGACTGGCCTCAGGTGATACACAGAGATGAAACAAATCCTCCTACATAAGTTTCACCTGTTTATCTGCAGTCTACTCTTCTCTACATCTGTTCCAAGTCCAGAATTTTTAAAGCTTGTCTGAGCTTTCAGAAAGCAGAGGGGGGAGAGCTGAAGTTACACTCTGCAGAGCTCATTGAGGGGAGCTCTGAGACCTGATTGGATGGAAGGGACTCGCCCTCTTCACACAGCACACAGGAACAGAGCTAAGGCTGTCAATTACAGGCTGTGTGCTGAAGATCCCTCCCCTGTTACCTTTTTTCTCTTGGTGTCAGGAAAACTTGCCAGAAGTGACTCATGCAGATAACAGAGGAACAAGGCAGCAGATAGAAATGGGCCTTAGGGCTCTGGCTTCAGATAAGTAAACACTACACAGGCATATGCTTTGTTCATATTTCATGTCTGAAATAACTTTAAATCACACTGGTTACTTTGCTGCCCAGGCACTGTTTTTATTTTTGTTGCTTTTTTGACATATAGAGAGGTGTTTCTGGACTTTTTTTTAATTAAGGGTTCACCTTGTAAAAAAAAAAAAAAAAAAAAAAACATTCGGTTCAAAATTTAAATGAAAGGCAAAACATTTGTGTGTAGATATAAAGAAAAACATTATAAATACCTTTTTTTCCCTCTTCCCATTCACATTTCCTCTGTTCTCAGCTGCATAAGAGCTGGGGGAGGAGAAGCAACAGCTCACTGAACTTTCCAGTGAATGACTGTGTGGAGGTAGGGCGCGTCAGAACAATTCTGACCATTGGAACAGAGCAGGCTGAGATCCCAGCACAGCTAGAGAACTGGCCATGCTGTGCTCTCCTGCTTAGTGGGGTCAGTTTTTTAATAGGAGGGACTGGCAGGGACACCAGGGATTTCACACAAAGGAAGCAATACAAAAAGTACAGGATACTTTCTCATACAAGTACATGGAACAGCAGGGACATATCAGGAATATGAAATGTTGGGGTAATAAACACTTTAAAGCGAAATTAAAGCTTAATTAAAAAAAAAAAATGTAAATAACAAACATGTTATACTTACCTGCTCTGTGTAATGGTTTTGCACAGAGCAACCCCAATCCACCTCTTCAACTGGGGTCCCCCGTTGGCGCTCCAGGTTTCTCTTTTTCTGCAAGTGCCCCCCCCCATGGAAAGCCGTTTTCCATGCGAGTGGGTGGCTCGACCCCGCCCCCCCCAGCTCACTCAGCACAGCATTTGATTGACAGCAGGGGGAGCCAATAGCCCCCCCCCTGCCATCAGTCTCCCCAGGGAGGAGAGAGACAGCGGTGGGAGCCAATGCTATCATGAGCATTGTAGGATCGGGCTCAGGTAAGTATAAGGCCCCTTTCACACGATCGGACTGTTTAGGTCCGCCTGTCAGTTTTGAC
Source organism: Lithobates clamitans (assembly GCA_037952925.1). Taxonomy (NCBI): domain Eukaryota; kingdom Metazoa; phylum Chordata; class Amphibia; order Anura; family Ranidae; genus Lithobates; species Lithobates clamitans. The sequence goes on along the minus strand of JBBGZY010000619.1, from coordinate 6,272,984 downwards.
GGCGGACCTGAAAGGGCGCTCCATGTTAGTCTATGGAGCGCCGGATGTCAGCGGAGACATGTCCGCTGACATCCGACCCGGTCCGATCTGCTGAAAAGCAGACGAATGGCTCTACGTCCAGGTCCGTCGGCAGGCGGATCGGATTGGGGGAGATCTGACGAAAACGGACACGCTGTCCGTTTTCGTCCGATCCCTCCATAGGCGGCAGCGGCGCCTGACAAGCCCCTCCACGCTAAGTGAGCAGAGGGGGACCTGTCATCCGCCGGCTCAGCGGAGATCAACGGACACATCTCCCGCTGAGCCGGCGGACCGAGGCGGACTCCATACAAACAGAGCCTGCCTCGTGTGAAAGGGGCCTAAGGGGGGCAGCGCAGCACGTTTTTTCACCTTCATGCATAGAATGCATGAAGGTAAAAAAAACTTGAGGTTTTAGAGCCACTTTAACATTTCCCCCCCCCCCCCTATTGGGTTTGGGATGGTAACATATGTTGCAGTGCTCTGTTCTATGGAGCCTTTTGTTCCATTTTGCTCCAAGCCTGGAAAGGACAATTGGAATGTGCAGTCAGCTAGACAATTCCCACATGTGGCTGTTTCCTAAAAATCTGGACTGACTCTCCCTTCAGTTCATTTGCCAACACCAAGAACAGCTACCAAAAATATTTGGAAGAAGAGTTAGTAATACGATTGGAAAAAGTCCGCTGTTACAACATATGTGTAATAGTATTGGACACAGCTGCATAATAATGCTACTGTTAAGCAATGTTCTATGAGAACTTTTATCAGGAGGGATTACCACTCCTTAAAGCCGTATTAAACACGAAAATACATTGTAGTATAGCAATCAGGGACAGCCAGTCCACAAGGGGCGCTGCCCCCGACCCCTACCATCATTCATCCAAAAATCAATTGCTCCATGTGTGTGGCCGTGCACTGTGACCAGAGCCTGAGGCCCCAATTGGCCTGTTTCATGTGGTCCTCGGGGCGCAGAGCACTGCACTCTGAACCCTCCCACCAGTGGCTGTCCGTCCATTAGGGGCACACAGGCGCCCCCCCCCCCCCCCCCCCATGCGTCCGCCTCCCTAATCTAAATGCAGGGCACCGGACATATGGTTTCCAATGGAGGTTTTTTTTTTGTGAAGCACGTGATTAGAGCCAGAGGTTCTAATAGGCTTCAAAAAAGGGTGGGCTCGGGGCACAGAGCACTGCGCCCTGAGCCCACCCAGTTGTGTGACAATAGCGAATGAATATTCGCTATTGTCACACTGATTCTCCTCCCGGCCAATCAGGAAGCGGGTCCTGAGACCTGTGTCCCGACTGGCTGAAAGAACAAGCAAGCCCAGGCCTAGGAAGAGGAGGGTTGGGATGGTATGGCAGCGGGCTCTGGAGCTGCTGGAGAGTTTCGCAGCCACTGGTAGAGAGCGGAGCTGTACGGAGGAGGAGCTGCCGCCATGCAGAGTATGGGCAGAGAGGAGTGACAGTCCATGGTGTGAGGTACTGACCCATTGGCTTCTGGCTTCCTGTCCAGGTGTCAGAAACCATGAATCAGACTGAGACAGAAGTGCAGTTAAATCTCAGTTGTTTAATAATAATAATAATAAAAAAAAGTAAACAGAGTAAACGTAGTCAAAACATAGCCAGAGTTCAGGAACTGGAACGGATAGTCAGACAAGCCAAAACGTCAGGAAGCCAGAGATGAGCGTAGTAGAACAGCAAGCAGGATCTGGAGCCAGAAGGAATGTCAGCTAAGCAAGTCTTTAACAGGAACACAGGAGAGCGTCTCTAAAGATGTGACTAAGGCGAAAGCAGAGATCATCTTGACTGGATGGCTTAAGTAGGCAGGACTGACGAGCAGGATATCAACAGGTGAGAGATGAGAGCTGGCAATTAGCCGACAACTGAGCGGCCAGCTTTGAGAAGGAAGGGCTGAGCGCAGCCCTGACACCCGGCCAATCAGGACAGGAGGCCAAAGACCCAAAACCCAGAAAGAAGACCATGTTAGCACAGAAGCCGCGGCGCCAGGCACCAGGGGAGCCGTGACCGCTGGAGGGCTCTGCCTGTAGGGTGAGTGCAGACCTGGAGGGGCCCAACCGCACCAGCCCCCCCCCCCAAAAATCCTCCAGCACCAGCCGCCACTGTTAGCAATCCTAAAATGTGGTGGATGCATTCGGTATTTTTTAGGCTTTTTTTCTTTATTTTCACCTGGTGATCTGGTTAGTAACACACTTCTTGTCTTAGGGCGGCTCCTCTATCTATGAAGGAGCAATGGAGTCATCCTTGCACAGCAGCATTGTCTGGAGAAGGTGGTGTTAGTTGGACCAGTAGATTTAGATGGTCTTTACATAAGTCACTAACAATTTAAAGCCGGATAATATTTTTTAAGCAGTTACAGAAACAGTTTTTCCTGTCCATATTAAATGGTTTGTCTCAACCCTCTAACTGACACTTTTTTTGGACAGCTTGTACAAAAGAACAACACGTTTCGAGGGTCAGATACCACACCTTCATCAGGGCTTAAACCAGCTGCTGATTGTTAGGGGGGCTATGTCTGGTCCCTGAAGCGCATTGCTTTTTGTACCCAATACATTTTTGGAATAAAACTTCATTTTGGACTCAAACATTTCTGTGTGGCGTTTCAATTACCATTGTCTTCACAACCCGGGGAGATTGTGGTAATCTCCCAGTGCTTAGAAGTTCCTTACCTAACATCCAAAAAAAAATTCCAGAAAACAGGCGCTAGGGAATACTATTGTATAATGTGTTGTCCAAACTTCCAGTGCTGTATAACCGTACCACAGTATACACTATATTGTAAAAAGTATTGGGACGCCTGCCTTTACACACACATGAACTTTAATGGCATCCCAGTCTTAGTCCGTAGGGTTCAATATTGAGTTGGCCCACCCTTTGCAGCTATAACAGCTTCAACTCTTCTGGGAAGGCTGTCCACAAGGTTTAGGAGTGTGTCTATGGGAATGTTTGACCATTCTTCCAGAAGCGCATTTATGAGGCCAGGTACTGATGTTGGCTCGCAGTCCTTGCTCTAATTCATCCCAAAGGTGTTCTATAAAGTTAAGGTCAGGTCTCTGTGCGGGCCAGTCAAGTTCCTCCACACCAAACTCGCTCATCCATGTCTTTATGGACCTTGCTTTGTCCACTGCTCTGCAGTCATGTTGGTACAGGAAGGGGTCATCCCCAAACTGTTCCCACAAAGTTGGGAGCATGAAATTGTCCAAAATGTCTTGGTATGCTGACACCTTAAGAGTTCCCTTCACTGGAACTAAGGGGCCAAACCCAACCCCTGAAAAACAACCCCACACCATAATCCCCCCTGCACCAAAAGATTTGGACCAGTGCACAAAGCAAGGTTCATAAAAGACATGGATGAGCGAGTTTGGGGTGGAGGAACTTGACTGGCCTGCCCAGAGTCCTGACCTCAACCTGATAGAACACCTTTGGGAGGAATTAGAGCAGAGACTGCGAGCCAGGCCTTCTCATCCAACATTAGGACCTGACCTCACAAATGTGCTTCTGGAAGAGTGGTCAAACATTCCCATAGACACACTCCTAAACCTAGTGGACAACCTTTCCAGAAGAGTTGAAGCTGTTATAGCTGCAAAGGGTGGGCCAACTCAATATTGAACCCTACAGACTATGCCATCAAAGTTCATGTGCGTTCCAATACTTTTGACAATATAGTGTATGTTAAAACATGAAAGAATTTACTCAAAGGATAGAACGGACTATTCAGATGACAATGATAAAAAAGGATGGCCACAATTGTCAATCAGCATTGCTTATAGCGCCCATCGGACACGGACATCACCGCTGTAATATCTTACTCTGTCCTGGGATGGTAACCCAGGGCTGCAAGGACAGTAAAGGACCATCTGTGCTGGGTTGCTCCAGGCTTTAAAACCATGGTGGTGTGGGGGGGGGGAGCCGGATGACATAAGAACGGATAGATGTCGCTGTGTCCTCCAGCTCACCTCATCCTGCTGACATGAATGTTACTTTAGGACTTCTAGGTCCTTTAGCCTCCCATTGAGCAACAGTCAAGTAATGCCTTTACCATATCTTCATCCTGGATGTGACAACACCAGTACTTTTAGTGCAGCTTTAAATAGACCCTTTACATTTTTACTACAAAAAATCCTAACCTGCCTGGCTCTAACCACATATATTACACTCTAATAAGGAAATTGAAACAAGCTGAAATGTCCAGATCCCCAGCAATGATGACCTGTGCTTGCCTAACGGTGGTGCTGCACCATCTATCTCTGTGGATCATGGGTGCTCAACCTGTGCCCTCCCCCAGCTGTTGTAGAACTACAAGTCCCATGATGCATTACAAGGCTGACAGTTACAAGCATGACTCCCAAAGGCTGAGGCACTATGAGACTTGTAGTTCCGCGAAAGTTGGAGGGCCACAGGTTGAGCACCCATGCTGTAGAGCCAAGTGCTCAGGTGGCTTTTCCCAAGGTTTTCTTGAGAGTCTGAAGGACCTCTGTAAGGGACTCCTGTGACAAACGCGACATAATTGTTATTAATTAGCTTTTGTTATCCGGAGCAAACTTCACTTTTTTCTCATGAAACTGATTTGTCCAGGGATCCTCCTGCAATACCAACTAACATGGAATGTAAAATCTTCTTTATAAACCACTTACAACTTCGATAGTTCTCTACACCGACCAGCCATAACTTTATAAGCACCCACCTAATTTTGAGCAGGTCCCCCTTTTGTGGAAGCAAGAAGGCTTTAAGGCTTTGAGTTGGGAAAATAATTTCCCATATATTGCTCCCGATATTTACCGTATTTATCGGCGTATAACGCGCGCCGGCGTATGACACGCACCCCAATTTAAGAGGGAAGTTTCAGGAAAAAAAAAAGTTTTTAAAAAATAAACCACTTTGAATCAAAATTATGGTCAGTGAGCATCAATGCAGCCTGATTAGTGCCCATCTGCAGCTTTAGTGCAGCCTGATCTGTGCCCATCTGCAGCTTTGGTGCAGCCTGATCTGTGCCCATCTGCAGCTTTGGTGCAGCCTGATCTGTGCCCATCTGCAGCTTTAGTGCAGCCTGATCTGTGCCCATCTGCAGCTTTAGTGCAGCCTGATCTGTGCCCATCTGCAGCTTTAGTGCAGCCTGATCTGTGCCCATCTGCAGCTTTAGTGCAGCCTTATCTGTGCCCATCTGCAGCTTTGGTGCAGCCTGATCTGTGCCCATCTGCAGCTTTAGTGCAGCCTGATCTGTGCCCATCTGCAGCTTTGGTGCAGCCTGATCTGTGCCCATCTGCAGCCTAATCAGTACCCACCTGCAGCATTGCTCCTCACTGCAGCTTGATCAGTGTCCATCTGCATCCTTGCCGAGGGGAAGGAGGGGATGAGTGCTGCCGAAATAGAGCCGGATCTCCTGTGTACTCGGCTCGGCCTCATGCCCAGTCCGACCCCTTGGCCCGGATCCTATGATGGACATAACGCCGGTCCAATGCCGGGACGTCAATTCTAGGAGATGCCCAGGGGGCGGGACTGAGCGTGACTGCGAGCCGAGCCGAAAACACAGGAGATCCTTCCCATCGGTGGCAGCCTATATCGGCGTATAACACACACACACGATTTTCCCCCTATTTTTAGGGGGAAAAAAGTGCGTGTTATATGCCGATAAATATGGTAACTCACCAGTGCGGTATTGTCACTATAGCAGTGGTCATCAACCCTGTCCTCGGGGCCCACTAGCAGGCCAGGTTTTATGTATTACCTTGGGGAGATGCAGACTAGAATACTGCAATCACTGAGCAACAAATGATATAACCTGTGTTATTTAATTTATTTTATATCAAAAATTGCCTCCAATTAAAAAATAGAGGGTATCTAAGACACCCAGACTAGGAAAACACTTAATTCCACATTAACAGTGTGATAGCGTTGTTGCATGGACTCCACTAGACAAAGCATCACACTGCCTCCGCTGGATTACCTTTTTCTATTTCTCCGTGGTCCGGTTCTGATGCTCATGTGCCCATTGTAGGTGCTTTTGGCTGTGGACATGGGTCAGTGTGGGCAACCTGACTGGTTTTGGGCTACACAGTCCCTTATGCAACAAACTGCAATGCATTGTTTGTTCTGACACCTTTCTATCAGAACCAACATTAACATTTTTTAGCAATTTGAGCTACAGTAGCTTTTCTATGCGACTGGATCACACACACCAGCCTCATGTTCATCAATGAGCCTTGGCCACCCATGATCCTGATGCCGGTTCACCGGTTTTCCTTCCTTGGACTACTTTTGGTCAGTCCTGACCATTACAGACCAGGGACATCCCACAGGAGCTGCAGTTTTGGAGTTGCCCTGGCCCATTTGTCTAGTCATTCCAAGTTTCTCAAATCCTTACACATGCCCATTTTTCTGTTTTTAACACACGAACTTCAGGGACAACATGTTCACTTGCTAGATCCCACCCACTTTGAGGTGCCATTGTAACAAGATAATCAATGTTACCCACTTTACCTGTCAGTGGGCATATTATTATGGGTGATCCGTGTGTGGGGAGGTGCAGCGTACTGTGGTGGCAGTAAATACTCAGAGTCCAGTTGCCGAGAACAGAACTTGTATTAAAGTAAATGTTCAGCAGTTTACAACAAGCCCAGCGGGAAGGTGCCCAAACCTGGAACACTCACAGAATGCAGCAGCAGTGTGTAGCAGAGCAGGTCTAGTCGTGCCAACTGTCTTGAGGGGAGAAATACGGCCTGGCTGGTCCATACCCAAATAGGGAGGTGTCCAGGAAGGATGGCATGTCCCTATCCTTTCCCTACTCATCTGGAAGCTCTTCCTGCCACTAGTCACTGTCCTTGTCAGACGGGTGACCTGTCCCTACCAGTGGCGGCTGGTGGTTTTTTGTTTGGGGAGGCAGCAAACAACCCCCCCCCCGCAGCACCTCAAACCCCCCCTCGCTGTCTGCTGATCCACCGGCGCTTACCCCATCTAGGCGGCGGGCACATCGGGCATCAGCAGGGATCGGGCATCGGTGGGACATTGGGGATCATCAGGCACATCGGGCATCGGGGCTGGGCTGAAAGGGGCCGGACGCATGAATAGGAGGTAGCGGCCGGGGATCTTAAAGCATTAATTAGGATGTGGCAGCCGTGGATAGATGGGGAGGTGCCTGGGCGCCCCTAATGGACGGGCCGCCACAGGTCCCTACACTACCCACATTCGGAATGCGCGCCAGACCTGGGAACCAGGGCCTTAAATAGGCTCTGACTGACCCAAGATGATTGCCAAAGTCACATGGGATGGCAGCATCCAATCAGATTACTTCCCCAGTGACTCAAGAAATCATAGAAGAACCATGTTCCTGTTGACTTCCTCTCCAACTGCCATGTCACTGTGGACGAGCGCCACCTACAGTGGAGAAAGTACACTGCACCCGCCTACACGTGTATACTCATTCTCACCACTAAAGGAACTTACATTTCATACACAGACCTTTTGGGTGGAAACCAAATAACCTACCAATATGTTTTTGGAGAGCAGGACCAGTAAGAAACCTACACTTGTAGTTGGGTATCTATAAAATGTTTAACTAAAAACATCTGGTGAATACAGGATTTAACTAATTCAAGACCGCGGTCCTTACTACTGAGTCACCATGCTGCTTGCCTCTGATTGGTGCCTATGGGCAATACATACAGTTCGTATTCAACGCAGTAAATATAGCTTATTACAGAGCTCACTGGCTGATGACTGAAAATCTTGACTCTCCTTGACAAAGCTCAGGAGACATCGCAGCCCAATACTGTTGCATAGTTATGATGGATGTCAGGTCGGCTGACAAACTGAATGATTATGATTCATGTATTGTCGCTAAGCTATCGCTTGTTATTTCCTTTACATAGGTCGGGGAAGTAATGTGCTTGATTGAGAGCAGGTAATATGATTTGTGCTGAGAGAGGAAAAGAGGAACGCTTAATATCTTTGTCCTCGTATCAGCGGCGACCTCCATCATCTTGCATTCATTTACGTAGCTCTGATTCTTCCCAGTGCTAGGACGTTTGAGATAAAGACATAATGACTGTGAGTTATAGACAGTGACAGATCATTAGGCCACTGATCTTTCCTTGCACAGTCAGGATTATCAATAAGGTAACATGCAGGGTCCGTATCCTTAAACTTCCAATCAGAATTAATCATTCACTTATCTGATTTTGGTCAACTGAAATCTAGTTGCTGACTGTTCTATTTACCAAATCATTGCTTGTTTTCAAAGGTTTGTTGACCAAGTCTATATAACAAAAATGCCGTGTACACACGATCGGACTTCTTGTTGGAAAAAGATATGATGGCTTTTCCGACGGGATTCCGCTCAAGCTTGCCTTGAACATGGTGACATACAACACTGCAACGAGCCGAGAAAATGAAGTTCAATGCTTCCGAGCATGCGTAGGGATTTTGCGCGTCGGAATTGCCACAGACGATCACATTTTCGGATAGGAACTTTTTCCGACCGAAAAATGAAGAACATGCTCTCAATCTTTTGCTGGATGGAATTCGGCCAGCAAAAGACCGATGGAGCATACACACGGTCGCATTTGCCGACCAAAAGCTCTCATCGGTCTTTTGCTGGCCGAAATTCCGATCGTGTGTACGCGGCAAAAGAGTTATCAAGAATGGCGCAGGTAGGGATACAGCTAACCTACAACATAATTATGCATGTGAATGTGCTGTAGGGGTGTAGGATCATACTAAAAAAATCTATAGGTCCAAAAGGTAACAGTGGCCCCTCAATGAAACTCTGCAATATATAAAGGAAGCAGCAGAGGTCGCCAACTAAGTGCAGTATATACAGTGCCTTGAAAAATTATTCATACCCCTTGAAATTTTCCACATTTTGTCATGGTACAACCAAAAACGTAAATGTATTTTACTGGGATTTTATGAGATAGACCAACACAAAGTGGCACATAATTGTGAAGTGGAAGGACACAGCATACATGTGGAAGAAGGTGCTTTGGTCAGATGATGCCAGAATTGAACTTTTTGGCCTAAAAGCCAAATGCTATGTGTGGGGGGAAAAGCCAAATGCTATGTGTGGGGGGAAAACTAACATCACCCTGAACACACCATCCCCACCGTGAAACGTGGTGGTGGCAGCATCATGTTGTGGGGATGCTTTTCTTCAGCATCGACAGGGAAGCTGGTCAGAGTTGATGGGAAGATGGATGGAGCCAAATACAGGGCAATCTTAGAGTCTGCAAAAGACTTGAGACTGGGATGGAGGTTCACCTTCCAGCAGGGCAACAACCCTAAACATACAGCCAGAGGCTGAGCTACAGTGAAATGGTTTAGATCAAAGCATATTCATGTGTTAGAATGGCCCAGTCAAAGTCCAGACCTAAATCCAATTGAGAATCTGTGGCAAGACTTGACAATTGCTGTTCACAGACTCTCTCCATCCAATCTGACAGCTTGAGCTATTTTGCAAAGAAGAATGGGCAAAAATGCCCCTCTCTAGATGGGCAAAGCTGGTAGAGACATCCCCAAAAAGACTTGCAGCTGTAGTTGCAGCAAAAGGTGGTTCTACAAAGTATTGACTCATTTTCCTTCCACTTCACAATTATGTGCCACTTTGTGTTGATCTATCACATAAAATCCCAATAAAATATATTTACGTTTTTGGTTGTAACATTACAAAATGTGGAAGATTTCAAGGGGTATGAATATTTTTTAAAGGCACTGTAGGAGAAAATGCGTGGGCTGAAATCTTCATTTGCGTTATGACAAATGTAGCTTCTGCCAGAAATCCAATCAGATCTTGTAAAAGATGAAGGCTAATGTGAACGAATGGGAGGCAACAGTACCTGGATGTGGCTGAAAATAGTTTTTTAATGCCTCTGAATTTACTGTAACAAGTAGAAGAAGACCCTGAACCTGGTAGAAGTAAATACTAAATGAAGTAGAAGTTCTCCTGAGTGTGGTAGAAGTACCCCCTGTGTATGTTGGAAGTACCCACTCAGCCTCTTAAGCCTGGGTTCACACATGTGTGGTGCGAATTGAAGCTCAGGTTTCACTGGGGAGATAAAAATCTCCTGTTCAAAGGCTCATCTGTGTTTTAGCTCTGGTGTCTTGTCGAATACTGTCCCCCATCGGATAGTGTCTGCCCTGTACTGCGCAGGCGCAGTACGGAGGACAAACGAGACGCCGAAAGTCTCCAAAGTTCAACAGCTGATCATCAGCTGTACACGGCGCCTGCGCATTTATTCTGCCCTGTGTCCAGGTTAATTCCCCACTATCCAAGTGGACATAGAGTTAGAATAATTAGATGCCGAGTGCAGCGAGGCCGTGCCCGAAGCGTGGCGAGCGAAGCGAGCCCGCAAGGGGCCCTCTTACAAAGCCTTCACTATTAAGTGCCCAAGCGCCGTGTACAGCTGATGGTCAGCTGATCAACTTCGGACACTTTGGGCATCTCCTTCTCCTCCGTACTGAGCAAGCGCAGCGCCTGCGCAGTACGGGGCGGACACTATCCGATACGAGGACACTTCTCGTCAGAACACCGGATCAGTGAGCAGGGAGAGGGGGAGGGAGAGGGGGAGGTGTAGTGAGGAGGAGAAAATCCATTTTCAGAACGCAATGCATCTGCAAAGCAGATGCGTTCCCATAGAAGATAAGGGGCTCGTAATTCGCACCGCAATGCCCAGAAAACGCACACGTTTTTTGTGCAATGCACAGTGCAAATGCAACGCACATATGTGAACCAGATGCATTCATATGAATGTATTTTAAAATGTCCTGCGAATTAGATGCGGTGTAAGCTGCATCTAATTCGCATAGGTGTGAACGGGGGCTAAAAGTAAGCCCTGTACATGCTAGACGTACCATACGAGCCTGGTAGAAGTACCCCCTGTGTATTTGGAAGTAGCCTCTGAGCCTCTTAAAAGTAACCAATATGCACGCTAGAAGTACCATCTGAGCTTTGTAGAAGTACCCCCGTGTATGCTGGAAGTGCCCCCTGATCCTGGTAGAAGTGTTGGATTGGGGCACGGAGGTGCTTGGTGTAATTCCCAAAATTGGCCACTAAATATCGCCATAATTGGGGCTGAAACCCTTGAAGTGAAGAGTAGGCATTTTAAGTGCCGTGCCATAGTAGCAGCTAGAAGCCCCCAGAGAAGTTAATAGGGTGTACCATAGATTGCTAGAAAAGTGCCAGCTCTGCCAGTGTGGGGCTTCTTGGGTAAAAGGGGATCTTTGTCTGGCAGGAGTCCACCTTGTCATCAGTTAGTTATGGGAAGCACTGCAAAGACCAAGGCAGCAAAGATATCATCTTTCAGGATCTAGCTTCTCGGTGCTTCCCCTTAGGGAGAAGTAAGGTAGGAAAAGTGCAGGAATTATGGGACCACTCACATCCCTTGAGTATGGCTAGAATGTTTGACTCAGGCAAACCCCTATAGGTAATTCTGCTGTTTATTTATTTTATTTTATTTATTTATTTATTTCAGGTACTTATATAGCGCCGTCAATTTACGCAGCGCTTTACATATACATTGTACATTCACATCAGTCCCTACCCTCAAGGAGCTTACAATCTAAGGTCCCTAACTCACATTCATACATATATACTAGAGACAATTTAGACAGGATCTAATTAACCTACCAGCATGTCTTTGGAGTGTGGGGGGAAACCGGAGTACCCGGAGGAAACCTAGGCACAGGGAGAACATTCAAACTCCAGGCAGGTAGTGTCGTGGTTGGGATTCGAACTAGCGACCCTTCTTACTGCTAGGCAAAAGTGCTACCCACTACACCACTGTGCTGCCCTAGCTGTTATCTGTTTGTAACTGAAGGATTGTGCCATCACCATTTGGGATGATTGAAAGCGAATAATTATGCAATGTATTCCAGTAAAAGAGGTAAAAGGCTGTCGATATTTGGACTTTTACTTTTCCTAACCTCAGGAAGGTCTTCTGGAAAACAAAACTGTCTTGCGGGGTGGAATGTGGCCAGGCCTGTCCGTTCCCAAATTGGAAGGTTTTTCAGGAAGGATGGCGCGTCCCTATCCTTCCCTTACTCATCTGGAACCTTTCCCTAATGATAATCACTGTCCCCGTCAGAGGAGGGCCCTGTTCCTACACTACCGATATGTGAAATGCATGGCAGGCCTGGGACCCAGGGCCTTAAATATTCTTTGTCTGACCCAAGATGGCAGCCAGAGTCACATAGGGTGGCAGCATTCAACCAGATCGCTTCCCAAGTGACCCAAGAAACCATGTTCCTCTTGACTTCCCCTCCAACTACGATGCTGCTGTGGTCAAGCACCACCTACAGTGGTGAAAATAGACTGCATGTGCCTACAGGTTGGGGAATCCTGGTGTAAGCTTAAAAGCAAGAGCAACTAACATAACCGATCGCTGCCATGACCATCATCACTATATTATCTACACATTCAGGCCGGACCTATCCATTTATCGTGTTAGGCACTCGTGTTACTTATTACTAACCTATGTTTATTCTTTCTGCGTCACGGACTGTTCATTTATCAGCTATATTTGCATGCAATCACCCTGGAGTCACACATTAGTCCGCCAGTAATACAAAATACAGAAAAATACATCTGAAAATCTGCTATAACAATATTGATGACCACATTAGTAATTCATTTTATGGAGCAAACATTGTGTGGCCCTTCCAGCTGTGTCAACAAATCTCGGAGCTGCGTGTCACGGAATAAAATCCATATTTTACACTTTCATCATGAATATGTGTCCTTTTCCTACACAGCGCATAAGTAATGCTAACAATCTGTATAATAAATATGGAGATTTATATGTATACATATGGCAAGATAGATATTGGGATAGATAGATAGATAGATAGATAGATAGATAGATAGATAGATAGATAGATAGATAGATAGATAGATAGATAGATAGATAGATAGATAGATAGATAGATAGATAGATATCCTACTTCTATCTATCTACATTATATTACCAAATGTATTGGGACATCCCTCCAAATCATTGGATTTAGGTGTTCCAATCACCTCCATGGCCACAGGTGTATAAAATCAAGCACCTAGGCATGCAGATGGCTTCTACAAACATTTGTGAAAGAATAAGTCGCTCTTAGGAGCTCGGTGAATTCAAGTGTGGTACCTTGATAGGTTGTCACCTGTGCAATAAGTCCAAACCCGTGAAATGTCCCTGCTACTAAATATTCCACGGTCAACTGTGGTATTATAACAAAGTGGAAGCAATTCAGCTACAAAGTGGTAGGCCACATAAAATCACAGAGCAGGGTCAGCGCATGCTGAAGCTCACAGTGCGCAGAAGTCGCCAACTGTCTGCAGAGTCAATAGCTACAGACCTCCAAACCTCATGTGGCCTTCAGATTAGCACAACAACAATGCATAGAGAGCTTCATGGAAGGGGTTTCCCTGGTAGAGTTGCCACCTCATCCCTTTAAACCCGAACACCTTTGAATTACACAGGTTCTGAGGCTAAATAAATGCAGATAAGGCACCAAGTGAGTTTAATTACCACCTTAATCAGCCACAGAACCCGTGTAATTCATATGTGTTCGGGTTTAAAGGGATGAGGTGGCAACCATATTCCCTGGCCAAACAGCTGCATCCGAACCTTACATCACCAAGTGCAATGCAAAGCGTTGGATGCAGTGGTGTAAAGCACACCGGCACTGGACTCTAGAGCAGTGGAGATGTGTTCTCTGGAGTGGTGAATCTCGCTTCACTGTCTGGCAATCCGATAGATGTGTCTGGATTTATTGGTTTTGCCAGAACGGTAGTTGCCTGACTGCATTGTGCCGAGTGTAAAATTTGGTGGAGGGGGGTTATGGTGTGGGGGTTGTTTTTCAGGGCTTGGGCTTGGCCCCTTAGTACCAGTGAAGGGAATTCTTAAGGCGTCAGCATAGCAAAACATTTTGGACAATTTCATGCTCCCAACTTTTGGGGAACAGTTTGGGGATGGCCTCTTCCTGTTCCAACATGACTGCGCACCAGTGCACAAAGCAAGATCCATAAAGACATGGATGAGCGAGTTTGGGGTGGAGGAACTTGACTGGCCTGCACAGAGTTGTGACCTCAACCCGACAGAACACCTTTGGGATGAATTAGTGCGGAGACTGCAAGTCACGCCTTCTTGTCCAACATCAGTGCCTGACCTCACAAATGCACTTCTGGAAGAATGGTCAAACATTCCCATAGACACACTCCTAAACCTTGTGAACAGCCTTCCCAGAAGAGTTGAAGCTGTTATAGCTGCAAAGGGTGGGCCAACTCAATATTGAACCCAATGGACTAAGACTGGGATGCCATTAAAGTTAAAGTGATTGTAAAGGATCATTTTTCATTTTTTTAAAATAACAAACATGTCATACTTACCTCCACTGTGCAGATCGTTTTGCACAGAGTGGCGCCGAACATCCTCTTCTGGGGTCCCCCGGTGGCTCTCATGGCTCCTCCCCGCATGGGATAACCCCCTAGGAGAAGCGAGAGGGTTACCTTGCGGTCGCGCTCCCGAGTCCAGCATTTGCGTCCACAGACATTAATGCCGGACTCAGCCCCACCCACCGGCGCCCGCGTCATTGGATTTGATTGACAGCAGCGGGAGCCCATGGGGAGGTGAAAAAACGCAAGGGTTTACAATCTCTTTAATGTGCGTGTAAAGGCTGGTGTCCCAATACTTTTGGCTTTATAGTGTGTGTATGTATAATTAATATATATATATTTTTTTAACCTTTGGGAAGTATCTCAACAAAACTGAAATTCCCATTTAAAGGGGTTGTAAAGGTTCGTGTTTTTTCACCTTAATGCATTCTAAACACCTAGCAGTCACCCAGCCCCCCCGTTTTACTTACCTGAACCCCTTCATTCAGTCGGCAGGGATGCGCTGGCTCCTTCTCCACAAGCTCCCGACTCTTGATTGGATAGATTGATAGCAGCGCAACCATTGGCTCCCGCTGCTGTCAATCAAATCCAATGATGCAGGCGCCGGGGGGGCGTGGCCAATCACACGAGCAGGAAATAATATTTCTGGGGGACGTTCTGTACACCGAAAGGCTGCCGTTGAATTTTACAGAAATTTACAGCAGTTGCAGATTTAATTCAAAAAAGTAACTTTTAATAATATTAAATGACAATATGGTGTGTGTAGCAATTAAGCAATTAAATGTGCTTTTTCTTTCCCCACAAAATTGGATTTACCCTTTAACCCCTTGGCGCAGAGTCTATGCAAATATGCCCCCCCACTGCACTGGACTTTTCTTCGTGGGGGCGCATATTTGCACATCTGTCTTTGTGCTGGGAGCGCGCCGCACAGCACACTCCCAGGCCGGCACAGTGACCTGATTTCGGGTCACCTGATCGCTGTGATGGCCTCTGATTGACTATCATAGCCGTGAAGCCAACCCCTGTGTTTTCTTGAATGGAGGAGAGAGATGCAGCGTATCTCTCCCTCTCCTTGCAGAGAGAAAAAAAAAACTATATATAAAATTTAAAATGATGATAATAATAATAATAATAATAATAATAATAATAATAATAAAAAAAATACAAAAAATACCTAGATCAAGGTTTGATCTAGGTCAATGCCAGGATTAGTGTTTGGTTCAAGGTCAGGTTCAAAGGTCAAGGTCAAATGTCAAGGTCAGGGTAGGATTTTTTTTTTTAAATTAGTATCAGTTAGTGTCAGTGTGGTTTAGGTAGGATAAAAAAAAAATCAAACTGTGCACTATTGTTTCTGGGCTGTACTACGTGTACAAACAACAACTGACAAACACAAATGTGGTATTACTGCAAACGTCAGGAGCAGGAGAATTTATTTTGGGTTGTTCTTTGGTGGTAAATTATGGTAGTAACAATAAATATACAGCTAAATGTAAACATATATATATATATATATTTTTTTTTTTTTTTTTTTTTTTTTACTATTTTGGGCCAGTTTTCCTTTGATAAAAAATAAATCAGGGAGATATCAATTTCCATTTCCATTTACCACAAAATGAAAGCCCAATTTCTCCTGAAAAAAACAAGTGGTATAATCCACCTGGTGGAAGTAGTTGTGATGATATGTACAGTTTTACTAACACATGTCAAAGTTGCAAAATTGTGCTTACTCATTAATATTTGTTTTACCCTTAGGCACAAATGGGTTAAGTTAGCCAGTAAAAGTCTAAGACGCCAAGCTTTCGGCTACAAATAAATCAGGCTTGAGGTGATTGTAGCCGTAATAGTGCGCTTGCAACAAAACAATTGAGTACTGTCCGTGATACTTTTTTTATTTGCACTAATAGTTCCATTTTCAGGACAAGCCTTCGGGGTGTTCCCTTCTTTACAGTCCCAGCAGTACTGATCCACAAAGCTTTAGCAAGAAAATGTGGGACTTTCGGTAAATCGAAAGGCTGATTCGCAGTTCACCGTGCGGTCGCCTGTGTTGTAGCCGGCAGAGCTGCGCCGTGTCTGGGAGAAGCCATGATGATGATGATGATGATGATGATGATGATGATGAGCTGGCAGGCGGCCAGCCTAGTGGAGCAGCTTATATTACAGCCTGAGCCAGCTTCACTCACATCAGGGCTGACATCAGACGAATGTTGGAAAGTCTCTGCTTCCTGCACAGAGTTCACCGGCTCAGCCTGAAAGTTTTCTTTTTTTTTTTTTTTTTCTTCCCTTCCCCTCTCCCCGGCTGTCTTGTTTATGTAGAGCTGGACTTCCTCTGCCTCCCTCCACATAGAAGAGAGCAGCATTCAGTCCCTGCAGATGGAAAGGAGACCCTCTACCAGGATACGAGGACCCTGATCCATACCGGCCTGGATCCCCATCATCCCAATACTGCTAACAAGTGAGTTGATGCGACGCTTCAATCCATGCGATAAGTAACTACTGCCGGGAAAGTTTAGTAACTCTAGCTAAGTCTGACTATAGACCTGATGTGTCACCAGAAATGACCGGGAGGGAGCAAAACATCTGCCCCATCCTTGTATGATGGGTGTGATGCTGGGCTTGCTGTTCAGTTGATGGGTAGGTGCAGCATAACGCTTCCCATGGCAAAGGCAACTGTTGCCTATCAAAGAGAAAAACATCCGGCACCACGATGTCTCAAAAATAAAACATATACGATTTTATTAAATCCATCCAGGACTTTTTTGCTCAGACAATAGGTGCAGGAACTCCCCCTTTCCGAGTCACCTCTTATCTCCACCCCATACTTACCTCCTGCACCATTCCTTAGTTCCACCCCCTACCCACCTCCTGCACCATTCCTTAGTTCCACCCCCTACCCACCTCCTGTACCATTCCTTAGTTCCACCCCCTACCCACCTCCTGTACCATTCTTTGGGTCCACCCCCTACCCACCTCCTGCACCATTCCTTGGGTCCACCCCCTACCCACCTCCTGTACCATTCCTTAGTTCCACCCCCTACCCACCTCCTGTACCATTCCTTAGTTCCACCCCCTACCCACCTCCTGTACCATTCCATAGTTCCACCCCCTACCCACCTCCTGTACCATTCCTTAGTTCCACCCTCTACCCACCTCCTGTACCATTCCTATTTCCACCCCTACCCACCTCCTGTACCATTCCTTAGTTCCACCCCCTACCCACCTCCTGTACCATTCCTTAGTTCCACCCCTACCCACCTCCTGTACCATTCCTTAGTTCCACCCCTACCCACCTCCTGTACCATTCCTATTTCCACCCCTACCCACCTCCTGTACCATTCCTTAGTTCCACCCCTACCCACCTCCTGTACCATTCCTTAGTTCCACCCCCTACCCACCTCCTGTACCATTCCTTAGTTCCACCCCCTACCCACCTCCTGTACCATTCCTTAGTTCCACTCCTACCCACCTTCTGTACCATTCCTTAGTTCCACCCCTACCCACCTCCTGTACCATTCCTTAGTTCCACTCCTACCCACCTTCTGTACCATTCCTTAGTTCCACCCCCTACCCACCTCCTGTACCATTCCTTAGTTCCACCTCCTGCACCATTCCTAGTTCCACCCCCTACCCACCTCCTGCACCATTCTTTAGTTCCACCCCTACCCACCTCCTGCACCATTCCTTAGTTTTACCCCCTACCCACCTCCTGCACCATTCCTTAGTTCCACCTCCTGCACCATTCCTTAGTTCCACCTCCTGCACCATTCCTTAGTTCCAGCTCCTGCACCATTCCTTAGTTCCACCCCTAACCACCTCCTGTACAATTGCTTAGTTCCACCCCCTACCCACCTCCTGCACTATTCCTTAGTTCCACCCCCCTACCCATCTCCTGCACCACTCCATAGTTCCACCCCCTACCCACCTCCTGCACCATTCCATAGTTCCACCCCCTACCCACCTCCTGCACCATTCCATAGTTCCACCCCCTACCCACCTCCTGCACCATTCCATAGTTCCACCCCCTACCCACCTCCTGCACCATTTCTTAGTTTCACCCCCTACCCACCCCCTGCATCATTCCTTAGTTCCACCCCCTAACCACCTCCTGTACAATTGCTTCGTTCCACCCCCTGCCCACCTCCTGCACCATTCCTTAGTTTCACCCCCTACCCACCTCCTGCACCATTCCATAGTTCCACCCCCTATCCACCTCCTGCACCATTCCTTAGTTCCACCCCCTACCCACCTCCTGCACCATTCCATAGTTCCACCCCCTACCCACCTCCTGCACCATTCCATAGTTCCACCCCCTTAACCACCTCCTGCACCATTCCATAGTTCCACCCCCTACCCACCTCCTGCACCATTCCATAGTTCCACCCCCTACCCACCTCCTGCACCATTCCATAGTTCCACCTCCTGCACCATTCCTTAGTTCCACCTCCTGCATCACTCCTTAGTTCCACCCCCTACCCACCCCCTGTACCATTCCTTAGTTTCAGCCCCTACCCACCTCCTGCACCATTCCATAGTTTCACCCCCTACCCACCTCCTGCACCATTCCATAGTTCCACACCCTACCCACCTCCTGCACCATTCCATAGTTCCACCCCCTTAACCACCTCCTGCACCATTCCATAGTTCCACCCCCTATCCACCTCCTGCACCATTCCTTAGTTCCACCCCCTACCCACCTCCTGCACCATTCCATAGTTCCACCCCCTACCCACCTCCTGCACCATTCCATAGTTCCACCCCCTTAACCACCTCCTGCACCATTCCATAGTTCCACCCCCTACCCACCTCCTGCACCATTCCATAGTTCCACCCCCTACCCACCTCCTGCACCATTCCATAGTTCCACCTCCTGCACCATTCCTTAGTTCCACCTCCTGCATCACTCCTTAGTTCCACCCCCTACCCACCCCCTGTACCATTCCTTAGTTTCAGCCCCTACCCACCTCCTGCACCATTCCATAGTTTCACCCCCTACCCACCTCCTGCACCATTCCTTAGTTCCACCCCCTACTCACCTCCTGCACCATTCCTTAGTTCCACCCCCTACCCACCTCCTGCACCATTCCATAGTTCCACCCCCTACCCACCCCCTGTACCATTCCTTAGTTTCAGCCCCTACCCACCTCCTGCACCATTCCATAGTTTCACCCCCTACCCACCTCCTGCACCATTCCTTAGTTCCACCCCCTACCCACCTCCTGCACCATTCTTTAGTTCCACCCCCTACCCACCTCCTGCACCATTCCATAGTTCCACCCCCTACCACCTCCTGCACCATTCCATAGTTCCACCCCCTACTCACCTCCTGCACCATTCCTTAGTTCTGCTTGCAGGAGTTTTTTTAATGTCCTGCCAGCGCACCGCTCCAGTGTGAAAGCCCTCGGGGCTTTCACATTGGAGACACAGCAGCGGCTCTTTCAGAGCGCTTTGCAGGCACTATTTTTAGCGCTGTAGCGCCTGCAGAGCACCCCAGTGTGAAAGGTGTCTTACATGCATTCAGTGCTGGAGGTGCCGGAACTGCATTCCCCGCGTTCCCACTGAAAAAAAGCCCTGAATCCATCCAATAAAAGAAATCAATACCTGGAATTATTGACACATTTCAGCCTCCTACATAGTCCTGAGTCATAATAATCTGTTGCCCATCACTTGATACATGCTAGAAAAGTTCTTGGTGCAATAATGAGCTCTTCAGGATCTTCCAGGTTGTCTACATGGCAGGAGATGCTCACATCGGCTGTTTGTTTTTGCAGCTGAACTAAAAACACACACAAAAAAAAAAACTTTTCTTAAATATATTCCTCAATCGCCACAAAATATAAAAATCCACTTTGTGTGTATCAAATTTCCCTGCAAACCCAGATATTACCTTGTAAAAGTAGCAGTGACATCATCACTGTGCTGTACATAGCCTGTGCAGGGCTTTGGGAGGGGCCTAGCAGATCCCACCCACTACAGGCTGCCTGCAGAAAACTACAGGAGGGGGCGGAGACAAGACCAGTCAACCTGCACAAGGAGAGAGAGCGGCAGTGAGCGGTCTTTATTACAGGAAGCTCCTGCACAGAGGCAAAGTTTAATACCGGGTCATTGCACAGATCTATAAAAGATATACACAAAGCACAGCACGGGGTGTATTTATTAAAAAAAATTAGCATAGTGTTCGCCCATTGAAGCTGCATGGAAATTTGTTCTGTGCGAATGGGGCAAAATCAATATTCCCGGGCTGTATGCAATTTAATTTGAATGTATGAATGCAGAAAACAGCTTACTATGACCACTGGTGGTGCTGTGGAGCATACTTAGCAAAGGCTCAAAATCCACTTTGTGAGCACCAAGTCTCCTTGCAAACCCAGATATTACCTTGTAAAAGTAGCAGTGACGACATCACTGTCCTGTACATAGCCTGTGGAGAGAGCAGAGCTGTGGGAGGGACCCAGCAGGCCCCACCCACTGCAGTCTGCCTGCAGAAAACTACAGGAGGGGGCGGAGACAAGACCAGTCACCCTGCACAAGGAGAAAGAGCAGCAGTGACCGGTCTTTATTACCGCAAAAAAAGGTCAAACGTAACCACTTGCCCTCCGGAAGATTTACCCACTTTCATGACCAGGCCATTTTTTGCGATACGGCACTGCGTTACTTTAACTGACAATTGCGCGGCCGTGCGATGTTGTACCCAAATAAAATTGACGTCCTTTTTTTGACACAAATAGAGCTTTATTTTGGTGGTATTTGATCACCTCTGCAGTTTTTATTTTTTGCGCTATAAACAAAAAAAGAGCGACAATTTTGAAAAGGAAAAAAAACAATATTTTTTTGCTTTCTTCTAAAAAACATATCCAATAAAAAAAATGTAATTTCTTCATCAATTTAGGCCAAGATGTATTCTGCCACATATTTTTGGAAAAAAAAAATCCCAAAAAGTATACATTGATTGGTTTGCACAAAAGTTATCACACCTACAAACTATGGGATAGATTTGTGGAATTTTTATATATTTTTAAATTTTTTTTACTAGTAATGACAGTGATCAGCAACTTATAGCGGGACTGCGACATTGCTGCGTAAAAATCTGACACTAAGTCACACTTTTGGGGACCAGTGACACCAATACAGTGATCAGTGCTAAAAAAAAATATACAGTCACTGTACTAATGACACTGGCAGGGAAGGGGTTAATGTCAGGGGCGATCAAAGGGTTAAATGTGTTCTTAGGGAGTGCTTGCTAACTGTGTGGGAGGTGCTTTAATTGTGGGAAGACAGAGATCCGTGTTCCTGCTTAGCAAAAACACAGGATCTCCGTCTCCCCTATGAACAGAACGGCGATCTGCCTTGTTTACATAGGCAGACCGCCATACTGCCTCTGTCGGGAACGATCGGTGGGTCCCGTCAGGACATCAGGTCTGCCGGACCCACTGATTGGCTCCCTCTGTGTCCAATCACAGCGGAAGCAGGTATATAAGAGATTTACAGAAAGCAAAAGGATAACAATCTACTTTGTGTGCACCAAATCCCCCTGCAAAGCCAGTTTTTACCTTGTAAAAGTAGCAGTGACATCATCACTGTGCTGTACATAGCCTGGGCAGAGAGCAGAGCTGTAGGAGGAGCCCAGCAGGCCACGCCCCTCAAAGGCTGCCTGCAGAAAACTACAGGAGGGGGCGGAGACAAGTCACCCTGCACAAGGAGGGAGAGCAGCAGTGAGAGGTCTTTATTACAGGAAGCTCCTGCACAGAGGGAAAATTTCACACTGGATTACTGCACAGATTGGGAAGAAATACACAAAGCACAACAAGGGGTGCATTTAGAAAAAAAAAAAGCAATGTTTCCAGACTATAGTTAATTCAATTTGAATGTGTAAATGCAAAAAATATCTCACTATGGCCACATGATGAAGCTGAGGAGCATACTTATTTTCTAGGATATTCATCACCATCTAGTGGCCGTAATGCAGTATGACCACTGGATGGTGCTGACTAATATAAGAAATAAGTGTGCTCCTCAGCACCATCTAGTGGCCATAATGTAGTATTTCCCGCATTCACATATTCAGATTGCAGAGAATATAGCCCGAAAACATTCAATTTTCACAGAATGAATGTACATGCAGTTTGGATAGATGAACACTATGTGGAATTCTTTTTATAAATGCACCCCATGTGCCTCTTTTATTTAAACAATATTTACTTTTCCTGTAGTCCGCTTTAACAGGTTTTATATGGTGAGCTCAAGTAGACATGTGCAATTCGTTTCGTTCCGAAAGTTAAGAGTAAGAATACCACTCACAATTCAGAAGTCAAACACAGGCATATTTCAGTACTATCCTTGGCTTGCACAGCTCCACCTGGCTCCGTGGTCTCTGCTGGCTTTGCGGGGTCTCTGGTGGCTATACAGGGTCTCTGGTGGCTATGCAAGGTTTCTGGTGGACTGTGGGGTAGTAACCCCCCCCCCCCGCTAGCCTGCCACAGTACCCCCCCCCACCGCTGGGAGCAGAGATAGCAGGTGGGGTGAGAGAGGAGGGTGAGAGAGTGGGGGGTGAGGTGGTAAGAGAGGGAGGGGGAAGAGGTAGGATGAGAGAGAGAGGGGGTGAGAAAGCGAGAATGGAAAGAGAGAGAGGGGTGAGAGATAGAGGGGGGTAAGAGAGAGAGGGGACTGCCCTATCAGTGGCATCTCCAGCTTTCATAATTAGGAGAGGCACATGGGGGGACAGGTATATACTATGGGGGCCCTTTACTACGATCCCACAACGGGCCCTTTCACATGTTCTGCAGTGAGCTCCCTTCCTACTGTATTGGGGCCTCCCAGGGTGGCAGAAAACAAGAGATATATGTCACCAGCAGGAAAATATAAGGGTCCAAAGCAGTGGGAGAACTATCAGGGTTGCAAAGGTTGTCTTGCCTCCGGGCCCCGGTGTTCTGCCACTGTGGGGTTCCCCAGCCTCCTCTTGCTGTCCTGCTCCTGCTATTGACAGCGCTGGTCTGGCATCTCTTGGAATTTACAGGCTGGTTCTCCTGTCCTAAGGATGGGAGAAATCAGTCTGTTTTTTCAGTAACTGAGAGTCCTGGTGGAGTCCTTCCTGCAACTCGCTCTTCTCCCTGCCATTGAGGATGCAGGGGAAGGAGCAGATCGGGCGGCTGTGGTTGTGTGAGTGTTCGCATTATGCAGTGTCAGCGAGCAGAGGGAGGGGGGAGGAATCACCCGCAGGAGCTGACTGGGGACGCTCTCCCTCTCAATAGAGACTGTGTTACTCCAGCGGTGGCCCGAGTAAGATGCGGCACATCCGATATGAATGCAAACAAAAAGAAATTGCCTTTTTGTAAAAAAAAAAAAATTTTTTTGGGGGGGGGGGTACTTGGTGGGGCCCAGTATAATGTTGGGGGGGGGGTCAGGGCCCCCCTCTGGCCCCTCCCTAAGGTAGCCATTGTGCTATCCCCCCCACAGTACACCAGGAGATTCACTCATCCCCCCCTCCCAAAAAAAAAATGACTCCAGACTCTTACCAATTGAGCTACTTCCAGGATCGGAGGCTGCAGTCACCACCTCCTCCTGCTTCCGCTTCGCTCCATCAGTCCGCGGTCACCCCTCTGACTGCTTCTATGCAGTCCTCGTAGTGTCCCTTCTGCCTGGGGGCGGCAATGCCCCCCCCCCCTGCAAAAACACCGCCCAAGGCAAAGGATTGTTTGCCTCATGGTAGATATGCTCCTGCTAAGGGCAGATGGATCCCAGGAAGTAATTGCTACATGAATCTTCTTCTGCCCTTACTCAAAATGGCCACAGCTAAAATGCTACAAGGGTTGTTTTTCAAAGTGATTCCTTAACAATATAAAACATAGAGACGTGGATGGATGGGGGAGTTTGCTTTGAATAATGAAGTAAATAGCGTTTGTGGTGCTCAGATACAGGTTAGTTCCACTTTAAGCTCTAATGTCATTTTTCAGACTGGTAACACACTTTCTCCTTTCTTCTGATGAAAGAAGAAGGTTTGGATGCAGCTTTCTAGTAAACTGTCAGTAAGTATCAGTAGGTGGCCGGCTGACCTGTATGTACTATAATGGGATGTAAAGTGAGTGGTGGGTGGTGGATGTGCGCTCTACACAGATGGATAGTGACTAATGTGCTGTACGGTGGATGGTGGATGTACGGTAGGAGGTGGGAGGTAGATGAATCGATTCACTGATGAGGGGCACTAAGCGGTGGGAGGTAGATTAGGCAATGGAGATCCAGGAAGGTGGGAGGTAGATAGGAATACATTTTCAGGTTTGTTTCTCTGCAAGTTTTAGTTTGAAAAAAAAAAAAATCTAAATAAGATGAAACAACAACCAACAAAAAATGAAAGGACCTGTCCACCTAAAACTAATATTTTGATTTTGGATGAGTGAGACTCTGTGGCTGGGCAGGAATCTTGACCCTTTTGACCCCCAAAAGGTTTTTTTACCCCTTAATACCCAGTCTGTTTTAAATTGATGGCAAGAGCACTGTTGCGATCTGTCACCTGTCGGATCCATTGGACACGGCCGATAACAAATCACTGCACCGGCCTGCTGCCGGTACCATGTGATCGATGTGGCCAATCACAGCAGATTACATGACAGTTGTACACAATGAAAGGCTTTGACTGTGTACTATTGTGATGAACTCTGTGATTGGTCACAGTCATCACATGGTGCAGACAGGGCCAATCACAGCCCATCTGTGCTAATCACAATAGTAAACAATCACAATAGTAAGAAAAAAAATAAAATAAATCCAGATCAACTCCCCACAGTACACTGATGCTCTGGTCACTGGTGATAGATAGATAGATAGATAGATAGATAGATAGATAGATAGATAGATAGATAGATAGATAGATAGATAGATAGATAGATAGAAATAATATATATATATATATATATATATTTTTTTTTTACATACTGTCACCACTCCAGTCTAGTTTTTATTCAATCTTTGTTTTTTTTTTTTACATACTCTCATCAGAGAAGTTCAGTGTCATCATAGTGACATTGTGCTACTGTGGGGATCAGCGTTTTTTTGTTTTTTTTTGTTTTTTAACACTGTTATTGCTTACAACAGTGATGATCAATGTTATAAGCAATAGTTAACTGTCATTAATGGTTTTACATTCATGACTGTTTTGCTTAATGTTGACATGCTGTGCTTGGCTACAGCTAATCACATGGTACAGGTGCTGTGATTGGCTCAGGTACCATGTGATAGCTGTGGGTCAATCACAGCATCACAATAGTAAGCAAAACAGTGTGGAAGCCATTCATGGCTGTTTTGTTTGCATTGTAATCATGTGATTGCTGTGACCAATCATCCACCGGCCACCGAGCCACAGCAGTCATGATACTGCACCATTGCACCCGTAAATGCTGCAACACAGATGCGCGGTGTTGCCCTGTTGACTTGAATGGGTCACATTTGGCAGCAGTCCTGCACACTGAACATAATAGGGGATCAGTTCGGCATGTGAACATCCCTGTCTGCTGCCTTTGCAGTCTAAGAAGGGAGCGGTAAAAACGTGTCTCAACTGCATGTTTTTACTGCTCTCTTTCTCTCTTGGCTGACATCTGTGTGACTTCATGCACAGATGTCTATGCAAGTCACACCTGAAATCATCAAAAATAGTGCAGTAACTTGTTTTTCAAATCGATGCGCCTCTGCAAAGTCAGCGTCGCACCTTTTTGAACAGCTCCATTGCCGCCAATAGGGTGCAACTTGTCATGTGATTTGGTCCGGTCCTGTCGCATGACAAGTCGCACCAGTGTTCCCGGGGGCTTAGTCTGTTGCGAGAATGGTCAGAAAAAGAGAAATATCCAGTGAGTGGCAGTTATGTGGAGGAAAATGCCTTGTTGATGTCAGAGGTCAGAGGAGAATGGTTCCAGATGATAGAAAGGCAACAGTAACTCAAATGACCACTCGTTACACCCAAGGTATGTAGAATATCATCTCTGAACATCGAACCTTGAAGCAGATGGGCTATGGCAGCAGAAGACCACACCGGGTGCCACTCCAGTCAGCTAAGAACAGGAAACTTAGGTTACAATTCTCACAGACTCACCAAAATTGGACAATAGAAGATTGGAAAAACGTTGCCTGGTCTGATGAGTCTCGATTTCAGCTGCGACATTCAGATGGTGGGGTCAGAATTTGGTGTAAACAACATGAAAGCATGGATCCATCCTGCCTTGTATCACCGGTTCAGGCTGGTGGTGGTGTAATGGTGTGGGGGATATTTTCTTGGCACACTTTGGGCCCCTTAGTACCAACTGAGCATCATTTAAACACCACGGCCTACCTGAGTATTGTTGCTGACCATGTCCATCCCTTTATGACTACAGTGCCCCCATCTTCTGATGGCTCCTTCCAGCAGGATAATGCACCATGTCACAAAGCTCCAATCATCTCACCACTGGACAATGAGGTCCCTGTACTCCAATGGTCTCCACAGTCACCACATCTCATCCAACAGAGCACCTTTGGGATGTGGTGAAATGGGAAATTCCCATCACGGATGTGGAGCCGACAAATCTGCAGCAACTGGGTGATGCTATCATGTCAATATGGAACAAAATCTCTGAGGAATGTTTTCCTTGTTGAATCTATGCTACGAAGACTTAAAGTGTAAGTAAACCCCCTTATTGTGTTCGGCCAAGGAAGCTGCCATCTTTGCCTCTGTTTAATCCACAACTGCCATGATGCTGCACATGTGATCAGTTATGACACCAGCCATTGGATGGTTTGACAGTTTGGTTGAGAGCACAACCAATGGGAGTGTTACATTTCTGGCACGTGCCGGAAATAAAACTGTTTTACAGATGGGTTTACTTCCGCTTTAAGGCAGTTCTGAAGGCAAAAGGGGGTCCAACCCGGTACTAGCAAGGTGTACCTAATAATGGCCGGAGAGTGTATAATCAATCTGAGTATTTCACCCTTGGATTGGATGGAGTTCAGATAAAGAGTTCCTCTGTAAGTCTTATATTTTATTTTTTGCACTTGTAACATTTGTTCATAAACCCGGACACAAATCAGGTATGGGATGCAGTAACACAATCTAATTGTGACATTTACTTCTAAATGATCCATCTTCATCTAACATCTTGTAGAAGTAATCGTCTATCAAGGATGTCATTTGAATGACAAAATAGCATTCTTATGGTCCTCGCTGTCAGTCTTGCACAGAAATGCTTCTGTCTGGGGATTGCCGGTGGGAACGTTGATGTATTTTTATAACAGGAAGTCATTTTCTTCATAGGGATGTGTTGATAGTCATTGTTGCGATTATTGGCGTGTTCTCGTCAGGATGCCTGTACTGCGTTATGCCGTCTCTCAACAAGTTCTTATAATATAGGACAAGTCATTGTACCAGGAACCGGCAACTATATTCTCCCCAGATTTCCGGTCTTTTTTCCTCTTAGCCGGCACTCTCGCAAATGTCAGAATAATGAAGTGGCCATTAATAAGCCTATTGTGCTCATTTAGGGCTCATCAGCTTGGCTGTGAAAAATATCAGTTGGGTTAAGTTTAGACATGCATTAAAAATGTAAGTTTTTAGCACCCCCCCTCCAACCTCTACTCCTTAAGCTGCAATGGCAGGGAACGATTGGTGTTCACGTCGCTGTCACAATGCTTCACTTCACAGCTGTGCCAGAAACTATTTAACATATCATGATTGGTGGGTGGCAAGGCAACCAAACGCAACCCATTCAAGCGAACAGGAAAGTGGCACCAACGCCCCACAAATCGCAGTTGAAGTGCATTTGTTCAGCAAAAATGGGGTTAAACCAGGCACCTTCTCCTCAGTGTCAATCGCCTCTGAACAGCGATCCAAGTATGGATCGTTTTTCAAAGGAGCAGCAGGTATGTCTAATAGTAACCTAAATTTACAGGTCTGAATGCAGATGTATTGTTTCCTTTGGGTCCATGGTGCATGTCATAAAAAAAAAAAATCTGCATCTGATGCCCTCCATATGGGGCATATTTTAAACTGTATACTTGTTAAAGTTTGTGCTAAGTACAAGAGCTACCTATGTCCTAGCAACAGAAGGACGCTAGGTGGCTTCCCTAAGAAGCTACCTGTGTCCCAGCAATGGAGAATGCTAGGTGGCTTTCTTAAGAAGCCACCTGAGTCCTGGCAACAGTAAAAAACTAGGGGAAAAAGCTGCCTGCGTCATAGCAATGATGGATGCTAGGCAGCTTCCACGAGAAGCCCAGTGCATCCTAGCAACAGATGAATGCTAGGAAGATTCCTTTAGAAGCCATCTGTGTCCTAGCAACAGAGGGACTCAAAAGCCATCTGTGTCCTAGCAACAGAGGGACTCAAAAGCCATCTGTGTCCTAGCAACAGAGGGACTCAACAGCCGTCTTTATCCTAACTGCAAAGCATACTAGCTTGTTTCTTTGAGAAGCTGCCTGTATCCTAGCAATGGAAAGACACTAGGTGGCTTCTTTGAAATGGCCACCTGGGTGGAAGGACCAAGCAGCTTCCCAATGTAAGGATGAAGTGGCTTCCCAATGAAAGGAAAAAGCAGCTTCTCAAAGGAAGGACCAGGCGGCTTTCCAATGGAAGGACCAAGCAGCTTCCCAATGGAAGAACCAAGCGTCTTCCCAATGGGAGGACCAAGTGGATTACCAACGGGAGGACCAAGCGGCTTTCCAATGGAAGGACCAAGCAGCTTTCCAAAGGATGGACCTGTCGGCTTTCCAATGGAAAGACCAAGCTGCTTCCCAATGGAAGAACCAGGTGACTTTCCAATGGAAGGACCAAGCAGCTCCCCAATGGAAGGACCAGGTGGCTTTCCAATGGATGGACCAAGCAGCTTTCCAATGAAGGGACCAAGCAGCTACCCGATGGAAAGATCAGGTGGCTTTTTATTGGAAGGACCAAGCAGCTTTTCAATAGAAGGCCCAAGCGGCTTCCCAATGGGAGGACCAAGCAGCTCCCCAATTGAAGGACCAAGCGGCTTCCTATTGGGAGGACCAATCGGCTTCCTATTGGGAGGACCAATCGGCTTCCTATTGGGAGGACCAATCAGCTTCCCAATGGGAGGACCAAGCGGTTTCCCAATGGGAGGACTAAGCGGCTTCCCAATGAATGGACCAAGCTTCCTTAAGAAGCAGCCTGAGCCAAAGCAACAGTAGGATGCTAGACCGCTTCTACCACCTGGGTCCTAGCAATGGAGAATACTATGTGCCTTTCTTAGTTTGTATTCCGTTTGTATTGCTGCTATTGCTCTCAGCCTTCTCCAAATCTCCAAATTCCTTTTTTTTTTCGCTGCTGTGAGCGGACTTCCTGTTAGAGGTTGGTCCCACTGTATGTAGGAATGTAGACACCCTCTCTTGCTCACTCCTGAGATGGACTATGTGATTTGTAGTGTGCATAGGGAAGTGCACATGACCCCAACCAACATGCACTGCTCGTTGCAAACAAAACAGAAGTGAGGGGGAAAAGAGAGGTTCAGGATCCCGTGGAGAATGTTACAAGGAGGCAGAAAGATGCAGTAAGAAACCATGGGGCATATTAGGCATTGGATGTGTACGGATTATTTTCGGAGAATAAGGATATCGTTCACTGTCACTTTACAAAGCACAGCATGGCGAGGTGTTCCTTTACAGGTCTGGCGTGTCATATGGCGTATACCCAGAAGCCTCTTCTCCTCTCTGAGAGGTTTATTTGCAATGTAAACAGAGGGAAGTGATTGGTTGCTGTAAGCAATGCAGATGCTTTTCTTCTCATACATTAGAGCCATATGTTCTCAGCTCCTCTCTCCTTCCAGAACAAAGAACAAAGCCCCGGCCTGGCGCAGGTTGTGGCTGGGTGGTGGGGGGGGGGGGGACATCATCTGGAGCGCTGGGTGTGAAGGTGACACAACAGCTGGAAACCATTGAGCTGATTTATGCTGGCGGAGGGACAGAACACACTCTCTATGAGCCCTCCAGCAAACACATTTCAGTTGTCATTTTTCTAAGGCCTATTGGAAAATGAAAGTAAGGATTTCATTGGTTGCTATGGGCAACACCAACAGTTTTCTATACTCATTTGTATATCTGTCTAAATGAATTGCAGCAGGAATTAAAAGAGGGCCCCAGTTTGGGCAAATATCGCCAGTAAATGTACAAAACATCAGCGGCATTTCTTTGTTTTGCACATGAGGTACTCGCACTGAAGTTGGCAGGACTCCGCACACCCATTGATTTCTATATCTTGTGACTGGGTGTGTCCACTGTTGGGCTGCATAATAATGATCCACTCGGAGACCTTTATGTTGCCCCGCAGGCAACAGGTGTTATAGTAGACCGATACACCACACAGATGGTCATTTTCATTTCCATAATTATGGATGGGCACTAAGGCCTGGTTCCCTCCTTACCAGTTGGCTTTTGATCAGATTCTGCAGTGCTTTTTACAGTCGCACGTTGCGATTTTGCACATGCGTTTTTCCCGCTTTTTTTGGCAGTTTTTTTTGTTGGGCGGGTTAAAAAATGCAAATCATGGCAAAATCGCAGCAAAAAACGCACTACATGCTTTTCTGCAGCTCCTCCATTGAAGACTATTGAACCAAAAACGCACCATTTTGCATTTAATCGCTTGCCGACTGCCCTATAGCACATTCACTGCTGCAGGGCAGCTGTATGATCAGGTATATATACATATATATATATATATATATATATATATATATATATATATATATATATATATATATATATATATATATATATATATATATATATATATATATATTTATTATCGCAGGATCAGGTATATATATATATGATTGCAGGATCAGGTATATATATATATGTGATTGCAGGATCACATATATATACGTGATCCTGCACTTGTGGGTATTGGACGCAAGTACACGCCTCCGGCAGCTCGCTCACGCTGTGTAGATTCAGCTGATCAGAGCGTCCTACGGATCCGATGGACCCGCCGATCATTTGGTATGTACAGTATGTAAACAAGGCAGATTGCTGTTCTGTCAGTACAGAAGGCATGGATCATGTGTCCCTGTAAAGCAGGCACACCGATTCATGATTTCTCCTGGTAACAGCACCTCCCCCACGGTGAGTAAGCACAGGCTGGGCACACATTTAACCCTTTGATCGCCCCTGATGTTAAGCCCGGGGAGCCAGTGTCATTAGTACAGTGACAGTGCATATTTTTTGCTGAGAAAGAAACAATCCCCTCTGGATGATCAATATACACGGCAAGGATTTTAACAAATTTGTGTAGCAGATTCTTACCTTTTTGTTGAGTAAAGAAATAGATGTTTGTTTCACCATGTCCTTTACAAACTGGGGAGGGTCTGGTTCATTATAATCACCTGGTAGACTCTCTGTGTTCTGATGAGAAAAGCTGCAGGGTCTGCATCCCTTTAGGCCTCATGTACACTGCTGCTGGCAAACGGACGTTTAGAGGCAGTTGGATGCTTTTTCCAACTGCCCCTGAACTCATCCAATGTTATCTTATGTGTATATATACACAGGTTTGTTTTAATGTCGTTTTTAGGCAGTTGCGTTTTTAGGCTTTTCTTTGAAGGCAAAAAAATGAGTTCAGACGCCGAAGTTTCTGACGTTTCAGACGCCAAACGCGGCTAAACACGTTTAGCTGCATTTCGTTTCCAGGCTTTTTTCATTTTTGGCTATTAAAAAAAAACAATTTTAAATGCGGCAAAACGGACATTTTAAACGTGGGTTACTATCTGTCAAGTTAAATCGTTCAGGAGAGATTGTAAAAACATCCCGTGTACATTAAGCTTTATGCCGCGTACACACGAGCGGAATGTCCGACAGAAAAAGTCGGACAGGAGCTTTTCATCGTATATACCGATCGTGTGTGGGCCTCGTCTGACTTTTTACGTCGAAAATTCTGATGGACCTAGAAATAGAACATGTTCAAAATTTTTCCGGCGGAACCAATTCGGGAAACCCGCTCGTCTGTATGCTGTTCCGTAGGACCAAAAACGATGCATGCTGTGAAGCAAGTACGAGACGGAAGCTATTGGCTACTGGCTATTGAACTTCTGTTTTCTTGTCCCATCGTAAGTGTTGTATGTCACCGCGTTCTGGACGGTCGGAATTTGGTGTGATCGTGTGTAGGCAAGGCAGCTTGAGCGGAATTCCGTTGGAAATCCGTCATAAAAACCTTCAGAGTTTATTCCGACGGTAAAACCGGTTGTGTGTACAGGGCATTAGAAGTTTTAAACCCTTATGCCCCGTACACACGGTCGGATTTTCCGAAGGAAAATGTGTGATAGGACCTTGTTGTCGGAAATTCCGACCGTGTGTGGGCTCCATCACACATTTTCCATCGGATTTTCCGACACACAAAGTTTGAGAGCAGGCTATAAAATTTTCCGACAACAAAATCCGTTGTCGGAAATTCCGATCGTGTGTACACAAATCCGACACACAAAGTGCCACGCATGCTCAGAATAAATAAAGAGGCGAAAGCTATTGGCCACTTCCCCCGTTTATAGTCCCGACGTACGTGTTTTACGTCACCGCGTTCAGAACGATCGGTTTTTCCGACAACTTTGTGTGACCGTGTGTATGCAAGACAAGTTTGAGCCAACATCCGTCGGAAAAAATCCATGGATTTTGTTGTCGGAATGTCCGATTAATGTCCGACCGTGTGTACGGGGCATAAGTGAGTTTCTCGCCAAAATTGAAATTCCTGTCGCAGAGGATGCCTAAAATGGGACTTGTATCTTAGTGCAGATTTCTGAGAAAATCAGTGAGCCAATCACACAACAGCTAATTACCTTTCTGGGGTGTTCTGTAGACCATCGCTGCACAGAACACCTCCAGGTTACTATGTTATGTTGAAATTTATAGAAAATTACAGAGGCTGCAGATTGAAATAGAAAGGTAATTTATTTTTATTAATAATAATAATAATAATAATAAAATTACAATATTGCTTGTGTAGCAATTGTATATGCTACATTATTATTTTTTTTAATTCCTTTATTCTTTTTCTTTTTTTTCCAATGAAAATACAGTTACCCTTTAAGCATCTTAGGTGGCAATAATGCATTATGTTCCCACACTGCTTTATTTTTTATAAATTAATAACATTTGTCCTGTTGGGGAAATAGAAGGAGAACATTTAATTTTGCCCATTCACACTGAACAAATGTACCAGCAATTTTTCTGGATGAACAGCTATGCAAACATTTTTTTTTATTAATACCCCCCCCCCCTGTATACTAATAAAATGATTACATGCATGTATACTCCTTTAGAATAAAGTCCTGTGTATCACCGACAGTGTGAATGAGGCCTTACCAGGCTGTGCTCAGATTATTTTTGCTGCATTATTGATTTGTTTATTTGTACATTTGCCATGCGATAGATAATTGCCTTTAGCCCAAGAGATCTGTACAAAAAAAAACAAAAAAAAAAACTGTGAGTGCTCCAGAAATTAAAAGAGAAATAATAGATCTTTTTTAATTGTAACAGACGACTTTAATAATGCGGCTTCTGGCTGAGAATGTTTTATGTCGGCTTGTTTTGCAGAGTTGTATTGTATTGAAGATGTTAATTGGAATCCATCACACAAAGGTCCCTGGACAAATGTAAAAAAGAGAATTCTGCTGTGTAAGCGCCACTCCCGTTATTCACTCCAAAGGTCATGTGACAGTCACGGTGCGCAGCAGATCTGTATAGGCCGTTGTGTTCTATTGTGTCTGCATCTTGTTTGTAAAATATTTGATGCCGTGATCTGACCATGCAAAGCGCGCGCTTCTTCTTTGTTCGCTATGTATGTTGTACAAATGTGATCGGTCAAAAATGACAGTCAAGGGTTAAAGTAGAACTCTGGCCAAAACATTTTACTATCCTGTTTTTTTTATTGCTGTCTGTATCCGCCATTAAAGCCCCACTTTTTCACACTTTGATTTCGTGGCCATGGGATTTTTTACTTGGGCTACAGCGCCACTTACCACTTCAGCCCCTGGAAGGATTTACCCCCTTAATGACCAGGCCATTTTTTGCGATACGGCACTGCATGGCTTTAACTGACAATTGCGCGGTCGTGCGACGTTGTATACAAACAAAATTGATGTCCTTTTTTCCCCACAAATAGAGCTTTCTTTTGGTGGTATTTGATCCAATGGCGACCCTAGGGGGGGGCCAGAGGGGGCCCTGACCCCCGCAACGTAATGCTGGGCCCCACCATGTGCCCCCCCCAAAAAAAAAATTTTTTTTTTTTAATTATTTTTTTTTTTTTTACAAAAAGGCAATTTCTTTTTGTTTGTATTCATATCGGATGTGCCGCATCTTACTCGGGCCACCGCTGGGGTAACACAGTCTCTATTGAGAGGGAGAACGTCCCCAGTCAGCTCCTGCGGGTGATTCCTCCCCCCTCCCTCTGCTCGCTGACACTGCATAATGCAAGCGCTCACACAACCACGACCGCCCGATCTGCTCCTTCCCCTGCATCCTCATTGGCAGGGAGAAGAGTGAGTTGCAGGAAGGACTCCACCAGGACTCTCAGTTACTGAAAAAACAGACTGATTTCTGCCGTCCTTAGGACAGGA
Source organism: Lithobates clamitans (assembly GCA_037952925.1). Lineage (NCBI taxonomy): Eukaryota > Metazoa > Chordata > Amphibia > Anura > Ranidae > Lithobates > Lithobates clamitans. The sequence continues at coordinate 6,238,028 of JBBGZY010000619.1, read as the reverse complement.
GAACCAGCCTGTAAATTCCAAGAAGTGCCAGACCAGAGCTGTCAATATCAGGGGCAGGACAGCAAGAGGAGGCTGGGGAACCCCACAGTGACAGAACACCAGGGCCCGGAGGCAAGACAACCTTTGCAACCCTGATAGTTCTTCCACTGCTTTGGATCCTTATATTTTCTTGGTATGCTGGTGACATATATATCTTGTTTTCTGTCACCCGGGGGGGGGGGGGGGGCCCAATACAGTAGGAAGGGAGCTCACTGCAGAACATGTGAAAGGGCCGTTGTGGGATCGTAGTAAAGGGGTAAAGGGCCCCAGGATAGATAATATATATATATATATATATATATATATATATATATATATATATATATATTTGCATTTTATATTGCCCCCCTATTTTTGTCCCTGTCCCCCCATGTGCCCCCCCTAAATATGAAAGCTGGAGACGCCACTGATTTGATCACCTCTGCGGTTTTTATTTTTTGCGCTATAAACAAAAAAAGAACGACAATTTTGGAAAAAAAAAAACAAAACCAATGGGTTATTTACGAAAGGCAAATCCATTTTGCACTGCAAGTGCAAACTACAAGTGCAAAGTGCACTTGAAATTGCACTGAAAGACTAAATCTGAGGGGTAGATCTGAAATGAGGGGAAGCTCTGCTGATTTTATTATCCAATCATGTGCAAGCTCAAATGCTGTTTTTTTTTTCCTTTCATGTTCCCCTCAGATCTACAGCGACTTCACTTCCAAGTGCACTTTCAGTGCAATTTCAAGTGCACTTTGCACTTGTAGTTTGCACCTGTAGTGCAAAGTGGATTTGCCTTTAGTAAATAACCCCCAATATTTTTAACTTTTATATAATAAATATCCCCCCCCAAAAAAATAAAAAAAATAATTTCTTCATCAGTTTAGGCCAATATGTATTTTTGTACATATTTTTGGTAAAAAAAAAATCACAATAATGAGGTGTACACACGGGCGGACTTTTCGACCGGACTGGTCCGACGGACTTTCTGACGGACTTTCAACGGACTTTCGACGGACTTTTGAACGAACGGACTTGCCTACACACGATTACACCAAAGTCCGACGGATTCTTATGTGATGACGTACACCGGACTAAAATAAGGAAGTTGATAGCCAGTAGCCAATAGCTGCCCTTGCGTCAGTTTCCGTCCGTCGGACTAGCATACAGACGAACGGATTTTTTGACCGGACTCGAGTCCGTCGGACAAATTTGAAACATGTTCCAAATCTAAAGTTCGTCAGATTTTTGACCGAAAAAGTCCACTGCAGGTCCGATGGAGCCCACACACGGTCGGATTGTCCGCCGCATTCGGTCCGTCGGTTGAAAAGTCCGCTCGTGTGTACGCGGCATAAGCGTATATTGATTGGTTTGCACAAAAGTTATAGCGCCTACAAAATAGGGGATAGATTTATGGCATTTTTATTATTATTATTTTATTATGGTGGTGAATGGCGATTTTTAGCGGGACTGCAACATTGCGGCGGGGAAGGGGTTAAGACTAAGGGGCGATCAAAGGGTTAAGTGTTCCCTGGGAGGTGTTTCTAACGGTGGGGGGAGGGGACTGACTGGGGGTAGAGAAAGATCGCTGTTCCTGATCACTAGGAACAGCAGATCTCTCTCTCCTCCCCTGTCAGAACGGGGATCTGTTTACACTGACAGATCCCCGTTCTGGCTCTCTGTGGAGAGATCGCAGGTGGCCAGCGGACATCGCGGACGCCGGCCACGCACATGGGCTCCGGCGTCGCGTGTGCGTCCCACAGCTCTTAAAGAGCCCGATGTACACCTAGGGCGGTTTGCGCAGCTGTGTCAACCTGACGCTGTATAATGACGGCAGCTGGTCGGCAACAACTTAAACTCATCTATTCAACTCAGTTCACACAGCAACTGCGTGTGTAGGCATGTGCAGTTTGTTCTTCCCCGCTGTAGGTGGCGCTGTTCAGCTGGCCGTTTTGTGGAAGAGAATGGCGGTTATGAAGAGCTTTGCTTAAAAAAAGGATTCAGTCAATTCTGAATGACCAAAGGCCAAGGTCATTCTGCGCCTGATTCATTCAGGCCCCGTTCACTCCTAAGCGACGCTATCGCATTGCGTATTTGGGGCTTTTTTGTGCATTTTTTTAGCATGTTTTTGGAGTGGCACAATTCAATTGAATAGGCCCCCCTTTGCTCCAAAAACGCGCTAAAGAAACTCATGTACGACATTTTAGGCATGAGCCAAGAACGTTCTGTGCATTTTTCATGTGTTTTGTCCAGTGGAAAATGTATGGCAAAACTCAAAAGGTTGAGCATTTGGGGTGCCATTAATGAAAATAATGGCACAGCAAACACAATGTGCATAAGCAGAAACAAGAGCAGAAACACTTGCTTCTGCTCGTGTTTCTGCTACGCTGAAGTGTGAACAGAATAAGGGTGTGATGTGAACACCAGCAATGTGTAGGCAGCGGCGGCGGCAGTGCAGAATGACTATACATAGCACATATCTCAACTTGTAGGGACCTTCACACCACGGCTACTACACTTCTCCAAGACAGCCCAGTGTAGTGCCTGGCTTGTGCTGTTGTCAGCTTGTGTTTTAGTGAATGAAAGACCTTTTCTCCAGCTGCAATCATTTACAACACAAGCTGACAGTTTCCACTCTGAATAGCAGGCTGCAGCTCCAGACTCTGTACTGAAGAGATGAGGAGATACGGAACTGCATATCAGAGTGATGTTCTGTCTAGCAGTTTGGAAGGGGGAAGGGGGGGTTAAAGTGGAACTTCAGTTATTTTTGCAACTTTCCATCTATTAAATCTTCTGCCCTTGTTGTTGTTTTAACTTTGGATAGTAAAACATTTTTTTTCTGCCAGTAAATACCTTATACAGCCCACTTCCTGTTTCTTGTCTGGTCATTAGCCTACGCTTATGACATCATGCACAGCTCTCTCTCTCTCACACTCTTGTGAGAGTTTGCCAGGAAGGAAGAGGGATGAGTCATAAGAGGGCCGTTGAGAGCTGCAGAGCTGGAGGTACGCCTCTGTGTGTCTGTGTAAATCCAGGAAGTGAACCAGCAGCAGCTTCAGCTGCCCACAGTTAAAATGGTTGCAGACAGACTCAGTGGAGGGAGATTTCTGCAGCATATTTGGCAAGTACAGAATCACAGTATATCTAAAATAATATGTAAAGTGGTTGGAGGGAAGCTTCAAAATGGCAAACACTGATATTTTAATTACAAATTATGTGAGCAGACTGCAGTTCCTCTTTAAGTGGGCTGATTGTGCGCTACCTGTTATGCCGCTTACACCCGAGCGGACTTTCCGACAGACTTGGTCCGGCGGACCGGAGTCCGTCGGACAATTCAATCATGTGTGGGCTCCAGCGGACTTTTTTTCCCCAAAAGTCAGACGGACCTAGAAATAAAACATGTTTCAAATCTTTCCAACGGACTCGAGTCCAGTCGAAAAATTTGCTCGTCTCTATGCTAGTCCGACGGACTAAAACCCACGCTAGGGCAGCTATTGGCTACTGGCTATAGACTTCCTTATTTTAGTCCGGTCATACGTCATCACGTACGAATCCGTTGGACTTTGGTGTGATCGTGTGTAGGCAAGTCCGTTCGTTAGGAAAGTCCGTCGGACCAGTCCGGTCGAAAAAAGTCCGCTTGTGTGTACGCGGCATTACACTTCCTCCTCTTTTCTCCAGATGCAATCATTCACAACACAAGCTGACAGTTTCCACTCTCTCTGTTCCCCTGAATAGCAGGCTGCAGCTCCAGACTCTGTACTGAAGAGAAGAGATGAGGACAACCTGAACTACATAGCAGAGTGATGTTCTTCTAGCAATTTGGGGGGGGGGAGGGGGGTTAAGTGGGCTGATTGTGCACTACCTGTTACACTTCCTCCTCTTTTCTCCGGATGCAATCATTCACAACACAAGCTGACAGTTTCTACTCCCGAGAAATGCGACCGTGTTGCGTTCTTGGGGCTTTTTTGTGCGGTTTCTAGCATGTTTTTGGAGAGGCACCATTCATTTAACTAGGCCCACTTCGTTTCAAAAACGCATTACAGAAAGTCATGTGCCAAATTATGGGTACAAGCCAAGCATGTTTTGTGCATTTTTCACGTGTTTTGTTGAGTGGGAAAACGCACAACAAAACACATTACTGCTGCTCGCATTTAACCTCCCTGGCGGTATGATTGTTTCAGATTTTTGCGTCTCAAAGCGGTACAATTGTTTTGCATAGAAATTTGGCGTTTTATATTGCAGGCCTGTAATTCTTAGCAATAACGCACTTAAATCTGTCCACCAAGAGTCTAGTAGATATCCGGGTATGATAAAGTTTGAAACACAAAAATCATAAATTATAATATAATAAATAAATATAAATAATTTAAAAAAATATATATAATAATAATAAAATAAATTTCCCCACGATTCACTATCGCTCAATTCTGCAAGTGTTCTAATTTTTGCCATAAAGGGACACTTTTTGGTTGCTATGGACAATCTCCAGTTTCCAGGCAGAAAGAACAGTATATATAATATAAAACTGCATGCAGGGCATTGGACAAAGCACTGGGGACAAAAGGGAAGTGAAATGATTTCATACAGTACTGTAATCTGTAAGATTACAGTACTGTATGTGTTATGATTTTTAAATTTTTTTGAATTTGCCGCCAGGCTCCGCCCCCATGCGTTGCGACGCTCGCTGGAAACGGAGCCTGGCACAGAGAGGCTTCGGGAGGAGGACGGAGCCCGCAGACACCGCGGGGGGACATCGCAGGATCCTGGGGACAAGGTAAGTACACCGTACCAGGATCCTGAGATGTAATCCCGAGTGTGGCTCGGGGTTACCGATAATGTTACTGAAATTTAACCCCGAGCCACACTTGGGAATACCGTCAGGGAGGCTACTGGAAATAATGGCACCGCAAATGCGTAGTGCTTTAGTAGAAACGAGGGCAGAAACGCTTGTTTCTGCTCATGTTTCTGCTACGCCCAAGTGTGAACGGGGCACCGGGGGGTGGTGTGATCACCAGCAATGTGTAGGCAGTGCAGAATGACTGCAAATCTCAGAATTATTCTTGAAAATAGCAAACGAGGCATGCGATTACCATGAAATGGTTGTCAGCCATGTCATTTTCATATGACAGTCATTTATTCCTTGTTTAGTACTGACATAAATGGATGTTGAATTTGACAGCTACTTGGCTTGGTTTATACTTGTTACAGGAGTTTTAGTGTCCAACGCACAGGAAAGAAAAACTTCGATTTTGTTTCCTGCCATAGTTTTCTGCGGTTGGCAGCTTGTGTCTATGGAATGTCACACTGGCACAGCATTCCGAGTCTTAACAACTTTGTTTCCCATGTATTCAAACAATCCTGAACATTTCACATGGACAAAAAGGATACTCTGAAGGTGAATACAAAGCAATTGGCTGCAGGCTGAAAAGCCACTAGTTTGAACACTACAGTCCTTGAAGTGTTACTATACCCACAACAGTAAAGTCAGTAAAGCATGCTTGTTATACTCACTGTGGAACCTAAGGGGTTAATCCTCCGCATTGTTTAAAAAAGCTGTTTGATCCTGTCTTCTCTGATCCTCCCCTTCTTTTACTGTTCCCAATCCATTTCCTAATGGAACAGAGCCCCGGGGGCACTCTGCACATGCTCAGTTTGGTGTGTATTACTAGAGAGTTATTTTTTTTTCTTGGGAGAGTGCATGTGATCAGCACAGAGCCATTCAGCACTGTCCAGACAGAGGGTCGGGAGTTCTGCAGCCTCATGGGGCAATCAGGGAGAATGAAAACTCCTCCTACAAGCTTTAACCGGGCACTGATAGAATTCACAAGACTACTAAAATAATTGCATTTCTATGTTCTGTGTACTGTGGGAAACCAGATATAGTGAATACAGGCTCCTGGGTTTAGTAACTATAGGCAAAACTTTTTTTTTGTTTTTTTGGATAGAATAATAAAGGGTTTTAACCCCTTTCAGATTTTTTTTTTACCATCTGTGTTCCATTTTGGAGATTTATCTTCACTTCCTGTCTCATAGCCAAACAGGAAGTGAGTGGAAATCCCTGCAAACTAACTTAACTTTCACCTTCAATGATAATGGTAAACAGGACAAATAGAGAGGGGGGGTCTCCTTAATGGGGGTACAGACAGCAATAAAAACCTGACAGGGGCTCTAATCTCTCTCCACTCTATCCAAAAAAAAAAAAAAAGAAGTTTTGCCTTTAGTTATACGTTAAAGGGGTTGTAAACCCTCGTGTTTTTTTCCTTAATACTATGCATTATGGTGAAAAAACTTCTCTCAGTCACCGGCCCCCCAGCCCCCCTGTTTTACTTACCTGAGCCCTGGAATTTCCAACAGTGAGGATGTGCTGTCTTTCTGCCAGGGGGGTTCTCAGCATTTGATTGGATAGATTGATAGCAGCACAGCCATTGGCTCCTGCTACTGTCAATCAAATCCAATGACGCGGGCACCGGGGGGCGGGGCCGAGTCCAGCATTTGTGTCTATCAGGCTTTTTTTCAGGGGGAACTTGGTGGAACTCAGTTCCACCACCTCTAGCTCAGACCCTTGGGGGGGGGGCTGCCCACCACAATCACTTGTAAACACTGAAGTCCGGTTTCTGTGTTTAGCAGTGACAGCTCTGCACTCTGTGTGTAACCCCCCTGAATTTTGCACTCTGTATGTAATGCAATCCTGATATTTAATGCCCCTTTTAAGACCCTCCTACTGTTCATGAAATTTGACGGACCACACCCACTATTTGATGTGATTTGGAGGATGTGTGTGGGTGTGGGGGTTTTGTGGGGTCGTGGGTGAGTTCCAGCACCTATTGTTTGAGAAACAAAGCCCTGTTATAGACGCAAATGCTGGACTCGGGAGCGCGCCCGCAAGGTAACCGCCCAGGAGAGCGCTTCTCCTAGGGGGTTATCTGATGTGGGGAGGAGCCGCCGGCGGACCCCAGAAATCGAGGTTCGGGGCCACTCTGTGCAAAGTGAGCTGCACAGTGGAGGTAAGTATAACATGTTTGTTATTTTAAAAAAGTACAAAAGGAAACTTTACAATCACGTTAAGGAAAACTATCACCAGAAGAAAAAAAGTTTGTTAAATGCTCACACGGCACTTGGCCCCATAACAATCCGAGCAGTGAAATTTTATTAAAATGAATATTTCTTTTCTGTAAATGGTGGCTGTAGCGCTACCCCTCTGAAGCCTAAAAACATGGGCGTTCCCATGAGGGGGGGGGGGGGGGAGCTACCACTAGTTATGAGCCCCACTCCCACTTCATTCTATAGCGCTGTGTCTCCTCATCTCTCTTGTTTACTTTACACATAGTATGTACCTGCACACCACAGCTACTACATTTGTCCAGGACAGCCGAGTGTAGTGCCTGGCTTGTGCTGTTGTCAGCTTGTGTTTTTGTGAATGAAAGACCTTTTCTCCAGCTGCAATCAATTGCAACATAAGCTGACAGCTTCCACTCTCTCTGTTCCCCTGAATAGCAGGCTGCAGCTCCAGACTCTGTACTGAAGAGATGAGGAAATCTGAAACTGTATAACAGAGTGATGTTCCGTCTAGCAGTTTAGGAAGGGGGGGGGGGCAGAGTTTAAGTGGGCTCATTGTGCACTACCTGTTTTACTTCCTTCTCTTTTCTCCAGATGCAATCATTCACAACACAAGCTGACAGTTTCCACTCTCTCTGTTCCCCTGAATAGCAGGCTGCAGCTCCAGACTCTGTACTGAAGAGAAGAGATGAGGAGGAACGGAACTGCATAACAGAGTGATGTTCTGTCTAGAAGTTTGGGGGGGGGGGGGGGTGGAGGTTAAGTGGGCTCATCGTGCACTACCTGTTACACTTGATATTCTTTTCTGCAGATGCAATCATTCACAACACAAGATGACAGTTTCTACTCTTTCTGTTCCCCTAAATAGCAGGCTGCAGCTTCAGACTTTGTTTATACTTAAAGCAGGGTTCCACTCAAAAGTGGAATGTTCGCTTATCCATCTCCCCCCCCCCCCCCCCCCCCAGTGCCACATTTGGCACTTTTCAGGGGGGAGGGGGGAACGGGTATCAAACATAGCCACTGTGCCCATCAATGGCAGCCACTGTACCATCAAACACAGAAACTGTGCCCATCATTGGCAGCCACTGTGCCCATTAATGGCAGCCACTGTACCATCAAACACAGAAACTGTGCCCATCAATTGCAGCCACTGTGCCCATCAATGGCAGCCACTGTACCATCAAACACAGTAACTGTGCCCATCAATGGCAGCCACTGTGCCCATCAAACGCAGCCACTGTGCCCATCATTGGCAGCCACTGTGTCATCAAACGCAGCCACTGTGCCATCAAACACAACCACTGTTCCCCATCAATTGCTGCCACTGTGACTGTGATAGATGACATCATCGGTGGCCAGCCCACCAAAGAAATTTGCGCCTCATTTCAAGTAAACTAGGAAGAAGAAGCCGTCCACCAGCAGCGGCCCCCCCCCCCCCCCCCCTACAAGAAAGAATTTGTATATTTCCTGGAGAAAGGCTTTACTATACATGTCACATAAAAAAACATTGAGATGACATGAACAAATGATGAGAGGGAATTACAGGGTTAAGAAATGATCCCAGTTAATTCCAACCCCCACCACGAATCTGCAGTCGTCGATCCCTTTATTCTCATTTTTCATTTCTAAAATGCATTGTGAGATGAAGGGGAGGGCTCTCCAATGTGTTTACACTAGAGTGTTTACATTTTTGATCAATGTGATTGGCCATCACAAGGCATGGAGACACTCTGATCGGCTCTATGTCTTTTGCATATGATCTCTGCTGTCTAAGTGTCTGTGAGCAGTATGGTGACTTATTGGTTAGCACTTATGCCTTGCAGCACCAGGGCCCCCAGTTTAAACCCTAAACAGGACACTTGGCATAGAGTTTGCATGTTCTCTCTGTGCTTGGATGAGTTTCCTCACACACTCCAAAGACATGGTGGTAGGCAGGTCTTTTTTCTCAGAGAATAGGTGCAAGTTCTTCTCTCAAGTCACTTTTGTCTCTGCCCCCTACCCACCTCTGACCACCGTCCCTTGGTGCCACCACCTACCCACCCCCTATTACTGTCCCTTTCAGAGAATACAGAACCAAGCATCATGTTGTGGTACCAAGTAACTTGTATAGAATTTGGCCATGATAACTAGAAAAGAAGTCAAATGGACCCCCCTAGTAACAATAGATCCACCTTAGGAACAATAGATCTCCCAGCAGCCAGCATCAATAGACCGTCCAGGAGCAAGCAACAGTAGACTCATCCCTCAACAGTATATCCTTCCCAGCAGCATAAGACCCTTCCTAGCAACAATAGATCCTTCATCTGCAACAATAGACCTCCCTACCAACAAACAATCCCCCCTCCAGTGGCAATAGATTCCCCAGCAGCCAGCAACAATAGACCTTCCAGCACACCCCTTACCACTACATACATTCAGTGCTGGAGGTGTTGGACCTGCGTTCACCCACGTTCCCTCTGCAAGAAAAGCCCTGTTGGTAGGTCAATTGGCCCCAGCATGTGTATGCATGCATGTGAGGTAGGGGCCCTAGATTGCAAGCTCCTTGGGGCAGAGACTGATACAAAAGGAGGCCCCAGGTACCCAGTCAGGTGGAGACCACACACACAATTCTTGATTGTTTTAATTAATTGGTATATTGTATGTATAAGTTAACAGTAATGAATGTTGACACGATGATGATGCGATTATTGTAGGCACTGATATATGGAAGTGCAGCAATTGTAATTTCACAGTATTACCGGGTTTGGGGCCTGTAGTACCTAAGGACTGCTTCTGCTGGAGAGGTGGCAGATTGTGGTGCACTACATGGCACTGTATAATGTGTAATATTGGCACAGTGCCACCTACAGGACGGAGGACAAACCTGCACCTGCCTACTGATGTGCAATAGGTAAAGCATCGTGTAAATTGTCGGTCCTATATAAATACCTTTAACAATTTAAGAACAGTTTAGCACCCTACAAAGACTTTGTACCACTTCCACTACAAGCTATGCAGTGGAATAACGTCCTTACAGGATGTCTCCAACTTACAAGCCAACCTCAATGCACTGTTTCATTGGGCAACTATGTGGCAAATGAGGTTTAATGTTGATAAAAGTAAAGTTATGCACTTGGGGGCTAAGAATATGCATGCATCATACATACTAGGGGGAGTACAACTGGGGAAATCCATGGTGGAGAAAGATCTGGGTGTTCTGGTAGATCATAAGCTCAATAATAGCATGCAATGCCAAGCTGCAGTTTCCAAAGCAAGCAAAATCCTTTCTTGTATTAAGAGAGGTATAGACTCCAGAGAGAGGGACATCATTTTGCCCCCCTGTACAAATCATTAGTAAGACCTCATCTGGAATATGCAGTTCAGTTTTGGGCACCAGTTCTCAAAAAAGATATCGGGGAACTGGAGATAGTGCAGAGAAGAGCAAACAAACTGATAAGAGGCATGGGGGAGCTCAGCTATGAGGAAAGATTAGAGGAACTGAATTTATTCTCTCTTGAGAAGAGGAGATTAAGGAGGGATATGATCAACATGTATAAATACATAAGTGGTCCGTATAGTGAACTCGGTGTTGAGTTACTCACTTGAAGGTCATCACAGAGGACAAGGGGACACTCTTTACATCTAGAGGAAAAGAGATTTAATCTCCAAATACGGAAAGGCTTCTTCACAGTAAGAGCTGTGAAAATGTGGAATAGATTCCCTCCAGAGGTGGTTCTGGCCAGCTGTCAGGAACCATGAATCAGACTGAGACAGAAATGCAGTAAAAATCACACCTTTTATTGTAATGGTAAAAATAGTACAGATCAGTAAACGTGGTGAAAACATAAGTCAGGGATCGGAAACCAAAGCGAGTAGTCAGACAAGCCAGTAATCAGGAAACCAGAGATCAGCGTAGTCGGAGGCAGAAGAACAGGATCAGGAACCAGATGGGACATCAGCCGGGCAAAGTCTTTCACAGGAACACAGCAGAGAAACTCCAGATATGTTGACCAGGCGAAGGCAGCAAAGGAATGAACAAGGCAGTTTAAATAGCCAGAAGGGGCTGGCTGTAGGCAGGACTGACGGGCAGATAATGATAACCAGGCAAGCCGCTGAGGAACCAATGAGTGCTGACAATTATCCGACTGCTTAGCAACCCAATCACAGAGAAGAGAGCTGCTAAGAGCCCAGCCCTGACATCAGCTGAGTAGATTGCTTTGAAAAAGGCCTGGATTCTTTCCTAAATGTACATAGTATAACTGAATACTAACATTTATAGGTAAAGTTAAACCAGGGAATATCTGATTGCCTCCAGTGGTGTCTCCAGCTTTCATATTTAGGGGGGGCACATGGGGGGACAGGCACAAAAGTAGGGGGGCAACTATAGAGTGGGAGAACTATCAGGGTTGCTAAGGTTGTCTTGCCACCGGGCCCTGGTGTTCTGCCACTGTGGGGTTTCCTAGCCTCCTCTTGCTGTCCTGCCCCTGCTATTGACAGCGCTGGTCTGGCATCTCTTGGAATTTACAGGCTCGTTCTCCTGTCCTAAGGATGGGAGAAATCAGTCTGTTTTTTCAGTAACTGAGAGTCCTGGTGGAGTCCTTCCTGCAACTCGCTCTTCTCCCTGCCAATGAGGATGCAGGGGAAGGAGTAGATTGGGCGGCTGTGGTTGTGTGAGCGCTCGCATTATGCAGTGTCAGTGAGCAGAGGGAGGGGGGAGGAATCACCCGCAGGAGCTGACTGGGGATGCTCTCCCTCTCAATAGAGACTGTGTGACTCCAGCAGCGACCCTATTAAGATGCGGCGCATCCGCTACGAATGCAAACAAAAAGACATTGCCTTTTTGTAACAATAAAATTTTTTTTTTTTTTTTAAATTGGGGTGGGCACGTGGTGGGGCACAGCATAATGTTGGGGGGGTCAGGGCCCCCTCTGCCCCCCCCTAGGGACGCCTTTGATTGCCTCGTCTCGCGGGGGATCAGGAAGGGATTTTTTTCCCCTGCTGGAGCAAACTGGATCATGCTTTGCTCTGTATTTTTTGCCTTCCTCTGGATCAACTGAGGGTATAGGATTGTATATATAGGATTGTAAAAAAAAAATTGTTTTGTTTTCCCCTTTTTATTGGTTGAACTAGATGGACTTTGTGTCTTTTTTCAACCAGACTATGTATCTTCATCCAAGAAAAAAGCTAAAATAATTCAGGCCGTGAACAACCTGAAGTAGGAGTTATCTCAATTTTGTGGGTATCGTATTGTGCGCTACTGAAAACACTATAAATATGAAGGACTGGAGAGCGGAGAGATTTAATGAAGTGTGCGTCTACCGGGAGCATTGATGGCTCACAAACGAGGGGGATGTATTAATCCATGCATATTGGGTTATGCGAAGCTCCACACAAAGCTTGGCAGTACTTTCAGTGGCGTCTCCAGCTTTCATATTTAGGGGGGGCACATGGGGGGACAGGGACAAAAGTAGGGGGGCCAACTATAAAACGCAATATATATATATATATATATATATATATATATATATTTTTCCCCAGGAATAGAATGCACTCCAGAGGTCTTGTTAGAAAGAGAGACGTTAGCCGAAGATTGCAGCTGCAGGTGGCCACTTTTAAAGATTTAAAGTGTGTAATTGTTCTTTTAATGTTGGGCTAGCATACATGCTCATCAATGCCGCCTACCAGTGCAGCTTATCAGTGCCCATTGATGCTGCCTATTAGTGATCAGTGCTCATCAGTGCCACCTATCAGTGCTCATCAAAGCAGCCTATCAGTGCCTATTAGTGCAGCATATCAGTGCTTATCAATGCCACCTATCAGTGCCTCCTCATCAGTGCCGCCTATCAGTGCTCATCAATCCCACCTATCAGTTTCCCTCTATTGCCTCCTATCAGTGCCCATTAGTGCCTCCTATCAGTGCCCATTAGGGCATGCAGAGAACACCCAACAGTGGGAGTTACCTAAGAGAAATAGGTTAAATAGAATCTGATAAATGTGCATAGAAACTAAAGTGCTTACTGGTAATTCACTAAAATATTTTAAAAAACGATAACATGGAGAAAACAGCACACTGCAGTGTGAATAAACAAACACTTAGAGAAATAACTAAATATTAAATAGATGTGCTAATCCATGCCGATTTCATGCTGTGCAAAATGAATTAAAGTGCTGAGTGCAAACAAAGTGATACATACATAACTAGAATAAGTGAATAAAGTTGAAGCCAGATTAAATTCATTTATGCATTACGAACAAAAGTGGATCTCCTGATGGCTATTAGCCACCATTTCATTGTTCCTCCACCAAAAATAAAGTGATGTGCAATAAAACAAAAGTTCATCTGAATATTTAGGATCTTTACACCCACTTTGGTGCACCGCCACCGCCACTACTGTGAGCATACAGGGTGCTACCAGAGGCTGCAGCCACAATACATCGGCCCAAACACACTTCATTGTAATACGGCAGCACAATCCCACTCTGACCGGCTCCAAATGAATAACCTGCATTGCAATTTTCAAAGGCTCACCAACTGACATCATCACATGGTAGCTGCAGTCATAATATATGCATAAAAAATAAAATCTACCATAGCGCATAAACCCTTTCAAAGATTATTTATTTGAAAGTGCAAGGAGCACATGGAAGGGCAACGCATGCAAAACAAAACCAAAGACATTCCCAGATCAACTTACTGACCAGCCTGCAACCAACCAAATGATCCTGTCTAACAGTGTGCTTTTGTTGATTGCTAAATGTTGATTGCTCTTCAGAGGGCAAAACTAGTGTGCATGAGCCAAAAGGGTTAAAGATGGAGCTAGCAGAGACAGGAAAGGGACAGAACACACAGACCTGATGGATTCCTTTCTTCCTGTCACAGAAGTCTCTGTAATAAACATTATTTTTGCTGATATAGATCAATGTATGAGGTCTGTGTGTTCTGTCTTCTGATGCTAAGGATCTAACAGCCTGCCAATTACAACATATATAAGAGTGTGTTTTCCCCTTGTCCTGTCCCTCTATGGAGAACACTGCCTGCACTAAACCTCACACCTATCACTCTGCAAGCTGCTGCACATCCTTCTTATCCCCTCCATGAAGAATACATAAAAGAGACTCACATGGGAGTTACAGAGCTGAGGGGTCTGGCTTCCTCTGGAGCTGCCTGAAATCAAAACACGGCGGCAGGGGAAGTGGGAGGGGTTGTAGCACAGGCACAGCCTGATTGGATAATACTGATCAGGTGCTTAAAATGATCCCTGCCTCCTTATGCTGCACAGGGCACAGGAATGAGAAACTTTAGCCCTGCAACTAACATGCTGTTTGCGATCTCCATACACTGAGGGGCGGGCTGAGGGGCGGGGAGTGTCACTGGTAGCAGCATACCCAGGCTACAGTAAATCTCTTCCCGAGGCAGCTGCTGATGGGGGTGCTATAGGTGAAATTATGGGGGAGTTAAAGCACCCACCTGGCACCACCCCTGTATTAGTGTTCCCAACAGCTCAGAGCCCCCGGAGCCGGCATTGACAGTTCTCTCTCCCCTCCTTCACACAGCCGATCTGCTCCTTCTCCCCTCTCCTCTCCTGTGTGTGGGAATTGTGAGCTCATTGGCTTCACACTTGACTACCCTGGAAGCACACACAAGAGGGGAGAAGGAGTATATCGTCTGTGTCTCCTCTCTCATTATTCCGTGTGAGAGAGGAAGGAGGGGAGAAAGAACTGTCAATGCCGACTCTGACGTCACTGGTTGCTAGATGCGAGGCGGCTCTAGTAACCAGTGGCTGGGTGTAGACTCAGGAGGTGGAGGAGGAGCCGGAACCAGCAATACGGCAGCTCAGGCTATACCTGTCCCCTGCATTCCCAGTGTCCATTTTTTTTAATTAGGGGGGCACATAGGGGGGCACAGTATAATGTTGGGGGGGCCATGGCCCCCTCTAGCCCCCCCCTAGTGACGCCCCTGAGTACTTTATAGCCCAAAGCCCTGAGATGACCTTCCCACTGGTACAGCCTTTATGGCTGATTTAGCTTTCTGATAAAACTCATGTTCCTCCTGCCATTTTATGAAGCTCTGCTGTTGTGTGATTCACGGTCACAGCTGGAGAACTTCAGTATCCACGGGGCTGAACATTTTTACTGGAAGACTGGAGTGAATGCAGATTAAATGCTTGTGTAAGTTCTCAACCACTTTTTTTCTTCTTCTCAGAGCCTTGTTTATAACAGATGCTCATAATGTTCAGATTTGTTAAATGCCTAAAGTTTTGTTTTCTTTGCATTCATGCATAAAAAAACATACTTCCAGGGAAAGGTGGATAAATCTAGGCATAGAATTTCATGATGATGTCTGTTTTTTTGGGTCTATATATATATATATATATATATATATATATATATATATATATATATATATATATATACACTATTTTTTTATTTGATATATTTATTATATATTTATTTTATTTATATGATATTGTTATTTATATATTTGCTTATTCTATTTATTTATTTGTTTAAGTCATGCCGTTTTATTATTTTCTTTCCTCTGTTTTTTTTATATATCTAAAGTTCTTGCCCAAATTTGATGTTTGCATTTTTTTTTGCAATGAATTAAGGAGTTGTTGTTTTGCTTAGGCTACAAGGATTCCCTTGTATTAGTTGTGGTTTTACGGTTATTCTGTGTTTATTTTTTTAAACTGTGCATAGCAAAGATTCTTTCCAAGTCTAGTAAGCAATAAAACACAGGCGGAGATATAACCAATTTAAAATGGTATTAAACCCCAGAACACAAATTTTGTTATATTGCAGCTTATCAGTTTTTAGATGTGATGGCTGCATTAGTTTGCTTGGTTTGTTTTTTTTTTAGTTTCCTTAGTTTGCTTTTTTTTTTTTTTTTTTTTTTTTTAAATTCTCACCCAGTGATCTGGCCAGTAAGGCAGCCCGTACATTAGTAATTTTTTATCGTATAACCAGCAGGTTGAACAAAAAAAAAAAAAAATGTCGCTGTCAGAAAACTATACATTTATTCATTGTCCATTGCAGCTGAGACTGCAGAGAAGGGGACTGGGGAATCTCTGTCCTCAGTCCATTTCTCTGCCTCAAAAGTGAGACATCAGGGGTCTGTTTAGACTCCCGATACCTGTGTGTCACCAAAGCCCCACACCAGGATCCCTAAATAAATATAAAAAAATAATAAAAAACTATATTGTAAAAAAATGATTAAAAAAAAAAAAAAAAAATAGTAAAAATAAATAAAAGACTACTGACATCGTCCTCTGCCCTACTGACAAAGCTCACTGCCCTACTGACAACGTCCACTGCTTTACTGACTGACACCAACTGCCATCCTACTGACACCAACCTGTGCCCTACTGACATGCCCACTGCCCTACTAAAACTGTCCATGTGTTAATACATTTTAAAATGTTTGTTTACATTTACTTCTTAGGCCCCTTACAAAGGGGGCGGATCTGT
Source organism: Lithobates clamitans (assembly GCA_037952925.1). Lineage (NCBI taxonomy): Eukaryota > Metazoa > Chordata > Amphibia > Anura > Ranidae > Lithobates > Lithobates clamitans. Next base: position 6,221,504 of record JBBGZY010000619.1, on the reverse strand, counting down.
CCGAACGGAGTTTGCCTGCTCAGCGAGGGATCTGTCCACTGATCCCCGCTGAGCAGGCGGATGACAGGTCGTGTCTGCTCTGCTATGCAGAGAGGACAAGGATGGAGGCCGCTCTCCTCTATTGGGCGGTTGGATGGAAATGGATGTCCGTTTCCATCCGATTGTAATCTGACCTGACCCGCTGGACCGATGGTGAACGTATCGCCATATGTTTGTTTTCAGTGATTGTTGTTGGGTCGGATGCCAGACAGGTGTCAGTGGATGCTGGCATCCACCTCCCCATAGAAGACAATGGGTGGGAAAAATGGACAGGCGTACCCGATCGGTCCAGTCATGTAAAAGGGGCCTAAGAGTGTGTGTGTTTCTGTATATATGTACTGTGTATATATATATATATATATATATATATATATATATATATATATAAGAATCACCCCCCTTTAAAATAATCAAATTTTGTTGCTTTGCAGCCCGAAATGAAGGCAGACACAGTTTTTGTTTTATCCCTCTGTATTTACTCCAAATAACATCCAAGTGAAAGATATAACATGCTGGGATATGTCTCTACTAACTTTGCACATCTAGACTTTGCAATATTTGCCCAATCTTCTTTGCAGAACTGCTCTAGTTCAGTTAAATTTGATGGTGACCGTTTGTGGACTGCAGTCTTCAAGTCATTCCACAGATTTTCAATGGGGTTTAAGTCTGGGCTCTGACTAGGCCATGCAAGGACATTCACCCTTTTCTCTTCCCACCACTGTGTGGTCATTTTTGCTGTGTGCTTTGGGTCATTGTTATGTACGAAGGTATACCTTCTTCCCATTATCAACTTTCTGGTAAAGGGCAGCAGATTTTCCCCAAGAATTTAACAGTATTATGCCCCATCCATCTTTCCTTCTATCCTGACAAGGGCTCAAGTCCCTGCTGCAGAGAGACACCCCCATAACATGATAGTACCACCTCCATGCTTTATTATAGGAATGGTGTTATTTGGATGGTGAGCTGTATTGGTTTTCTGCCAGATATATCGTTTGGTGTCTAGGCCAAATAATTCTATTTTAGTCTCATCTGACCATAACACCTTTTTCCATGTGACCTCAGAATCTTCAAGGTGCGTTTTGGCAAAGCTCAGTGGTGACTGCATGTGGTATTTCTTGGGGAGTGGATTTTTTTTTTTGCAACCCCCCCCCCCCCATACAAGCCATGTTTGTGATATTGTTGTCACACGATGACACCCTTGTCATAAATTCCTGCAGCTGCTTCAGAGTTGCTGTAGGCCTCTTTGTAGCTTCTCTGACCAGTTTCCTGCCAGCTCTTTCATCCAGTTTGGAGTGACGTCCTGATCCAGGGAGCAGGGCAGTTTTTTCCACTGGGCACGCTGGGCAGTAGAGGGCCCCATCCAGGGCCGATCCTCAGTGCTGCAATCTTCTGCTTAAGTTGACTGACTGCACTGGTTGCTCACATGCTAGAATCAACGGCCGCCCGGCGTCTAGCTAGCAACCAGTGAAGTCAGTCAGAGGCCGCGGCTGCCCCAGCATTCATAGCACACCGCGGCTGCCCCAGCATTCATAGCACACCGCGGCTGCCCCAGCATTCATAGCACACCGCGGCTGCCCCAGCTGCTAGTGAAAAAGCTCCGCCCACCTCTGCCATGTTCTTCAGACAGCGTGGAGAGAGAGCCTTCCACTTCTTAATAATAGATTTTACTGTCCTTCTAGGCATTGATAAAGCCTTTGACAATTTTTTTGTATCCATCTCCTGACTTGTGCCTGTCCACAATTTTATCCCGGAGATCCCGATGACAGTGCCTTGCCACCCATAGTTGAGTGTTTGCTTCAGTTTCACTACCAGGGACTAAAATGCTCCAGGAAAGCTCTTTTCATGCTGAGCTAATCAAAATGACCACATCTGAGCACAATTGAAAGTCAAATGGCTTTGTGTGCCATTGAGAAGGTGACACCTGATTGAGTTTACAAGTCATTTTTAGGAGGGGGGTGATCCTTTTTCCTGTCACTTGGATGTTATATGGGGGGGGGATTTTTTTCTATACCCACTGTAGATATATATATATATATATATATATATATATATATATATATATATATATATATACATACATGTGTTTGAGCTTTGGGGGGCACAGCCTAATGCAATAGGCTGTGCACACCTATGATAGGAAAGCTGTGTGAACAATGATAAATGAACAGTGATTGATGAGTGAAACACATCTCTCTGGTCAAAATAAATAAAATAAATAAATAATGATAACACAGAGCAATCTGTTGATTATGTTTTCTTATTTTTCATACACAACCCCCTAAAGAGAACCTTTGCTTTGCTCATTAAAGGCAAGGGAACATGTTTTCTATAATGTCCCCCTCCCTAACAGTACAGTTGTGCTCATAAGTTTACATACCCTGGCAGAATTTATGACTTCTTGGCCATTTTTCAGAGAATATGAATGATAACACAAAAACATTTCTTTCACTCATGGTTAGTGTTTGGCTGAAGCCATTTATTATCAATCAACTGTGTTTACGCTTTTTAAATCATAATGGCAACAGAAACTACCCAAATGACCCAAAAGTTTACATAACCTGGTGATTTTGGCCTGATAACATGCACACAAGTTGACACAAAGGGGTTTGAATCGCTATTAAAGGTAACCATCCTCACCTGTGATCTATTTTCTTGTAATTAGTGTGTGTGTATAAAAGGTCACTGAGTTTCTGGACTCCTGACAGACCCTTGCATCTTTCATCCAGTGCTACACTGACGTTTCTGGATTCTGAGTCATGGGGAAAGCAAAAGAATTGTCAAAGGAACTGTGGTAAAAGGTTGAACTGTATAAAACAGGAAAGGGATATAAAAAGATATCCAAGGATTTGAGAATGCCAATCAGCAGTGTTCAAACTCTAATCAAGAAGTGGAAAATGAGGGGTTCTGTTGAAACCAAACCACGGTCAGGTAGACCAACTAAAATTTCAGACACAACTGCCAGGAAAATTGTTTGGGATGCAAAGAAAAACCCACAAATAACTTCAGGTGAAATACAGGACTCTCTGAAAACATGTGGTGTGGCTGTTTCAAGATGCACAATAAGGAGGCACTTGAAGAAAGATGGGTTGCATGGTTGAGTTGCCAGAAGAAAGCCATTACTACGCAAATGCCACAAAGTATCCTGCTTACAATACACCAAGCAGCACAGAGACAAGCCTCAAACCTTCTGGCACAAAGTCATTTGGAGTGATGAGAGCAAAATTGAGCTTTTTGGCCAAAACCATAAATGCTACATTTGGAGAGGAGTCAACAAGGCCTATGATGAAAGGTACACCATTCCTACTGTGAAACATGGAGGTGGATCACTGATGTTTTGATGATGTGTAAGCTACAAAGGCACAGGAAATTTGGTCAAAATTGATGGCAAGATGAATGCAGTATGATATAAAAAAATACTGGAGGAACATTTGCATTCATCAGCCAGGAAGGTGCGCATGGGACGTACTTGGACATTCCAACATGATAATGATCCAAAACGCAAGGCCAAGTCGACCTGTCATTGGCAGAATAAAGTGAAGGTTCTGGAGTGACCATCTCAGTCTCCTGACCTCAATATCATTGAGCCACTCTGGGGAGATCTCAAACGTGCAGTTCATGCAAGACAGCCCAAGAATTTACAGGAACTGGAGGCTTTTTGCCAAGAGAAATGGGCAGCTTTACCATCTGAGAAGATAAAGAGCCTCATTCACAAATACCACAAAAGGCTTCAAGCTGTCATTGATGTTAAAGGGGGCAATACACAGTATTAAGAACTGGGGTATGTAAACTTTTGTTTAGGGTCATTTGGGTTGTTTCTGTTGTGAATATGATTTAAAAAGAGTACACACAGTTGATTAATAATGAATGGCTTCAGCCAAACACTAACCATGAGTGAAAGAAATGTTTTTGCGTTATCATTCAAAATCTCTGACAATGGCCAAGAAATCATAAATTATGCCAGGGTGTGTGAACTCATGAGCACAACTGTATATACACAGTTTTCTTTCACATTTCAGTCACTAGAAGCAAAGGAAGAAAGCTCTGCGTTGGTCACATGAGAGGTAGATGAGTGAAAGCCAAGCTTCTGGATTCTGGGTATTTTCTGGTGGGGGGGAGGGGGACTAAGGAAAGGTGCATTGAAGCAAAAGCACAGGTTTGCTCTATGGACAGACTCATTTATACAGTGTTGGTGCTGGTTGGTTTATCCCAGTAATCACTTTATTGATTGTCTGGTAATTAATGAAATCTTGGAGCTGTAATAAGATTAGCGTTCTTCAGAAATGAGCAGGGGATGTATGTATCTGTTAGTTACCAGGGTAGCGTTTGTTTACCACGGAGCAATGTGCAACGTTGAGACACCCAATGACAGCCAATTAGAAATCAACTTTTTAATATTGCCTTATTTTATTAAAGTCAAACTCAACTTTTGCTAGCAGGTAGCCTTTTATGGCAGAAGAGACTCTGTATGTCTCTTCAGTCATAAAAGTGCTCTCCTTTCATGTTAACAATTTTTTGTACATTTTCTGCAGCACATGTGCAATTTCAGTCCGTTCCTTGTAGCCAACAATGGGAGCAAGAGCCTGGATGGTGTAATTGCTGTATGTAGCATCATCCATGGCCAACCAATAACAAATGACAGAAAACTCCAGACCTGGAGGAAGACCAGGATGATTACACTCAAGTGGCAGGGGATTACTAATATATATCTCCTCATCAGTGCCTGACCTCACAAATACGCTTCTGGAAGAATGGTCAAACATTCCCAGACACACTCTTAAACCTTGTGGACGGCCTTCCCAGAAGAGTTGAAGCTGTTATAGCTGCAAAGGGTGGACCAATGCAATATTGAACCCTACGGACGAAGACTGGGATGCCATTAAAGTGCATGTCCGTTTAAAGGCAGGTTGTCCCAATACTTTTGGTAATATAGTATATCTCCTTACTTTTTCGTTATATAAATGGAAAAAATTCAATAAAAATTATTGAAAAAAAAAAACAATGGAGATCTAGTCCTCCAACTGACACCAGCGATGGGGCACTATTCCCCCCACTGACCACAGGTCTGATGGACAGTACACTGAACCTTTGTTTAGAAGGTTTGAAGAACCCTGGTCTATATAGATAAAAACGTGTCTTCTTTGGGCTTAGCCCTTCATTCATAGTGACACCTTAAGAAAATTCATACAATAAGAGAACTGCTGCTTTGGAAGTTTAAGAACTTGTTCTGTGTCTTAGAAATACGGCGCTGAACATAGTGTTCTGCATTACATTGCCTAAACAACTTCCCTTCCACGTCTCTTGTAAGTGGAATGCAAATTACTATCCCTGCCCTCATTTCTCAGCGCTGTTTAGCTGTTTTGCTATTTTTGGAAACATTTCCAGTGTGCAGAATTTCAGCCAATTCTGTACTAGTTGTGTCACTTGATGATTTTTTTCATATAAAAAAAGCAAACTTAATAAATTATAGCAAGATAGCAGGCCAATGGATGACTTTTGGAACTGGTCTGATCTTCTTGCGTAACTTGGCTCAGAATTCATCATACACCAAATTATTGAAATGTTCCCACAATAGTTTTTGTTCTCCCTTCCAGAGAAAGAGGAATGTGCTGACGGAGAGAGATTGTTAGTTGCTGTTTGCATTGTGTTATTAAAGGGTCAGTCCACCCGAAAGTGATATTTTTAGATATAGGTTGAGTCTGGTGGACTGAGTCAGCTTCTGGCTTCTAATATGTTTTGGAAACTCTAACAGCGATATTTCCCTGCCATAGTTCATCAATCTGTTCCTTTCTGTTGGGAGTTCTATGAGTTCCCGGCCATTAATGCTTCTTCCAGCACCTCCTGCTGCATTCTTCATTAAAGAAAAAAAAAATATATATATATATATACCCTGTTTCCCCGAAAATAAGACCTAGCGTGATTGTCGGTGATGGCTGCAATATAAGCCCTACCCCCCAAATAAGCCCTAGTTAAAGTCCTTGTAGGTCTTATTTTCAGGGTAGGGCTTATTTTTGGGGAAACAGGGTAGGGCTTATTTGGGGGGTAGGGCTTATATTGCAGCCATCACCGACAATCACGCTAGGTCTTATTTTCGGGGAAACAGGGTGTATATATATATATATATATATATATATATATATATATATATATAAATCAAACAAGGAGGGTGTATTCTTTTTTTTTTTTTAACAGAGTGGAGGGTGTATTCTTAATGGCAACAGTGTGAAAACTTGAAAACCTGAACGTTGGTATTTGACCCCATGCAGGGCCATCTTAATACATGGGCACCCCAGGGACCCCAGTTGCAGGGGGGCCCCATCATAGCCAGAACTAGGGGGTGCTGTTGTGGGCTTGGATCACTCTATTACGGATTACTCTATGGGTATGGGATTACTCTGATTACTCTATGGGCAACTTTACTACTGACTCCTGCACTATAGATATACATATACTGTACATTACATAGCCCTGACCAAAGTGTTCATTATCTCAAACGTTGCTGGTTTTAATAAAGTTCTACTTTAAGGTAGGCTGAGTAAGGCAAAGTTATATCTTTCTGTGAGCAGAAAAGCATATGTTAATGAAAGTTTTAATTTTCTAAAATGATCCCTTGTCCTGAGGTTTATGCATGTTTGTAAGACTGTCATCTGTGGCACAGTAATTACGAGTATTTTGTGGGTACAAGGGCTTTGGCATATGTGCAGAGTGTATACAGGGACTAGGCTCTGGTTCTGTTTAATCACCCCTCTTTAAACCATTCCCACTGTTCGGCCCAACCTGACCATTACCACCATTTGCCATGGAGAGCTACACACACTGCTGATCTTTGATTTAGGCGATTTTATTCAAAGTACTAATAAATATATGATTATTCTGTCAACTTTTTATACTTTAATTCTTGAGAGAAGGTGCATAATTTGGGGCAGGCTGGTACGGGCCCCAGTGCATTACTTTGCCCAGGGGTCCATGATGCTGTTATGACGGCCCTGACCCCATGAGATATAGTAAATTGCCAATAGTTTAACTTTTCGTTTTGGGTGGATTTATCTTTTAAGGATTTCCAGATTAAATACATTTGTTTCAAAACAGACATTTGTACTTTTCTACAAATTGTGTCTGTTTTTTTTTTTTAAAGGTTAAAGAGGAACTTTACTCCTGTTCTTAAAAATTAAAAGTTAGCAGCTACAAAAACTGTAACTGTTGACTTTTACCAAACAGGTACTTACCAACCCATGGACTCCATCGCTGCCTTTCCTGGAGCTGATTCTTCACCCGGCTTCGGATCCCCAGAACCACCATTTTGGATGTGGGTACCAGCTGTCTTACAGCTGGCTCCCCACTGTGCATGCACAAGATCGTAGGACTGGTCTGTAGTCTCCTGGGATGTGTTACGAGGCTGTGGGCAGGGGAAGAGAAGACCAAGCTGACGTCATCCTCACCTAGATACGGTTGAGGAAGGGGAAGTGGGTACCTGTCAAAAAAAGGTACTTGTCACACAGAAAACTTGGACGAGAGACCTAGAGCATAATCCAACTGACGAGGATTGGGCTTGTATAAACACCAATCTCCTCAAAGGTTACATCAACATCCAGGAAACGAATCATAAACTTCATAGCCGATGGTATCATACCCCGACGTGTCTCCATACCATCATCCCTGACGTGTCAGGTGTTTGCTGGAGATACCAATCTGACAAAGGGACGCTTTTACAGATTTGATGGTCCTGCCCTCAGATACGCCCCTTTTGGACTGATGTACATTGGCGTGCTTTCACAGAAAACAGACCACAACCTGCCCTTCGACCCGCTGCTTTTCTTCTGCACCATACAGGTATGTCCCCCCCTAAATACAAAGGATCCTTGACTATCCATTTGCTGAATGCAGCCAAGACACTGATCCCGAAGGTTCTGGAGATCGACTAAGGCCCCAGGACTCCCTAATTGGTTCCATTGCAGTAAGCAGGTGAGGGAGATGGAGGAACTGGTACAAACTAGCAAAGAAACCATATCCTCATTTACTTCCACCTGGACAACTTTACAGTTCACTTTAAAATGGACCTGGTCTAAAATAATACCCCCACCACATCTTGCTACCCTAAATTCATAAATAGTAAAAAGAAACATAAAAAATACTTTTCTTACCTGTACAAACTGGTTCTCTAGGCTTCCTATGGAGCCAACCAGGTGACAATATGCCAAAGCACTCATCACATGATCTCTGCTGTGGGAGAGAACCAGGTTCCAGACACAGTTGCTGATCGGCTGGCTCTCCTAATGCCACGTACACACGATCGGATTTGGAAAAAGATATGACGGCTTTTCCAACAGGATTCCGCTTAAGTTTGCCTTGAATACACACGGTCACGCAAAAGTTCGTTGAAATTACGACCGTCAAGAACGCGGTGACGACAACACTACGACAAGCCAAGAAAACGAAGTTCAATGCTTCTGAGCATGCGTCAAATTGTTTCCGAGCATGCGTAGGAATTTTACACGTCGGAATTGCCACAGACGATCACATTTTCGGATAGGAACTTTTCCCAACCGAAAAATTGAGAGCATGCTCTCAATCTTTTGCTGGCTGGAATTACGCCAGCAAAAGACTGATGGAGCATACACGCGGTCACATTTTCCACCGAAAAACTCTCATCGGTCTTTTGCGGGCCGAAATTCCGATCATGTGTACGCGGCATAAGAAGTTAGCCAACTAAGTCTCTCCATTGCTTATATTTCTTATAGGCTTAGATAGCCAGCAAATAAGTTAACTTGTCTATTTACCGCATACTTTACCTTGGCTTGTGCCTATTATTCTATCTTGCAGAGGAAATCAGTGTGAATCTTTCCAATTAAACAGTTTGTTTCCTGTTCATACAGGATGTAATAAATCTCCCTGTGAGAAGAATTGTAGACAAGAAAGTTTGTCCTGTAAGCTGAAACTTCTCAGAGGAAACCGGAAAATGGAGGTTATCATTTAGGATGTAGAACCAACTTTAAAACTTTACCCATGTTTTGGACATCTTATTATTTATTGTACCTAGTTTACACCATTTGAATTTGAAATAAGCCTCTTAGTTGGATTAAGAAACTTTACTTGCGTCTGCATTGTGCTCCTGAGCATAATGGTGCTACTTCTCAACACCGTCAAGTTATGGATCCAGCTGTGGACTCCCTTTTTGGGAGCATGTCCCGCCGGTTTCCAGTACAGTCACTTGTTGGATATCTTTGCAGGCCCAAGGCTGGAAAGGAGCACTACATACTTTCTAGAGAGGCATCTTTACCATGGTGGTCCAAATGCAATTAACATTCAGCTAGTACTACAGTTGGGGCCAGTGTGATGCAGGTGCCCAAACATTTTAGATGGTGCACTAGGGAACCTACCTAGTGATTGTTTGCAACTACCCCATGTAATTGTTTACCACTGCTTCATTCCCATAACAGTGTAGCGATACCCCCGTGGGGCCAATGAGTGTAGTAGTTCCACCTGTCACCCTGCCTGGCATTCACTTCCAGTCATTCTCCAGACAATGAACAGTCCATCAGCTTTGGTTTTGTTATTTTATTGAGGGATTAAACTTGGATGGGGTAAGGGGGTTATGGGATGCTCAGAATCAATAGTATTAAATGATGAAATGATTGATTGGAACCTCTATTCACATCCTCTAAAGCTCCAGACTTCTCCAGCACAACGCTTATTTGTAGACTGTTACTTTCTCTCCTGTGCAATACTTGGTTCCTGGCACAGCTAGCACATGGTTAGGCCCAACTCTGAATTAAGCCCAACGTTTGCTGGCAGGGGGCATGGGCTCCTATGATGTAGCAACCAATAACAATAGAAACAGAAGTCTTTAGTGCTAGCTGTACTGAGGTAGCCTACTGATCCCAGTCAGTCCTGTGCAGGCTTTGCCAGCCCTCCTGGCTGCAGCAGCCCGACTTCAATGCCAGTAACATCACAGTCTCTCCCGCTGGCTCTACGTCCATCTCAGACTCTCAGTCTGCTCCGGCATGCCTCTACCAGCTCTCCCGACTGTGTATGTCACCCACCGACACCTGGTGGATCCCTACTGAAGACTTGCCCGGCAATGTTGCCCGCTGTCCTCTCCTACTCCTGATCAGGTTCAGGTGAGGTTCCTTCACAGCTCCAAACCCCTGGCCCAAGGTCACCCCACCCCAGACAGGGGGGCTCCCTCCAAGGCCCCCGACAGCCTAACACTCCATCTCTCAGTTCTTCCACCCGAACAACTCCTCCCTAGCTGAGCTGACCCAAGGTATTTAAGGAAGCCTGCCCCCTGCCAATCCTAGTTAGAAATTGGTCAGGGCTACTTAACACACCCCAGACAGCTCCACCTCTCTTCCCCTCCTGTGCTTCCAGAATCTTCTCAAAGCCAGAGGGAGGTAACCAGGAAGAGACACTGCCTATGAGTCACCAAGCTACACTAAACCACTCCCCAGCTCTAAGATCAAAACAAACAGGCCTAGCTTTCAGCTAGGCCTGCCTAAATTTACCTGCACTGGCCAAAAATCTAACTCTAGCACCTACCTAAGATAGAGGGTGCTACTACAGGATACCTGCTTACAGGATACCCCAGGTATGGACCAAGCCTGAATGTTAGTGAACCTTCTCGGGGCTTTACAAAGTGTGCCTAACTGCCTGCAGCTTTAAAGCAATTGCATCTAGTCTGTCCGAAGTTTTTTAAACACAATATTTTATGGAGGAAATAGTCAGTAAAAAAATCTGCGCTCGATTGTATAAACAAAATATAAGCAGCACTAAAAATGAATGTAACAAAACAAAATAGATAATAAATTGCAAGCGTGCAAATAGTGCTAAAATAGCCTCCTTAAAATTGCAAAAGGATCATATGGCTTTCAAAAATAAATGTAACAGCTCAAAATAGATAATAAAGTACTAGCATGCAAATAGTGCTAGAATAATCTCCTTAAAGTTGCATAAAGGTAGCACTCTCGCCTAGCAGTAAGAAGGGTCGCTGGTTCGAATCCCGACCACGACACTACCTGCCTGGAGTTTGTATGTTCTCCCTGTGTCTGCGTGGGTTTCCTCCGGGTACTCCGGTTTCCTCCCACACTCCAAAGACATGCTGGTAGGTTAATTGTATCCTGTCTAAATTGGCCCTAGTATGTATGAATGTGAGTTAGGGACCTTAGATTGTAAGCTCCTTGAGGGTAGGGACTGATGTGAATGTATAATGTATATGTAAAAGCGCTGCGTAAATTGACGGCGCTATATAAGTACCTGAAATAAATAAAAATAAAATAAATAAAGGATCATATGGCTTTCAAAAATGAATGTAACAGCACAAAATAGATAATAAAGTGCTAGTGTGCAAATAGTGCTAAAATAGGCTCCTTAAAATTGCATAAAGGATCATATGCTTGCAAACATACATATACTGTGCATATAAAGGACTGGTGAAACGGCACAAATCCACAAATCAGGCTATAAATAGTGAACAGTCCCGAAATGGGGTAAATCAAGAAAGTGCATTGCAAACTAAAAGGGGATCCACCACCAGCAACACCCTCTTGGTATATGCATCTTACTGGATATGTAGAACCATAAATTATAATGGTCATATATTCCCAAGATATAAAGATATAACATGAACAGCTGACCATCCAGTGAAGAGCTGTAGTCAATTGGCAAAGTATCCCAATAAGTGATGCACATCAGAATCAAGCGTTAGAACAGTGGGTCCGCACGCAGACCCTGACAACCACAGCCCAGGGTTGTTGGGAAGAGGCCCTTGTCCCCATCAACATGGGGACTAGGAGCTTTGGGGTTGGGGGGGCAGAGCCCCCTGCCCAAAAAGCACCCACCCCCCATATTGAGGGCATGTGGTCTGGTATGGTTCAGGAGGGGCGGAGGCACTTGCTCCCCCCCCCTCACTTTCCTGACCTGCCAGGCTGCAAGCCTGGGTAAGGGTCTCTTATGGATTTTGGGGGGACCCCACGCCGTTTTTTTCTTTATTTTATTTACCGGCATTTTTTTTTTAATTAGCTGTCAGCGGGGAAACCCATTGACAGCTGATGACTCATCAGTTGTTAAGGACGCTGTGGTCGGCTTCCCGGCCCCTCTCTTTAACAACCAACTTACACTGCTCCCTGATTGGGCAAAGCTTTGCCCAATCAGGGTGAAGAATGTACTGTGCAGCGCACAGTGTATTGCAGGGTGTACGTTGGGGCGAACACCCTGCAAATTCGGGTTTTCGGCGAACGGCTGAACAGGCAAATGTTCGGCCCAAACTCATGAACCGTTCGCCCATCCCTAGTCTACAAGCGTCATGTATTGACACAATTCACTCTTTGGGTTAACAGGCAAATGTCTCCTTATAAAGTACTCAATGATATAGATCCTACACGTATGACCATTAAGGACCTCTGAATTTCCCCAATATTTCTATATGTATAAGAAGATTCCCTTATGTCTATATCTAAGTAGTTGTTTGGCCACCTGAGCAGACACATCAAATTTGTTTCGTGGTTTCAACAAAATCGGATCTAATAAGCGTTTGTTTTGTGTGGGATTTGAAAGCATTTTTCTGCTTTTCTGTGTGCTGTACCTGGGGAAACAAAGGCCGTGATACATTAATTACGCTACAAAACACCATGGAAACTTTGCTTGTCTCACTCCTACTGATTCCACAAAATGTCCTCATAGAGCTGAAGTCATTTTATAGCTAATTAACATGGCACCATTTTGAGAGGAGCGGTATGCAGCAGTGGCAAAATAATTGGACAGTGTTCCTGTGTTATAAATGAACTCTAAATGGATTAGTAAAGCAGATCGTACTTGCACAGTACCTTTGCTTCTCCAGTTCTCATTACAATGAACCCAAATTGCCTTCAAGCTTTTGTATTTAACAACAACAACAAGTTATTCATTGTGCTCTGTTAGGATTACAAGGCGTACTTTTTGATTTTGAGCCTTAAAATTGAAAGCGGTCACACCATGACCAGTGGCATAGTTAGAAATGAATGGCCCTCAGTGCCAGTTTGGGACCAGGTTCTCCTTTTTACCAACTGCTATCCCTCCTCCCGCTTTCTGTCTTACATTATTAATACAGTAGAATACCAGGCTGTGCGGAGTCATGCAGTCAGCTAATCCTGCAGACATGAGCAAGTTAGCCTCTTGCGCCATTGTAGAGGGTCAAGAACCCTTCATTGCTCATTCCTTGTGCTTGGCCATGTAATGAATGAAGAACAAGGAAGTCATGGGGAAGAGGGCTTGTGCACTGTATTGGCCTAGGCACTTTGCCTTTATAGCTCTGCAGATGCCTCTTCTCTAGGTGCGTTCTGCTATATACAGTAAGTCTTATGCCCCGTACAGACGATCGGACATTGATCGGACATTCCAACAACAAAATCCATGTTTTTTTTCCGACGGATGTTGGCTCAAACTTGTCTTGCATACACACGGTCACACAAATCTTGTTGGAAATTCCGAATGTCAAGAATGCGGTGACCTACGACGAGCCGAGAAAAATTAAGTTCAATAGCCAGTGCGGCTCTTCTGCTTGATTCTGAGCATGTGTGGAACTTTGTGCGTCGGAATTGTGTACACACGATCAGAATTTACGACAACGGATTTTGTTGTCGGAAAATTTGAGATCCAGATCTCAAATTTTGTGTGACGGAAATTCAGACGAAAAATGTCCGATGGAGCCCACACACAGTCGGAATTTCCGACAACAAGCTCCCATCGAACATTTTCCGTCGGAAATCCGACCGTGTGTACGGGGCATTAGAATAGATGTTAAGACAAAGTTTTGTTTCACATGTAAAAATCCTTACCGCTGCCCAGTGTGCCTTAAAGTGATACTAAACACACACTGTTTAATTTACATTGCCCCTTCTACACTATTACCAAAAGTATGGGGACACCTGCCTTTACACGCACATGAACTTTAATAGCATCCCAGTCTTAGTCCGTAGGGTTCAATATTGAGTTGGCCCACCCTTTGCAGCTATACCAGTTTCACCTCCTCTGGGAAGGCTGTCCACAAGGTTTATGAGTGTGTCTATGGGAATGTTTGACCATTCTTCCAGAAACGCATTTGTTAGGTCAGGCATTGATGTTGGACGAGAAGGCCTGGCTCGCAGTCTCCACTCTAAATCATCCCAAAGGTGTTCTATCGGGTTGAGATCAGGACTCTGTGCAGGTCAGTCAAGTTCCTCCACCATAAACTCGCTCATCCATGTCTTTATGGACCTTGCTTTGTGCTCTGGTTCAAATCTTTTGGTGGAGGGGGGATTATGGTGTGGTCAAGGGAACTGTTAAAGGGGTTGTAAAGATAAAAGTGTTTTCACCCTAATGCATTTTATGCATTAAGGTGAAAAAACATCCGACAATACCGCCCCCCCCCCCCCTGTTTTACTTACCTGACCCCTCGAAAGTCCCGCGCTCGCCCCCGACATCCTCTTCGCAGCTCAGCCTAGCCGTTGATTGGCTAGAGTGGATGGATTGAAAGCAGTGCCATTGGTTCGCGCTGCTGTCAATCACATCCAATGACTTGGTGCGCCGGGGACCGAGTGATACAGTGAGTGGCTATAACCACTGGCTGTATCACGGGTGCGCGCCCGCAAGCACTCAACATCATGTGAGGGAGCTCGCATGATGGTGTTGAGTTCTTGCAAGGGGGAGCCGAGACAGCCCCTGACGGACCCCAGAAAATAAGGTTCGGGGCCACTCTGTGCAAAACGAGCTGCACAGGGGAGCTAAGTATAACATGTTTGTTATTTTAAAAAAAAATATTTTTAGTGATCCTTTAAGGCATTAAAAAGACGCCTTAAAGGCGCATTCAAGACATTTTTGAAAATTTTTTGCTCCTAACTTTGTAGGAACAGTTTGGGGATGGCCTCTTCCTGTTTCAACATGACTGTGCACTAGTGCAAAAAGCAAGGACCATAAAGACATGGATGAGAGAGTTTGGGGTGGAGGAACTTGACTGGTCTGCACAGAGTCCTGACCTTAACCCGATAGAACACCTTTGGGATGAATTTGAGTGGAGACTGCGAGCCAGACCTTCTCGTCCACATCAGTGCCCGACCTTACAAATGCACTTCTGGAAGAAAGGTCAAAAATTCCCATAGACACACTCCTAAACCTTGTGGACAGCTAAATCTGTTTTAGCTGCAAAGGGTGGACCAACTCAGTATTGAGCCCTATGGACTAAGACTGGGATACCATTAAAGTTCATATGCGTGTAATGGCAGGTGTCTCAATACTTTTGGAATAAGAGGGAGGTGAAGCCTCCGTTAATCTACATGTGATATTCCGCCCCCATTGTGTTTAGCTGGTTAGTGGGCATGGAGGAGGAGGAAGGAGGGAGTGGGCTGTCATTTACCCCTGTGTATACGCCCACATTAGTGACTCTATAGTCACATAGGCTGCTCAGATCTCATAGAGAGGAAATGCTCAGCATAGAAACTCACTGAAAACTGAGCATGTGCAGAGTTGCCACCACAGCTGCAAAATCCCTAGCTGAATTGGGGACATGAACAGAAAATGGAGATAGAGAGCATCAGGATCAACCAGGTTTTTTTGTAG
This sequence comes from Lithobates clamitans, assembly GCA_037952925.1. Classification (NCBI taxonomy): domain Eukaryota; kingdom Metazoa; phylum Chordata; class Amphibia; order Anura; family Ranidae; genus Lithobates; species Lithobates clamitans. The sequence continues at coordinate 6,205,904 of JBBGZY010000619.1, read as the reverse complement.
AATACAGAAAACAAATCTCATAGTTTTACTGAGTGAGTATGAACACAGCATTTATTGATACATTTTAATGTGGGTTTAGTGACACTTTAATGTATTGCTATGTTTCAAACATTTGGTATATCAGACAATAAGTATTGGTCCTGATCTGGGTAACACTTCTTATGGTAGAGTACTATTAGTCAGGGGCGGACTGACCATTAAGCCACTCGGGCACTGCCCAAGGGCCCTGGGCCACTAGGGGGCCCCATAAGGGTTGCCAGCCTCAGTAAAACCAGGGACAGTATGTATAAATCTGTGTTTTTTTACATCTGTCTGTGTATACTGTGTGTACATGTATGTGTATATTGTGTGATTGTATACTGTGTGATTGTATACTGTGTGTATGTATACTGTGTGGCCCCATAATCTCTGATTGCCTGGGGGCCCCATAATCTCCTATTGCCCGGGGGCCCCATGAGTTATCAGTCCGCCCCTGCTATTAGTTTTGGTACAACAATAAAAAGCAATAGTTCTGCTACTTCCGGTGTCACCATGGCTCAGAGGAGGATATGTCCTATTGTCCAACCAGGAGCCTGAGGGGGGCATACAGCCCTTTGGTACTGTTGTGCATTCCTTGGACCCCATGAACCAGTAGTGGGATCAAATGAGATTATTTCTAACAGTCCTTGACTATCTCCTATAACATGTCTCCAACCACACCTGTAGCACATCTACAGTCTCCGAATACCTCCTGAAGGATGTCAACAGCCTCTTCTATAGCGTTATTTGAACTGAATAATAAAGTGTTACTAAACCCAGGACCCTGCATTCATTATATCTGGTCTCCCACAGTACACTGGAAATGCAATTATTATTTAGTAAATATAAACTGCTAAATACCCTTTCTCATCAGCAGTATACAGCAGTCTTGTGCTTTCTATCAGTGTTTAGTTAAAGCTTGTAAGAGGAGTTTTCATTCTCTCCTGATTGTCCAGTGAGGCTGCAGGACCCCGGACCTTCTGTCTGGACAGTGCTGATTGGCCCTGTGCCGATCACATATACTCTTCCTAAAAAAAAAAAAAAAAAACTCTAGCAACACACCACACTGAGCATGTGCAGCTTGCCCCCAAGGCTCTGTTCTATCAGCAGATAGATTGGGGACAGTGGAGGAAGGGGAGGATCAGAGATGACAGTCTTTTTACACAATGCAGAGGATTAACCCCTTCCACGGTGAGTATAACAAGCATGCTTTACTGCATATACAGACTGATTTTACTGTTGTGGGTTTAGTAATACTTTAAAGCGTTTGTTACCCCAACACTTCATATTCCTGATATGTGGCTGATGTACGATGTACTTGTATGAGAAAGTCTCCTGTTCTCTTTGTATTGCTTCCTTTATGTGAAATCACTGGTGATCCTGCCAGTCCCTCTGCTTTTCTATTAAAAACTGACCACACTGAGCAGGAGTGCACACCGTGGTCAGTTCTCTAGCTATGCTGGGAGCTCAGTGTACTCTCCTCCAATGATCAGACTTGTCCTGGCATTCCTCCACTGCACAGCCATTCACTGGGAAGCTCAGTGTGCTGCTGCTTCTCCTCCCCCAGCTCTAATGCGACTGAGAACAGAGGGAATGTGATCACTTATAAAAAAGGGGGAAAAAAAATTATAATTTTTTTTTTATCTCTATACAAAAATTTTTTGCTTTTCATTTCTATTTTAAACTGAACGGGTTGTTTTACAAGGTGATCGTTTACAATCACTTCAAGTGCGTCCCCCTTGGTGATGTAATTTAATCACAACTGGTGCAATGGAGATGGAACACTAATGCCGCGTACACACGGGTGGAATTTCTGACAACAAATGTTCGATGTGAGCTTGTTGTCGGAAATTCCGACCGTGTGTGGGCTCCATCGGACATTTGTTGTCGGAATTTCCGACAACAAAAATTTAAGAGCTGGATCTCAAATTTTACGACAACAAAATCCGTTGTCGTAAATTGCGATCGTGTGTATGCAATTCCGACGCACAAAATTCCACGCATGCTCGGAATCAAGCAGAAGAGCCGCACTGGCTATTGAACTTCATTTTTCTCGGCTCTTCGTACATGTTGTACATCACCGCGTTCTTGGCGATCGGAATTTCCGACAACATTTGTGCGACCGTGTGTATGCAAGACAAGTTTGAGCCAACATGCGTCGGACTCGGAAATAAATCCAGGATTTTGTTGTCGGAATGTCCGATCGTCTGTACGCGGCATAAGTGTCAATAGAACCCATCTGTCTCCCTCTTTGACCATAGAGACTGTGTCGTCCCTGTTTCATGGCTATTGAGATTTTCATTGTAGAAATCTATACAGAAAAGATCAAAGAGAATTGCCTGTGGCGCACATCCACAAACAAGGTTTCAAAAAACCCCAGAGGAAACTAACCGATGGTGATTGAATGGAATCTGGGGGTTAGACAAAATGTTTCAAATGATACAAATAGCAATATTTGTCATAAGAATACCACAATGCCCTGTAGTCAAAGCAAAAGGTAACGATATATCTGAATGAATCAAAATAAAAACAAAATAAAAGCAAAAGGTAACAATATATCTTAATGTATAAAAACTAATCAAATCCCAGAGATGTAGCAACAGCTAGACAAGAAACACTAGTACAGACTGAAACTAGGCTACCTCCTCACATCAGGCTTGGAGAACCCAAATTTGCAAAAATAAAAAGGGTAGAGGGCTGCCAAACAGCCACATAGTGTAGTAAGTCAGTTTATTAAAAAAATAAAATAAAAACAATTATGTATGCAATCAGAAGTAAAGGAGAGTCATCTGGTCTTTTACGGTCGCTATATTGAACTGTAGTTCTTAATGGGCCATAGTACAATAGCTGAGCGGTAAAGACTAGCGCCAGGGTTTCTTGCAGCACGGGGACCAGAGGGTGCATACCCACCAGTGGAGTGTCTGTGCCTTTGCCACAAAGGACCTGTTGCTGGTGTCTGAGCATAGCACCAGTGAGACTGAGCCACTGAGAAATTGCTTACTGAGCTGGGGTTGGACCTGAAAGGACCTGTTGCCGTGAGTGTATACAGCTAAGGAGAGCCAGCAAGGACCAGAGCTGAGAGGCCAAGCCTTGTGAGGCCCTGCTAATGAGTACTGAGTTATCTGGTCCCAGGTATCTGAGGACAGCAGACCACCAAGTGATCTGCACCAGGAGAGGTGAGCTGAATCATCTGTGTGTATCTCAACACTGACACAGTTAATGCAGTAGACTGCTCCTAGCTTAGCAACTCATCAGCCACCCATTGCACATTCTTAAAGCTTCATATGCATCACCTCACAGAAGGGCCCCAATGTCAGCCGGCTTAACATTTCATGCTAGGCACCAGGTATCACTACAGAGTACACTCAAGGACACTTTGTTTAAAGTTTACAGAGTTACTGTGAGACTTCCTTTGTTGCTGTTTTATATATATATATGTATATGTATATATATATATATATATATATATATATATATATATATATATATATATATAGACAATCATTTATTCAGGGTCCTAGAGTGTCCAGTGCATGCCTTGCCATCCGCTCTCTGTCACATCACAAATGGGGGAGTTGTAATGTAATAAACAACATTTTCTCACTTAACGGTCAACTCCCTGTGTGTAAGTTGCTTTGCCCGTCTATGTCTGTGTCAGAACTAATTATACAATGAAGCTCTCACCTGTAGAGCACAAGACTGAGAAACCCAGGGATTGTGGGATATGTAGTTTCTTCACAGAAAGTGTCAGTTCTCAGAATACAGAAATGGGCCATGCTTTAACCTGTGCAATGTCATTCAGCATGACTCATGTTTGAACACAAACAGAAACTCCTGACACCCAAATGTGAAGATTTATTCTACTATATGCTGCGTGCACAGGGCAACAAATGACACCATGAAGCTACATGAGCAATACACATCTTATGCAGATGAAAAACACAAGGTTCTGGTAGGTAGGTTTATAATATCCTTGGGCTCTTTCACACGGGCAGCTGAAGGGGCTGGCAAAAACAGGGGGCTGTGCCGTGGTTGTACCGCCATCCAGCCGCCCACCTAAATTCTGACATTACAGCCTGACACTGCTGTACACTGTGACAGTGCTGCTTTGCTTCATGGTTCTCATTGAGATCAATTGGGCTGCACAGCAACCATGAGCCAAACACTCTGCTTGCAGTTGCGGTGCAGTCCCGCAATGTAAACATTGAAATAAAAAAATAAGAAACAGGAGTCAGGAGGTGGAAGTGAACGCCTGTCGGCTGTTTTTATACTGCCCACTGATCACTTTTTAGAGGGCACCAAGCTTATCACCTGTCTGAAAGAGCCCTTTAAAACATATTGATGAGCAAAACCAGACAGCACTGGGTCGACAAAACCAATAAAGAAATGCCATATATCAGGGCAGTTCATATGGGTGAGCATCAATCACTGCTGTTTGTACGCAGTTGTATAATAAATGCTGGCCTAATAAGGCACTTAAAGCCCAACTCCGGGCAAAAAAGTATTCCCATGCAGTGGGGCTGTGCCTGCACTGCACAGGTCAACTGCTCGTTTTATCTAGGGGAGAGGAGAAAGCTGTATACTCACCTGATCCACCACTCCACTGTCAAATGGTGCTCCCCTGTGATCCAGCAGTGGACTGTTCCTGACGTCCTCACGTCCTGATCAGGGCTATGGGCATGATGATGTCAGGAACAGTTCACCACCACATAAGATCGCTAGGCTGCAGGGTGGAAGGGGGGCAGGAGCCACATGGACCGGTCTTGTGCAGGGAAGATCAGAGGAATTGGTAGGTATATCTCTGTTCTTCAATCCGCTAGACAAGTGGTTTCCAAACTTTTCAAACAAAGGGCCAAATTACTGTCATTCAGACTTTAGAGGGGTCAGATTTTGGGGGTAGACAATGTCCCTGACCCAGCACGGTGAAAATAAACATGGCATCAGGTTTGGTGGTCAGTAGGAGGAGGAATAGTGTCCTTTCATTGGTATCAGTGGGAGGAATAGTACACCATTATTGATATCAGTGGAAGAAATACCCAGATAACAAAGATAACTTGCCACAAATTTGTGGCAGTGTTGAATTGTAAGTCTATCAACTTGCTGCACATTTTCACTGGCAAGTTGTACACTTGTAGAGCACTTGAAGCACAAGTTCTAGTTGACACTTTTCCAATTTGTAGCAAATTTGTGTGGTAAGTCTTTATCAAGAGCAAAGTTGCAGTGGTGAGACTACAGCAAGAGCTCTGCAAGTCTACAGGATGAAAATTCAGCCACAGTGCCCCCTGTGGTGGGATGACTATTGCACAATATAACTGAACCAGAACTTGCAGCAGACTTGCAGAATTTGCAAAGCAAGTTGATCTGGAGTCTTGCAATGCAGACTTGTTGCAATTGTGCAACAAACTTGTGAAGCCTGGCAAGTCTAGCAATAGCTTAGCAAGTCATTTTCAAATTTGCAACACAATTGCTTGCTATCTGGGTAGTGCCCCATTGTTGATGTCTATGGAAGAAATGGTGCCCCATTGTTGGTGTCAGTGGGAGGAATAGTGCTCTGTCATTGATATTAGTGGGAGGAATAATACCCCATCATTGGTGTCGATGGCAGGAATTATGCCCCACTGTTGGTGTCAATGGAGGAATAGTACATCATATCATTAGGAGGAATAGTGCCTCAAGGGCAGGATAAAGGCTGGCCCTCGGGCCGCAGTTTGAAGACCACTGCCCAGGATAAAAACGAGCAGTTACCAGTGGTGGCTGGTGGATTTTTCTTTTGGGGGGTGGCAAAAAACCACCCCGTCCGGGCAGCCCTTGGCGCAGAACTACTAACACCCCCCTCCCGGTGGCCGGCGGCATGGAACTACCCCCCCCCCCCCGGGTGTCCGGCGGTCCGGCACTTACACGATTTATGTGGCAGGCTGTGGTGTCCTCCAGCACGATCCTTGCTGATGGCAAAGTGCAGGCAGCGACTCCGGTGTCCACTCCCCCAGCGGCTTCCTCTGCCGTATGTCTGCTCTCTCTTCCGCCTAAGGGCTAGGCATCCAATAGGATTGCCTGATGCTTTAGCCAATCAGGAATCAGGTCTCACAACCTGCTTCCTTATTGGCGGGGAGGAACTTTAGTGTGAAAATAGCGTAAATTCATTCGCTATCATCACACAACTGAGTGGGCTCGAAGCGCAATGCTCTGCGCTCCGAGCCCACCCTTTTTTGAAGCCTATTAGAGCCTCTGCAGCTCGTTTTGCACAGAGTGGCCCCGAACATCCTCTTCTGGGGTCCCTCAGCGGCTCTTGCGGCTCCTCCCTGCATCAGATAATCCCCTAGGAGAAGCGCTCTCCCGGAGGGGTCCCTTGCGGGCACGCTCCCAAGTCCAGCATTTGCGTCCATAGACACGAATGCTGGACTCAGCCCCGGTCCCTGGTGCCCGCGTCATTGGATTTCATTGACGGCAGTGGGATGCTATCAATCTATCCAATAAAGAGCCGAAAACCCCGGGCAGAGGAAGAGCGCATCTCAGCCGGGTGAAATTCCAGGACTCAGGTAGGTAAAACGGGGGGGGGGGGGGGGGGGGTGTGCTAGGGGGACCGGTCACTGCCAGGTGTTTTTTCACCTTAATGCATAGGACGCATTAAGGTGAAAAAACACAAGGGTTAAGACCCCTTTAACCACTTTCTGACCGCTGCACACCGATATATGTCAGCACAATGGCAGCAGTGGGGGCAAATGGGCATACCTGTACGTCCCCTTTGATTGGTGGGGCAAGCAGGCGTGCCCGCCACGTACAGCGTGACCATGCCCATGGGACCCGTGGACTCGATGTCCTCCGGTGTCCCGGCGATTGTGTCACAGAGCCGCAGAACGGGGAGATGCCTATGTAAACAAGGCATTTCCCCGTTCTGCCTTGAGACATGACAGAGGTCACTGCTGTTATCGGGAGTAGTGATCGCTGTCAGGTAGCCCATCCCCCCTACAGTTAGAATCACTCTGTAGGACACACTTAACCCCTTGATTGCCCCGTAATGTTTAACACCTTCCCTGCCAGTGTCATTTATATAGTAATCGGTGCATTTTTATAGCACTGATCTCTGTATAAATGACAATGGTTCCAAAAGTGTCCGATGTGTCTGCCATAATGTCTCAGTCATGATAAAAATCACAGATCGCCGCCATTACTAATAAGAAAAAATGAATAATAAAAATGCCATAAAACTATCCCCTATTTTGTAGACGCTATAACTTTTGCGCAAACCAATCAATATACGCGTATTACGATTTTTTTTTTTTTTTTACCAGAAGTATGTAGAAGAATATATATTGGCCTAAACTGAGGAAAAGAAATTGTTTGTTATATATTTTGGGGTATATATGATATTTATTATAGCAAAAAGTAAAAAATATTGCTTTTTTTTTCAAAATTGTCGCTCTTTTTTTGTTTATAGCGCAAAAAATAAAAACCGCAGAGGTGATCAAATACCACCAAAAGAAAGCTCTATTTGCGGGAAAAAAAGGATGGCAATTTTGTTTGGGTGTAACGTCCCATGGCCGCGCAATTGTCAGTTAAAGCGACGCAGTGCCGATTCGCAAAAAGTGCTCTGGTCAGGAAGGGAGTAAAATCTTCCGGGGCTGAAGCGGTTAACCTGTGCAGTGCAGGCACACTGCATGAAAAAAAAATGTTTTTTTGCCCGGAGTCGGGCTTTAAATGAGCGATGACGACTTAAACCTGCAGTGACACCCAGACTGATTTCAGCTTAGTATAGGCAGCTTAGCAAAAAAGATGAATTCCGGTATGGGCTGACGCATAATACTTTCTTGAAATACAGAGCACAGTCTTACCCCGGTTCCCGAAGCCCAGATACGGTCTTAGATATCTCATGTGCTCATTATCGGCTGATAATGCATTTCCTAAGCATCTAGTACATTAGTGACGTCGCTGCAGCGGGCTTAACAGCTTTTGCCGCTAGCCAGCTAATTTCATACCCTCATTGTGTAGTCAGGCTCCCAGTAAAACTTCATCACTTCTCGCTCTTCTCTTCTTTATTTTCAAATGCTGTGCTATTAGTTGAATAGTCTCCAGACATAACGTAATCCGGTAAAATGTTCAATACTTTATGTCTGCCGCTGTTTTGTAATAGCTCAAGGCTGAAGTTTAGCTTCAGAAACTATTATCATTGACAGCAGAATGTGCTCTTCTAGGCTCAGAAACTCACACGAACCTATTAATTCCCCCTGAATCATTGAATACAATTGTTCCAGTTGTGGGCTCAGATCTAGATTTACGGGGAGACGCATTAACTGATGCTGTGGTTATTATTTTCAAGGTTTTTGTGTATTTATTTTAACTTTATACAAAAAAAAAAAAAAAAAAAAATTAGTAGTAGAAAGTTCTCTGAATAGAATCAAAAATCGGATACCAATACCTGGCTAAGCCATAATTTAAAGCTGAACTCTGAAATAAGCAAATATTGGGGGTGATTTACTAAAACTGGAGCACTCAGAATCTGGTTTGACAGAAAGGGGGTAATTTACTAAAGGCCAGTAGACTGTGCACCTTGCAAAGTTCAATTGCACTCTGCAGGGGCAGTTGCTCCAGAGCTTAGTAAATGAGGTAAAGCTTCACTTTGCAAAAACTATCCAATCACATGCAAGGAAAATAAAAAAAACTGCATTTTTGCTTGTACATGATTGGTTGATAAAAATCAGCAGAACTTCTGCTTATTTACTAAGCTCTGGAGCAACTACTCTTGCAGAGTGCAAGATGCCTTTAGTAAATCAACCCCAAAAAGTCTGGAAGCGGATTGGTTTCTATGCAGAGCCGCACCAGATTCTGAGTGCTCCAGTTTTAGTAAATCAATCCTGGTCTTAACCACTTGCTGACCGCTATATGTTTATTCTCTATATTACCAAAATTATTGGGACGCCTTACTTTACACGCATATAAACTTTAATGGCATCCCAGTCTTATGCCCCGTACACACGGTCGGATTTTCCGACGGAAAATGTGTGATAGGACATTGTTGTCGGAAATTCCGACCGTGTGTGGGCTCCATCACACATTTTCCATCGGATTTTCCGACACACAAAGTTTGAGAGCAGGCTATAAAATTTTCCGACAACAAAATCCGTTGTCGGAATTTCCGATCGTGTGTACACAAATCCGACGCACAAAGTGCCACGCATGCTCAGAATAAATAAAGAGATGAAAGCTATTGGCTACTGCCCCGTTTATAGTCCTGACGTACGTGTTTTACATCACCGCGTTCAGAACGATCGGATTTTCCGACAACTTTGTGTGACTTTGTGTATGCAAGACAAGTTTGAGCCAACATCCGTCGGAAAAAATCCTAGGATTTTGTTGTCGGAATGTCCGATCAATGTCCGACCGTGTGTACGGGGCATTAGTCTGTAGGGTTCAATATTGAGTTGGCCCACCCTTTGCAGCTATAACAGCTTCAACTCTTCTGGGAAGGCCGTCCACAAGGTTTAGGAGTTTGCTATGGGAATGTTTGACCATTCTTCCGCAAGCTCCGTGAATGTGATCGCGGGTCCCACGGACTCGATGTCTGCGGGGATACCCGCGATTGTCTCACGGAGAGGAAGAAAGGGAAACACTGATGTAAACAAGCATTTTCCCATTCTTCCTAGTGACAGGACACTGATCACAGCTCCCTGTAATCGGGAGTGGTGATCGGTGTCGTGTCACACGTAGCCCATCCCCCCTACAGTTAGAATCACTGCCTAGGACACACTTAACCCCTACAGTGCCCCCTACTGGTTAACCCCTTCACTGCCAGTCACATTTACACAGTAATCAGTGCATTTTTAATCGCACTGATCGCTGTGTAAATGTGAATGGTCCCAAAATAGCGCCCAAAGTGTCCGATCTGTCCGCCATAATGTCGCAGTCACGATAAAGATCGCAGATCACCGCCATTACTAGTAAAAAAAATATATATTAATAAAAATGCCATAAAACTATCCCCTGTTTTGTAGACGCTATAACTTTTGCGCAAACTAACTAATAAACGCTTATTGCGATTTTTTAAAATTTTTTTACCAAAAATATGTAGAAGAATACGTATCGGCCTAAACTGAGGGAAAAACTTTTTTTATATATTTTTTGGGGATATTTATTATAGCAAAAAGTTAAAAATATTGGGGGTTATTTACGAAAGGCAAATCCACTTTGCACTGTAAGTGCACTTGGAAGTGCGGTCGCTCTAAATCTAAGGGGTAGATCTGAAATGAGGGGAAGCTCTGTTGATTTTATCATCCAATCATGTGAAAGCTAAAATGCTGTTTTTTATTTTCCTTGCATGTCCCCCTCAGATCTACAGTGACTTCACTTCCAAGTGCACTTGCAGTGCAAAGTGGATTTTCCTTTAGTAAATAACCCCCATTGTGTTTTTTTCAAAATCGTCGCTCTTTTTTTGTTTATAGTGCAAAAAATAAAAACCGCAGAGGTGATCAAATACCACCCAAAAAAAAGCTCTATTTGTGGGGAAAAAAGGTAAGTCAATTTTGTTTGGGAGCCACGTCGCACGATCGTGCAATTGTCAGTTAAAGCGACGCAGTGCCGAATCGCAAAAAATGCTCTGGTCTTTGGCCAGCCAAATAGTCCAGGGCTGAAGTGGTTAAGGGTTCCCTTCACTGGAACTAAGGGGGCCAAGTCCAACCCCTGAAAAACAACCCCACACCATAATCCCCCTTCCACCAAGTGATTTGGTCCAGAGCACAAAGCAAGGTCCATAAAGACATGGATGAGCGAGTTTGGGGTGGAGGAACTTGATTGGCGTGCACAGAGTCCTGACCTCAACCTGATAGAACACAGCGGAGACTGCGAGTCAGGCCTTCTTGTCCACATCCTCCTTTTTGGATGTGGTCCTCCTCTCTACAGGGTTAATTTTGTGGCTCAAATCAATTAAATGCCTAGACTGTAGAGCTAGAGCAGACCAGGGCAGCAGAAAGCAGCTCCTCTGACTACAGAGCAAGCCCTACTAAATTTACCTAGCATCCCTAGCCTAGGAGTGTGCTACATATAGTGTATGTTCAGGTGACCATTTTCATATGCAAGGACAATTTTTTTTTTCTGGAGTCCAGCTTTAACCACTTCAGCCTTGGGAGGTTTTACCCACTTAATGTCCAGGTAATTTTTTCCGATACGGCACTGCGTTATTTTAAATGACAGTTGCGCAGTCGTGCGACGTTGTACCCAAATAAAATTGATGTCCTTTTTTTTCCCACAAGTAGAGCTTTCTTTTGGTGGTATTTGATCACCTCTGCGTTTTTTGTTTTTTTTTGCACTAGAAACAAAAAAAGGCCGACAATTTTGAAAAAAGAAAAAAAACAATATTTTTTACTTTCTGCTATAAAAAATATACAATAAAAAATGTAAAAAATCAAATTTCTTCATCAATTTAGGCCAATATGTATTCTGCTGCATATTTTTTGTTAAAAAAAATCCCAATATTCGCATATTTGTTGGTTTGTGCAAAAGTTATCGCTTCTACAAACTATGGGATATTTTTAAGGCATTTTTATTTATTTATTTATTTTACTAGTAATGGCAGCAATCAACGATTTTCAGCAGGATTGCAACATTGCGGAGGACAAATCGGACACCTAACTGACAATTTTGACACTTTTTTTAGGAACTAATGACATTATTACAGTGATCGGTGCCAAAAATATGCACTGTTACTGTACTAATGACACTGCCAGGGAAGGGGTTACCACCAGGGGCGATCAAAGGGTTAAATGTGTGCCTAGGGGGTGCTTGCTAACTGTGTGGTGGATGGACTGACTGGATGAACACAGAGATCTGTGTTCCTGCTCAGCAGGAACACAAGATCACTGTGTTCATACCTGCCAGAATGGCGATCTGCCTTGTTTACATAGGCAAATCGCTGTTCTGCCTCTCTGGGGAGCAATCGCAGGTGGTCGGCGGACATCGCATCCGCTGGACCTGCTGATTGACTCCCCCTCTGGCGAATCAGCGAGCGTGCTCCCGCTGGCTTTTGCACAAAATGACGTACAGAGCCAACTTGCCGCAGTATATGTACTGTGGCCAGTCGGCAAGTGGTTAAAGGATATTGAAAATTCACTTTTTTGATCTTTTTTTAGAAAGAGTGGGGAAGGGTCTTTTTAGGTTGTATCCTCACTGGGAAGATTCATCCTCTATATTCTGGTGACCATTTTCTCCAGTACAGAATGATAGGAAATCCAAAATTATTGAGTTGCTACCTGAACAGCTGTCAACTGTCATCAAACTGGTCTTCATTTAGAGTAGAAACTCCTAGAACTGGTTTGAATCCACTTTACACCAGGAGCCTCAATATGTACTGTAGCTAAAAGAGAGGAGGACATAGAGGGTGGGACTTTATATGAAGCACTTGGAAGCGAGAGAATAGTTAGGTGGAACAAAGGAATTTTATTCATGTCACAATGTGAAAATACATATAATGTTAATACACGATAACAACAATGACATGCTGATAATACAAATATCTCAAGTTGTGACCATAAATGTTGAAAATGAAAGAGATAGACCTGGTGATAGACCATCGAGGGCAAAAGGGTAACAATATCTCAATTAAGAGCATAATAAAATTCCTTGATACATTCCAAAGTTCCACACATTCAAAATATGGTAAAAAATCATAAATACAAGGTAAAACATGCAAGATCTATGGCTTCACTAGACCTGTTAGGGTAAATGTTATATGACTTGAAATAGATGTAATTGGATGAAAACACGGCATCATGTAGCTCTACGCGTTTCGTGGCTGATACGATGGAAATACGTAACCTTACCAGGTTTAGGCTTCCTGAAAGTCCCTAAAAATTCCTTTTCTTCTAATGTACTGTAGCTAGGTGGAGATGCCTCAGTGATAGTATATATAGGGTTCCCCAGCACATTGTATGATTACAGCAAGCATCACCTTTCAAAGGACATTGTTGGGAGCTAAAGTCATCAGCAGATGGCTGCCATTTAAATTAGCATATTTATTACTTTTAATTACGGTGATTGCTGCTAGGCTCTGGTTTTTACTTGGGTTAGGTTTGGCAGAGTTCCACGCTTGTCACGCGCAGACTCCGTTGAGGCTTCAGTATTCATGCTCCAGGTTTTTCTGGATCCTAACAAGCACTGAACTCCAGCCTCGGGTGGCTTCAGAAATTATAAATCCTTCTCCAAAACTATTCTGTTCTGCTACTTTTCCAAATTCTCTGTAGTTGCTAAAGAATACAAAAGAAAAGATGTGACTTTTTCTTGCTACCTTTACTTTGATATAAATATACCAGTTCACATTTATCTTTAAGTGTAAGAATATGATACATTTAGATCATACGAGATAATAAGTCTACGTGACAAAACTTTGTGCTCTTGATTTTTCTCATTTTTAGAAATTGCACAGATAAAAGTGGTACATTCAGAATGGTAACAATTGGAAATTGGAATGTGTTCGTATAGAAGGGTTTCATGAAACTATAAAACTAGGGTAATCAACTGTAGAACCAAGTAAGTATGTTCATTGGAATATAAATCTACTCCGTCTATTCCGGCATTTTGAGCAAGTACATTTATTTTGCTGCTAGGAAAATTATTTGCACACTTTCCCATACTATTTTAATGTATGAATAGGCCTGTAAAAGTCCACTGAGGAACAGCCGCAGAGTGTCAACAATAGTTTCAAACTCCGGGAACTCAGTTACACTCAAGCTTGGTTTTGGCTCTAGTCTAATCACTAGGCCAGATTTGTTGGGCTTTGTTTTACAAATATGAGTGCATATAGAGAAACACTTTTCTCTTTAAATGGGAATTCCAAAATATGATCCCCTTGTCAAGGGGATATGAGAACGTCTACATCAACCTTTCTCAACTATGTTACCCTCAAGAAACACTTACAATACAATACAATTTTTAATTCTAGGGGAACCCTGGCTAAATTCAATTCATAAAGGGTCAGTGGGGAGAATGCACCTTACATTGGTGGTCAGTGGGAAGAACTTACAGTGGTGGTCTGAATGCCACCCTTACTGACAGCTAAACAGATCATTGGTGTCATACTGCTAGCTCTTTCGAGTGGCATTGGCCCTAGAACTATGTAGGTGCAATCAAATGGTAGGTAGATTAGTCACAGCTCAAGAAACACCCAGAAACCTCTGGAGGAACCCTAGGGTTTCTCGAAACCCTGGTTGAGAATGGTTGGTCTAGGTAAAATCGGGTCCATGTCATCTTGGGGAGAGATTCACACATGCTAAAAGCTCTATGTAATATGTTCATCTCATAGTGATGACATTGCTGTCCTAGCAAAGGATAAAAGCACCCATACTGCCAGTGTAAATGACTGGCTAAAATCCAAGTTTCAAAAAGATTTATAAAGGGCATTAACACCCTAAAGCAGTGGTCTCCAAAATGTGGCCCTGGGGCCGAATGCAGCCCTTTGCTTGCCTTTATCTGGCCCTTGGGTCCCTCACTCGTATGAGACACTATTCTGCCAACTGACACCAGCAATGGGGCACCATTTCTCCCACTGATACCAACGATGGGACATACTCCTCGTTTAATACTAAATGTGGTGATGTTTATGCCCATTGAGGGCAGGAAAGTTTACACTGCTGCTGGCCACAGTCTGGCCCCCTTAAAAGTCTGAAGGACAATAAAGTCTATCCTGTCATTTAAAGGGGTCTAGGTGATATGGTAATGAGGACCCACAAAACATGAAAAGTATATCTGAACTTTAATATCAGTTCTTATTTTTGTATAGCCAGTGTAGGGCTTTAAGCTGGACCTGAACTCAAAAAGTGATTTGTTTTGTTATATGGAACATTCAAAAATAGTAATTGTTCACAAGCAAAGAAAAGTTTTGCCTTGAATGCCTCCTGAAAAATATCAGTGCACTTCCTAGTATGTGAGGGTGCCTAGGCACTACTGTGCCTTAAGTCTATAAGCTCTATATCTTTCCCTTTGACATCGAAGTCACTGCTGCCTCCGGCTGCTAGTCTTTTGAGATATGGAGTGAGGTTTGGTGATGTCACTATTGTGGTGCTTAATATTATTCTTTCTGAAGGCTCTAAATTGAGGAAGCAAAACTTTGCCTGTACCAGGATGGTCCTCTCTACACAGAGACACAGTGCATAAAAAGGCATGGTAAGTCAGTAATTAGGGAAAGATTTGCTACAGGAAGATCACAGGCAATATTGGTGACTAATTATATGCCCTTTGGCCTTCTTTTTGGAACAAATTCCAGAGTTAAGTTCTTCTTTAAAGTGGACCTTCATCCAGAAAGGAGAGTGCAGCTCATCTTCCTCCCCTTAGTCTTTTAAACTTTTGTAGCTTTTTTTTCCAGGGAGTGGGTACCTGTTTTGACGTGTACTCTCTCCCACTTTCTCAATCCTCGCCTAAGAGATAATGACGTATTCTTGCCTCCCCCTCTACTTTCCTCCTGCAACCTTCTGGGACACAACACAGGAGACTGCAGGGCCAGTCTTACGTTCCTCACTAATAGGCAGCTGTGAGACATCAGGAAGTGTCACAGATGCCCCCCAAATTCAAGATGTCGGCACTAGAGAGCTGAAGCCCAATGAAGATTCAGTGTGGGAAGACAGTGCTGGACTCCATTGATTGGACATGGACAACCCAACAATCCAAGTGAAGTTCCTCTTTGAGTTCTTTGTCCTATGTCATTTATTGTAAAGGGAAGTAAGCAAAACAGGAGACTACATCTATTCTATTCAACTGTGTAAACTGGCTTCTGCGTTATGTTGTGAAAACATTCCTGTCGCCTGCAACCCCATGTTGATCTGATTGCAATTTATATTGCTGGTTTGCTAAAGAATAGTGGTACCCATCCTGCCAATATAAATGATTGAACAGATTTCAACCCAGGATTCAGAAATGGATTGTGCACCAGGGTCTACCCTTTCTTCAGGAGGTCTAGGTAATCTGGCAATGGGATCACCAATAATGTAAAAATTACAGCCAAGCTCTATTTATACCAGAATACATAATCTTTCCTATCAGCTTTCATGCTTCTATAACCTGTGTAAGTGTATTGCATTAAGGTTTTTTTTATTTATTTTTTTATTATTATTTTTTAAATTTTTTTAGGGCTTTACCTTTTAGGCCATTTTTAACATTTAAAACTACACACCATTGAATTGGATCAAACTCAACCAATGTAATTTGTTTCAAAAGGAATTAAACTAAACATAAGAAAGGGACTAAATCTATTCTACCCCCAACTGTCTGTGTAATGACATCCCTGAAATAAGCCACAGTTTACTTCCTTTCATTGCTGGAATTCCTGAAATTGTAGACTTTTTTCTATTTTTTTTTCCTGCAATTGCTCTTAAGCCAGAAAAATGCCAATTGAAAAGCTATTTAAGCAAAATGTAGCTTATTTCTTCCAATTTTCTCTCTTCTCGTTCTGAAGGTGATCTAACTGTGGATATGTTAAGCTGATTACTCAGAACCAATTCTGAAATTCTTGCATGGCATAAAAAAAAAATATATTCAGCAAAAGATGGTGCATATAATAATTTTTTTTACAACTATCAGGAATGTTCCAGCTGTATAATCTTAAAGTAGCATGTGCCAAATTGATCAGAAATATCCTGTTTCCGTGTTTATATTCCAGAAAGCCTTTTATAAAAAAGGGATGAAATGTTCTAAAGAAAAACTAATATTTCCCAAAGCAGATTTTGTCTTCATTTTATTTTGGGCTGTAGAATGGTATTTCCTGTTGCGTTGCTAAACTAAATACCACACATGTTTGTGATTAGATGAGTAAATGAGAACATGGATGATATGTGGTATGGAGATTTATGTTCCAGGCTTAAAGTAGATGTAAACTCTCTTTAACAATTCTCATATGTAGTATGTTACCTTAAATACCAGTGCAAATTCCATTTCTTCCTTCCTCCTATGTTCCTCAAAGTGTCTTCAGATCATTGCTCCTGCCTAGAGCAGATAATCTTCATGGGTGCTTCTTGTGCCACCCTGATGTCCAGGTAGCCATGGGCCTACAATTCCCATGAGCACTGGGGTTAGAGAGATGAGCAGAGGGAACTGTGCCAATGTAGGTAATGTTGGTGCCTTGTCTTGTAGTCCATCTGTGGATTCAACACCCAAAGCTGACAACGCTGCTTAGTATTTAAATTCAGTAGTGTTGTTGGTCCATGGAAGGAAGGATATTTATAGTCTATATTTTTGGGCAGCTCTCTTGTACTGGTAACAGTTTAACAAAAAAAGCTCTGCTTTGTTATATACAGGAATACCCCACTTTTAAGTACACAATGGGACCAGAGCATGTATGTAAAACAAAAATGTACTTCAAGTGAAGCAATACCCTTCTTCACTTCTCAATGCAATACACTAGCTCTATGTATACACTAGCTATATATACTAGCTATATACAATAGACTAGCTCTATGGGAAATCTTGGTCAGTTTGACATTGCACTGCTCCTGGTTTTTAACATTTAACATTGGCGTCTATGGGAAATCTTGGTTAAATTGACATGGCACTGCACCCGAACCATAATTGTCAGGGACACCAAACTTGGGGACCCAGGACTACGACATGGTAGATTACCTAGGCAAGCTGGCCGACCCCAAAATCGCATATGTTGTAGTCCTGGGTACCCTCTCGGTGCTCCCCAAGTTTGGTGTCCCTGTCACTTATGGTTCGGGAGCAGTGCCATGTCAAGCTGACCCAGATTTCCCATAGACGCCAATGTGTCCATACTCGCAAGTGTACGTAAAGTGAGAGTAGGTAAAGTGGGATATGCATGTATAGAGAGAGAGTTATGTTTTTTTTTTTTGTATTCACCAGCAATCCACAGCTATGAACAGCAGGAAGAGGCTAGCAAATTACCGTATGAGCAAAAGAAGTCACCAGCACACCAAGAATCTTTAGAGTGGGCCCAGAGCTTTTAATCAGCGATCGCATCATTACAGCAGATTGCAACGTTTCGGAGCCACACAGGACCCCTTCATCGGGCATGCCTCTATACAAGCATACCCCGCTTTACCGCCACGCTCCGGTGCCCTCCGCCGCTTATCGGAGCCGCTGGCAACGGCGGAGGCGGTCGGGTCCTCTTCCGTGTTAGGTATGGAGACGAGTGAGGCAAAGATGGCCCCCACCATTGCAGGGCGGAAGCAACGTCAAAACGTCACTTCCGCCCATAGCTCTTAAAGCACCATCATTATTTATTTTTTTCCCAAACGACATTTTTTTTTAAATTATTGCATTTTAGTGTAAATATGAGATATGAGGTCTTTTTGACCCCAGATCTCATATTTAAGAGGTCCTGTTGTGCTTTTTTTCTCTGACAAGGGATGTTTATATTCCTTGTAATAGGGATAAAAGGGGCACATTTTTTTTTTAAAAGAACAGAAAAAGTAAAATAAATAAGAAACATTTTTTTTTTAAACGCGCCCCGTCCTGCCGAGCTCGCGTGCAGAAGCGAACGCATACGTGAGAAGTGCCCGCATATGAAAACGGTGTTCAAACCACACATGTGAGGTATCACCGCGATCATTAGAGCGAGAGCAATAATTTTAGCTCTAGCTCTCTGTAACCCAAAACATGCAACCTGTAGAATTTTTTAAACGTCGCATATGGAGATTTTTAAGGGTCAGAGTTTGTTGCCATTAAAAGGAGCGGGCGCAACTTTGAAGCGTGACATGTTGGGTATCAATTTATTCAGCGTGTATAAATAACCTCAAAAGATGGGATTTTATGAGCAATAAAGAATATACATAAATTATGCAAAAAAATTTATTTATTTGTAGAAAATTGTTAAAAAATCTCTAATGTCGGAATACAACACGTCATTGAAACATTGTAGACATGACACACTAAACGAAAAAAAATTGCAGACATTACACAAGGCTATTTGGACCATAAAGTGATAGTCCCAATCTACTTGCTGCTCCCTTTAGTTGTAATTTCTTTTAAGGAACTCTGCAGAGAGGGATATCCAACGCGTTTCAAAGTTATGTTGTGAATCTTCTTCAGGGAATAGTACCACTTTCTGAAAAACAGCCCATATTAGTAAAACATTCATGCAAATTCATACCTATAAATGTAAATCCGTTCATGATCAAACAAACACTTACAATCAATATGCATGTTTGGTAAAAGCATTCCTCCATGGAAAATGGATATCCTGTCAAGGCTGTTAGAAGCCTGCCCCATGTGAATGCCCAATATTCCCATCCAAAAGAGGACCAACCATGGATAGCATGTAGGGCAGGGAAACCGTGGTGCTAGGGGCTACAAGAAAGCAAAAAGAAAAAGGATGGTAAATCCCCGGGAAGAAAATAAGTCTCAATTCCAGGGGAGTGGGGTCAGTCTGGAATGTTATTCCCCATAAAACTGGCCCCACATTGAATAAAAAAATTGTATATGCTTACTTCGATTGTCTTGTATATTAAAAGCCCAAACAAGGTCCCATATTTAAGTTGAAAATCTCCCAAAGGGAATCCAAGATCAGCGATCCAAGAGGAATGGCAACTAACATTTAACACTTCAGTATAATTTGGCTGCTCCTCAACGAGAGAAGATAGTAGTGTTGACTAAAGTGCAGTGTTCATGTTAACATAACATGCACACTGGTTCATATTTACCCTTTGTAGGTGTTTATTGGTTGCCACATCAACTATAGGCAACACGTGCATTGCATATTAAGATAGTATTGAGCTTCATGCTACTTTGAAGTTTTTTTCCATCATTGCGAGTGGTACACCTAGATTAGTGCCACATACTTCTTTACCATTATTACGTTGTTCATCAGGGTGGGTGAGGACACCTCTTATGTTGGCAGCTGCTCTATTTTGGTACCATTGTCCATGGTCTCTGCGAGTGTGGTTTTGCGCACTAGTTCTTTGCTATTTTTGTATTGTAATGACCGCCATTTTTTTTTTCCTAGGGTGTTATGCCCCGTACACACGGACGGATTTTGAATCCCATAGTTTTGAAGGCCATAAAATGCCAAGATGGCACAAAACCCCCCCAAATGACCCCATTTTGGAAAGTAGACACCCCAAACTATTTGCTGAGAGGCATGTTGAGTCCATGGAATATTTTATTTTTTGACACAAGTTGCGGGAAAGTGACAATTTTTTTTTTTTTTTTTTGCACAAAGTTGTCACTAAATGATATATTGCTCAAACATGCCATGGGCATATGTGGAATTACACCCCAAAATATATTCTGCTGCTTCTCCTGAGTATGGGGATACCACATGTGTGGGACTTTTTGGGAGCCTAGCCGCATACGGGGCCCCGAAAACCAAGCACCGGCTTCAGGATTTCTAAGGGCGTTAAGTTGTGATTCCACTCCTCACTACCTATCACAGTTTTGAAGGCCATAAAATGCCAAGATGGCAAACCCCCCCCCCAAATGATCCCATTTTGGAAAGTAGACACCCCAAGCTATTTGCTGAGAGGCATGGTGAGTATTTTGCAGCTCTCATTTGTTTTTGAAAATGAAGAAAGACAAGAAAAATGTATTTTTTTTTTCTTTTTTCAATTGAGGTCTGCAAAATACTCACTATACCTCTCAGCAAATAGCTTGGGGTGTCTATTTTCCAAAATGGGGTCATTGGGGGGGGGGGGGTTGTGCCATCTGGGCATTCCATGGCCTCCGAAACTGTGCTAGGCAGTGAAGAGTGAAATCAAAAATTTACGCCCTTAGAAAGCCTGAAGGCGGGGCTTGGTTTTCGGGGTCCCGTGCGCGGCTAGGCTCCCAAAAAGTCCCACACATGTGGTATCCCCGTACTCAGGAGAAGCAACAGAATGTATTTTGGGGTATAATTTCACATATTCCCATGGCATGTTTGAGCAATATATCATTTAGTGACATCTTTGTGCAAAAAAAAAAAAAAAAAAAAAAAGATTTGTCTCTTTCCCGCAACTTGTGTCACAATATAAAATATTCCATGGACTCGACATGCCTCTCAGCAAATAGCTTGGGGTGTCTACTTTCCAAAATGGGGTCATTTGGGGGGGGTTTGAACTGTCCTGGCATTTTATGCACAACATTTAGAAGCTTATGTCACACATCACCCACTCTTCTAATCACTTGAAGACAAAGCCCTTTCTGACACTTTTTGATTACATGAAAAAAATAATTTTTTTTTGCAAGAAAATTACTTTGAACCCCCAAACATTATATATTTTTTTTAAAGCAAATGCCCTACAGATTAAAATGGTGGGTGTTTCATATTTTTTTTTCACACAGTATTTGCGCAGCGATTTTTCAAACGCATTTTTTGGGGAAAAAACACACTTTTTAAAATTTTAATGCACTAAAACACACTATATTGCCCAAATGTTTGATGAAATAAAAAAGATGATCTTAGGCCGAGTACATGGATACCAAACATGACATGCTTTAAAATTGCGCACAAACGCGCAGCGGCGACAAAATAAATACATTTTTAAAAGCCTTTAAAAGCCTTTACAGGTTACCACTTTAGATTTACAGAGGAGGTCTACTGCTAAAATTACTGCCCTCGTTCTGTCCTTCGCGGTGATACCTCACATGCATGGTGCAATTGCTGTTTACATTTGACGCCAGACCGACGCTTGCGTTCGCCTTTGCGCGAGAGCAGGGGGGGACAGGGGTGCTTTTTTTTTTTTTTTTTTTTTTTCTTTATTATTTTTTTGCTTTTTTATCTTATTTTTAAACTGTTCCTTTCATTTTTATTTTTTTTTAATTAATTTTATTGTTATCTCAGGGAATGTAAATATCCCCTATGATAGCAATAGGTAGTGACAGGTACTCTTTTTTTAAAAAATTGGGCTCTATTAGACCCTAGATCTCTCCTCTGCCCTCAAAGCATCTGACCACACCAAGATCGGTGTGATAAAATGCTTTCCCAATTTCCCAATGGCGCTGTTTACATTCGGCGAAATCTAAGTCATGAAATGCTCGTAGCTTCCGGTTTCTTAGGCCATAGTGATGTTTGGAGCCATTCTGGTCTCTGATCAGCTCTATGGTCAGCTGGCTGAATCACCGGCTGCATTCTCAGGTTCCCTGTTGGGACAGGAAAGCCAGAGAAAAACATGGAAGACGGTGGGGGAGGGGGGGCATTCCCTCCCACTGCTTGCAAAAGCAGTCTAGAGGCTAATTAGCCGCTAGGATTGCTTTTACATGAAAGCCGACCGCTGGCTGAAAAGAATGATACCAAGATGATACCTAAACCTGCAGGCATCATTCTGGTATAACCACTCAAAGTCCAGCAACATACCAGTACGTTGCTGGTCCTTGTTAGGCATATATTGTAAACTTTTTTTTCATGCAGCCTGTGGGCTGAACGAAAAAAAGATATTGATCGGTGGGTATGCCCACCATTAGAATACCTCCCTTCATCCACCCACTTCTAATGATGGGCATACATGCACCATTTATATATGCCGAAGCATGGGGGCATCCTCCCGCAAAAGGCAGGAGCAAATTGCTCCTCCACCCACTTCTGCCCCCACGCTTCGGCATATATGCTGAAGTATGTAACTGTGGTGGTGAAATCACCTCCGACAGCGTTGGAGTCACGGCTTTATATATCGTGGGAGCAAACGCTGTTGCTGTCAAGATAAATAAATCCGCGCTGCAACTGAATGGCGTACCTGAAAACAATAAAATGGTTACCAACAAAACACAGTAAACGGTAAAGTATGAAAAATCTGAAAAGGAAACATGGTAAAACATAATAACAATAAAACATTGCAGAATAGAATAGAGTAAAAAAGAGAAGAACAATAGAGAGAGAATAGAGAGAGAGAGAACAATAAAACAACAACTATTTTTGGTTTTTTTATTTTATATTTTTTTTTGTGTTTTTATTTTTTTTAATTTTTTTTAATTTTATTTTTTTACACTTTTTTTTAGTAACTTTTAACTTTTGTAACTTTTGTTCCAGGTTTGGGTCTCTCAAAATGCAATGGCATCTTGGGAGACCCTGTGTTAGTGTGCCTAGTCTGTGCAGTGCTGAACCCTACGCTAATACTCAACTAATGTATGGTAGCGTTCAAAGCATTCACCCATGCAAAGACCAGGATTGCCAGGACAGGAGGGACAATAAGTCCGGGTGTCACGCCTAAATCCGCGCTTGCTGCAGACACGACATCTTTTTTGGGGGGCTCGTTGGGTAGGGGTACTCGGGATGGCATAAATAAAATGCCGCTCATGCAGCCGGCTTACTGTTATTGGTTGGGGAAGGTGAGGTAGAGCACCGTCTGGAAACAGAAGGGCTCTGACGATCTCTTCCTGGAATTTAAGGAAGGATCCAGTCTGTCCTGAAGCTCTGTATAGCACATGAGCATTCAGCAAAGCCAATTGAAATAAGTATACAGACACTTTTTTGTACCAGCGTCTGGCCTTACGGGCAACTAAGTACGGCGCCAACAACTGGTCGTTGAGGTCCACCCCTCCCATATTAAGGTTGTATTCGTGGACACAGAGGGGTTTCTCCACAACACCAGTCGCCGTAGAAATTTGGGTCGTCGTGTCTGCATGAAGGGAGGTGAGAACGAAAACATTCTTCTTATCCCTCCACTTCATAGCGAGCAAATTATTATACTTCAAGCAGGCTCTCTCCCCCAGCCTAAGACGGGAATCTACAAGCCGCTGGGGAAAGCCCCGGCGATTAGGTCGCACGGTGCCACATGCTCCAATCTGCTGATCAAACAAGTGACTAAAAAGTGGCACGCTCGTATAATAATTGTCCACGTACAAGTTGTACCCCTTTCCGAATAAGGGTGACACCAAGTCCCACACTATCTTGCCAGCGCTTCCTATGTAGTCAGGGCAGTTTGTCGGCTCTACGTGACTATCTCTTCCCTCGTAAACCATAAATCTACATGTATAGCCTGTGGCCCTGTCACAGAGCTTATACATCTTGACCCCGTATCTGGCACGCTTGCTGGGAAGGTACTGTTTGAATGACAAGCGGCCAGAAAACTTAATCAGGGACTCATCAACGCAGACAACTTGATGGGGGGTAAACAAGTCTGCAAAACGTTGGTTGAAGTGGTTTACGAGGGGCCGAATTTTGTAGAGCCGATCGTATGCAGGGTCTCCACGAGGACGACAGAGTTCATTGTCGTTGAAGTGCATGAACCGCAAAATCTGCTCGTATCGTGCCCTGGCCATGGAAGCAGAGAACAAGGGTGAATGGTAAATTGGGTCAGTGGACCAATATGACCGCAACTCACTCTTTTTATTCAACCCCATGAGGAGGGAAAGGCCCAGAAAGATCTTAAATTCGGAGACCGTAATTGGTCTCCAATCTCTGGCAAGGGTGGACTGGGGCATAGTGGCGATGTGTTGACCAGCGTACAAATTGCTTTGGTCCACAATAGATCTATAGAGATCTTCGGTGAAAAACAGTGAATAAAAATCCAGTGGCATAAAGTCAACTGTTTCCACCTGAATTCCGGGTTGGCCAGTGAAAGGGGGAAGTACGGGTGCTGCAGAAGTGGAAGGTTCCCAATTCGGATTGGCCAATGCAGCAGGAAGGGCACTATGGGCACGACGGGCCTGTCTTTGTCTTCTTGGTGGCAGCGGGACACTACTACTGCTTGCCACCTCGCCAGCTTGAACTGCACTTATGGGACTCGCCACGTCACCACGTGATACTGCAGTGCTGGATGTATGACCAGGGTGTACTAGGCCGCTGGTGCTTGCCAGTTCACCAGAAGGAATAGCGGCGCTAGTACTGCTCTGCTCCATACGAGAGCCCTGCGGTTCTTGCACTTCAAGGACAGCATAAGTTCGGGGTCTGGTACGCCTGACCCTAGCAGGGACCACAACTCTGTCGTCAGAGCTATCTGTCATGGAGCCGCTGTCCTCTACAGGTTCGTATTCTGAGCCTGAATCTGACAGATGAGTGACTTCCTCTTCACTATCTGTCATGCTCAGAAACGTGTAGGCCTCTTCACTAGTGTACCTTCTATTTGCCATTTTGGGCTCTAAATTTAGGGGTACACTAGTGAGACTCACAGGCAAAAAAGCTCCTGACTGTTGGCGACTGTATCAAAACGCTACCAAAAAACTGTTAGCGATCGCAGGGATCAGGCCTGACTCTGCGACCGCTGCAGTTATGTGTTTAGTGTTTTGTAAGTGTCAGTAATCGATCGATACTGCACTTGGGTGGGCTGGGCAGGGCTGGGCCGAGGAGCAAAACGCAGGTGCTAGCAGGTATCTGGGCTGATCCCGCTAACACTGCGTTTCAGGGAACCCTAAACTGCTGGGGAGTATAGATCTGATCGGATCAGATATCGATCCGTTCAGATACTATAGCACTAAGGGAGGTGTATGCTGCGTGCGTGGGTTTTAGCTGTACTGGCGCTAACCTGACGCTGCCTGGGGCGACGCAGACCTTATCTGATCCTAAAAACTTAACTTCTATCACCGCCGGGCAATTAGGGGGTTAAACCTTTATAGGGTAATAAACGGCGGGTGCCCTAAAACTATAATAAACTATAATAAACTGTAATAAACTGTAATAAACTACAAAAAACAAACTAGCTAACCAGCGTCACCCGTAACACTTATACGGTGATCGCTGGTGAAAGGGTTAACTAGGGGGCAATCAGGGGGTTAAAACCTTTAGCAGGTAGTATATGGGGGTCCCTGTCGCTATAAAACACTGACAGCGAACCTATATACTTACCTCCCTAACTAGCGTCACCTGTGTCACTAATACAGCGATCAGAAAAACGATCGCTTAGCGACACTGGTGACGGGGGGTAATCAAGGGGTTAACTTTTATTAGGGGGGGTTAGGGGGGTACCCTGGACCTAAGGGGGGCTAACCTAACTGCCCTAATACTTTTAACTGACACAAACTGACACCAATGCAAAAAAAAAAAAAATGCTATTGGTGTCAGAGTGACAGGGGGTACAGGGGGGTGATCAGGGGGTGATCGGGGGGTGATGGGGGGTGACAAGTGTGCCTGGCGTGTTCTACTGTTAGTGTAGTGTTGTGCAGACTTACTTGATGTCTTCTCTCCTCGGCGCGGCGACGAAAAGACCGGCTCGAGGAGAGATGACATCACTTCCTTTCCCTCTGTTTACATTACAGAGGGAAAGGAAGCATTTTCATTCGCCGGGAGCGATCGGGAGGGGGTGGCCAACAATGGATGGCCTCCCCCTGACCTTTCATCGCCCGGGAAGAAATGGTGACCGCCTCGGGCACCGGGGGGGGGGGGACCGATCGGACCCCCCACCCGCGGAAGGCAAATCACGTACCCTGTACGTGATTTTGCCTGTCCGTGCCACCTTGCCGACGTACATCGGCGTGAGGCGGTCGTCAAGTGGTTAATAACCACTTAAGGACCGCACCTCTCTTTCTGTGATTTGTGGTTTACAAGTTAAAAACATTTTTTTTTGCTAGAAAATTACTTAGAACCCCCAAACATTATACTTTTTTTTCTTCTAACACCCTAGATAATAAAATGGCGGTCATTGCAATACTTTCTGTCACACCGTATTTGCGCAGCGGTCTTACAAGCGCACTTTTTTGGGAGAAAATACACTTTTTTGAATTAAAAAATAAGACAACAGTAAAGTTAGCCAAATTTTTTTTTATATTGTGAAAGATAATGTTATGCCGAGTACATTGATACCCAACAAGTCACGCTTCAAAATTGCGCCCGCTCGTGGAATGGCGACAAACTTTTACCCTTAAAAGTCTCCATAGGCGACGTTTAAAACATTCTACAGGTTGCATATTTTGCGGTACAGAGGAGGTCTAGGGCTAGAATTATTGCTCTTACTCTAACGATCGCGGTGATACCTCACATGTGTGGTTTCAACACCGTTTTCATATGCGGGCGCTACTCACGTATGCGTTCGCTTCTGCACATGAGCTCGGCTGGACGGGGCATGTTTAAAAAAAATTTTTTTCTTATTTATTTTACCTTTTTTTTTTACATTTTTACTCTGTTTTTTTTTTTTTTAAATTGTGTCACTTTTATTCCTTTTACAGGGAATGTAAACATTCCTTGTAATAGAAAAAAAGCATGACAGGAACTCTTAAATATGAGATCTGGGGTCAAAAAGACTTCAGATCTCATATCTACACTAAAATGCAATAAAAAAAAAAAAATGTTGTTTGGGAAAAAAATAAATAAAAATGTTGCTTCAAGAGCTATGGGTGGAAGTGATGTTTTAACGTTGCTTCCAACCTGCAATGGTATGGAGCCGGGTCGGGGCCATCTTCCCCTCACTTGTCTCCATACCCAGCAAGGGTGAAAATCTGATCACCTCGCCACTGCCGAGGGCTCCGGTAAGCGGTGGAGGGCACTGGATCGGGGCAGGAGTGGGGGGGCCCTCTCCCGCCGCCGATAAAAGTGATCTTGCTGCGTATCTGCGAAGAAGAAGATACTGGGGTTATCATACCTCCCAACTTTTTGAGATGGGAATGAGGGGACACCTATCAGAAAAATTATGAGAGCATAGGACACACCCCTTGCCACACGCCATTAAAGGAGGCAGTTCACACCACATGCAGTACAGTGCGTTTTTGTTCTGCATCAAAAACGCATGGAAATTAGGTTATATGATTTCCAATGGCATAGTTCACACCGGTGCTGTCAGTTGCAGGGCATTCCAATTCCAGAAAAAAAAGTAGAACATGCTGCATTTTTCCTGCACTGGACTGTACTGGAATGCAGTAAAATGCACTGGACCCTAGTATAGTGGAAAATGAAATGCATCAAAAATGCACCAGAACGCATCAAAAACATGTTAAAAACGCGCATGCTGAAACGCATCTGGAACGGATCTGGTGCGCGTTTTTGTGGTGTGAACCAGCCCAGGCTGGGTACATTTTTGTATGCATTTTTAGGGCCAGTTCTCACCACATGCAGTCCAGTGCGTTTTTTCTGCATCAAGGGCCAGTTCACACCACAAAAACGCACTCCAGATCCACTCCGGATGCGTTTCTGCATGCACGTTTTTAACGTGTTTTTGATGTGTTCCGGTGCGTTTTTGATGAGTTTCCGGATGCATTCCATTTTTTTCTTCATTTTTCCATTTTTTTTTTTTCTATACTAAGGTCCAGTGTGTCTTTGATGCGTTCCAGTGCAGTCCAGTGCAGGAAAAATGCAGCATGTTCTACTCTTTTTTTCTGGAACAGAAAAGTCCTGGAACTGACAGTTCGCACTGCGATCTGGGAACCGATCTGGGGGTGTCATTCACTTTGTATTGACACTCCCAGCGGTTCACATAGGGCAGTGTGAACTTCCTGTGAGTTGGGTGCAATTTTTAAATTTTAGTGCCCTTTCACACTGCTCTGTTGCAAAAACGCGGTAAAAACGCAGATGCGTTTTTGCTGTGTTTCATATGCGTTTCCTGTGTGTTTTTGATGCGTTTTTGGGTTGCCTGCACCTGTGAAAAATGAACACTTGACTCAAAAACGCACCAAAAGCGCAAATCGCGATGCATTTTCACAGTGATTTTACCGCAAATTTACTGCCATTTACTGCAATTTTTCAGCAATTTTCATTAAATTCAATGGGAAGCTGCGTTTTTGGTGTGGTTTTCAACACTGCAGGACTTTTCAAAATGCACCGCACCCACAGCGCAGTGGTGTGAAAAGTCCCATAGGATTTAAAGGGAAACATTTTTCTTGCGTTTTTCTTGCAGAGTAAAAACGCAGGCAAAATGTATCAGTGTGCAAGGGGCTTTAGATTTCTTTCACACTGAACAGTTTTTTTTCTTCCGCTTTGGTGTAAAAAGAAAAGCAGAAGAAAAATGATTGACCATAAAATCCTATGGTACTGTTCACACTGATCAGTTGTGGCTCCGCTGCATTTTATAAAATCCTGCTAGCTGCATTTTTGGTGCATGTTTGGTGCAGTAAAAAAAACACACCTTCCTGTTAAAATGTATGGAAACCGCATCAAAAATGCACCCGCGGTTGCGTTTTTGGTGCAGTTTCTTGCGTTACATGTCTTTTTTTCACAGGTGCAAAATGCTCCGGAAGCACAGCAAAAAGGCATATGCTTTTTTACCACATTTTTGCAACAGAGCAGTGTGAAAGTAGCCTAAGTTTTCTCAAAAAGCTCAAATCTGTATTCCTCTTTTTGTTGTATAATTGGTTGCCACACTAATTTCTCCCTATCATTGTTATCCATATGGACTATAAATGATCCTAAACCAGAACCTGCAAAAATGCTTGCTTGATCTTTGCAGGCTATGAGCACTTACCTCTGTAGTTCTCAGTTGGAGGTTTCACAGCACAGAAAACTTTGAGAAGAGGTTGAAAAAAAATCTGATTAAAAGAAATTGAATCTTTAGTATGGTTGCAGTCAGGGCCATTTTTTGGCATGGGCACGCTGGGCAGTTGCCCGGGGGCCCCACTTGCCTGGGGGGCCCCACCTGCCCAGCAACCCCAGCCAGGGCCAGACTGGCCTACTGGGAAATTTCCTAAAAGGCAGCCTGTCCTGGGGCCGCTTTGAGTTGTGGTTTCAGCGCTCCGCTCTTTCCCTCTCTCCTCCTACTCTTGTGTATCACGGAACTGGCTGGGTCTGTGTTCGATGGCTGCGCTGTAACAAGGTCCTGCTCCCCTAGACCGGTTTGTGTAATAGTAGATTGAATCAGTGTTTTGCCTATCACACGAGCCGGTCTAGGGGGGCGAACACAGACCCAGCCAGCTCTGTGATACACAGGAGGAGATGCCCGCTGTGTGTGTTACCAGGCAATGGTGAGTCTGTATTAATTGGCACAGTGATGCTGCATTCATGGGCACAGTGAGGGTGCAATTGTGGGCACAGTGTGATTGCATTCATGGGCACAGTGAGGCTGCAATGGTGGGCACAGTAAGGCTGCATTCATGGGCACAGTGAGGCTGCATTCATGGGCACAGTGAGGCTGCAATGGTGGGCACAGTGAGGCTGCATTCATGGGCACAGTGAGGCTGCAATGGTGGGCACAGTGAGGCTGCATTCACGGGCACAGTGAGGCTGCAATGGTGGGCACAGTGAGGCTGCAATGGTGGGCACAGTGAGGCTGCAATGGTGGGCACAGTGAAGCTGCATTCATGGGCACAGTGAGGGTGCATTCATGGGCACAGTGAGGCTGCAATGGTGGGCACAGTGAGGCTGCATTCACAGACACAATTAGGCTGCAATGGTGGGCACAGTGAGGCTGCATTCACGGGCACAGTGAGGCTGCAATGGTGGGCACAGTGAGACTGCATTTGATGGGCACAGTAAGGCTGTATTTGATGGGCACAGTGATGCTGCATTCAGGGGCACAGTAGAGCTGCATTGCCCGGGGGCCTATAATGCTCTTAAGATGGCACTGGTTGCAGTCAGTGCTGGAACAAGGTATTCTGGAGCCCAGGGAGCAGATGCCAAACTGCACCCTATGCTGAGCATTGGTGTTAGTGGATGGAATAATAACCTACTTTATCTGTGTTAGTGACCGCAATAATAACCACCACCATGTGCCAAATGTCACAATAATAACCCTCAGCACTGGTGAGAGTGACCGCAATAATAACGCTCAGCATTGGTGTCAGTGACCTCAATGATATCCCCCAGCAATGGCACCAATGATCACAATATTAACCCCCAGCATTGGTGTCAGTGACCACAATATTAACCCCCAGCATTGGTGTCAGTGACCACAATAATTACCCTCAGCATTGCTGTCAGTGACCATAATGATAGCCCCCAGCATTGGTGCCAGTGACTGTGATAATAACTCCCAGTGTTGTTGCCAGTGACTGTGATAATAACCCCCAGCATTGGTGCCAGTGACTGTGATAATAATCCCCAGCATTGGTGCCAGTGACTGTGATAATAACTTCCAGTGTTGGAGCCAGTGGCTGTGAAAATAACCCCAGCATTGGTGCCAGTGACTGTGATAATAACCCCCAGCATTGGTGCCAGTGACTGTGATAATAATCCCCAGCATTGGTACCAGTGACTGTGATAATAACCCCCAGCATTGGTGCCAGTGACTGTGATAATAACCCCCAGCATTGATGTCAGTGACTGTGATAATAACTCCCAGTGTTGGTGCCAGTGACTGTGTTAATAACCTCCAGAATTTGTGCCGGTGACTGTGATAATAACCCCCAGCATTGGTGACTGTGATAATAATCCCCAGTTTTGGTGCCAGTGACTGTGATAATAATCCCCAGTTTTGGTGCCAGTGACTGTGATAATAACCCCCAGCATTGATGTCAGTGACTGATAATAACCTCCAGCATTGGTGCCGGTGACTGTGATAATAACCCCCAGCATTGGTGACTGTGATAATAATCCCCAGTTTTGGTGCCAGTGACTGTGATAATAACTTCCAGTGTTGGAGCCAGTGACTGTGATAATAACCCCCGGCATTGGTGACTGTGCTAATAACCCCCCAGTGTTGGTGCTAGTGACTGTGATAATAACCCCCAGCATTGGTGCCAGTGACTGTGATAATAACTCCCAGCATTGGTGCCAGTAACTGTGATAATAACTCCCAGTGTTGTTGCCAGTGACTGTGATAATAACCCCCAGCATTGGTGCCAGTGACTGTGATAATAACCCCCAGCATTGGTGCCAGTGACTGTGATAATAATCCCCAGCATTGGTGCCGGTGACTGTGATAATAACCCCAAGCATTGCTGCCAGTAACTATAATAATAGCCACCAGCATTGGTGACTGTGCTAATAACCCCCCAGTGTTGGTGCTAGTGACTGTGATAATAACCCCCAGCGTTGGCGGTCAGTGGCAGTGCTATTTAAACTCCCCTTCATTTTTATTATCTATTTTTTTAGTGCATAGACCTATTTTTATCCCAAGCGTTTTCTTTATTACAGCATCTGATTTCGGAGGCACCTGTTATCACTTTCAAGAGGTTTGTGAACTCTTCTTGTTCCAAGCTGCTATGATGGGCAGCATTACTTTTTATAAGATCCCTAAATATAGGGACTGAAAAGAGAAATATGAAGGCTAATTCGGTCACAAATCACGCACTTCTCTTACTCTGGGGTAAGAAAACAACGTCTGGTTCCACGTATAACCAAAAGAACGCTGCTCCAGGTAGGCTTATTCAAATAATGCACCCACACACACCTTCCAAATGGGTGCCAGCCCAGCTTGCTGCACTATGGAAAACATATTTTTTTCATAGTGTGGTTCTACATACTCAGAAATGGTCAAATTCTGACATGCTGTATGTATGTATGATGTATGTATGATGTATGCGAGTTCTTTTGGGGTAGTAACTGCAACTCATCTGAGTGTTCCATCACTTATAAGTAATAAAAGGTGACTACTGACTGGTTGATAAGGGAAATTGCAATCTGCACACTTTGCCTTCAGTTCCTTTGTATATATGTAACAATATAATTGCACTTCAAACCACTAGCTGGCAGTAGACGGCTGCATTTCATACACCAAAAAGCATAAAAATAGGAATTAAATGTTTCTGAAGCTGTCAAATGAGAGCAAATTCAGGACTTGATTTTTAGGACTTTGTCATTATTGAGTTGTTATAGGTGGGGCCATACCACTATGGTGTGCAGACAGCACCAGGAATTGGTAACCGTACACATTATGCAGAATCTGTGTTTTTGTTTTTTTTTAATTCAGACTTGTAATGGAAAACTATTTCTCATTTGATTTTTGTTCCAAAGTAAGCATAACTGAATTTTTGCAGAGCTTACATTAACCTTGAATATCTTAGAAAGAAAGCCGTGTTCTAATATTAAACCATATTGTTCTCTGAAAACTCGGCAGACCTTCAAAAACTAAGAACTCTATCCATTGTAGGTATAGAGGGAGCAGCTGTTTTATGGAGGGGCCAAAGCTATTGACTATATGGAGCTGTAGTAGTCATAGCTATGTATTGCTAAAGCGGCCAGCAAGGTGGAAGCAAGGTGAGAACGTGAGAACCTTGATGCGTGCTACCCTTAGCTGCACTGCTGAAGTAAAAAAATCTCATGTTGGCTGCCGGTAGGGAGTTTTCCTTCCAAAAATAAAGCATTGTAATTAATAGCCATTTGGTAAAAATGCCTAAACTATCATCAGTGTGTTGTACTATGCTAGTCATTGACACAAGCAGAAGTTTGGATTTAGGGTGAGACCATTTATTGGCAAGATTGTAGCATAAGCATTTGAGGGGAATTGGCCTCTTATTCAGGGCATATACAGTGCATATATATATATATATATATATATATATATATATATATATATATATATATATATATATATATATATATTATTTATTTATTAATATTATAATTATATTGTTAAAATTAATGGGGTGGGCAACTACATGGCAAATGAGGTTTAATGTAGAAAAATGTAAAATAATGCATTTGGGTGGCAAAAATATGAATGTAATCTATAGACTGGGGGGAGAACCTCTGGGGGAATCTAGGATGGAAAAATACCTGGGGGTCCTAGTAGATGATAGGCTCAGCAATGGCATGCAATGCCAAGCTGCTGCTAACAAAGCAAACAGAATATTTACATGCATTAAAAAGGGCATCAACTCCAGAGATAAAACGATAATTCTCCTGCTCTACAAGACTCTGGTCTGGCCGCACCTGGAGTATGCTGTCCAGTTCTGGGCACCAGTCCTCAGGAAGGATGTACTGGAAATGGAGCGAGTACAAAGAAGGGCAACAAAGCTAATAAAGGGTCTGGAGGATATTAGTTATGAGGAAAGGTTGCAAGCACTGAACTTATTCTCTCTTCAGAAGAGACGCTTGAGAGGGGATATGATTTCAATATACAAATACCGTACTGGTGACCCCTCAATAGGGATAAAACTTTTTTGCAGTAGGGAGTTTAACAAGACACGTGGCCACTTAATAAAATTATAAGAAAAGAGGTTTAACCTTAAACTACGTAGAGGGTTCTTTACATATCTTTCTATCAGTTCTTGATGGACTTGTGTCTTTTTTCAACCTCACCTACTATGTAACTATGTAAAAGTATTGGGATGCCTGCATTTACACGCAGATAAACTTTAACAACACCCTAATCTTAGTCCGTATGGTTCAATATTGAGTTGGCCCACTCTTTGCAGCTATAACAGCTTCAACTCTTCTGGGAAGGTTGTCCACAAGGTTTAGGAGTGTGTCTATGGGAATGTTTGACCATTCTTCCAGAAGCGCATTTGTGATGTCAGGCACGGGTGTGGACGAGAAGGCCTGGCTCGCAGTCTCCAATCGCATTAATCTCACAGTGTTCTATCTGGTTGAGATCAGGACTCTGTGCAGGCCAGTCAAGTTCCTCCACCCCAAACTCGCTCTTCCATGTCTTTATTGACATGTGCGTGTAGAGGCAGGCATCCCAATACTTTTGAAATTATAGTGTACATATCCAAAATCATTTGCCCAACGCTGTTACTGCAAAAATACACATCTGCTTTTTTCAGCCCTTCTGCTGTAGGGTTCATAGTTGCCTGGCAGTTGCATTGGCTTTTAATGCTATAGTATTATTATAGATGTTCTTTGGTGCTATCACGTGTACACAAGTGTTTATTTAATATACATGCATATGTGATTATATAATGGAAAAACAATAAGCATTCAGATCATCCCCAACCTCAGTCTGTCTCTACTAAGCCATACAGTGACACACAGTAGGGCCAACTTATGGTGGAATCAGCAATCAATGCAAGCGCAACAAGAAATTGGAAATTTCACACAGACCGGTAGGAACTCTTACTGCTGGTTTGAATGGCTTTTTCTAGAATTATGACTTGTACCAGGATGTAGGTGCCCCTTTTCTTGGGCTCGGGTGGACCCATCCTTAGGGCAGCATAGTTTTTTCTGGACAGTATGTGGTGGAAAAAGAGTGGAGGTTAACAGATTTCCCCTACAGAGGAAAGTATTGGAGAGTGAGGTCCCCAAAGTTGAGATAGATTGGGAAGCAGTAAAAGGTGACATTTGGTCGCCTGATTTATTTGGACAATGCTATGTAAGTACTGTGACCTTCTTTCCCTGCATTGCCCTGCACTGTAAAGATAAATGTGTTTGTCATAAATATTCTGGAATGCTTTGTGCCATTACCATATTTTTGGACACTAATATCGTGCACGAGGAGGAACCCAGGACCCTCTGCACCAGGGTCTGACAATGGGTCCAAGGATTTCATTCCGACACCCAATGAAAGGTCAGGGTGCCATTGTCTAGCTTGAAGAGGTCTGTGCATCCCTCCATGGATATGCCTCCCCAGACCAAACCTGACCCACCCTCAAACCAGTCATGCCGAATGATGTTACAATCGGCATAACATTCTCCACGACTTCTCCAGACTCTTTCACATGTGCTCAGGGTGAACCTGCTCTCATCTGTGAAAAGCACATGGCGCCAGTGGCGGACCTGCCAATTCTGGTGTTCAATGGCAAATGCCAATCGAGCTCCATGGTTCCGGGCAGTAAGCACAGGGCCCACTAGAGGACATTGGGCCCTCAGGCCACCCTCATGAAGTCTATTTCTGATTGTTTTGTCAAAGACAGTCACACCAGTGGCCTTCTGGAGGTCATTTTGTAGGGCTCTGGCAGTGCTCATCCTGTTCCTCCCTGCACAAAGGAACAGATACCGGTCCCGCTGATGGGTTAAGGACCTTTTATGGCCCTATCCAGCTCTCCTAGTATAACTGCCTGTCTCCTGATGGCTCCTCCATGCTCTTGAGACTGTGCTTGGACACGCAGCAAACCTTCTGGCAATGGCACGTATTGATGTGCCATCCTTGAGGAGTTGGACTGCCTGTGCAACCTCCTATAAGGTCCAGGTATCGCCTCATGCTACCAGTTGTGACCCTGACACTAGCCAAATGCAAAACTAGTGAAAAACAGTCAAAACATGAGCAGGGAAAAAAATGTCAGTGACCTCCACCTGTAAAACCTTTCCTGTTTTGTAGGTCGTCTCATTGTTGTCCATCTAGTGCACCTGTTGTTTATTTCATTACCACCAAAGCTACTGAAACTGATTAACAACCCTCTCTGCTACTTTTTTTTTTTTTGGAAAATTCTTTTTATTGAGTTTGCATAAAAATAACACAAGTTACCTATACATTTATACTTATCTATAGAACTTCCATAACTTAAACTACACATGTCATTAAGATTGAGAGGACAGGGGGAGGATAGTGTGTCATGTATTTCAGGTGACCACATCGAGAAGAGCTGCTGAGGATGAGGATAACGCCTTCAGGAGAACCTTCAGATAATGGCAAAATTAGGACTTCACTGCTCCCTCTCTGCTACTTAACTGAACAGATCAATATCCCAGGAGTTAAATTGACTTGATGCTATACTCTGATTAAAAAGTGTTCCTTTAATTTTTTTGAGCTGTGTATTTAGAAACAGGGGCATTAACATGAAGCAAAATTCCTCTGCGTGGAAGCTCTGGTGGGCGCGGCTATTTCCCCGATTTACATGTGGCATACAAGGTAGTAACTTACTTAAAGCAGACCTTCAGTCATTTTTTCATCTTTCCATCTATTAAATCTTCTGCCCTTGTTGTCTTAACTTTGGATAGTAAAACATTTTTTTTTTTTGCCAGTAAATACCTTATACAGCCCACTTCCTGTTTCTTGTCTGGTAAAAAGCCTAGGCTAATGACATCATGCACAGCTCTCTCTCTCTCATGAGAGTTGGCCAGGAAGGGAGGGGGTATGAGTCATAAGAGGGCCAATGAGAGCTGCCGGGCTGAAGAGCTGGAGGTGTGCCTTTTTGTGTGTCTGTGTAAATCCGGGAAGTGAACAGGCAGCAGCTTCAGCTGCCCACAGTTAAAATGGTTGCAGCCAGACTCAGTGGAGAGAGATTTCAGTACAGAAGTACAGAATCAGAGTATATATAAAATAATATGCAAAGTGGTTGGAGGGAAGCTGTTTTTATTACAAATTATGTGAGAAGGCCGCAGTTCCTCTTGAACACATTTGACTTTAAACCTCGGAACTATTATGTGCATAGCTCCCAACTGTCCCTGATTTCGAGGGACTGTCCCTGATTTGGAACAAAGTCCCTCTTTCCTCATTTGTCCTTCATTTTGATCTGATCTGTATAGTTCAATACAAAATGCTTCATTTAGCTTTCAAAAAGTGTTTGCCAATGCTAAACCTTTCCTCCAATTTCTAAATTGCTGCATTTGTAAATGTCAAAAGACAATATAAAAGGAATAGCAGTAGTAAAAAAAAAGTACTTTTTAACTAATCTTTTTTTTTTTAGCATAATTGTCCTATTAAGGGGCGTGGCAGGAGGGGTGTGTCCTATGCCTACGTACTTTTCCTAATAGGTGTCCCTCGCTCCCATCTCAAAAAGTTGGTAGGTATGTATGCGGTACCTGAGTTGGTAAATGCTTCTGTTAGAGCCTTCTCACACAGGGATTGTGCTGCCTGACAAATTCCCTTTAAATAGAGCACATCTGTCAATAGGTGGATGGTGCTTTTCATTGTAAACATCATGTAGGTTAACAGTTTTTAACCTCATTCAGATATTTGGCGTTCTGAGTATTTACAGCAATCACTTGGCACGTCTGTGATTTAATCCCTTGATGGATCACTTATTGACAACAGCGAGCTTTCCTCTCTGCCAAAACCTCTATTGTAAGAACTTTCCATAAGACTCTGTACTGCTAGACTTGCAGTGAGTATGGTGCCGGTGATAGAGCAAGTTTATTATTAAATAATGCTGTATCTTTCCCTCCACTCATTAATCTATCAGTATCCTCTTGTCTCAATTAATGTTTATCACCGGCAGGCAGGATCTGGTCTTGGCCCGATAAAGACAAGATCCCGCCACTATCCTTCAGCAACAAAGCCCAATGCAGTTCCAACATAAGTACAAGGCAAACCATCATTTTTATAGTTTCTGTTCACACCAGTGATAGAATACTTATGTGCTGCTACGTGTTATTAAAGCAAATAACTGCTGCAACCACTATAAATGGTGAACTCAAACCACTCAACAAAAATAATGGATAAAAAGGAAAACGGTGCGCTGTTCAAAAAAGTAAAAGAATAAAATAAACCCTTTGCTATATAAACTCACCGGCCCCTTTATTAGGTACACCTTGCTAGTACTGGGTTGGAACCCCTTTTGCCTTCAGAACTGTCTTACTTCTTCATGGCATAGATTCAACAAGGTGTTGGAAACATTCTTCAGAGATTTTGGTCCATGTTGACATGATAGCATCACACAGTTGCTACAGATTTGTTGACATCCCAAAGGTGCTCTATTGGATTGAGATCTGGTGTATGTGGAGGCCATTGGAGTACAGTGACCTCATTGTCCAGTGGTGAGATGATTGGATCTTTGTGACATGGTGCATTATCCTGCTGGAAGGAGCCATCAGAAGATGGGGACACTGTAGTCATAAAAGGATGGACATGGTCAGCAACAATACTCAGGTAGGCCGTGGCATTTAAATGATGCCCAATTGGTACTAAGGGGCCCAAAGTGTGCCAAGAAAATATCCCCTACACCATTACACCACCACCACCAGCCTGAACTGTTGATACAAGCCAGGATGGATCCATGCTTTCATGATGTTTACACCAAATTCTTATCCGACCATCTGAATGTTGCAGCTGAAATCGAGACTCATCAGACCAGGCAATGTTTTTCCAATCTTCTATTGTCCAATGTTGGTGATCCTGTGCGAATTGTAGCCTCAGCTTTCTGTTCTTAGCTGACAGGAGTGGCACCCGGTGTGGCCTTCTGCTGCTGTAGCCCATCTGTTTCAAGGATCGATGTGTTGTGCATTCAGAGATGGTATTTTGCATACCTTGTATGTAACGAGTGGTTGTTTGAGTTACTGTTGCCTTTCAACCATCTCGAACCAGTCTGCCCATTCTCCTCTGACCTCTAAGAGAGGTATTGTTGGCAGTTAATGGGTGCAAGTCTGCTCTGTCGGAAATGACAGACAAGCTGAAATCTATTAAAGAAGAAATTACATTTGTCAGACATGACTTACAAAAAATGTGGGAGCGCACTACGGAGTTGGAGGGTAGGGTCAGTGGAGTCGAGGATGCAATGACACCTATGAAGCAGGAGATTGCACTTCTAAAGGGCACAGTAGAGAAACAAAATGATAAATTGGAAGACTTGGAAAACCGTATGAGGAGGAACAATGTTCGTATAATTGGTCTACCAGAGAGAAGTAATGGGAATAGTATGAGAGACTTTTTGGCGATATGGTTTAGGGAGGTCTTTGGGGGGGGGGGGGAACTTTCACCTCTATTTGCAATTGAAAGGGCCTATAGAATCCCATTGAGAGTCCCCCATTCGGGATGGATGCCAAGACCGGTATTAGTAAAACTCCTCTTTTTCAAGGCTAGAGAAACAATATTACAAAAGGCAAGAGAAATGATAGATGTAATGTTTAAAGGAGGGAGAGTCTTATTTTTTCCCGACTTCTCTGCAGGGGTGCAGAGAAGGAGAGTAAAATTTAAAGATATCAAGAGGTGGTTGTGGCAGCTAAATGTGCAGTATGCTATGTTATATCCGGCAAGACTGAGAGTCGTAGCAAAAGGGGTGGTTCATCTTTTTGATGCTCCGGCCGCAGCTGCCTCTTGGCTGGAGAAAAATGAGCAGTCTATATAGTAGTAGTTGAGTCTGGGAGGTATGAGGCATGAGCTTTAATACGCAGATGGTCTTGGGATTTATTTGTTTTCTAAAATATTAACATATAGGGGCACCAGACTAGAGTTATGGATCTAGGTGTAGTAGTTGGAGAGTTCAAGTGTTTTCACTGACATGGATATTTTCTCCTTTTTTCCTTTTTTTGGGAAAATTTATTTTTTATTTATTTTTTTATTTTTATACACGGATAGATCATGGGACCACAACTAATGCCCCCAGAGGGGTTTGGGAGGGGAGGGGGTCATGGAATGGGGGTGGTAGGGAGGGGGGTAGTAGGGGGGTAGGGGGAAAACAACAGACACAGTTACTTTGGTATGGAAATGGTATAGTGGAATCTAAAAAGAGGGTACATTGAGAAAATTTAAAAAGGTGTTTTCAAGGGCCCAAAAGTACACCACTCAGCGCCAGGGACCCAAGCAGCTCCGAAACAGTGATATAGCAAAGAAAAAAATAATAATATAAAAAGATAACACCAATTTGCTGTCACAAAGAAGTGAACACTCAAAGTGATAATAAAGCAGCAGCCGTTTAAAAATGTAGAAAAATCCTCATAAATAGTGGCATACCATAATCAGCAAATAAGACTATAATAACACACTAAAAACAGCACTAATGTTGAGCTAAAACGGATATATGTGGCCAACTTCACAAACAAAAGTCCTTTGAGAGAGACGGGCAGTAGACACAGTGGTTCAGAAAGTGTTCATAGGTGATCAGAGTATAGAAATTCAGTGTGCACCTTCCATTCACTTCCACCCTGTGAGAACACACTCCCCTCAGGGGGTTAAACTCACCAGAGCCTAATAATCATAAGCTTCCAAGAAAAGAGAAATCCAAGCCACAGGCCACTGTCAGCACCCCTCCGGAGGAATCCCAGACGATCAGGGCTCACAAATCACCAAACAACAAAAGAAAAGTGCACATAGCGTAATCCTGTTTATTACCGTATATACTCGAGTATAAGTCGAATTTTTCAGCACATTTTTTTGTGCTGAAAGTGCCCCCCTCGACTTATACTCGAGTCAAGCACTTTTCTGCAGCAAAAAATGTCATTTCCCGAACCAACTTTGGGGCCCCGTATCTCAGGGCCACTTAGTGCTAGAAACCCCAAATTTGGTATGCAAACCTGGTGGACCTGGTACCACAACATATCCAAAGCTGAAGTTCCTAGCACTAAGTGGCCCCGAGATACGGGGCCCCAAAATCGGTTCGGAAAATGTCATTCTCTGCTACAGAAAAGTGCTTGACATTTTCTGTACCGAATTTGGGGCCCCATATCTCAGGGCCACTTGGTGCTAGGAACCCCAAATTTGGTGTGCAATCCCAGTGGAACTGGTACCATAACATATCCAAAGCTGTGGTTCCTAGCACCAAGTGGCCCTGAGATACGGGGCCCCAAAACTGGTTCAGAAAATGTCATTCTCTGCTGCAGAAAAGTGCTTGACATTTTCTGAACTGATTTTTGGGGCCCTGTATCTCGGGGCCACTTAGTGCTAGAAACCCCAGCTGTGGACGTTTTATGGTGCTTGTTCCACTGGGTTTGCACACCAAATTTGGGGTTCTTAGCACAAAGTGGCCCCGAGATACGGGGCCCCAAATTCGGTCAACTGTGTCTATCTGCAGCAATGTCATTTCGGGACCCTTTGGCTGCAGCTAGGGGGCATCTAGGAACCCTTAACTACCGAGTTTGAAGTTCGGGGGACCTATGGCTGCAAATGGGCACAGTGAGGCATGCAAATGGGCACAGTGATGCTGCAAATGGGCATTGTTGACCCTCTTTTCCACTTACAGTAGCTGTGCATTTCTCACCCTCGTCTTATACTCGGGTCAATAAGTTTTTCCCATTTTTTTGTGGTAAATTAGGGCCTCGACTTATACTCGGAACGACTTATACTCGAGTATATACGGTAATTAAAAGCCCATCACATCACACAAAGACCCCTCTTCAATCATTATACGTACATTATTGTTACAATCAGAAGAGCACATCAGAAGGAAGTATTCAACACAGCACTTCACCGTGGTAAACATCAGCCGGTTCAGCTTCCCAAGTAGCGATCTCTTACTTCCTGGTTGTGAATCAGGCTGTGGTGGAGCGCACGCGTCACTTCCGGCGTCGTGTAGGCCACGCACTGACGCGTTTCGTCATATCCTGACTTCAACAGAGGGCACTGTGTCTACTGCCCGTCTCTCTCAAAGGACTTTTGTTTGTGAAGTTGGCCACATATCCGTTTTAGCTCAACATTAGCGCTGTTTTTAGTCTGTTATTATAGTCTTATTTGCTGATTAT
The DNA here is from genome assembly GCA_037952925.1 of Lithobates clamitans. Lineage (NCBI taxonomy): Eukaryota > Metazoa > Chordata > Amphibia > Anura > Ranidae > Lithobates > Lithobates clamitans. Next base: position 6,163,984 of record JBBGZY010000619.1, on the reverse strand, counting down.
GGTATGCCACTATTTATGAACATTGAGAAAATTGTTCGATAAAATTAAATATTAGATATGATGCACAGAAGTTATGAGGTAAAGGAATATGGCCCTCACTTATAAAGGGCGATTCGCAAATTTACGGACAGATTAATTTATATATTTTTTCTTATTTTCAAACAAAAATGAATGGCGGAGTGACGATTTGTTCATGGAATGTGAGGGGATTAGGTGATTCACTAAAAAAAAAAATAGCTCTGCTTAAGTTTGCTTCAACTGTAGGAGCATCTGTCCTTTGCCTACAGGAGACACACTTAATAAAAGAAACAGTTCTACGATTAAGATGTAAGGGATTTCCAGATCATTATTACTCAGTGCATACATCATATTCAAGGGAAGCAAATATTTTGATGCATAAATCATTGAGGTTCTCCTGTAGACAAGTGAAGATAGATGATTAGGGACGGTACATATTCCTATATTGTGTGCTAGCGGAGATGCTTTGTATACTTATGAATGTGTACAGTCAGATCCATAAATATTGGGACATCAACACAATTCTAATCTTTTTTGGCTCTATACACCACCACAATGGATTTGAAATGAAACAAACAAGATGTGCTTTAACTGGACCTTTTATCTGCTCCTTGTAAATGGGATAATGAGGGAATAACACACACCTGGCCATGGAACAACTGAGCAGCCAATTGGCCCATTACTTTTGGTCCCTTAAAAAGTGGGAGGCACATATACAAACTATTGTAATTCTTACACCGTTCACCTAATTTGGATGTAAATACCATCAAATTAAATCTGAAAGTCTGCAGTTAAAGCACATCTTGTTCGTTTAATTTCAAATCCATTGATGTGGTGTATAGAGCTAAAAGGATTACAATTGTGTCGATGTCCCAATATTTATGGACCTGACTGTATGTCCCACCTCCTTTAAACTAGACGTTATTAAACACAATAGTAGGAGATTTCAATATGTTGATGAATTCCCAGATAAATAAGTTCCCTCTGGGAAAGAAACTTGACCAGAGTCCATTTACGTCATTATATAGGACAGGGGTAGGCAACCTTTTGAGCACAGTGTGTCAAAAAATGTTTTCAAAGAAACCGAGTGTGCCGATTTCATTACAAAAAAATGTCAAATTCACACTCTCAATCACAAAAAGGATTTTTTATAAAGTAAGTGCTTTAAACTACTAGAATAGTAGTAAGAAATTAACATTCTGCACTCTCACACCTCAGATCAGCCCCAATTCTTGCACCTTCACACCTCTGATCAGCCCCAATTCACCTGCTTATCTGTCTCACCACTGTATCCCCTGCACATCGGCCCCACCACTGTACTACCCTGCACATCTGCTCCACATCTGTACCCCCCTGCTCATCTGTCCCACCACTGTAACCCCCTGTACATCTGCCCCACCACTGTAACCCCCTGCTCATCCGCCCCACCAATGTAACCCTTTCTCATCTGCCCCACCACTATAACCCCCTGCTCATCTGCCCCACCAGTGTACCCCCTTTCTCATCTGCCCCACCACTGTAACCCCCTGCACATCTGCCCCACCACTGTACTACCCTGCTCATCTGCCCTACCAATGTACCTCCCTGCACATCTGCTCCACCACCGTACCCTCCTGCTCTTCTGTCTCACTGCTGAACCATCTTCTCAACTGTCCTAACACTGAACTTATCTGCTCATCTGCCCCACCACTGTACCCCCTTCCTCATCTGCCCCACCACTATACCCCCTGCACACCTGTCCCACCTCTGTTCCCCCTGCTCTTCTGCCCTACCACTGTAACCCCCTGCTCATGCGTTCCACCAATGTACCTTCTTTCTCCTCTGCACCTCTCTGCACATCTGCCCCACTTCTGTACCCCCCTACTCATCTGTCCCACCAATGTACCTCCTTTCTCATCTTCCCTGCCACTGTACCCCCTGTACATCTGCCCCACCTCTGTTCCCCCTGCTCTTCAGCCCAACCACTGTAACCCCCTGCTCATCTGTCCCATCAATGCACTTCCTTTCACATCTACCCCACTGCTGTACCCCTTGCTCTTCTGTCCCACCGCTGAACCCCCTTCTCATCTGCCCCAACAGTGAACCCCCCTGCTCATCTTTCCCACCACTGTAACCCGCTGCTCATCTGCCCCATCACTGTACCCCCCTGCTTTTCTGCCCCACCGCTGAACCCCCTTCTCAATCCTCCCACCACTCTACCTCCTGCCCATCTGCCCCACCACTCTACCTCCTGCCCATCTGCCCCACCACTCTACCTCCCTGCACATATGCTCCACCGCCGTATCCCCATGCTCTTCTGTTTCACTACTAAATCACCTTCTCATCTGTCTTAACACTGCACCTATCTGCTCATCTGCCCCACCACTGTAACCCGCTTTCTCATCTGTCCCACCAATGTGCCTCCTGCACATCTGTCTCACCTCTGTTCCCCCGGCTCTCCTGCCCCACCACTGTAACCCCCTGCTCATCTATCCCACCAATACACCTCCTTTCACATCTTCCCCACTGCTCTACCCCCTGCTTTTCTGTCCCACCACTGTAACCCCCTTTTCATCTGGGCCAACACTGTACCCCCCTGCACTTCTGTCCCACCTCTGAACCCCTCCTGCTCATCTGCTCCACCGCTGTACCCTCTTCTCATCTATGATATGCGTGATATGCAAAGTGGTGAAAGGAAGCAGAGATGAGACACATCTACCTGTCCTGGCACACTCCTCCTGCTGATCCACCTCTCACATCCAGCCCACGTGCTTGTATGGGATGTATGTGATGTATATGATGTGTGTCATGTCACATACAAGCATCTGGAATGGATACACAATGATGAGCTCAGGTCAGGGGCATTTTCTGAAAGCAGTGGGCCTGTGTGCCAGATCATAAGTTGGGCCCCCGCAGCTGAGGAAAAGTGTGGTACGAATTGCCGCAGCGAAAGTTGGGTGTGATTTTCATTGCACTGGATACCGGCTCTGGCTTAAAGGGACACAGAGTGCCGGGGTTCAGTAGTAAGTGACACAAAAGTTCAGGAATCATTTCAACAAAATTCTTAGAAGCTCAACAGTAATTCCACAAACTGTCACCTAATTGTGGTTTTCTCAATCACAGTGAAATAAATCCCTTCTTTCTGAGATTAGTAGTGGCAACCAAGTGAGTCGTCTTCCTCCAGATGGTGGACGGGGCTAGCAGGACTGTGATTGGTTTAGCAGTGGCCAATGACAGTCCTCCTCCACCTGGAAACAGGGACCGCCCCCCCCCTACCAGAACTGCACCCAATCTCTTCCCCATCACAAAAGCTGACGATCGCAGCTACAGCAAAGTTAGAGAACCAATGTTTCCCATCTTTTACAATGTGTGGGGGTACAGTCCCTCCCCCTCAGTGGACGTGCGGTGTGGAAAAATCTGAAACTGGAATGTATTAGTGTCTCACCGACACTTCTCTGAGCTGCTCTGCTGATGGGGAGAGAGTCGAGTGCCGGCAAAAGAGGCTTCGAGTGCCGCTGGCGGCACCAGTGCCGGGGGTTGCCTAACCCTGTGATAGTATATTTAGGGAGACAGAGCTGAGTGATATCTGGCATGAACGCTACCCAACAACTCAAATGTTTCCATGTCATTCTGGTACACATTCTCCACTCTCTAGAATAGATATGGCAATAGGGAACAATATCCTGGCTACAATGGTAATGAATGTTAAATACGAGGCTAGAGGATTGTCGGATCACTCTCCCTTAGTTCTGTCAGAAAGATTGGGAAAACAACGGGAAGGGGGCGAATGGAAAATAAATCCACTCTGGTTACAGTTAATTACCCCTAAAGAATCTATGATAGATATACTTCAGGATTTTTTCGAGCAGAACAACAGCAACACAGGGTACAGTTTGGGATACCCTTAAGGCTTACTTAAGAGAAATCCTAATCCAACAAATCTCTCAGAGAAAAAAATCTACAAAGGAAGCAGAAGATGGAAGCAATGAGGAAAGTGACCGAAATAGAAAAAATATACAGTATCTCACAAAAGTGAGTACACCCCTCACATTTCTGTAAATGTTTTATTACCGTATATCTTTTCATGTGACAACACTGAAGAAATGACACTTTTCTACAATGTAAAGTAGTGAGTGTACAGCTTGTATAACAGTGTAAATTTGCTGTCACCTCAAAATAACTCCACACACAGCCATTAATGTCTAAACTGCTGGCAACAAAAGTGAGTACACTCCTAAGTGAAAATGTCCAAATTGGGCCCAATTAGCCATTTTCCCTCCCCGGTTTAATGTGACTCGTTAGTGTTACAAGGTCTCAGGTGTGAATGGAGGAGCAGGTGTGTTAAATTTGGTGTTATCGCTCTCACTCTCTCATACTGGTCACTGGAAGTTCAACATGACACCTCATGGCAAAAAACTCTCTGAGGATCTGAAAAAAAGAATTGTTGCTCTACATAAAGATGGCCTAGGCTATAAGAAGATTGCCAAGATCCTGAAACTGAGCTGCAGCGCGGGAGCCAAGATCATTCAGTGGTTTAACAAAACAGGTTCCACTCAGAACAGGCCTCGCCATGGTCAACCAAAGAAGTTGAGTGCACGTGCTCAGCGTCATATCCAGAGGTTGTCTTTGGGAAATAGACGTATGAGTGCTGCCAGCATTGCTGCAGAGGTTGAAGGGGTGGGTGATCAGCCTGTCAGTGCTCAGACCATATGCCACACACTGCATCAAATTGGTCTGCATAGCTGTCATCCCAGAAGGAAGCCTCTTCTAAAGATGATGCACAAGAATGCCTGCGAACAGTTTGCTGAAGACAAGGAGACTAAGGACATGGATTACTGGAACCATGTCCTGTGGTCTGATGAGACCAAGATAAAATTATTTGGTTCAGATGGTGTCAAGTGTGTGTGATGGCAACCAGGTTAGGAGTACAAAGACAAGTGTGTCTTGCCTACAGTCAAGCATGGTGGTGGGAGTGTCATGGTCTGGGGCTACATGAGTACTGTCGGCACTGGGAAGCTACAGTTCATTGAGGGAACCATGAATGATAACATGTACTGTGACATACTGAAGCAGAGCATGATCCCCTCCCTTCAGAGACTGGGCCGCAGGGCAGTATTCCAGCATGATAACGATCCCAAACACACCTCCAAGACTACCACTGCCTTGCCAAAGAAGCTGAGGGTAAAGGTGATGGACTGGCCAATCATGTCTCCAGACCTAAACCCTATTGAGCATCTGTGGGGCATCCTCAAACGGAATGTGGAGGAGCGCAAGGTCTCTAACATCCACCAGCTCTGTGATGTCATCATGAAAGATTGGAAGAGGACTCCAGTGGCAACCTGTGAAGCTCTGGTGAACTCCATGCCCAAGAGGGTTAAGGCAGTGCTGGAAAATAATGGTGGCCACACAAAATATTGACACTTTGGGCCCAATTTTGACATTTTCACTTAGCGGTTTAGACATTAATGGCTGTGTGTTGAGTTATTTTGAGAGGACAGCAAATTTACTCTGTTATGCCGCGTACACACGAACGGACTTTTCGACCATGTGAGGGCTTCATCGGACCTGCAGCTGACTTTTTCGGTCGAAAATCTGACGGACTTTAGATTTGGAACATGCTTCAAATCTTTCCGACGGACTCGAGTCCGGTCGAAAAATCCGCTCGTCTGTATGCTAGTCCGACGGACAAAAACCGACGCTAGGGCAGCTACTGGCTATCAAGTTACTTATTTTAGTCCGGTCGTACGTCATCACGCACGAATCAAGCAGACTTTGGTGTGATCGTGTGTAGGCAAGTCCGGTCGTTAGAAAGTCCGTCGTAACTCCGTCGAAAGTCCGTCGGAAAGACTGTCGGACCTTTGTTGTTGACAAGTCCGGCTGTGTGCACGCGGCATTATACAAGCTGTACACTCAGTACTTTACATTGTAGCAATGTGTCATTTCTTCAGTGTTGTCACATGAAAAGATATAATAAAATATTTACAAAAAAATGTGAGGGGTGTACTCACTTTTGTGAGATACTGTGCGTATATATATATATATATATATAATATAGCAAGGGGTTTATTTATTTGTTTAAATTTTTTTGAACAGCGCACCGTTTTCCTTTTTATCCATCGGCTCACACCAATTAGCTGGATTGGTGTGTGTTAAAAAAAAATAGGACATGTAGAATTTTTGGATAGGACGTTGCAACACGCTGTAATGCATCGCAGTGCACTGCAGAACATGGTAAAAATATAGAAATCCAAAAATAAACAAATGAAAGTGAAAGGGTAAGAAAAGGAACTGCAACACTTGTTAAAAATGCATTGCAGTGCAACACAATTTAAAAACGCATGTCGAGGTGTGCGTTATACGCATGCTATTGCATGCGCTATGGTATGGATGAGCCCTAAAGAATATTTCCGCTCTATCTCTTTAAAATCACTGAGCCATAATCTTAGTTGTTGTGTTCACAGTTCTCAAAGTCACAACATCTGGCGCACATTTTAAGTCTTTATATTTAGATTTAATTATTCTTCTTATTATGACTTTATTCTTATACTGCACTGATGGCTTACAATTAGAAAGGCATACTGCGCATACTAATGCGCTTTGTGAGGAGTTGTACTATTTATTTTACCAAAGCTGATCCTTCCTGCAGAATTTTGCTGCATACAAAGCCATGTGTGAAGGACAAACAGTACAAGTTGTCCCTTTGTAGAGGGCTCTGAGTCTCTATATGTGTCAGGTAGCAGAGCAGGTGGGCTGGATGCAATCAGGGTCATTTAGGACATAGAAAAGTATTCATATTTAATTTACTATCATTGCCAGTATTACTGTATATGACTTATCATGGTGCATTTCAATGCTTTTATGACTTTGAGAAAAAGTATGCTTAAAAAGCCATATTTTATTGCTGTGACACATGGTGACTCTTACACGCTACTTCAAATTGAGGTTAAAGATACCGTCCATGGGCAGCAGATTGCTCCTGTAAGTCAGCAAGCATAATCAGGGACTGGATTGTTTATGACATAAATGTTACTATCCATAGGAAACACTTTAAAAGCCATTACAAGTTACCACTTTAGATTTACACAGGAGGTCTAGTGCTAGAATTACTGCCCATGATCTGACGTTCCCTGCAATACCTCACATGTGTGGAACTTTTTGCGTGCACGTGGGCTGCCATGCCCTCTTGCCTTTGCGCACTAGCACAGGGGGACGGGGGCACTAAAAAAAAAAAAAATTGATCACTTTTATTGCTGTAACAAGGAATGTAAACATCCTTTGTGACAGCAATAGGCATGTGACAGGTAATCTTTATGGAGGGATCTGGGGTCTATAAGACACCAAATCCTTCCTCTGCCCTTGAAAGCATTCAAAACACCAAGATCAGTGTTTTTGAATACTTTCAATTTTTCAAAAATGGCGCTGTTGTCATGTCATTGCTTCTGGTTTACTATCACGAGCAGGCGATCAAAGCCGATCCTGGTGGGATGACAGAGCCCGAGAGAGCTGCTGAAGGTGGCGGTAGGGAGGACACCCATGGCCTTCAGGTAGCAGACAGGAAGCACTTATCTTCTTCACAGATAGAGGACCTTCAAGCCAACCCAGCATTCTGTGAAATCAGCTCCTGACTGCAAGACACTAGTTGATTCAGCCATTGACTCCTTGGGGAGAAGTTACCACACTTCAGTTGCGGATCAAGCTTCACACAGCTTCTCAGGTATCCCTGAAGAAGTTCCTCCAAGGCGTTCATTCGCATTGCTCAGCATACTAGCCCTCAAACGTAGGCCTCTGTCCAGGCACATTGTCATCCTACTCAGGCAGCAAGCCTAAGAGGATCCCACAGCCATTACATCCTACCCCTATGCAGGTCTTGGGGGACTGATTTCTTAAGGTCACTTCTGAATATTTACCTCTCTTCCAGCCTGCACCGCTGGCAATAAACCTCCCAGTAGTTGGCCAAGAAGATATTCATAACTCTCATTAGTGCAGCCTCCCACAATTTTGCCAGGGGCACTCCCCAGTGACAGGCAAAAGCAAACAATAACCAAAAGCCAAGGAGAGACCCAAGAAAGCTAAACTATCAGTCAAGTTTAGGCTGACTACAGCCTAGCAAATACTTAATTTGAATAGACACCCCTGCTTAAGGCAGGGTGGCTACACTTGCAAACAATGATAACTTTTGATTTCCTCATTTGATCACCTGTGCACATACTGTATGTGGATAAATTCAGTAGGGGAGCATCAGACCAAAAACATGGCCAGTTGAGGAGAAAAGAAGAGACAGAGGGAAAATCTCTCCAAATGAGGGACAATTAGAAGCTATGGGAAAGAGGACCAGGAGTCTTAAAAAACCCATCTGGAGAGCACTTTCTAAGTCACAAGCCAGACATAATTTACTTTGCATATTATAAAGGTTTATTGGTTCCTAGACCCCATATGGCTTTGGTTTGTCAAGGCATACATCTCTCATGTTTAATATATTCTCATCAGTTCATCTGGAGGTCTCACATCCCTAAGTTCTTTTATAAAGACAACAATAATTTGAGGAAATTCTGAGAAATCCAACACATAAAAGTGTGAGTACCACAAAGGAACATTTTTATCAAGGTAAATTGAGGGTGATTCATGTCTCTCTGGGACTTAGGCTGTTGACTGTAACCAAGCTACTTGTGGAGTGCTGGACTTTTCATCAATTTCTCCTTGTACAGAGTTGCTGTTAACTGCAGCACCCCATGGAGTACAGTAGACTATGATGAGTTTGTTGCAGAGCGTGATTAAAAAAATCCTTCTTGATCTGTCTTTGATGTCGTTTCCAGCAAGTATATATTCTGAAATGAATGGTACTGCATCTTAAACAATATTCCCATATTTGTGTTTTAAAGGGTTTTAAATTGAACCTTCTCCATTCATTATTACTGCAATGCAGCCAAGCTGCATATACAGTAATAAATATGCTTGTGGTTTTGTTTTTGCATAAGCAGAGGATATCTTCAGACATAATTGCATTTCAAAATAATTAGAGGAATTTGGAGATAAAGACAGTTGGATTATATCACAAACAAAACATTTCTCTACACACTTAGCAGCTAGCCTGCAAAAAACAAAAACAAAATGGCTCTGTCTAACAAATCACATTAAAACCAGAGGGTTTATTTGCACAAATTTGCAAATACACATGGATACCGCAGTGCCTCATCAAGGCTCCTCTGCACTCTGTGGTCCCAACTCTACACTTGAAAGTCTCTAAGTTGGAGCATATCTAGCAATGGATTTAATTAAGGGCAGGTTTGGGTATGGCTTGTTGGCTGGATTTGGCGTAGGGACACATTGGATGCCTTCAGTTGCCATTGTGCTTTTGCTGGGCATTGAATGTGTCCCTGTACCCTTAAGGAGGAATGGGCTCCCTCCAGACAAACCTACCCTTAATTTATCCAGCGTTATATGTGCTCCAACTTGGAGACTCTCAAAAATATAGAGTTATGCCGCGTACACACGAGCGGACTTTACGGCAGACTTTGCTTGGCGGACTTTTCGACAGACTTTACGACGGACTTTTTGAATGAACGGACTTGCCTACACACAATCCACCAAGTCCGTCGAATTCGTACGTGATGACGTACGACCGAACTAAAACAAGGAAGTTCATAGCCAGTAGCCAATAGCTGCCCTAGCGTGGCTTTTTGTCCGTCGAACTAGCATACAGACGAGGGGACTTTTCGACCGGACTCGATTTTGACGGATTGATTTAAAACATGTTTCAAATCTAAGTCCGTCCAACTTTTGAGAAAACAAAGTCTGCTGGAGCCCACACACGATCGAATTGTCTGACGAAATCCAGTCCGCCGGGCAAAGTCTGCCGTAAAGTCCGCTCGTGTGTACGCGGCATTAGGATCGCAGTATACAGAGGAGCTTTGACTTTGACATGTAATTCCAGCTTAGCTGGAATTACATGTTTTCTTGTTTTTTTTTTACTTTTCCTGTAAAAGTAAAACTTGCACTTGCCTCCTCTGCAAACCAGGCCTCCCTGTTGGTCAAAATGAGTAAACCTATTATGTTTAATTGCCAATAAGCAAGCTAATAGCACTCCAGGGGGTCTGTTTTTACTTAAATAGACCCTTGATGTCTCCATAAAAAGTGCCTATTAAGTGCAAAAAAAGGGTTTAAGAAATTAAAATATAATACAATAAAAAAATAAAAAATAAATAAAAGCACCCAGGTCGCCCCGTGCACACTAATACAAATACAGACGCACATGTAGAATGAATGTGTGTATGTAAACGATGAACACACATAGGTTATATATTGCTGTGCATGCTGGAGTAAGAGCAATAATTCTAGGTCCCTCAGTTTACAGTCAACGCAACTGATAAGTTGTGAGGACATTTAAAGTGTTGGCTGTTGATAGTTTTGAATACTGTTATTTGCAGTATCGAGGCTTGACACATTTGGCACAACTCGCCAAAACCTTTTTTTTTTATTTTGTCCAAAAAAAAAAAGAGTATTAAATAGTGTTTGTGTGCATTAAAATACAGTTTAGCATTTTTTTTATTCTTACATTATGGTTCTGATAAACAGTTGCGCAAATTTTGTGCAAATACCAAAAAAAAAAATGGCAGCTATCGTGGTTTTATTCTATAGGGTCTCTGCGTTTAGAAAATCTATAATGTTCTAGTGGTTATGAGTCATTGAGTTCTGAGGAAGTGGGTGCGCCCTCGAAACATGTAATAAGGCATAGACGTCTAAAGCAGCAGTTATGGATTGCTGAATGACTTGGACAACTGGCCTCTGGTTGATTGAACGAGTCTCATCCTAGATGGATGTTATGTTTTTCCAAGCATCTTTTGTGTGCATTAGATATATTTTTGGAATATATTATAATATGTTAATATACAGTATATAGATATATTATAAAAATATTACCGTACATGATGGTGGTGCATTTGCTATCCGTTCTATAGAGCTGTGACAGGTATACTTTAAAAGCACTTTAAGGCCCAGTTCACACTGGTGCGACACAAAAATCATGCGACTTTTGATCCGACTTTGCCCTGTGACTTCGGTCCGACTTCCATGCGACTTTATTGAACGGGATCCGATTTTGATCTGACTTTGACATGAGTGTGACTTGTCCTTTGACCAATCAAAACAATTCCTTTGATTCTAGTATGGATGAAACCTCATGCCAAATTTATAAAATAAAAAATAAAAAATGGCATGGGGTCCCCCCTCAATTATGGATTTTGAGGGGAAACTCCACACCAAAATAAAAAAAAAATGGCGTGGGGTCCCCACCCAAAATCCATACCAGACCCTTATCCAAGCATGCAGCCTGGCAGGTCAGGAAAGGTGAGGGGGATGAGCGAGCGCTCCCCCTTTTCTGAACCATACCAGGCCACATGCCCTCAACATAGGGGGGGTGCTTTGGGAGGCCCACCCCCACCCCAAAGTTTCTTGTCCTCATGTTGATGGGGACAAGGACCTCTTCCTTGCAACCTTGGCTGGTGGTTTAGGGGGTCTGCGAGCAGGGGGCTTATCGGAATCTGGAACCCCCCCTTTAAGAAAGGGGGCCCCCGGATCCCGGCCCCCTGTATGTGAATGAGTGTGGGGTGCATTGTACCACTACCCATTGACCCCCAAAAAAGCAGTGTAGTGTAAAAAAAAAAAAAAAAAGAGACGGTTTTTAACAAGTCCTTTATTAAAATTGAGGTCATTGACAGGTGGTGAAGTGGCAATGTGATTTTGTTTTTCAACCCCGTCTTTGCCGAAAAACATGGTGAAACCACGCACATTGCACACGGTTGCGGGCAGTTTGTGGCGCTTTCCTGTTCCTTTGAATGGGTCATATTCAGTGGGCTTGCTGCCCCCTGATCACAACATGTTGGATAGATTTTGCTACAAGTGCGAAGTGAAGCATCGCAACCGTGGCATGTAGACACCCCCATCCACTGTTAATTGCAGCCTAGGGGGGCTCAACTAGGCTTTTTACCACCCCCAACTGCACTTCTAAGCGTAGCCCTAAAGTGGTAATAAACCCAAAGGCAAACATATATTACATTGCGCTTAACAATCCTTAGATGGGATGGCTGCATTGGTTTTCTATTTTTATCTAAATCTGCCAGTACATCTAACACTCCTCTCCCTCCCCTCAGATAAACAATGCTGATGTCCAAAGGTGCCTCCTGTGCTGCTTCATCCAGAGTGTAGGCACTCTAATACAGGTGTGTTACTGGGCAGATTACCAGGTGAAAACAGAGGGAAAAAACGTAACCACTTAAGGACCAGCCATCGCAGTTGTACTGCGGCAGGTTGGCTCCCCTGCGTGAACCGCCGTCATTGTATGTAGTGCACCCTCATGCCCGCTGAATGCTGCGGGAGCGTGCCTGCGGATCGGGCGGACTCGATGTCCGCCGGCGACCCGTGATTGCCTAGTACAGAGTCAGAATGGGGATCTGCCTTTGTAAACAAGGCAGATCCCCGTTCTGACAGATGACATGACAGAGATCTACTGTTCCCAGCGATCTCTGTCATGTCCCAGTAAGCCCACCCCCCCTACAGTTAGAACACACCCAGGGAACACACTTAACCCCTTGATCGCCCCCTAGTGTTAACCCCTTCCCTGCCAGTGTAATTTTTACATTGATCAGTGCATTTTTATAGAACTGATCAATGTAATAATGTCACTGGCCCCCAAAAAGTGTAATTTGGGGTTAGATTTGTCTGCCGCAATGTCGCAGTCCCGCTAAAAATCGCAGATCGCCGTCATTACCAGTAAGAACAATAAAAAATAAATAAAAGTCCCTAAATGTATCCCATAGTTTGTAGACACCATAACTTTTGCGCAAACCAATCAATACCTGTCTATTGCAGTTTTTTTTTACCAAAAATATGTAGAAGAATATATATCGGCCTACACTGATGAATAAATTAGTTTTTTTTATATATTTTGTTAAATATGTATTATAGCAAAAAGTAAAAAAAATGATTTATTCATTTTAAATGGTCGTATTTGTTTGTTTATGATGCAAAAAATAAAACCTACAGAGGTGATCAAATACTACCAAAAGAAAGCTCTATGTGTGGGAAAAAAAGGACGTCAATTTTGTTTGGGTACAGCGTTGTACGACCGCGCAATTGTCAGTTAAAGCAAAGCAGTGCCGTATCGCAATAAATGGCCTGGTCATTAAAGCGGAGTTCCGACAAATTTTTTTTTTTTAAAAGTCAGCAGCTACAAATACTGCAGCTGCTGACTTTTAAAATATGGAAACTTACCTGTCCAGGGCACCCGCGATGTCCTCACCTGAAGCCGATCCGTCCCTCGGCTCTCAGGTGGAGGCGCCGCCATCTTCGGTGAGGGAATCAGGAAGTAAAGCCTTCACAGCCTGGTTCCCTACTGCGCATGAACGAGGCACGCTGCGCGATCCCACTGGTCCATGCTATCTTCTGGGACCTGTGCGTCTCCCAGAAGACAGCGGGGGGCGGAGGAGGCGCCGGATATGGCATAGATATCCGCGGGTACTGCGGCTATCTATGCCCGGAAGTGGGAGCAAATACCTGGATTATACAGGTATCTGCTCCCCTCTGAAAGGTGCCAAATGTGACACCGGAGGGGGGGGAGGATTCCGAAAAGCGGAAGTTCCATTTTTGGGTGGAACTTCGCTTTAAATATTTTCTGGTCCTTAAGTAGTTAAAGTGTTACTAAACCCAGGACCCTGCATTCACTATATCTGGTCTCCCACAGGACACAGAACATGGCAATTATTATTCAGTAAATATAAACTGCTAAATACCTTTTCTCTTTAGCAGTATATAGCAGTCTTGTGACTTCTATCAGTGTCTGATTAAAGCTTATAGGAGGAGTTTTCATTCTCCTCTGCTTGTCCCATGAGGCTGCATGACCCCTGACCCTCTGTCTGGACAGTGCTGATTGGCCCTGTGCTTATCACATGCACCCGTCCAAAAAAAAATAAAAAATCTCTCTAGCAATACACACCAAACTGGGCATGTGCAGAGTGACTCCAAAGGCTCTGTCTTATCAGGAGATGGACTGTGGACAGAGGAAGAAGGGGAGGATCAGAGAAGACAGGATCAAGCAGCCTTTTTATACAATGCAGAGGATTAACCCCTTAGGTTCCACAGTGAGTATAACCAGCATACGTTACTGCATATACAGACTGATTTTACCGTTGTGGGTTTAGTAACACTTTGAGAAAACGAATGCAGCCACCACATCTAATGAGTGGTAAGCTGCAATAAATACAGTTTTTGGTTTTGGGTTTAATACCGCTTTAAGCACAGATTTCCTGCGTTTGCATTAAACAGATAATGCGCTGGTTTACACGATTTGACTGCTATTGCATTGTTATAGCAATATTTATTGGCCAATCGGTAGAGTATATTGATGTCATTTTTCCCTAGTTATCTCTTAAGGCTTTCTCTATGAATTATATTGTTTCTGAGAGGGTAACTCCGGCTACAAATCAAACGCCGGTTACCAAGGCAACAAGTGTTTTCTCTAATGTTCTACACTGTCTTCAAAATTAGGATGATGTGTATTTATGTAGGATTTTGTCTTTGAAAGTGTGATTTGAAGGAGAGCCAGTGAAGATATAATCACAAGGCGCGGTGTACTATCACGGCGAGCCCTTACTGCTGATTTACGGTGTAAAGTGTCTGTCCTCTAGACGCAGAGCAACTAGTCCAATAAACATGTGACTGATCTATAACATTCAAGGTGAGCATCTGATGAGAAAAAAAAAAAAAAGAAATCGCCTTCAAGGAAAACCGCATGTTAGCATGATCACCGTATTCCCAGGTAAAGGCTGCTAAAGTCATAGCACCGCAGCACAGCCACTATGGGGTGCGCAAGACGTGATTCTGGGAGGACGTCAGAGACTCTTTACCTAGATCAGAGTTGCGGTGTGTCAGACCGTCACACCGCAGCAACGATCCAAGGGGGTGGGCAGCGGCTTGATATCCTGGCGACGTCATATGACGTCCGTTCAGGATATCGCAGCCACTTTGCCGACGTCATTTTGCTATATGGTAAATTTACAAAATGCAGCAATTTAAAAATTGGACGAGAGGTTTGGCACTGGAAAAAAAAAGTTTTGAAAGATAAATAGTGCATTTTATATACAACTATATGGATCAGACCAAAATGAGGGACAAATGAGGAGGAAAGAGGGACATAAATCAGGGACAGTCCCTCGAAATCAGGGACAGTTGGGAGCTATGCCTAGTGCTTCCCCTCCGGCTCCTAGTCTGAGTGCTGCTGTGCAGGGGATTACAAGAGGCTTGCAACTAAAAATTACTCCACACACTTACATACTACAAAACGGCACATATTAATATTTTAAATACATTCATAATCATTAAAAAAAAAAAAATTTTTGTATATCTGTCTGGAGTTCAGCTTTAAATCCTTAATAATACAAAAGTACAGTATCCACCACCAGCTGTTTAAATTACTTTTTATTTCAGCATATTGTTTCTAGAAGAACTATTTTATGTTCTTGCATTACTGCTCATTTTGGAGAAATATATTATGCAGTATCTAAAGAAAAAAAAAAAAAAAAAAAACGTATCTGCCCTGGAATCCTCCGTATTACTGTTGTACAGATTTGCTTCACGGTTTAATAAACTTGGCAATGAAAAGCTTCTATTTACATACCAGGACCCAGGTGCAGCCATCTCAGCTTCTAGCCTATCGCTTTGTGATTTAAAGAGATTTGCCTCTAAATAATTGATTGTGAAGATATTTCATATATTTTGGATGGAAAAGTCCAAATACAAAAAAAAAAAAAAAAAATTAAAAAAATAAAGCACTGAAAAATTTATTTTCAGCACTTGTTATTCCGCTCTCGCAACATGCCTTTATGTATGTGAAAATAATGAAACACTTTGGTATTATGTATTATGACTGTAAGGAAAATCAACTTTCCAGTCACTAATGGGGTAGCATTAGCCGCATTAATATTTATGCATATGGCTCTTTCTGATGGTTGTATATCTGGGCCATTTCATTATTGTGTCTGCTCGTTTTCCATTAAACACCACTGATAAACAGGGCTTTGGAAATGTTGTTTTTTTTTTTTTTTCCCCCGGTCTACATTTAAACACGCTTTCCTGCAGGGTTAGAAATTGTTCCTTTTGAAATGATGGTTCTGAAATGCAGCCATAGCCATGTTTTTAGTACAACAATAAGGGTTAGAATATATAATATCGCTTAACATAGAGTAGGCATGATATGTAATTATAGGGAAATGATATCTGGGCCTTAAATGGAATGGACCACGTTGTTATTCTCATCCTGAGTACGAATGCGATCAGTTTAATGTATATTTTAGCATAATTTTGTATTAATAAAAATATGTACTTTTATGTTTTGTGTTTGTTTGTTTTTTTCTGAAGTACAGATAGTACAGAGTTCATTAAGGCATCATAACACCCAAAAGTATTTTTCTATTTTTTTTTTATTCTAATTGAGATTTTATTGAAGGTTCTTTTTTTTTTTTTTTGAAGTACAGATAGTACAGAGTTGCACATTAAGGTAAAGACATAATGCGTCATAATATTCAAAGTATTTTTTTTTCTTTTTTTTTTTTTTAAAGTACAGATAGTACAGAGTTGCACATTAAGGTAAAGACATAATGGCATCATAATATTCAAAGTATTTATATTTTCCTTTTTTTTTAACTTCAGGTTTTTTTGAAAGTTCTTTTTTTTTTTTTTTTTGAAGTACAGATAGTACAGAGTTGCACATTAAGGTAAAGACATAATGGCGTCATAATATTCAAAGTATTTTTTTTCCTTTTTTTTTTTAAATTCAGGTTTTATTGAAGGTTTTTTTTTTTTTTTTTTTTTTTACAGATAGTACAGAGTTTTACATTAAAAGCATCATAACATCCAAAAGTATTTTTCTATTTGTTTTTTATTTTAATTCAGGTTTTATTGAAGGTTCTTTTTTTTTTAAAGTACAGATAGTACAGAGTTGTACATTAAGGTAAAGACATAGTGGCGTCATAACATTCAAAGTATTTTTTTTTTATTTTTTTTTAAATTCAGGTTTTATTGAAGGTTTGTTTTTTTTTTGTTTTTTTTGTAGAAGTGCAGATAGTACAGAGTTGTAGATTGAGGCCTCATAACATCCAAAAGTATTTTTCTATTTGTTTTTTATTTTAATTCAGGTTTTTTTGAAGGTTCTTTTTTTTAAAAGTACAGATAGTACAGAGTTGTATATCTAGGTAAAGACATAGAAGCGTGATAACATCAAAAGTATTTTTTTTCAGGTTTTAATGAAGGTTTTTTTTTTTTTTTGAAGTACAGATAGTACAGAGTTGTACACTAAGGCATCATACCATTCAAAGTATTTTTTTAATTGTTTTTTATTTTAATTCAGGTTTTATTGAAGGTTATTTTTTTTTTTAAGTACTGATAGTACAGAGTTGTAAGGTAAAAGAGGCGTCATAACATCAAAAGTATTTTTTTTCAGGTTTTAATGAAGGTTTTTTTTTTTTTTTTTAAGTACAGATAGTACACAGTTTTTACATTAAGGTAAAGACATAGTGGCGTCATAACATCCAAAGTATTTTTTTTTTTTAATTCAGGTTTTATTGAAGTTTTTTTTTGTTTTTTGTTGAAGTACAGATAGTACAGAGTTGTACATTGAGGCATCATAACATCCAATTGTTTTTAATTTTATTCAGGTTTTATTGAGTTTTATTGTAGGGTAAAGACATAGAGGCGTCATAACATCCAAAGTATTTTTTTTTCCAGGTTTTATTGAAGGTTTTTTTTTATGTGAAGTACAGATAGCACATAGTTGTACATTAAGGTAAGGAAATAAAGGCATCATAACATCCAAAGTATTTTTTTCTTGTTTTTAATTCAGGTTTTATTTAAGGTTTTCATAACACCCAAAGTATTTTTATTTTTTATTTTGAGTTGTACATTAAGGTAAAGACATATAGGCGTCAAGTATTTCTATGGATATTCTCATAGTACTAGTATAAGCGTACTTTTAGAGTATACTACAAGAGTACTTTTAGGCTGGGTTCACACTGGTGCGATCACATGCGATTTCTGTGCGATGCAAATTCAGCCATACAAACTGAATGTCTGAATTCGCACCAAAATGGTGCAGGACCCTTTTTTTTTTGGTTCGCACTGGAATCGCATCGCGTGGGTGTTCACACTTATGTGATCCGATTCCTGCACCAATTGACATTTCGCACTGCGATCTGCAAAGCGATCTGGGGGTGTCATCAACACTACATTGACCCCCCCCCCATTGGTTTGCAGTAGGTAGTGTGAACCAGTGTGCGATTCAGGTGCGATGCGGGAACCAGCGCTGAATCGCAAGGGTTTCCCGCATCACACCAGTGTGAACCCAGCCTAAGTGTACCTGTCTAAATTGTCCTTAGTATGTGTACAGTATGTATGAATGTGAGTTAGGGACCTCAGATTGTAAGCTCCTTGAGGGCAGGGACTGATGTGAATGTACAATATATCTTCAACCCAGCAGGCTGAACGAAAAAAAACTGAAGAGCTCGGGATGAGCCGCTGTACTAACTATGCGATTTGTCAGTACAGCGATCTCCCCAGCTGAGCTATTTTGTTCTGACAGGGGGACTGCACCCCCCCCTCCCCTGCTAGAACACACCGGCTGATCAGATGCCGATCGGCAGACCTTTTTCGGTCATGCCCCTTTGTCTGGCTTCTGTCGGACCGGCTGCCGTACACACAGGCCGAATGTCAAGCCGGTTTCTATTAAACTGGCCGATGCCGCCCGATATTCAGCCCATGTGTATGGCCCTTAAGGGCTTGTTTACATTAGCGGCAAGGACTGCTGCTTCTCTGAAAAGGCAATCACATACAAATTACATTTAAGAGGCTAAAGGTTTGTTCACACTAGTGTTTGGGGGGGGGGGGGGTAAAACCCTGTGATTAAGTTGTGCATTTACTGCTCCCCAACCGTTACCTCTTCAGCAGCCGGTGCCTTCCCACTGCCTGCTTTAACCTGACCAACCAGGCTGTATTACGTGTGGTTGCAGGGTGGTTTGCAGTGTGGCCAGTGGCAGCTGGTGCTCAAAATTTTTTTTTGGGGGGGGCGCAAACTGAAAAAAAAAAAACCCATCAGATTGCAGCCTCACTGTACCATCAAACGCAGGCGCAGCCACCGTACCATCAAATGCAGCCGCCGTACCATCAAACGCAGCCACTGTGCCATCAAACGCAGCCACCGTACCATCAAACGCAGCCACCGTGCCATCAAACGCAGCCACCGTGCCATCAAACGCAGCCACCGTACCATCAAACGCAGCCACTGTGCCATCAAACGCAGCCACTGTACCATCAAACGCAGCCGCCGTACCATCAAACGCAGCCACCGTGCCATCAAATGCAGCCACCGTGCCATCAAACGCAGCCACCGTGCCATCAAACGCAGCCACTGTGCCATCAAACGCAGCCACTGTACCATCAAACGCAGCCGCCGTACCATCAAACGCAGCCGCCGTACCATCAAACGCAGCCACCGTACCATCAAATGCAGCCACTGTGCCATCAAACGCTGCCACGGTACCATCAAACGCAGCCACCGTACCATCAAACGCAGCCACCGTACCATCAAACGCAGCCACCGTACCATCAAACGCAGCCGCCGTACCATCAAACGCAGCCGCCGTACCATCAAACACAGCCACCGTACCATCAAATGCAGCCACTGTGCCATCAAACGCTGCCACGGTACCATCAAACGCAGCCACCGTACCATCAAACGCAGCCACTGTACCATCAAACGCAGCCACCGTACCATCAAACGCAGCCGCCGTACCATCAAACGCAGCCACCGTACCATCAAACGCAGCCACCGTACCATCAAACGCAGCTACTCTGCCCATCAAACGCAGCCACTGTGCCCATCAATTGCCGCTACTGTGCCCCATCAAATGCTGCCAGTGTGCATCGCCCGGCCCTTACCTGTCTCGCAGCGGGTCAGTGGCGGTGTCCTGCATGCTCCTCGATGTCTTCTTCTGTCCTCTCTATCAGGCGTCCAATTACAGCGCCTAACGTTTCAGCCAATCAGGTGACAGGTAACAGACCCGAGCACCTGATTGGCCGAGAGACAGTTTAGTGTTAGCAAAGAAAATTCCTTCACTTTCCTAACACACAGCTGAGGGAACAGCGAACGCACAGCATTGCGCCCGCTGTTCATCTTTTTGGGCGCCTATTAGAGCCTACGGCATTAATCAAGTGCCTCCAAAAAACACCCCGCTGCTGTAATTCATGTGCCCGGTGCCTGAAAAGGGGCCGGACACCTGAATAGGGGGCGGCAGCGGCGACCATAGATAGATTCATGGAATGCATGAATCTATCTATGGTGATAGAGAGGTGCCAGGAGAGAGGGGGCTGCGCTCCTGCGCCCTTTATGGACGCACCACCACTGAGCGCGGCCCTATTCACTTGAATTGGTCCTGTTCGGAGGTGGTACCACACGCCGTTTATTTTTCAGCACAAAGCAAAGCATCATGGCCACAGCCTGTGTACAGCCCTGAGTGGCTGCAGCTCATTTGGTAGGGTGAACCGTGGCTTAATTGCAGTGGCAGCCCATAATGCAGGGGCCCCGCCCCCCTATCTATGTGTCCGGCCCCCTAATCTACATGCAGTGTACACGCATGGATTACAATGGGGTTTTATTTTTGTTGAAGCTCTAATAGGCTTCAAAAAAGAATGGGCTCAGGGTGCAGAGCACTGCGCCCCGAGCCCACCCAGTTGTGTGAAAATAGTGAATTAATTTTCGCTATTGTCTTCCTGATTCTCCTCCCGGCCAATCAGGAAGCGGGTCCTGAGAACGGTCACCCGATTGGCAGAGAGGAGAAGCGATCCTATTGGCCGCCTAGGAGGAGGAGGAGGGAGGAGATGCACAGCGGAAACTGCCGTGATGCCGAGGAGGAGCCCGCAACCTAGATGGAGTAAGTACGGGGTTGGTCTGTCGTCCCCCCCCCCCAAAAAAAAAAAAAATACCACCAGCCTCCACTGCTCAATTGCCTGCTTTTACACCTACCCTTTTACAAGCCAAAAGGACTTGTGTACATAAGTGGAAAGGACTGCTGCTCCTCTGCAAAGCGATCCACATTCAAATCGCTTTTCAGATGTTTTTTTAAAGGCTTGTTCTCGCTACCGTCTGGGGGTGTTAAAAGTTTGTGGTTTACTGTGGTTGTGCGTTTACTGCCCCCCAACTGCTACCCCAGCAGCTGGAGGTGCCACAGCAGGAA
This sequence comes from Lithobates clamitans, assembly GCA_037952925.1. Classification (NCBI taxonomy): domain Eukaryota; kingdom Metazoa; phylum Chordata; class Amphibia; order Anura; family Ranidae; genus Lithobates; species Lithobates clamitans. The sequence goes on along the minus strand of JBBGZY010000619.1, from coordinate 6,142,715 downwards.
TTATACCCCTAGTGCGGCGATCAAGGGGTTAAAGCAGGTGGCGAGGTGGTAATAGAATGCCTCCTTATACTCTCTGAAGAGCGATCTGAACGTGAATTGCTCTTCAGAGACCAAAGCTAGTAAACGAGTCTTAACACATAATTTGTTGGACACAAAAAAAAAAAATAATAATAATCCTGAGCTGATATCCCAGCACTGAAAACTACGGATCTCATTTCACTTTTTCTGTGGGATCATTTTTGGCGTAAAGTTTTCATCTGGGTCTTTTTTTTTTTCTTCCATCTACAGGATTATTCTGAGAAAAGCAAAATCCTCATTAACAATAAAAATCAAAGTAATGTTTTGACCTAAATTGCATGAAGCCTCTAGAATCATTCTGCCGGAGCTGCAACATTGTAATAAGGTGTAATGAAGAAAGCGCCTGGAGCCAACCTATTCACAGAAGATGGAAAAAATGAAACATATAGAGAATAACACCACTAAGTTCTGCTACAAAGTAATAGAACAGAACAAAGCTATTACTGCTTGTAGTGAAGGAGATTTCCAGGTTGAAGTCGATCTGTCACTCCGCCCTTCCAAGACAATTGACATTTCTTTTCCTGATAGTCCCGTCTTCCCCGTCCTGCTGACACCTTCCCTGCATTCCCTGACACCAATGTTTGGCGTTAAATTTTGATTTAGTTTTAGTCATAATCTTTTGGCTAAAATGCCAATTTAGTTTTAGTTGTATTTTAGTCATCTGCAATTGTTTTAGTTTTAGTCGTACTAAAATCTAGTTTAGATAAATTGTAATGTATTATTTTAAAGAGGAAGTAAACCCTGTAAAAAAAAAAACAAAAAAAAAAAACTTACTTACTGAGATCGAAGCCCCTGAAGCGACCCTCGTTCACGTCCTCTGTCGCCGCCATGATACCCGGAGTGACTTCCAGGTATCACTGCTCTGGTGACTGGCCAGAGCAGCGATGACATCACTCCGGCCCATGCGCCTGGGAGCCGTCAGTGACGGCATGATCGCCATAGGTGTGTGCAGCCTATTGCATTAGGGTGTGCACCCCAAATCTCAAACACACATGAATGCCACCTGCCGTCACAGAAAGGAGGCTCTGGTGGTGGGAGACAGTTGATAGGGAGCATATTATGTTACGCCCTAAATACAGGTGTTACGTGTTCCTAGTGTTGAACCTAGCCTTTAATATAATGAGGGCATTTACACTGGTCACTGGCACCCTCAACCACCCACCTGGTGCTGTCCCTGGATAATGCTAATGCACATGGGGTGATTAGGGTGTGCCAAGGCACACCTGGCACACCCTGTGCGCACACCTATGATGATCGCCTTCAGTAACAGCACGCTCAGTGCGCCGGTGCCGTTGTCTATGGCGCGCATGCACCGTAGACATCGGTGCCCGTTTTTAGGAAAATATCTCCTTAACCGTGTAGGTTAAGGAGATATTTCTTGCACCTACAGTTTAGCCTGAATCTAGGCTTACCTGTATGTTAAAGTGGTCTGTAAGGATTTACAACCACTTTAAGCATTTCTCTAGAATTTCCAAACTGATTATATACAGGTGCATCTCAAAATATTAGAATGTCATCAAAAAGTTAATTTATTTCAGTACTTCAATTCAAAAAGTGAAACTCCTACATTATACATAAGACCAATAAAAAAACAAAAAAAAAAAAGGATTTTTAATACAGGAATGTTGGCTTACTGAAATGTATGTCCATGTACAGTATAATATACACTCAATACTTGGTTGGGTTTACTTTTGCATGAATCACTGCATCAAGGGGGCGTGGCATGGAGGCGATCAGCCTGGGGCACTGCTGAGGTGTTATGGAAGCCCAGGTTGCTTTGATAATGGCCTTCAGCTCGTCTGCATTGTTGGGTCTGGTGTCTCTCATCTTCCTCTTGACAATACCCCACAGATTCTCTATGGGGTTTAGGTCAGGCGAGTTTGCCGGCCAATCGTACACAGTGATATCATGAGCATTAAACCAGGTATTGGAACTTTTGGCAGTGTGGGCAGGTGGCAAGTCCTGCTGGGAAATGAAATCAGCATCTCCATAAAACTGGTCAGCGGAATGAAGCATGAAGTGCTCTAGAATTTCCTGGTAGAGGGCTGTGCTGGCTTTGGACTTGATAAAACACAGTGGACCCACACCAGCAGATGACATGGCTCCCTAAATCATCATGGACTGTGGAAACTTCACACTGGACCTCATGCAACTTGGATTCGGTTCCTTTCCACTTTCCCTCCAGACCCTGGGACCTTGATTTCCAAATGAAATGCAAAGTTTACTGGACTTTGGGCCACTGAGCAACAGTCCAGTCTTTTTTCTCCTTAGCCCAGGTAAGGTGTCTCTGGTTCAGGGGTGGCTTGACACAAGGACTGCAACAGTTGTAGCCCACGTCCTAGATACATTGGTGTGTGGTGACTCTTGTCTTGAAGCACTGACACCAGCCGTGGTCCTCTCCTTGTGAATCTCCCCCAAATTCTTGAATGGCCTTTGCTTCCCAATCCTCTCAAGACTGTTGCTTGTGCACATTTTTCTACCACACGTTTTCCTGCCACTCAACTTTCCATTAATATGCTTGTATACAGCACTCTGTGAACAGCCAGCTTCTTTAGCAATGAGCTTTTGTGACGTACCCTCCCTGTGGAGGGTGTCAATGACTGTCTTCTGGACAACTGTCAAGTCAGCAGTCTTTCCCATGACTGTGTAACCTACTGAACCAGACTGAGAGACCATTTAAAGGCTCAGGAAACCTTTAAAAGGTGTTTTGAGTCAATTACCTAATTAGAGTGTGACACCTAGGGGTTGATTTACTAAAGGCAAATAGACTGTGCAGCTTGCAAAGTGCAGTTGCACTCTGCAAGTGTAATTGCTCTAGAGCTTAGTAAATGAGATGAATGGTCACTTTGCAAAGAATTATTGCGGCGCTAAAAAAAGTTCAAAAGGAGTCTGAAGAGTGGGAGGAGTCAAATCACCAGATATAATGTGTAGATGTAGAAAAGTCACTCGTCACCACGTGATAATGTAGTCTGCTTACCAGAAGGTAATAAGGATTAGGTATGAATGATAAATTCTCAATGGCATCCAGCAAATCCAGCCCACTGGAACCCCTCGTCAGACAACAACCTCCGTGTGACCTCCTTCATCTGTAAACATCTCCCAATGATCACTTTAAAATTGGGGCTTTCAGGCATGTAGTCATCATATAACCGGGAAGAGAAATGAAGGACCCAAAGTGAAGCCCGTAATAATATGTAAAAAAACTTTAATGTAGTAACTTACAATTGAACACAAGCACTGACATGTAACGTGACTTTTCTACATCTACACATTATATCTGGTGATTTGACTCCTCCCACTCTTCTTTTGAACTCCTTTTGAACTTTTTTTAGCGCCGCAATAATTATTTAATGTGACTTTTTGTTTGATATCAACGAACTTTGCTGGCTGCTTGCTTCTTTCAGTTCAGCGCAATTTTTTTTTTTGTTTTCTACTTTGCAAAGAATACCCAATCACATGCAAGGAGAAAAAAAAACAGCATTTTTGCTTGCACATGATTGGATGATGGAGGCCAGCAGAGCTTTCCCTCATTTACTAAGCTTTGGAGCAATGCACTTCGCCAGGGGCATAGTCTATTTGCATTTAGTTAATCAACCCCCATGAGTCTACAATATTGAACTTTTTTCACAAAACTCTAATTTTCTGAGACACTGAATTTTGGGTTTTCACTAGCTGTAAGCCATAATCATCAAAATAAAAGAAAGAAATGCTTGAAATATATCACTCTGTGTGTAATGAATCTATATAATATATGAGGTTCACTTTTTGAATTGAATTACCTGAAATAAATTATCTTTTTTGATGACATTCTAATTTTTTTAAATGCTCCTGTACTCCTGGAGTAAAAAAATATCTAATATCATGTTATTATTTATGGTGTTAAGGTTTGAAGAAACAACACAGACACGCTGGATGGTGGTCTGGGGAGGTCTGTAATGCTGCACAGTGCTCTGGACAGTGGTCTGAGGAGGCCTGTAATGCTGCACGGTGCTCTGGACGGTGGTCTGAGGAGGTCTGTAATGCATACAGTGCTCTGGACAGTGATCTGAGGAGGCCTGTAATGCTGCACGGTGCTCTAGTCGGTGGTCTGAGGAGGTCTGTAATGCATACAGTGCTCTGGACGGTGGTCTGAGGAGGTCTGCAATGCTGCACAGTGCTCTGGACAGTGGTCTGAGGAGGCCTGTAATGCTGCACAGTGCTCTGGACGGTGGTTGGAGGTGGTCTGTAATGCATACAGTGCTCTGGATGGTGGTCTGAGGAGGTCTGTAATGCACACAGTGCTCTGGGTGGTGGTCTGAGGAGGTCTGTAATGCAAACAGAGCTCTGGACAGTGGTGTGAGGAGGTCTGTAATGCTGGACAGTGGTCTGAGGAGATCTGTAATGCATACAGTGCTCTGGACGGTGGTCTGAGGAGGTCTGTAATGCACACAGTGCTCTGGATGGTGGTCTGAGGAGGTCTGTAATGCTGCACAGTGCTCCGAAGCAGTGGTCTGAGGAGGTCTAAAATGCATACAGTGCTCTGGACGATGGTCGGAGGAGGTCTGTAATGCACAGTGCTCTGGATGGTGGTCTGAGGAGGTCTGTAATGCTGCACAGTGCTCTGGACAGTGGTCTGAGGAGGCCTGTAATGCACATAGTGCCCTGGACGGTGGCCTGAGGAGGCCTGTAATGCACACAGTGCTCTGGGTGGTGGTCTGAGGAGGTCTGTAATGCACACAGTGCTCTGGACAGTGGTGTGAGGAGGTCTGTAATGCTGGACAGTGGTCTGAGGAGATCTATAATGCATACAGTGCTCTGGACCGTGGTCTGAGGAGACCTGTAATGCACACAGTGGTCTGAGGAGGTCTGTAACGCACACAGTGCTCTGGACGGTGGTCTGAGGAGGTCTGTAATGCATACAGTGCTCTGGACGGTGGTCTGAGGAGGTTTTTAATGCACCCAGTGCTCTAGAGGGTGGTCTGAGGAGGTCTGTAAATACGGCGCAGTGCTTTGAACAGTGGTCTGAGGAGGCCTGTAATGCACCCAGTGCTCCAGAGGGTGGTCTGAGAAGGTAGTAAACCACACTTTTTTTTTTTCCTTTAAACTCTGCAAGACAATGGCATAATGTGCTAATATGCATCGCATACTAGCACATTATGAAATACTTATCTTAGAACAAAGCCCTCACCACTGACAGGGCTTCCATCTTCACCCCTTCTTCATTCCAGGTTCGAGTACTCCAGCCATGTGATTGGCCAAGCTGCGATGAAATCCCTCCGCACGCAAGCGTGCGACAAGCACGGACCGCGGCACAGGTAAGCAGTGCCTTCAGAGCGCATTGCGCCAGTGACATCACTGGCTGCATGCAGTGTGAATATCTCCTAAACAGTGCAAGTTTAGTAGATATTCACCGTACCTACAGGTAAGCCTTATTATAGTTTTAAAAAAGAGTTCACTACCACTTTAAACCCAAAAACAAACATTTATTATATTGCAGCTTAGCAATTCCTAAATATGATGGCTGCATTAGTTTTCTTTTTTAGACTTTCTTTCTTCTATCTATTTTCATCTGGTGATCCAGCCAGCAAGTCTGCTGTTTTTCAAAAACACAAGCTCTGTTTCAGTTTACACGGATGACACAGACCATTTAACACTTACAGGGGTGTTTACAATGATCAGCTTTTATTTATTCATGTAAAACCTTTATCAGTAAAAAAACAAAACAAAAAAAAAACAGTTTGCTGTAACTGATTATAAGGTGTGAGTTTGGCTTCAATCTGTTAGTGTTATTAAATCTGCTAATACATTTAACACTACCCTCCCCTCCAGACTGGCAATGCTGCTGTCTGCTGTGCCTCCTGTTCTCCTTTATCTAGAGTGGCGGCTCTCTAATACAGGAGGAGCGTTACTGGCCAGATCACCAGGTGAAAGCCCAAGAAACCAAACTGGTGCAGCCACCACATCTAATGATTGGTAAGCTGCAATATAATACATCAACAGAAAATAATAATACATGTTTGGTTTTGTGTTTAAGGCCTCGGTTCTCACTAAATTCACAGCCAATTTGCTGCGGATTCCGCACCGCATCAAAATCGCAACCTGTTCTTGCGAACCGATTGTGGAGTGTACGTTGAGTTAACGACACCCCAAAATCGCTTTGCAAAACGCAGTGCGATTTGCATAATCGGATCGCATGATTGTGAAAACCCATGCGATCCGATTCTGGTGCACACAAAACGAGGGTCCTGCACGAGTTTGGAGCAAATGCGGTGCGATTTGAGCCAAACAGAATGAATGACTCAAATCGCACTGCTGCAGAATCGCATGTGATTTGAAAAGGAATGCAGTGCTATTCCTGTTCAAATCGCATGTGTCTCCTGCACCGCACCAGTGTGAACCGGGCTTAATACGGCTTTGAAGGAGTTGTAAAGGCAGAAGGTTTTTTTTATCTTAATGCATTCTATGCATTAACCACTTCAGCCCCAGAAGATTTTACCCCCTTCCTGACCAGAGCACTTTTTGTGATTCGGCACTGCGTCAATATAACTGACAATTGCGCGGTCGTGCGACGTTGCACCCAAACAAAATTGATGCACTTTTTTTCCCCCCACAAATAGAGCTTTCTTTCGATGGTATTTGATCACCTCTGCGGTTTTTATTTTTTGCGCTATAAACAAAAAAAGAGCGACAATTTTGAAAAAAAACGCATTATTTTTTACTTTGTGCTATAATAAATATCCCCCCCAAAAAAACATTTTTTTCCCTCAGTTTAGGCCGATATATATTCTTCTACATATTTTTGGTAAAAAAAATCAAAATAAGTGTATATTGATTGGTTTGCGCAAAAGTTATAGCGTTTACAACATAGGGGATAGATTTAAAGCATTTTTATTATTAGTTTTTTTTTTTTACTAGTAATGGCGGCGATCTGCGATTTTTATCGTGACTGCGACATTATGGCGGACACATCGGACAATTTTGACACATTTATGGGACCATTGGCATTAATATATGATATAAAAATGCATTGCTTGCTGTAAAAATGTCACTGGCAGTGAAGGGGTTAACACTAGGGGGCGATCAAGGGGTTAATTGTGTTCCCTAGTGTGTGTTCTAACTGAAGGGGGAGGGGACTGACTAGGGGAGATGACAGATCGCTGTTCATACTTCGTACAAACAGACGATCTGTCACTTCTCCCCTCAGAGAACCGGGATCTCGGTGTTTACACACCGAGATCCTGGTTCTCGCCGTGTTACGAGCAATCACTGGAGCCCGGCGAGTAAGCCGGGCACTCGTATCGGCTCTGGGGGCGAGCTGCAAGTACGCTCGCGCCCCTAGTGGCCACCAGAGGGAGCGACATAACATAATGGTGATTCACGCAGCCGAGCCATGTTGCCGCAGTAGAACTGCGGCGGCTGGTCGGCAAGCGGTTAAGATAAAAAACCTTTTGTGTGAAGCAGCCCTCCCAGCACTCCCCTAATTACCTACCTGAGCCCATTCTCTCTACAGCGATGTATAATTTTTTATCACACAAATAGAGCTTTATTTTGGTGATATTTGATCATTTATTTATTTTTTATTATATAAACGAAAAAAGACCACAAATTTTGGAAAAAAAAGAACAATATTTTTTACTTTCTGCTATAAAACATATCTAATAAATAAAAAAAAATCTAATTTCTTTATAAATTTATGTCAAAATGTATTCTGCTACATGTCTTTGGTAACAAAAAAATCCCAAAAAGTGTATTTTATTTAGTTTGCGTGAAAGTTATAGCGTCTACAAACTTTGGTATATATTATATACTGGAATTTTTTTTTTGTACTATTAATAGCAGTGATCAGTGACTTATAGTGGGTCTATAATAGTGTGGAGGACAATCTGACACTAGCTGACCCTCGCTTGGGGTTACACTAACTGACACTGACATCAACAGTGACATTAATACAGTGATCAGTGCTAATACTATATACTGTCACTATACTAATGACACTGGCTGGGAAGGGGTTAACATCTAGGGGCGATCAAGGGGTTAACTATGTGCAATATGTGCTGCTTTTACGAAGCAATCTTTTTTCCCCTGCTTTGTAGGGAATAAAAAAACAGCAAGATCACCTGTCAGTTTACAGAGCTCTGTGTTGTTTACAACACAGAGCTCTCTTCTGTGAATAAATCAGCCGGGACCCGCTGATCGGCTTGTGCTGAAACAAATCACAGCATGGCCGGACCGGCAGGGCATACGCACGCCTTAGCCGGAAGCGCTGATCACGTACCAGGTACGTGAGCTGCCCTGCCGCATTAGATGTATGTGGGGCGGTCATTAAAGAGACAGCGCACCCTTCTATATACATTTAAAAAGTTTTGCCTTTAGTTTTACTTTGCATTTTATTACAAATATGTAATATTATTTTCTTGTATCTCCTAGGCAATTCCGACGTTCAGACGATCAACACAAAAAAAATGTGCTCAACTAATCCGGAGAGTTGGGTGACCTTTGACGATGACAATCTGTTCCAAACTCCCCAGAAGTCGCTGGCGTTTCCACACGACAACCATTACATTCCTAGATCAAGAGGGCTGAAACTGAGTCTGCCACATGACCAGACCAGCGCGTCTTCCTCCAACTCCAACACTCCTCACACATCTCCCATCATTGATTTCATGAGCCCCGGACCTCCTTTTAATTCCCCTCTATGCACACCTATCAAAGACAGTCCAGCCACTCCATGCACTCCTAAAGCAGGATCTTCTAACTTGTACCCCATTCCAGAGGTTTTACCGGTTCAACCTTCTACGTCGTCTGAGGCACCAACTTTGCTGGCAGCAAACCAAACATCAAGCATTCCATCACCTGTGTTTTCAAGTCTACATGATTCAAGTCCGAAGTTGAAAGCTATGAATTATTTAGGTAGCTCAAGGAGTCCGCATTTACAGCAATCACAAAACGACTGTGCATTTTCAAGCCCGTTTTGGAACAATGACATCACAGATATCATTTGTTCCGTTGACGCAGGTAATGTGATAGACTCTCAGATAAAAGATAAGATTCCTGCAAAACAAGAAAACAACGCAACAGAGAAAGACACATCTAATAACCAGAGAAGCCTTAACCAGTGTTCTTTCAGCTACGTGTGTGAAAGGCTTCAGCATTTAAAGACTGACCCACCTGACAATTTGAAGCCTCATCTTGCTTGTGCTGAAAGAAATAGGCCTTCATTTATTCCGCAAAGCCTCTTTAGAAGTCAGAAGAAAGATGGGTGGCCTTTCATGTTGAGGATTCCGGAAAAAAAGAACATGATGTCTTCCAGGCAGTGGGGACCTATTTACCTGAAAGTTCTGTCTGGTGGAATTCTGCAAATGTATTATGAAAAGGGCCTTGAGAAACCGTTCAAAGAGTTTCAGCTTCATCAATTCTGCAGGCTTTCAGAACCCAAGCTGGAAAACTTAGGAGTTTCAGAGAAAATACACTCAGTTAAGATAGAAAATATAACTTATGCCGAGAAAAGGAAATACCACCCAAAACTCGAAGTGGTCCACGAAGCCGAAATTGAGCAAATGTTAAAATTAGGCACCACTGATTACTGCGATTTAACAGATTTTATTGTAACGATAGAGGAAGAGTTGATGATGATCTCGCCGGTACTGAAGCAAAAGAGAACTTACGAAGAGCCGGAAATGTCGGTAGAAGTAGTGGACAATTTTTGGGCAGAAGTCACCAAAGATGGAAAACTACAAGACAAGGCAGTGATGTCTCAAGTGTACTGTCTTTGTTTCATTAACAGTGGTGTTGAGTGTTTTTTGACCATGAACGACTCTGAACTGCAAAGAGTGTCTGAAAATTATTTTGGAAAGGACAGTGATGAAAAACTGATCGATATCTCTGAGTATCATTTCCATAAATGTGTTAAAAAGCACGAATTTAGTAAGTCTAGGATAGTTAAATTCACCCCCGTAGACGGATGTAGGTTTGAGCTGATGCGGTTTAAAACACCTTGTATAGTGGAAGAACTTCCTTTTTCTTTGAAAAGCTTGGTTGTGGTCCAGGGGGCCTATGTGGAGCTCCAAGCTTTCCTGAACATGTCTGCTAGTGTCTTGGCTTCTCCGCAGATACATTTTTGTGAGAATATAACCATCCATTTCCCAGTTCCTGCACCGTGGGTAAAAGCACTACGGACGGCAAGTCTTCAGAGACAGAGGTCCCTGAAGACCAAGATGAACCGCCGAGCTTGCCTAGGGTCCACATATGAAATTGAATCTGAGCCAGTAATACAAGTGACAATCGGCACAGCTAAGTACGAGTATGCCTACAAGGCTGTTGTATGGAAGATTGACAGACTCCCAGATAAAAATTCTAGTAAGTAAATTTTCATTAGAAAAAAAAATGGTGGTCATATTTATTGATCTATGTAAAAAAAGCTTGTAGGGGTGGTGCACACAGTCAGGTGCAGTATAAAACTTGTACTGCAGAAATGCGGCAACAGTTCACCACAAACCAGGTGGGAAGAATGCCCCACCGGGTGCACTCACGGTTTCCAGCAATGCTAAAAGAGCAGATATCAGCTGGACTGACAATGTCTGTTGAGAGGGCAGAATGTGGCCTGGCTATCTAGTGCCCGGGAAGACACTTAGGTGAGTTGCGACTCCATGCTTTCCCTCCTTGTCAGGGACCTTTCTTTTGCTAGTACTGTCTAGGGTAGCCACCTGTCTGTGATTGACCCGGATGGTCCTGATTTTGAATCGTGTGTCCGGGTTTCAGACTGCCTGAAACCCAGACACATTATTCAGAATGGACTGCAGTTCCCCAAGTAATTGAGTACCACAACCATCAAGTACATAGATGTGCGCATAGGCCCAAACTCCATACATGGACAGGAGAGGAGAGAGGGCTCAATATGCTCCTCCTCCTCCCACCCTTACCGCTCTGTCTGCCCACCCACACTCCAATCCCCAGTGTTCTGTGCCTCAGGAAAGGGATGTGTGAGCTAGAACTTTAAAGCTCAGCAGCCGGCAGATACATTGTGGATGAAAAGTGTCGATGCCTGAGCCTCCATTCTCGGGTGAGTGAGCTCACCAGCCAAAGTCTGTGACTGAAGTCTCCCCCCTCTCTCCCTTCTCTCTCCTGCCTCTGAGTGAGTGAGTACACTAAGGTAAGGGGGACTCAGATGTAAGGGGTTTCCTGTGGACTGTGATGTAAAGGGGGGCTTTGGGAACCCTGATTTAAGGGGGTATGCTGAGAACTCTAAAATAAGTGAGTGCTTTGGTGAGCAGAAGCACCCTTACTTCAGAGTTCCCCTTTACACCACAGTGTTCGTCCTTAAAAAAAATTGCTGTGCGCTGCTAAAGTATTTTGGTTTGGCTTGAAGAAAAGGTGTCAATCCTAGTACTGTCCCTAGCAGACTGCGTACCTTTTCCTACGCTACCAACTTGCATAAAGTGCACCAAACCTGGGAGCCAGGGCGTTAAATAGGCTCTGCCTGATATAAGATGGTCACCAGAGTCACATAGGGCAACAGAATCCAACTGGATTGCTTCCCCAGTGACCTCGGAAACCATAAAAGGGAACCCTGTTCCTCATGACTTTCTCTACAGCTGAGGAGCCGCTACAGTTGAACGCCACCAGCAGTGGAGAAAACAAACTGCACCTGCCTACAAGATGGTGTGTGTTTAGTGCTCTCACTTATGTGCTATTGATGCTTTGTTCTGCCTGACTATATTATTTACATGTATCAATGCTTGAAGAAAGAACAACTTTTATTGCCTATATACAGTATCTCACAAAAGTGAGTACACCCCTAACTTTTTTGTAGCTATTTTATTATCTTTTCATGTGATAACACTGAAGAAATGACACTTTGCTACAATGTAAAGTAGTGAGTGTACAGCTTGTATAACAGTGTAAATTTGCTGTCCCCTCAAAATAACACAACACACAGCCATTAATGTCTAAACCACTGGCAACAAAAGTGAGTTCACCCCTAAGTGAAAATATCCAAATTGGGTGTCAATATTTTGTGTGGCCACCATTTTTTTCCAGCACTGCCTTAACCCTCTTGGGCATGGAGTTCACCAGAGCTTCACAGGTTGCTACTGGAGTCCTCTTCCATTCCTCCATGATGACATCACAGAGCTGGTGGATGTTAGAGACCTTGCGCTCCACCACCTTCCGTTTGAGGATGCCCCACAGATGCTCAATAGGATTTAGGTCTGGAGACATGGTTGGCCAGTCCATCATCTTTACCCTCAGCTTCTTTAGCAAGGCAGAGGTCGTCTTGGAGGTGTTTTTGGGGTCGTTATCATGTTGGAATATTGCCCTGCGGCATAGTCTCTGAAGGGAGGGGATCATGTTCTGCTTCAGTATGTCACAGTACATGTTGGCATTCATAGTTCCCTCAATGAACTGTAGCTCCCCAGTGCCGGCAGCACTCATGCAGCCCCAGACCATGACACTCCCACCACCATGCTTCACTGTAGGCAAGACACACTTGTCTTTGAACTCCTCACCGGGTTGCTGCCACACACGCCTGACACCATCTGAACCAAATAAGTTTATCTTGGTCTCATCAGACCACAGGACACGGTTCCAGTAATCCATGTCCTTAGTCTGCTTGTCTTCAGCAAACTTTGTGGGCTTTCTTGTGCATCATCTTTAGAAGATGCTTCCTTCTGGGATGACAGCCATGCAGACCAATTTGATGCAGTGTCATGTATGGTCTGAGCCCTGACAGGCTGACCCCCCACCCCTTCAACCTCTGCAGCAATGCTGACAGCAATCATACGTCTATTTCCCAAAGACAACCTCTGGATATGATGCTGAGCATGTGCACTCAACTTCTTTAGTCGACCTTGGCGAGGCCTGTTCTGAGTAGAAGCCGTCTTGTTAAACCGCTGTATGGTCTTGGCCTCGTGCTGCAGCTCAGTTTCAGGGTCCTGTCAATCTTCTTATAGCCTAGGCCATCTTTATGTAGAAGAACAATTATTTTTTTCAGATCCTCTGAGAGTTCTTTGCCATGAATGCCATCTTGAACTCCCAGTGACCAGTATGAGAGAGTGAGAGCGATAACACCAAATTTAACACACCTGCTCCCCATCCACACCTGAGACCTAGTAACACTAACGAGTCACATGACACCGGGGAGGGAAAATGGCTAATTGGGCCCAATTTGGAAAATTTTCACTTAGGGGGTGTACTCACTTTTGTTTCCAGCGGTTTAGACATTATTGGCTGTGTTGAGTTATTTTGAGAGGACAGCAAATTTACACTGTTATACAAGCTGTACACTCACTACTTTACATTGTAGCAAAGGGTAATTTCTTTAGTGTTGTCACATGAAAAGATAGAAGAAAATGTTTACAAAAATGTGAGGGGTGTACTCACTTTTGTGAGATACTGTATATTAGATACTCTAATTATGTTTTTCTGATATTAGAAGCACAATAAAGATGGTTGAGGTCAGTTTGAAACTTAAAGGGGTTGTAAACTCTTGTGTTTTTTTACCTTAATGCATCCTATGCATTAGGGTGGAAAAACACCTGGCAGTCACCGGTCCCCCAGTCCCCCCCCCCGTGTGTATATATATATATATATATATATATATATATATACACACACATATACACACTGTACAGTATATACAGCGGGTAAAATAAGTATTGAACACGTCACCTTTTTTTCTATGTAAATATATTTCTAAAGGTGCTATTAACATAAAACTTTCACCACATGTCAGTAACAACCCATGAAATTCATACATACAAAGAAACCAAAACAAATACGTTCGGAAATGAAGTTATGTGTAATAGAATGGAATGACACAGGGAAAAAGTATTGAACACGCTAACAGAAATGTATATACTTTATATACTTTGTACAAAATTCTTTGTTGGTAATTAATAGGGATAGGTGAACGGTATGGCCCGAGCATAAGTTTGGGTCGAACTTTCGTTGTTCGCTCGTTTGGCGGACAGCCGACTAACGGGTCGTTCGACCATTTGTTCGCCCCCCCGAACCAACCACAATGCATTGCGGCCCTGAATAGTGCATTGCAAGCCCTAATTGGCTGAAGCAGTTAAAGCTTCAGCCAATCAGGGCACAGAGCACTGTCACAGTCAAAATTGGACTCTGTCATCATGACTTTATCTAATCATGGCTCATTCCCGCCCCACAGTATAAAAGTATTCTTTCAATGGTAGCCATTTTCAGTGTGATTTCGGCGTGGAGAGAGATAGAACAGGGCTCTGTTCAGTGCTATTAGTTAGTTAGTGTGCTATACTGTGCTATTTTGCTTCAATTGTCAGTGTAGAATATTAGTATAGTGTCAGTCTAGGGATAGTGTGAGTGTAGTGAGGAGGACCATCATTCAGCTTTGCATAGTGTGCAGCTAGAGTAGGGACAGCTCAGATAGTTTCACTGTAGTGTAGTGAGACCGTGTCATTCATACACACATTAGTGTAGAGTAGGGACAGCCTATATAGTTTCAGGTTAGTGTAGTTAGACCGTGTCAGTAATCTTTACATTAGTGTATAGCTAATAGAATAGTGACAGTTCAGATAGCGTCAGTGTAGTGACGGTTGAACACCGTCTATTTGATTGCTTTGCTGCCAGTTTAACGCCATTTACTTCTCTGTGCGTTACTGCCAGTTTAACGCCATATATCTTTGAGTGCGTTACTGCCAGTTTAATGCCACATAGTTTTGCGTGCGTTACTGCCAGTTGAACGGCATATAGTTTTGCGTGCGTTACTGCCAGTTAATGCCATATAGTTCTGTGTGCATTACTGCCAGTTTAACATCATATCATTTTGTGCATTACTGCCAGTTTAACGCCATATAGTTCTGTGTGCGTTACTGCCAGTTTATCGCCATATAGTTTTGCGCGCGTTACTGATAGTTTAACGCCATATAGTTTTGTGTGTTACTGCCAGTTTAAAGCCATATCGTTTTGAGTGCATTACTGCCAGTTTAACGCAATATAGTTCTGTGTATCACTGTACGTTTGGCGCATTATATTGCAGTATATTATAGTGTATCCATGGAGTGTGTCTATGTAGTGAGAGTACTCAAATTAAAGTGCACCAAACACCTCTTTACATTGATTAAAGTGCATCTACGTACAGATTTCAACTTCTTCTTTACATTTGCTTATAAGCACCGCGCCCTTCCTCCCAATAATGTCTGGGAGGACAGCAAGGAAAGGCATACGTTCCCTTGGCACTGTAAGTTGGCCAGCAACAAATGTGTCCACAGGCAAAGGTGGACGTGGTGGTCAGTCCAGTGACCAGTCCAGTTTAGTGAGTTTGTCCCTGCTCTCCAGCCACAGCATGCAGAGGAAGTGATGGACTAGCTTACTAAACCTTCCTCATCCTCCTCATCCTCTGTCATGCAAGCAGAGACAAGTGTGCAGTCCCCTGCAGTTGCCGGAGTAGATAAACCTGCCTCCGTGCCAACATCTATTTCTGCCATAGCCCCCTGAGTTATTTGACCACAGCGTCAGCCACTTGCTCCTTGATGATTCCCAGCCATTACTGGATTCAGATGTTGGTTCTGAGGTTGAGGATAACAGGAACATGAGCCTAGAGAGAGGGAGAAACACTGGTTGACAAATTGGCATTCATGTTCCCCAAGCCGCAGCGTATTGCCAAGTTGTCTCCAGTGGTAAAGATGAAGATGGAGGAGATGGAGATGATGATGATGATGAGGTCACTGATGCAACCTGGGTGCCAGATAGAGCAGAGGAGGAAACTGAAGGTGAGGTGGCACAACCCCAAGGAGGCCGACATCAACTAAGAGTAGAGAGCAGCCACCCTATTTCATCACATTCTGCAGCTGTTATCTCCCAGCCTACTCCCCAAAGCTCAGCTATCTGGGCCTTTTTCAGCACATCTGCAGCAGATCGCACTGTTGCTATCTGCAAACTGTGTCTCAGGCACATCAAACGTGGCAAAAACACCAACCATTTGGGTACCACATGCTTAAGAAGGCATTTAACATTCAACCACTCAGCCCGTTGGTAAGAGCACCTAAAAGCCACACAAAAGGGGCACAAATCTGTCCCTCCTCCTCCTCCTTCTTACCCACTTCAGTCTGCCCCTGCGATACCAAGTCATTACCTTTCAGCAGCCTCCACTGACAGGGATAATGGTATAGCACAGGGTGTCCCAGGTCCTAGCAGCACATCTGCCAGCAGCACACCACCAGCTGTAGGCTGTAGCCAGCAAATTTTGTTGCCCCATCTGCTGCAGCGGAAAAAAAAAAAACGGTCTTTGCCACCCACATGCCCAGCGCCTAAATGCAAGCTGGTCAAAGCTGCTGGCTCTCCAACTTCTGCCTTTCAGCCTGGTGGATTCTGCCCCCTTCCATTATTCGCGCAATGTGCTGTACCACAATGGCAGGTTCCCACTCGCATGGAAGGGAATGATGTGGCATCATTGGGCAAGGCAGTCAGCCATAAAATCCACCTTACTGCTGACACGTGGTCCAGCAAGCATGGGCAGGGACTATATATTTTGTTCACAGCACACTGGGTAACGCTGCTTGCAACTCGAAGGGATGCGGGATAGGGATCGGTGCTGCAGCTTGTTGTGCCCCCAGGTCTCCATACAGCTGGTGGTGATGATGCCAGACCTGTGAGCTCTACCCCCTCCTCCTCCTCCTCCGCCACCTCCTTGCCCTCCTCTGCAGAATTGTCCTATGAACATAAGGTTACCCCTAAGCATCCAAAGGGCTATTCCCAGAGTCAGGCTAAGAGGTGCCATGCAGTGCTTCAGATGGTGTGTTTAGGGAACAGGAACCACACCGGAGCAGAGATTCTTGCAGCTCAGCAGGGACAGACGCAGAGGTGGTTCACGCCACGCCAGCTGGAGCCAGGAATGGTGTTGTACGATAATGGCTCAAACCTCCTGTCCGCCCTTCAGACAGGGAAAGTTGACACATGTGCCATGCTTGGCACAAGTCTTCAATTTGGTGGTGCAGCATTTCCAAAGTACGTACCCAGGGTTGCAAGATGTACTAAAGCAGAAGAGTCTGTAGCCATTTCAGGCGGTCATACACAGCCAGTGCTCGGTTGACTGAAAAATTCAGCGGGAATTCCACCTACCCATAAACCGCCTGATTTGCGACCAGGCCCACCGGGTGTAACTCAACTTTGGGAATGCTGCAGTGGCTATACATGCAGCAGAGGGCCGTCAATGAGTATCTGTGCCAGTACTGCACAACGACAGGTTTAGGCCGCCTCAGGTTTTTTCCCCACGCCAATGGCTGATCATTAAGGATGCATGCACTGTATTGTCACCATTTGAGGAGGCCACAAGGATGGTGAGCAGTGACAGTGCATGCATTAGTGACACAATCCCTGTTTTGTTCCTGCTGGAGCAGACTCTGCGTGGCATTATGGACAGGGCACTGGAGGCAGAGCAGCAGGAGGAAGAGGAGGACTTCCTTTCCTCTCAAGACCCACTTTATGTAGACATCATCATTCCTATGTCACAGAACACAAAGGAGGAGAGAGGGGAGTAGAATGAAGAGGAGGATTCTGGCACATTCATAGGCTTTGAAGAAGAGGAAGACATGCGTCAATCTGTAAGTGATGGCTTTCCAACCCCAGGAGCCTTGGGAGTAGTACATGGCTCGGAGGAGGAAGTTCCAGATGCTGTCATCCTGAGTGACTCCGAGGAATCTGCTTCTCAAGCCTTGGCAAATCTGAGGCGCATGGGCAACCTCATGCTTCAAAGCCTGCAAAAAGACCCAAGAATATGTGGTATAAAGGAGGATGATTACTGTTTGGCAACCCTCCTTGACCACCGTTATAAGGGGAAGGTCTCAGAACTCATCCCGTCCCCACAGAGTGCAAAAGATAAAATCTCTTAAAGACACGTTAAAGAGGATTTTATTGAACGTTTTTCCTGACTCCAGTAGGTTACAGTGCCGTGGAAAACGTCGTTTTGAGTATTCTGTTGGTCAAGAGATGAGTGTTGGAGAAGGATTCCGCCTAAGTGAGGCAAATTTGGAATTATTTTATTCCACGCCCCCCCCGGGACTGTCAGCTTCCACATCCCATCGGCAGCGTCTGCATCACTTGGTGGATGATTACCTCGGGGCCAAAACAGAGATGAAGAGCTTTCCAGCTGACGATCCATTGACTTACTGGGTCATGAGAATAGACCATTGGCCAGAACTTGCCCAGTATGCTATTGAGTTGTTGGGCTGCCCTGCATCCAGCAGGCTTTTAGAACGGGCATACAGTGCTGCAGGAGGTTTCATTACCGATCATAGAACGCGTCTGTCCACAGACTCCCTGGACCATTTGACTTTTATAAAAATGAATCAGTCCTGGATTACCAGCTATGAAGCCCCCGATGCCTATGCCACTGATTAAGTCTTTTTGGGATGTGGAATATCTGCAGGACTTCGAGGCTGCCTAGCTTTGAGGGTGTTCAATCATTTCATCTGGAAGAATGTTTTTGGTATAGGTTTCATGGGCACAATTAACACCCAAAGACCAATTTGTCAGCACCTGTCATTGCAATTTTTTACAGCAAGGCCAATTCTTGCTTTCATCAAGAGTACCTCTATAGGGTTATGGAGGGAAGGCGCCCCTGACACCCAAAGAGTAATTTTTCTGCACCTGTTTGACAGGTGCATATCATTGCAGTTTTTTACAGCAAACCCAATTCTTGCTTTCATCAAAAGTACCTCTATAGGGTTACGGTGGGAAGGCACCACCGACACCCAAAGACCAATTTTTCTGCACCTGCTTGACAGGTGCATATCATTGCAATTTTTTACAGCAAGGTCAATTCTTGCTTTCTTCAAGATAACCTCTATAGGGTTACGGTGGGAAGGCCCCACCGACACCCAACCACAACTGGTTGTAGCCGGTTTATGGTAAAATGATGTTCTTTCTACTTCCGGATTATGGCCCCAACAGTGTTCACTGCAACATTCAGAAGTTCAGAAATCCTTCTGTAACCAATGCCATCAGTCAGTATGTTTTGCAACAATAAGGTTACGAATGTCTTGAGAGAGCTCTTTGCTTGTACCCATCATGAGATGTTTCCTGTGTGACACCTTGTAATGAGACACCTTTTTATAGGCAATCATTTGAGACTGAACCATCTGATATTAATTTCCACTGACAAGGGGCAAGTTTGCTTTCTAATTACTGATAGATTTTAGCTGGCCTCTTGGCTTTCCATGCCTTTTTGCACCTCCCTTTTCTTTATGTGTTCAATACTTTTTCCCTGTGTTCCATTTTATTACACATAACGTAATTTCTGAACCTATTTGTTTTGGTTCCTTTGTATGTATGGATTGTATGGGTTGTTACCGACATGTGGTGAAAGTTTCATGTCAACAGCACCTTTAGAAATATATTTACCTAGAAAAATGGTGTTGTGTTGAATACTTATTTTACCCGCTGTATATACTCACTGTCCCTCCTTCTTGCACTATGAAGTACAATGCTAACAAACACAAGGTGGATGAAGATACAGTTATTGGTTATATTATTTGTTATTGTAATTCACTCCATGTTATCTGTTGCCTCTGTGTAGTGTGAAAGGCTCAGTGCCAGGGTAATGCTGTTTACAAGACTTTGGGGTTTATTTACTAAAGCTGGAGAGTGCAAAATCAGTCTCACTTCTGCAGAGAAACCAATCAGCTTCTAACCTCAGCTTGTTCAAGTAAAGTTTGTCAAGAAAACCTGGAAGCTGATTGGTTTCTCTGCAGAAGTGAGACTGATTAGTGTCCTAGGTTGCTAGAATGCAGGGGGCGCTTGTCACTCAGCGATCTAGGTTACTTGGAAGCAGGAGGCTCCTGTTGCCTAGTGTCCTAGGTTGCTAGGATCCAGGAGGCTCCTGTCACTTAGTGTCCTAGGTTGCTAGGATGCAGGAGGCTCTTGTCGCCTGGTGTCCTAATTTGCTAGAATGCAGGAGGCTTTTGTCGCCTAGTGTCCTAGGTTGCTAGGATGAAGGAGGCTCCTGTCATCTAGTGTCCTAGGTTGCTAGCATGCAGGAGGCTTCTGTTGCCTGGTGTCCTAGGTTGCTAGGATGCAGGAGGCTCCTGTTACCTAGTGTCCTAGGATGCAGGAGGCTCCTATCACCTAGTGTCTTAGGTTGCTAGAATGCAGGAGGCTCCTGTCGCCTAGTGTCCTAGGTTTCTATGATACAGGAGGCTCCTGTCGCCTGGTGTCTTAGGATGCTAGGATGCAGGAGGCTTCTGTCACCTAGTGTCCTTGGTTGCTAGGATGCAGGAGGCTCCTGTTGCCTAGTGTCCTAGGATGCAGGAGGCTCCTGTCACCTAGTGTCCTAGGTTGCTAGAATGCAGGAGGCTCCTGTCGCCTAGTATCCTAGGTTTCTATGATGCAGGAGGCTCCTGTCGCCTGGTGTCTTAGGATGCTAGGATGCAGGAGGCTTCTGTCACCTATTGTCCTTGGTTGAAAGGATGCAGGAGGCTCCTGTCGCCTAGTGTTCTAGGATGGAGGATTCTCCTGTTGTCTACAGTCCTAGGACGCAGGAGGCTCTTGTCACCTGGTGTCCTAGATTACTAGGATGCAGGAGGCTCCAGTCGCCTAGTATCCTAGGTTGCTAGGATGCAGGAGGCTTCTGTCACCTAGTGTCCTAGGTTTCTAGGATGCAGGAGGCTTCTGTCACCTGGTGTCTTAAGATGCTAGGATGTAGGAGGCTCCTGTCGCCTAGTGTCCTAGGTTGCTAGGATGTAGGAGGCTCCTGTCGCCTAGTGTCCTAGGTTGCTAGGATGTAGGAGGCCCCTTTTGCCTGTTGTTCTAGGATGGAGGAGTCCTCTGTTGTATACTGTCCTAGAACGCAGGAGGCTCTTGTCACCTAGTGTCCTAGGTTACTAGGATGCAGGAGGTTCCTGTCGTCTGGTGTCCTAGGTTGCTAGAATGTAGGAGGCTCCTGTCACCTAGTGTGCTAGGTTGCAGGAGGCTCCTGTCGCTTAGTGTCCTAGGTTGCTAGGATGCAGGAGGCTCATGTTGCCTAGTGTCCTAAGTTTCTAGGATGCAGGAGGCTCATGTTGCCTAGTGTCCTAAGTTTCTAGGATGCAGGCTAACGTTAGCATAAACTTTTACATGCATACAGCAATAAATACAGTCCATATGTGGATGCAGATTTTTCTATTTTGTTTATCCAGCTGAACGCAGCCCCAGATTATGAAGCTGCACGGAGCTGTGTGTAACATAACATACAGCTCTGTTCACATTACGGATCGTAACACAACATATTTTGCGGCAGTGTGTATGAGACCCGACAATTGCTCATATAGTTGGTATCATTCCAGGTTGGTCTTGTTTCTTAACATATGTGCACCACAATAGGAAGAATTATTCTGTTCAATCCCATTATTTCCTGTTTCCACAGGTCCAGATCAACCACACAGTTTATCCTGCAAGCTTGAGCTGGGATCAGACCAGGAGATCCCCCGTAACTGGAATCCCGTGGCGACGGTGCAGTTTGTCACACCGGCTACATGCGTCTCCGGGGCGGAGGTGAAATCGATGGGCATCGAGAGTGATATCCAGCCCCATAAACATGTCTTGCAGAAAGCTTGCTACAACATACAGGTATTATTGATTTGCACATTTATTTCGAATGGTTTACATTACAGACAAATGGTTATCGAGAGAGTCATAAGAATGGCAGGTGGAGCATTATACATTCTGATTAGATCCAGACGGTTGTAATTTTACTACCGGTGAGAATTTTGGATCAATGGGAGATTCAGCGGCAGCCACTTCAACAGGCAATTCTGCCGGGGACACGGCGATGCAATGCTGTCTAATATAAAACATTCGCTTAATGCTTTGCATAAATATAGGCTGCTCATCATCGCCTCTGCTTTCCTGTGTCAGCTGTTTCCATGTTCAAAAACAAGTGCAAAACATACAGTTCAGCAAATGTGTACAAACCTCGCAAGGCTGTCAACTCGAAAGTGTCTGTAATTTTAATGTGCGCAGGAACGCTGAAGATACGGCTCTCCAGACACTTAAACACAAACATGAAACCATTGTGTGGGATCAATAGAGATAGACAATTTGAGAAACATTCTGCCATTTTATCAAAGCATTTGTATTGTTAGGGTGGTTTAAAATGGATGGGGGAGAAAAACTCGTACAAGATTTCTGCTACTGCAAATAGAAAAGCAGAAATTACAATGGAAAAGGCTTAAAACATAGGATATGGCGCCCGATGCTATGTAGCATGCATATTTTAATTCATTCTATTTGGCATAGGCGTGCATACAGGATTAACCTCTGTTGCACTTATAGAGCACCCTGATCCTTTCAGGATCCTTGTTTTTTTAATTACTTTTGATTCATTCATTTATGTATTACCGTGTAAACTTTTTATGCACTTTATTATATTCATAGGAGTGTGCACAGGGTGCGCTGGGTGTGCCTGGGCACACCCTAATCACCCCATGCAGTGCTGATTCCCCCCGCTTCCTGGCCCCCCTGTCTCCTCCCTGCAGTAATGACAGCTTCCCTCCTCACTTGTCCCGCCAGCTGTGCGGGGGATGTTTCAGGATGGAGAGCGGGGGGAAGGGGCTGGTAAATATTTAATTTACCCCTTCCTTTTCTGGATGAACACAGTGAGTGATCTGTACTGATCGCTCCTGTGTTTATTCTTAACTGAAGCATAGTAAACTATGTTTGTTTGTGAGACATCAGGGGTCAGTTTAGACCCTTGATATTTCACCAAAGCCCGACCCCAATGGGGCTCCTAAAAAAATTGTAAAAAATAAAAAACAAAAAAAAATTTAAAAAAATTGTAAAAAATAATAAAATAAAAAACTTTTGACACCGTCCACTGCCCTACTGGCATCAATCATTACTCTACTCACACCTTCCACTGCTCTGCTGATCTACACCCATGTGCATTTGTGCTATGGAGTTCCCGCCCTAATACAATAGGCTGCGCACGCCAATGCTATTTGGACATCATCAGGATGCAGGGTACAGGTATGGAACGTCTTATCAGGAATGGATAGGACTTTGGGCTCTTTTGAATTGAGATTCTATTGACCCTGCAGTACTAGTCTTTGGGGTTCCCGGGGGCATTGATAGGCAGCACTGATGGGCACTCATGGGTGGCACTGGTGGGCACTGATAGGCGACACTGATGGGCACTGAAAGGCTGCACTGATGGGTACTTATGGGTGGCACTGATAGGCGGCACTGCTGGGCACTGATATGTGGCACTGATTGATGGCATTGATAGGCATCACTGATGGCAGGCATTGGGGATGGGCACTGATTGGCAGCTGCCTGGGCACTGATTGGCATTTCCCTGGTGGTCTAGGGTGGCATACCTGGTGGTCCAGTGTGGCGGCATCCTGGTGCTCCTGGGTGGGCATCCGAGGAGGGCTGCGCTGATAAACAATCAGCACAGACCCCCCCCCCCCATCAGGAGAGCAGCCGATCGGCTCTCCTCTACTCGCGTCTGTCAGACGTGAGTGAGGAAAAGCCGATCCACAGCTCTTCGGCTCGGTTCACACAGGGGCAACACGATTTCAGCGCAACTTTCTACGGCAACTTCAACGCGGCTTCAACGCGACTTCAGCGCGACTTCAGCGCGACTTTAAGCAAATTACAACGCGACTTCAAGTCGCCTCCAGGACAGGCAACTTTGGCTGTGGCCAATCACAGGATAATCAGCTCTCTGGGAGGGAGGGGTTTGCCTGGGCAAACTAAATTTTTTCCCTGCAAAGTCGCTTGACTGTAGAGAGAGATCCGACTTGGAGGCGACTTCCATTGATTTCTATGGTACAGTTCGCCTACCAAGTCGGATCCAAGTAGTACAGGGAGTACGCTCTGAAGTCGGAGCGACTTCAGTAGTGTCTATTAAGACGCTCCCATTCACTGTAATGTGAATCTCTTTCTGGGGCGACTTGAGGGCTTACAAGTCGGATCCCAAGTTGTCCTAGTGTGAACCGAGCCTTATGCCCCGTACACACGGTCGGACTTTGTTCGGACATTCCGACAACAAAATCCTAGGATTTTTTCCGACGGATGTTGGCTCAAACTTGTCTTGCATACACACGGTCACACAAAGTTGTCGGAAAATCCGATCGTTCTAAACGCGGTGACGTAAAACACGTACGTCGGGACTATAAACGGGGCAGTGGCCAATAGCTTTCATCTCTTTATTTTTTCTGAGCATGCGTGGCACTTTGTCCGTCGGATTTGTGTACACACGATCGGAATTTCCGACAACGGATTTTGTTGTCGGAAAATTTTATCTCCTGCTGTCCAACTTTGTGTGTCGGAAAACTCGATGGAAAATGTCCGATGGAGCCCACACATGGTCGGAATTTCCGACAACGCGCTCCGATCGGACATTTTCCATCGGAAAATCCCACCGTGTGTACGGGGCATTACTGTTTACATCGTGATCAGCCATGATTGGACACGGCTGATCACGTGGTAAAGAGCCTCTGTCAGAGGCTCTTTACCGAGATCGGTGTAGCGGTGTGTCAGACTGATCAATATTGAGTTGGCCCACCCTTTGCAGCTATAACAGCTTCAACTCTTCCGGGAAGGCTGTCCACAAGGTTTAGGAGTGTGTCTATGGGAATGTTTGACCATTTCTCCAGAAGCGCATTTGTGAGGTCAGGCACTGATGTTGGACTAGAAGGCTTGGCTTGCAGTCTCCTCACTAATTCATCTCAAAGGTGTTCTATGCGGTTGAGGTCAGGACTCTGTGCAGGCCAGTCAAGTTCCTCCACCCCAAACTCGCTCATCCACGTCTTTATGGACCTTGCTTTGTGCACTGGTTCGCAGTCATGTTGGAACAGGAAGGGGCCATCCCCAAACTGTTCCCACAAAGTTGTAATTGTAAATTGTCCAAAATGTCCTGGTATGCTGACGCCTTAAGAGTTCCCTTCACTGGAACTAAGGGGCCAGACCCAACCCCTGAAAAATAACCCCACACCATAATCCCCCCTCCACCAAACTTTACACTTGCCAAAATGCCAGAGCTGCTATTAGAAATCACCGGGCCCCGTACAGCCTACCTGACAAGGCCTGGGTGGCCTGTGCCGTGGAGAAATAAGAATGTGGCAAAACTGCACTAACAGTGGGAGGGTAGGTATCAGGTGTATGTATATAATTTACAAAATGCAGGTTTTAGGAATATGTAGTGTACAGAGTGCAGGGGTCAGGACTATGTAACTTACACAGTGTAGTTTCAGGAGTATATACTGTACTGTTTGCAGGAGTCAGGGGTATGTACAGTGCAGGAGTCAGGGGTATGTACAGTGCAGGGGTCAGGAGTGTTTAATATACAGAGGGCAGAGGTCAGGAGTGGGTGATGCAGGGGTCTGGGATATGTAATGTACAGAATGCAGTGGTTAGGAGGGGGTAACGGCAAAGGCAGCAAATGGGGGAATACAAAATTATCCCCCCATCATGTTCAGTGGCCAAAGGCATCCCACTCCACTGAATGCTGACGCCTCACAACCATGTACAACGAACACAGTTGGCAGTGAGTTGGTGCAGGTTTTTAGGGATTAAATCAGATGGTGAGAAGGCAATATAATGCTTCCTTGCCACCTGTGAAACACCCTCTGAAAAGTGATCCACTGTGATTCCCTCGTCAGAGGGCAACACTAGTGTACCCTAATCTACAGCAATGCCCCTCAGATGTGTCGCTCCAAACGTGCTTGGTATTACCAAAGAGTTAAAATGCAGCACTGTTAGTCCCCCCCTCCAGTACCTGGTCTGAACAGCTTCTTTTACCTGGGGCCCAGGTGCAGTGCTTCTCCTGCAGGTGGTTCCTCCTGGAGCTGGGGGCCTGGGACCAGCTGAGCACTGCTGGTACATCTGGTCCTCACTTCCTCCTGTGCACTACCGAGCTGGGCAACTAGGGCTAGAGGGAACTGGGTAGGGGGATAGGCGAGGTAGAGTGGGGCAGAGACTCCCAAATCCTGTCCACCAATAAGCTCATCCCCCCGCTATGCAGCTATTTAGAAAACAAACTTCTCCAGGCTCCCTGTGTTCAATGGGAGCCGGGGGACAGTAAGCCGACTATTTCTTCACTTTCAGGTTTAGGCGGGATAATCTGCCGTAGCGCTCCCGGCTGGCCGGGGTGTATTCATATTGAAGAGGCTGGGCTTCAACTGTGTAGTGCGCTGTGGCAGATTAATCTGCCCAAACCTGAAAATGAAGAACTAGTCTGCTTACTATCCCCTGGCTTCCACTGAACACAGGGGGCCCGGAGGCATTTGTTTTCTAACAAGCTGCATGGTGGGGGATGAGCTTATTGGTGGACAAGATTTGGGAGTCCCTGCCCGCTCTACCTCCGCACCCCCCCCCCCCCGCGCTGAGATGGCAGATCCGGGCCCGGTACGGGAGGGCTGGTGGTCCCCCCTTATCAGCGGCCCTGCACAATGCAGTCAGGCAAGTACTGTTCTCCTGACAACCACCAAACCCAGACCCGTCCATTGGATTGCCAGACAGAGAAGCATGATTCGTACTCCAGAGAACACGTCTCCACTGCTCTAGAGTCCAGTGCCGGTGTGCTTTACACCACTGCATCCGACGCTTTGCATCGCACTTGGTGATGTAAGGCTTGGATGCAGCTGCTCAGCCAGGGGAACCCATTCCATGAAGCTCTCCATGCACCATTGTTGTGATAATCTGAAGGCCACACGACTCTGCAGTCTGTTGGCTACTTCTGCACACTGTGAGCTGCAGCATGCGCTGACCCTGATTTGTGATTTTACGTGTTGCTGTTCCCAGTCACTTCCACTTTGTTATATTATAATATTTAATAGCAAGGACATTTCACAGATGGACTTATTGTGGACCTATTACGGCACCACACTTAAATTCACTGAGCTCCTGAGAGGGACTCATTCTTTCACAAATGTTTGTAGAAGCCATCTGCATGTCTAGGTGCTTGATTTTATACACCTGTGGCCATGGCGGTGAATGGAACACCTAAATCCAATGATTTAGAGGGGTGTCCCAATACTTTTGGCAATACAGTGTATGTTTGAACCTAGAGTGTTAGAGGGGTCAAGAGGCTTGCAAGGTCAGGCCAATAACTGGGGACGAGCATTATCATGTGGCCCCATGGGGATAGCGCTACATAGTCATACAGATACAACCGGCCCTTTGAGGCCAACCATAAGGCTGATGCCCGTGATGAAATTGAGTTTGACTCAAAAAAAAAATTGCTTATCCAATCCTCCATAATTGGGTAGTTTCCCACAGTGTCCTATAGTGATGTAGTGGTCAGTAGACACAGGACGGCAGTAAAAGTAAAAGAGTTTTTTTTTTCTTTCTTATATATAGTATAGTATAGATATATCCCAAGCATATTTCAATTTTTCAATTTACTTAAGGTGGCAATGTATAACAATAACAGCGCCAGCTCTCATATAGACATGTGCACTCCTGAAAAATGTGTTCGTTTTAGCTTCATTCAGTTTTTTTTTTTTCGATTTTCGGGTCAATCGTTACGATCGTAATTCTTAAATTCATATATTCAAAAAAATCTGAAAATAAGAAAGAAAATCTGAATATTCGAAAGAATAACTAACGTTATAACTAATAATAACTGACTATTAAATTATAGGTATTGGAATTTCCTTTCAAAATTTGGCTGTTAGTGAAAGTAACGAATAAGAATTTATCTGAAGTTACAAGTTATCCAAAATAAGGAATGCCGTATCTAAATAAATGGAACGGAACAAATTAATAATAAATAATAATAATAAAACGTTTTTATTATTATTAATTGTTATTATTAAATCGTTACATTCCATTCATTTAGATACAGCATTCCTTATTTCGGATAATTTGTAACTTCAGATAAATTTGAAAGGAAATTCCAATACCTATCATTTAATAGTTAGTAATAGTTAAGTTATTACCAATTATTATTTCAGATTTTTGAATCTCGAATTTTCGAATTAACGAGTATTTGGAAAAAATCTTTAAAATGTGTTTTCGTTAACTCGGATATTTCCAAATTAACGAATCTGTCCAAATTTGTTAAAAAACTAATTCAGAATAAAACAAATTGCACATGTCTACTCTCATATCTCACACACTTTTTTTTTTTTAATAGGGAGCTCTGTTTATTTACATAGCGCACCTGGCTGGTTGCTATAGGGCAGCAACTCCAAATCTTCCTATTATTTTTTTAAATGCGAGTGACCCATTCTATTTCATGAAAAAAATGATGCTGAATTTTAGCAAGGCAAGTTTATTCCCTAAATCTAGGTGTATATGCTGAAATATAATGGCATGTCTATGGAAATCTAATCTGATTTCTCGGAGCTTGCATGTGTAGAAGCACAATCCTCTAAACACACAAAGCTCACAGAATATATTGCTGCACATTTTGCCCTGAAATAATGTAAATATAAATAATTCACAAGTATAATGGGCCTAGCTGCATACTGTACCTGGATTAAAGATCTGATGTATTTATTGCCACCTGTTGGTTACAAGTGGTACTGTGGCTGTTAAACACTTATTTAACCACTTCAGCCCCAGAAGAATTTATTCCCTTCCTGACCAGAGCACTTTTTGCGATTCGGCACTGCGTCCCTTTAACTGACAATTGCACGGTTGTGCTACGTCACACCCAAACAAAATTGACTTCCTTTTTTTCCCACAAATAGAGCTTTCTTTTGGTGGTATTTGATCACCTCTGCGGTTTTTATTTTTTGCGCTATAAACAAAAAAATAGTGTCAATTTTGTAAAAAAAAAATTTCTTTATCAGTTTAGGCCGATATGTATTCTTCTACATATTTTTGGTAAAAAGAAAATCACAATAAGCGTATATTGATTGGTTTGCACAAAAGTTATAGCGTCTACAAAATAGGGGATACATTTTATGCCATTTTTATTATTATTTTTTTTTATTAGTATTGGCGGCGATCTGAGGTTTTTATTGTGACTGCGACATTATGGTGGATACATCGGACACTTTTGACACTATTTCGGGACCATTGTCATTTATACAACGATCAGTGCTATAAAAATGCACTGATCACTGTGTAAATGGCACTGGCAGTGAAGGGGTTAAACACTAGGGGGCGATCAAGGGGTTAAGTGTGTCCTAGGGAGTGATTCTAGCTGTGGGGGGGGGGGTGGGCTCACTACAACATGACAGGGGTCACTGCTCCCGATGACAGGGAGCAATAGATCTCTGTCATGTCACAAGGCAGAACGGGGAAATGCCTTGTTTACATAGGCATCTCCCCATCCTGCCGCTCCGTGACATGATCGCGGGACACCCACAATGCCACGTCTTAAAGGGGACGTATAGGTACGCCCATTTGCGCAGCCGTGCCATTGTGCCGACGTACATCGACGTGCGCTGGTCGGCAAGCGGTTAAGGAGGAATTTTACATTTACAAATCAGTTTTTTCTTCCTCCATTTAATTCTGATGCTCATTTTGTGCTGTAACCAGATACCTAGAAATGTAGTGGATCCAACATTGTCCTCTTCTCTCACCCTACTCATCGCACACAGGTTCCATCCTGTGTCGCCTTCTTTTTATTCCTCACGGAGAGCCACCTGTCCTTACCTGCTTCTTCAGCTGCCATCCCTACCCGCCTTAGGCAAGAATGATGGTGAGAGCCAACAGGAAAAAATTGCAAATAACAAAAATAAGGTCAACTTTGGTTAAAAGTGGAGGGGGGTTCTAAGTATGCAGGTCCGCTTTAAAGTGTATGCAAAGCCAAAACTAGGGAAGACATCAGACCCCTATATTATAGGTGATAGTTACTATTGTTTTTTACCCAGTGAAACAGAACTGCTAAACTGGCTAGAAGAAGAAAGAAGGCACCGTCTGCAATTTCCATGTTCAAATTATCCTCCTCTTCCTCCAATGCTAAGGGGACCTAAATGAAACATACGTTGTGTGTGTGTGTGTGTGTTTGTACATATACACACAATATATATAGTGTGACAATGGACTGTAAAAAAAACACTTTTGTGCAGGAGCATTTTTATGGTGGAGAAGCCACTTGTTAGGCCAGGGTTCCGGTCTTTTCCTCTGAACAGATATTGTGTAAGCTTTCCAGAATTTCCAAGTAACAATGTTGGTTGACCGTTGTACCATGTTCTATGAACTCGTAATGAACTATCCCCTTATGATCAAAAAAACACACCAGCATGAGCGTACGAGGGTTTGTACTTTGTCCGCATTTGCATCCATCCTTTGCATTTTTGGCTGCCCACTTCTCTTGTTCACAATTCACATGCGTGTTATTTCTTCTACTACTCCGTAAAGATTAAGTCAACTGGTCTGCCACTCAGGGAGTGCAAGTTAGAACATGTCAGGACAAGGTCGAGTGCAGATGGCTGTGTGATTCACCACCACAGTGCTTTCCCGCGGGCATTTTGGGAATAAAATTGCCACTATATACACCTGCCTTTCCATGCACATGAACCTTAATGGTATCCCAGTTTTAGTCCGTAGGGTTCAATATTGCGTTGGTCCACCCTTTGCAGCTATAACAGCTTCAACTCTTCTGGGAAGGCTGTCCACAAGGTTTAGGAGTGTTGGATGAGAAGGCCTGGCTTACAGTCTCCACTTTAATTCATCCCAAAGGTGTTCTATCGGGTTAAGGTCAGGACTCTGTGCAGGCAAGTCAAGTCCCCCCCCCCCAATCTCACTAATCAATGTCTTTATGGATCTTGCTTTGTGCAAGGACTAACCATTGTGCACACAATGGCACTTTTTTTTCTTTATTTATTTACTTTTCAAGTTATCCATTTCACTTTCAAATGTGTGTCTTTACTACGGGTGGTAGGATTTGATTCTTCTAGGCTTCTCTTAAGTCTAGAGAGGATATGTAGCCATCAGATTCCTCCCTCCCCTGCCTTGGGGGGGGGGGGTCTCGTTTCTGGAAAGCCCTCCACCCAGTACTCAGAGGTTGGCTTTGGCCGATCATAAGGAGCAGGGTCTGCTGGACCTTTTATCTAGGTGGACCTGAGTATGCTTTGCTCTCGTCAGGAATTCTGCACCCTGGGGGATTCGGGGGTCAAAAAAAAACCCCCTGAAGATTCTTTTGCTGACACGTTTCAGCCAATCAATGGGCCATCATCAGGGAACTTCCTGATGATGACCCATTGATTGGCTGAAACGCATCGAGGCTTAATCGCGTCATCGCGACCCACTTCCGTCCACCATTTTAAGACAGCATTCGAGTTAGAACCGCGGCAGCGGTCCACTATTGCCTATGGGTCAATTTCCCTAATAAATCACCTGCTATTCACACTAGGTGCCAGGCTAAAGGGTTTGACTATTTTTGTGTTTTATGGTTTTCAAATAAAATTTTTAAATGGTATTGCGCAATGAAGCACTTTTTTTAATCTCTATCTGTATGAGGCAAATCCATTCCAAGAACCGTCTGCAAAAGAATCTTCAGGGGTC
Source organism: Lithobates clamitans (assembly GCA_037952925.1). Lineage (NCBI taxonomy): Eukaryota > Metazoa > Chordata > Amphibia > Anura > Ranidae > Lithobates > Lithobates clamitans. Next base: position 6,111,242 of record JBBGZY010000619.1, on the reverse strand, counting down.
TTCCCACACGCTTATTTGACCGAACTAGAGATAGTTTGTCCATACCGAGGGGTGAGTGCACATCCATGTAGGAACACCTTGTTTGAGCACTAAGGAGCACCAAATTCATTTTTGAGCACGAGCATTAGGCATGAGCCGAACACCCCCCGGTTTGGTTTGCAGCAGAACAGGCAAAAAATTTGTTCGAACACGCGAACACCGTTAAAGTCTATGGGACACGAACATGAAAAATCAAAAGTGCTAATTTTAAAGGCTTATATGCAAGTTATTGTCATAAAAAAAGTGTTTGGGGACCCCGGCCCTGCCCCAGGGGACATATATCAATGCAAAAAAAGTTTTTAAAACGTCCGTTTTTTCAGGAGCAGTGATTTTAATAATGTTTAAAGTGAAACAATAAAATTGAAATATTCCTTTAAATTTCGTACCTGGGGGGTGTCTATAGTATGCTTGTAAAATGGCGCATGTTTCTCGTGTTTACAACAGTCCCTGCACAAAATGACATTTCTAAAGGGAAAAAAGTCATTTAAAAGTACTCGTGGCTATAATCAATTGTCGGTCCTGGCAATACACATAAAAGTCATTGAAAAAAACGGCATGGGATTCCCCCTCAGTCCATTACCAGGCCCTTTGGGTCTTGCATGAATATTAAGGGGAACCCCGAACCTAAATTTAAAAAAAAAAATGCGTGGAGGTCTCCCCAAATTCCATACCAGGCCCTTCAGGTCTGGTATGGATATTAAGGGGAACCCCACACCAAAATTAAAAAAAAAATGGTGTGGGGGTCGCCCTCAAAATCCATACCAGACCTGGATTTTAAGGGGAACCCCACGCTAGAATTAAAAAAAAATGGTGTGGGGGCCACCCCAAAAATCCATACCAGACCATTATCCGAGGACACAACCTGGCAGGACGCAGGAAAAGAGGGGGGGGACGAGAGAGTGCCCCCCCCTTAACCGTACCAGGCCACATGCCCTCAACATGGGAAGGGGGGTTTGGGGTAGCCCCCCCAAAGCACCTTGTCCCCATGTGGATGGGGACAAGGGCCTCATCCCCACAACCCTTGCCCGGTGGTTGTGGTGGTCTGCGTGGGGGGGCTTATCGGAATCTGGAAGCCCCCTTTAACAAGGGGACCCCAAGATCCCGGCCTCTCCCCCTGTGTGAAATGGTAATGGGGTACAAATGTACCCCATTACCATTTCACAAAAAAAGTGTGAAAATGTTAAAAATGACATGACACGGCTTGGGGACAAGTCCTTTATTAAAAATAAAAAAATAAAACTGTCCCATGTAGTCTTCTTCTTCTTCTCTTGCTCCGCCGACGGACTGAAAAAAAAAACGCCACTGACCCGCCTACATGGGAGGCACCCGCCGTAATGACGGTCCTCTCAGGTGACAGCTCTTTTATAACTGAGTGCATGGCCACATGGTGATGTCGCCGGGTGACCCCACCCCCCTCTGACACACAAGGACATCCCTATGGCTTCCACGTAGTGTCAGAGGGGGGGCGGGGCCACCCGGTTACATAACCGGGAGACCCTGCCCCCCTCTGATGCACGGGAACATCCCTATGGCTTCCCTCGTAGCATCAGGGGGGGGCGGGGCCACCCGGGTGGCCCTGCCACTCTCTGACGCTATGGGGAAGCCATAGAGGTGTCCCCATGCGTCAGAGGGGGGCGGGGTCAACCAGCAACGTCACCATATGGCCCCGCCCTCAGTTATAAAAGAACTGTGGTCGACCCGGGTCCCCAAACACTTTTTATGACCATACCATGCATATTAACCTTTAAAATTAGCAATTTTGATTTCTCCCATAGACTTTTAAAGGGTGTTCCGTGGCTTTCGAATTTGCCATGAACACACCAAATTGTTCGCTATTCGGCGAACGGGCAAACAGCCAATGTTCGTGTCGAACTCATGTTTGACCCGGACATAAAGCTCATCCCTAACGAGTACTAAATATCACAGGATTGGGACTGTTACCAATGTAAATGTAGTGTCAATCATTATTGCTACGCCATCTGTATATTGATTGATTTATTTATATAGAATATAGCACAGTGTAGTAATTCACAATAACTTACATATACGCCTTTAAAATGAACACTTGATTAATCATGTTCGCGTCCCATAGACTTTAACGCTGTTCGCATGTTCTTACACATTTTTTGTCTGTTCGCATGTTCTGGTGCGAAACGAACCGGAGGGGGTGTTCGGCTCATCCCTACTGATAACGGAGGAACAGAGCAGCAGAAAGACACAGGACATAGGGCTTTGGAGAGAGATAAGTGAACACTACAGATATACAGTGCCTTGAAAAAGTATTCACACCCCTTGAAATTTTCCACATTTTGTCATGTTACAACCAAAAATGAAAATTTATTTTATTGGGATTTAATGTGATAAAGCAACACAAAGTGGCGCATACTGTACAGTAATTGTAAAGTGTAAGGAAAATTATAAATGTTTTTCAACATTTTTTACAAATAAATATGTGAAAAGTGTGGCGTGCGTTTGTATTTAGCCCCCCTGAGTCAATACTTTATAGAACCACCTTTTGGTGCAATTACAGCTGCAAGTCTTTTTGGGGATGTCTCTACCAGCTTTGCACATCTAGAGAGTGAAATTTTTGCCCATTCTTCTTTGTTTAATAGTTCAAGCTCTGTCAGATTGGATGGAGAATGTCTGTGAACAGCAATTTTCAAGTCTTGCCACAGATTCTCAATTGGATTTAGGTCTGGACTTTGACTGGGCCATTCTAACACAGGAATATGCTTTGAGCTAAACCTTTCCATTGTAGTTCTGGCTGTATGTTTAGGGTCGTTGTCCTCCTGGAAGGTGAACCTCCACCCCAGTCTCAAGTCTTTTGCAGACTCTAATGCAGCGTACACACGATCGGAATTTCTGTCAGAAAAAATGGATGGTTTTTTGGACGGAATTCCGCTCAAGCTTGCCTTGCATACACACGGTCACACAAAAGTTCTCTGAACTTTCGACCGTCAAGAACGCGGTGACAAACAACACTACGATGAGCCGAGAAAATTTAGTTCAATGCTTCCGAGCATGCGTCAAATTGTTTCCGAGCATGTGTGATTTTTTGCGCGTCCGATATGCGAATGCATTTTCAGATAGGAACTTTTCCTGACCGAAATATAGAGAACATGCTCCCAATCTTTTGCCGGCTGGAATTCCACCAGCAAAAGAACGATGGAGCATACACACGGTCGCATTTACCGACAAAAAGCTCTCATCTGAGTTTTGCTGGCGGCATTTACGATCTTGTGTACAAGGCATTACAGGTTTTCTTTTCAAGATTGCCCTGTATTTGGCTCCATCCATCTTCCCATAAACTCTGACCAGCTTCCCTGTCCCTGCTGAAGAAAAGCATCCCCACAACTTGATGCTGCCACCACCATGTTTCACAGTGGGGATGGTGTGCAGTGTTAGTTTTCCGCCACACATAGCATTTTGCTTTTAGGCCAAAAAGTAAAAGTTTGGTCTCATCTGACCAGAGCACCTTCTTCTACATGTTTGCTGTGTCCTCCACATGGGGGAGGGGAGGGTCAGAGAAGACAGGATCAAACAGCCTTCTTTTACACAATGCAGAGGATTAACCCCTTAGGTTCCACAGTGAGTATAACAAGCATGCTTTACTGCATATACAGACTGATTTTACTGTTGTGGGTTTAGTAACACTTTAATCATTGCATGAGTCTCATTGTTATATAATTAACTCCTGTATTAAAAAAAATGTCTGTGAGGGTAAGAGTGTTATCTAGGAAACTTGCAGGTGTCGAATAAGGTAATCCTTCCAGAACGCAATAATAGATCGCGCACAGACAGGTAAAGAAGTAAATGTCCAGCCAGACAAAATGTAACGGTGGGAGCGCAAGGAGAACACACTTCTCTTAATGAAACGGTAACTAGAAACTTGCTTGAGTCATCATTTTTTGAAAGATGATATCATTCAGCAAAACTGCTTGCGTTGGAGTATTCGGCCGACGCTGCTTAGCGATGACCCAAAATCTGATTATATGGTAATGCCTAACCCTTCTGCCTTATTGAGAGGAAAGTTTTCATACAGCTACAACTATGGAATTCTCATCACTGTTACAAAATGACTCGCTCGTTTCATCTCAGCGTTCACTTATTCATTATATATCTGTGCAAACTCCATGTTCTATCTGTCTGCATGAAGGTACCATAGTAATAAATTATTATCATAATAAGATGCTTCACCTGCAAATTATCATTTAGTTTTTAAAGAGAGCTGTGTTACACCTGTAATAGAAAAAATTGTATTTGAAGACTGTAGATGTGTAGCATGGCTTGTTACAAAAACGGATACCAGAATATGCAGTTATCAAGTAAATAATGGGCTTATTTTTTATAAACCATTATTTGGATGAATGTCACAAGCATTCATCCAGGCTGCACAAATTTATCCAGTATTTTCTCTTATACAATGATTTCCTATGATTGTCAGCTCCACCTAGTGGCCAAAAATGTGTTATACTTTTTTTTTAACCACTTCAGCCCTGGAAGATTTTACCCCCTTCCTGACCAGAGCATTTTTTGCGATTCAGCACTGCGTCGCTTTAGCTGACAATTGCGCGGTCGTGCGACGTTGTACCCAAACAAAATTTGACGTCCCTTTTTTCCCACAAATAGTGCTTTCTTTTGGTGGTATTTGAACACCTCTGCGGTTTTTATCTTTTGCGCTATAAACAAAAAAAGAGCAACCATTTTGAAAAAAAAAAGCGATGTTTTTTACTTTTTGCTATAATAAATATCTGCCAAAAATATATAAAAAACAATTTTTTTCCTCAGTTTAGGCCGATATGTATTCTTCTACATATTTTTGGTAAAAAAAAAAAAATATCGCAATAAGCGTATAGTGATTGGTTTGCGCAAAAGTTATAGCGACTACAAAATAGGGGGTAGTTTTTTGGCATTTTTATTATTCATTTTTTTTATTAGTAATGGCGGTGATCTGCGGTTTTTATAATGACTGTGACATTATGGCGGACACATCGGACACTTTTGACACTATTTTGGGACCATTGTCATTTATACAGCAATCAGTGTTATAAAAATGCACTAAGTACTGTGTAAATGACACTGGCAGGGAAGGGGTTAAACACTAGGGGGCGGTGAAGAGGTTAAGTGTGTCCTAGGGAGTGATTCTAACTGTGGGGGGGGGGTGGCCTACTACTCTAATGACAGGGAGCAGTGATCTCTGTCATATCACAAGGCAGAACGGGGAAATGCCTTGTTTACATAGCCATCTCCCCATTCTACCTCTCCACACCGCAATCGCGGGCCGCCAGCGAACATCGAGTTCCCGGGACCCGCGGGCACGCTCCTGCGCGCGCGCCCAACAGGCGGCAAATTTAAAGGGACATACAGGTACGCCCCTGCCCGTGCCATTTTGCCAATGTACATCTGTGTGCATCGGTCGGCAAGCAGTTAAATACCTCAATCAGAAAATATACTGCAATATACTGCATACTATGCACGTCCAAAGAGTGAACCTTTAGCCTAGGTTCACATTGCATCGATTTGGCATGCGATTTGACATGTCTAACCAAACCGATCTGTGCTTGGTTAGATGGTGTGAAGGACAGGGGGGACATTGGCGAGGCCCAGTGGCAGCTTGTGTAGCAAAGTCTTTAGCCTCTTCCAATCTAATGAGGACCTCTAAGGCCAAAGATAAGATAGCTGACATCCTTTAATATGTGGTGGGTTGTGAGGCATAGTGGGTGCAAAGATGGTAAAAGTCATTGGGCACCAGACACTTCTTGGATGTAAAAGAGGTTTTATTTCTTTTAACAGTCCTTTTTATATTTTTTGGGGAAAGAGGGTAAGGGCCAGGACACCCTTAAGTAGTTGTAGATTCAATTGGCAGACTCCGAGACTTCAATAGGAGGACAGCTGTGCAGGGAAAGGCCCCCAGCAAGGCGCCACATCTGCACATGCAGGAATGCTGTCTCCTATGGCAACAGGCTTTAACAGTTCCTAACTAAAACGTAACAGTTCCTTCAGCTTCATTACAACTGCTTTTTGTAGTTCCTCAACATTGAGCTCCCGGTCTCTCACTGGACCCACTTATTCACTGCCTCTGAATCCCTTGAGCTCCTCCATTCTTTGGTGATATCTCTCTCAAGCATCACCCATGCTTCCCTGCTGGGTCCCTAGCTTGGCACTCCAGATACTTCTCAAGCTTCACCCCTGCTGACCTGCGCGGTCCCTGGCTTGACACACAAGGCTGCTCTGCAAGCGTCACCTCCGCTGGTTGAGTCCCTGACATGATCACCACCTGAAGTTTCCAGATTCTCCACCGTGCCTGTTCGGTGACAATACTGCTCCGGTACTTGCTTCAGTTACTCACTGTGGTCCCTGGTAAAGGCGATTGGTCCCTTAGTGGCGACAGCTCTCCTTCTACCTCCGACCACGACAGGTTCTCCAGCCACCAGAAAAATCACTTCTGGTTGGACTGCAAGCTGCAGTCCCAACCCTGCACTGCTCTCTTACTTCTGGATAGGCCCTCACACAGCCTGGCAGCCAGATGCCCCCGGGATAGGCCCAATCTCTGGCCTAGCAGCCCAGGGCGTATGACACACGTCCACCCAGACAGCTGTCCAGGTGGCTCAGAACACAGATCACCTGACTCCACCCAAATATATAGGTGCTCCCAGCAGGCCAAGGGTTTCAAGAAAACCCTTGCCCATTGGCTGAGATACCCCATATACCCATAACCTGACCTTGGGTTGTCCTTCTCATATCTAGTACCACTAAGTACCCGGCCACCTAGTGGTAGAAGAGAAAAGTGCAACAAGGCCAAACTTAGGGAGAAGTCAATGCATCTCTATCAATCAACCAGAACAAATACTCCTGGCAAGTAAATTTGTGAGGCGCTCCCTGCCTAAGCTACAGGGTGCTACACAACCACCCCCCCAGTCGGTTGGTGGTACCCCCCCTACCCCAGCACTTACCCCATCGGTTGCAGGGAGGTGGGTTCCTATGGGCGGCGGGCAGCGGCCGGGTTGCAGGATCCTATGGGTGGGTTGCAGGCTCCTATGGGCGGCTGTTTGCGGGCACCTATGGTTGGCGGGCAGCGGTTCCTGTGTCCTCTCTGCATCACGGCGGCTTCTGCCATGCGGCTCCTCCCTCCTCCTCCTAGGCAACCAATAGGATCTCCTGTTCTTTCAGCCAATTGGGTGACCGGTGTCAAAACCCGCTTTCTGATTGGCCAGGAGGAGGATCAATGTTACAACAGCGAATATTGATTCGCTGTTGTAACACACCTGGGTGGACTCAGAGCGCACTCTCTGCAACCCGAGGCCACCTTATATTGAAGCCTATTAGAGCCTCTGGCTCTAATCGTGCTTAAAAAAAACAGCTCCTCCACATTGGAATCCAAGTGCTGGTGTCCTGAAAGGGGCCAGACGCATGGATAGGGGAGGAGGCAATGGACAAGGGGGGCGGCGCCCATGCACACTTAATGGAGGGGCCACCACTGATTAGACCCCTAATGTTTCCATAAAGAGTACCTGTCACCTGGCCAATGCTATCACAATGCTATCACAGAGGGGTTTATTAACCCTTTGTGATAGCAATCAAGTAAAAATAAATATAAAAATAAAAGAAAAACGTTTAAAAAAATAAAATTATGATAAACTATATTAAAATGAAAAAAAATTGCCAAAAAGCCTCACACACAACGCAAAGGCATGCCCAGGCTGTGTACAAGCATGTAAACCGCAGTCGCACCACACGTGACATATCGCCACGAACGTCAGAGTGAGAACAATAATTCTAGCACAATAACTTCTAGTTAACTCTGAGGCTCGATGCACATCTATGCATGTTGCTTTTGAGCGTTTCTGCAGTGCTTTTTGCGGTGCCTGTCGTGTTTTTGGACACGCGTTTTTACCGCAAATTTTACCGCGATTTTGCGTTATTTTTTTACTCTGTATATAGCTGGTTGCTAAGGAGGGGGCCAGGAAGCAGGCTGCGGAGTCCTTGACAACCAATGAGTCATCAGTTGTCAGCAGGCTTCCCGCTGAATGTGAAAAAAAAAGAATTGCCGGCTAAAAAAAAAAAAATTGAGAGAAAAAACTGCGTGGGGTCCCCCCCCCAGGTCCATACCAGGCCCTTGGGTCTAGTATGGATTCGGAGGGGACCCCCATACCAAAATTAAACGAAAATAATGGCCTGGGGTCCCCCCAAAATCCATACCAGACCCTTATCCGAGCAATGCAGGCCAGCAGCTCAGGAAAGGAAGGGGACGAGCGAGTGCTCCGCCCCTCCTGAACCATACCAGGCCGCATGCCCTCAACGTGGGGGGATGGGTGCTTTGGGGCAGGGGTGGTCCTTCGCCCCCCCACCCCAAAGCACCTTGCCCCCATGTTGATGGGGACAAGGCCCTCTTCTACATTGTACGCCTACCCATTCACAAAAAAAATATGAAAGTAATGTGTAGTGTTAAAAAATACAGTAGACAGTTTTTGACAAGTCTTTTATTAAAAATCTTCTTCTTCTCCGCTTCTTCCTCCATCTTTTCCCGCATCTTCATCCTCCAGTCTTCTCTTTCTCCCCCTGATTCTTCTTCCGCTCTTCTTCTGTCTTCTTTGTCCAGTGTTCTTCCTGCTCTGCCGCCGCTCCCGCCGATGACCCTCCTCCGACCCTCCTCCGATGGCGTCCTGCTGGTCTGTTGGCACGCATATCTTAAATAATGTTTGGGGCGTGGCAATCGGATTATGTCATCCGGAGGCCATGCCCCCTTGTGAAGTCACAGACCCATCATGCCCCGGGCGGTGGCCTCACAAGGGCTTGGATAAGGGTTTGGTATGGATTTTGGGGGGACCCGCACGCCATTTTAAAAAAAAATTTGGTGTGTAGGGGATCCCCCCTGAATCCATACTAGACCCAAGGGCCTAGAATGGACTTGGGGGGACCCCACGCAGTTTTTTTCACAATTTTTTTTTTAGCCGGCATTTCTTTTTTTACATTGAGCGGGAAGCAAGCTGACAGCTGATGACTCATGGGTTGTTAAGGACACGGCGGCCGGCTTCCCAGCCCCCTCCTTAGCAACCAGCTATATACAGTGTAAAAAAAAAACAAAACCGCAAATCGTGGCAAAATCATGGTAAAAACGCGGTACTTGCGTTTCGGATGCGGGTCCATTGAATTCTAATACATGAAAAACGCTGCATTTTGTGAGAAAAAAAGTCCCCGACCCTTTCCAAAAACGCAGAGGCACAAAAATGCATTGATGTGAACATGTTCCATAGGAACCCATGTTAAAAAAATTCCCTGCATTTCTGCAAAATGCATCAAAAAACGAATTAGTGTGAATCGAGCCTAAACTAATGAGCTGTTAAAGCGTCACCTTCGGGGATTTTTGGGCACCATCCTTTTTGGCAATATCCCAGGCGCACACAATTTTAAGACATGGAATGTTTGATATCTATTTACTCGATGCAACCTCATCTTTTATATTTTTACCAAAAATGGGTATTATATTGTGTGGTTTTGCACTACAATTCATCTTATATTTTTTTCCTGAAAATGTGCATTTAATAAACAGTTGCGCAAATATCATGTGAAACAAAAATTTGCAACTGTCACCTGTTTATTCTACGGGGGCCTCTCCTTTCAGAAAATATACAATGTTTGGGGGGTTTAGGTCATTATATTGCCAAAGATTTTTACATGTATGCGGAAAAAAAATAAAAATTTCTCTTAAGCTGAGCTGGATAAATAAAATTTTTCTACTCCCTGTACAAACCTCTTTGTAATGTGATTTACATGGATGAACGTTTCTGTTTTCTTTTATTGCAGGTGGAGATTGAGAGGAAACGTATTCCAGTGAGTGGAGAAGATCTGGACAAAGCTGGAGATTGTATAACCCAGTGATCCCAGAGAAACCTATTGATACATTGTATTCCCTATAAACATGTCATGGCGGCCTGTACAATGCACAGGACTTCCATTGCTGTATACTCTCTAGAGACTTATAAACGTGACTTACCCTCCAACACACAGATGACAGTGATGGCACGATTGTCATCTATATGACAGTTTGAAAAGTAATTCTTTCTATTTTTATTATATACGACACACTGCATTGTTTATGTATTTATCCAAATGTGCTGTAATAGGATTTTATGATTGATGGTGCGCATTACTACATTTCAACATTAAATGTACAATTCATAGCAATAATTACAGCCGTATATTGAGAAATTAAAATTTGTCTGCATTTAATTATAACAATAGAAATATCCTGCGCTGCTAATTGTGTCACAAATCCAGACAATGAAGAATGTTTTTTGTGTGAAAAAAAAAAAAACAAAAACAAAAAAAATTCAAAAGACAGCACCACCCACCGTACATACACATAACAATACAAAGTGAACTCCCAAAAAATGTGTTGCGCTATTTAATATAATCATTGGGGTGCGCAGCCTATTGCACGATTCTGGCTAAAATGAGAATCACGATTTTTTTGCTTAGAAGATAGATCACGATTCTCGCGGTGTAACATCATCTTTCACATTAAAACAAAAAAAATTGAGCTAACTTTACTGTTTCATTTTTTTTTAAATTCATTGAAGTGTATTTTTTCCCAAAAAATTGCGTTTGAAAGTGCAGTGTGACATAAAACATTGCAGCAATTGACATTTTATTCCCTAGGGTCTCTGCTAAAATATATATGATGTTTGGGGGGTTCCAAGTAATTTTCTAGCAAAAAATATTGATTTTAACTTAAGAAACGAGTGTCAGAAAAAGATTTGGACTTCAAGTGGTTAAACTTCCTGCATTTACACGTTGTTTAAAAACTTGGCAGACTGCCTGGATTTTTTTTTCACACAGAAGTTTATCTCTTTGATCTAAGAAGGAAGAATTAGTTACAATGTTTCATGTTAAAAACTTGGCAGACTGCCCGGATGAATTCTTTTGACAGCTGAGTGAGCAGATAAGTCTCTCCACTTGTTATATGAAAGAATTGTCAAACTCTGCAATAGAGATCGTCAGGGGAGTTGAATCGAGATCACGATTTTTTAACGATTAATTGTGCAGCTCTAGTGTGCACCCCAGAGCACAAACACACATATGCGTGTATATTAGACATGCGCAATTAGTTTTGTTCCAAATTCGTTTAACGAATTTTGACAAATTTGTTCATTCAGAAATACCTGAATTATGAAAACCCGTTTATCTGATTGACATTTTATTCCCTAGGGTCTCTGCTAAAATATATATGATGTTTGGGGGTTCCAAGTAATTTTCTAGCAAAGAATATTGATTTTAACTTAAACGAGTGTCAGAAAAAGATTTAAAACGGTTAAACTTTTGACAGCTGAGTGAGCAGATAAGTCTCTCCACTTGTTATATGAAAGAATTGGCAAACTCTGCAATAGAGATTGTCAAGGGAGTTGAATCGAGATCACGATTTTTTAACTATTAATTGTGCAGCTCTAGTGTGCACCCCAGAGCACAAACACACATATGCGTGTATATTAGACAAATTTGTTCATTCAGAAATATCCGAATTAACGAAAACCTGTTTATCTGATTTTTCCGAATATTCGTAAATTCGAAAATCCGTACATTTCGTAAATTCGAATATTCAGAAATTCACAAATCCAATATTGTGGAAAATTGTGTAAAAATTGTGTTTGAGAAACTTGGCTTCAGATTTTTTAAGGAGACCCTCGGAAGAGGGGTACGCAGAGCGGAGGAAGTGTATGGAGAGTGGTGAAGGTACACAGAGTGGTGGAAGTATACGGTGAGTGGTGGAGGTATGCAGAGTGGTGGAGGAAGTGTACGGAGAGTGGTGGAAGTGTACGGAGAGTGGCGAAGGTATGCAGAGTGGTGGAAGTGTACTCATAGTGGTGGGGGTGTATGGAGAGTGGTGGGGGTACGCAGAGTGGCAGAAGTGTACAGAGAGTAGTGAAGGTATGCAAAGTGGTGGAAGTGTACTCATAGTGGTGGGGGTGTATGGAGAGTGGTGGGGGTACACAGAGTGGCAGAAGTGTACAGAGAGTAGGGAAGGTATGCAGAGTGGTGGACGTGTACGGAGAGTAGTGGAGAACACTGACACCAGCACTGAGAGAGAGAACACTGACATCAGCACTTAGATAGAGAGCACTGACTCCAGCATTAACAGAGTGTGCACTGACACCAGCACTGAGCGAGAGAGAGAGATCACTGTGAGAAATAATGAGATAAAGAGCACTGACACCAGCACTGAGATAGAGAGCACTGACATCAGCACCGAGATAGAGAGCACTGACACCAGCACCGAGATAGAGAGCACTGACACCAGCACCAAGATAGACAGCACTGACACCAGCACCGAGATAGACAGCACTGACACCAGCACCGAGATAGACAGCACTGACACCAGCACTGAGATAAAGAGCACTGACTCCAGCATTAATAGAGTGTGCACTGAAACCAGCACCGAGATAGAGAGCACTGACACCAGCAACAAGATAGAGAGCACTGACACCAGCACCAAGACAGAGTGCACTGAGAGTGCCCTGACACCAACACTGAGATAGAGAGAGGACACTGAGATAGAGGACACTAACACCAGCACTGAGACAGAGTGCCCCAACACCAGCACTGAGACAGAGTGCCCCGACACCAGCACTAACACCAACACTGAGACAGAGTGCCCCGACACCAGCACTGAGACAGAGTGCCCCGACACCAGCACTGAGACAGAGTGCCCCGACACCAGCACTGAGACAGAGTGCCCCGACACCAGCACTGAGACAGAGTGCCCTGACACCAGCACTGAGACAGAGTGCCCTGACACCAGCACTAACACCAGCACTGAGATAGGGTGCCCCAACACCAGCACTGACACCAGCATTGAGATAGAGGACACTGACACCAGCACTTTAAGGCTCTTAATATATGCAATTTATACAGTTAATTTTTATCGCTTGAATTATTTTTCCTATTGTGGCTGTGAGTAGGGCCTCATGTTTAAGTTTTGCCTAAGGCCTCACAAAGTCTATAGCTGCCTCTGTCTACGAAGTAAAATATTGGTATAGGAAATTTGTTCATGCCAAATAATGATATCACAAAATCAAGCAGATTGTTCCATGAGACCCTTAAAGGGGTTGTAAACCCTCGTGTTTTTTCACCTTAACGCATCCTATGCATTAAGGTGAAAAAACATCTGGCAGTCACTGGCCCCCCCAGCCCTCCTCCCGTTTTATTTACCTGAGCCCCCTCTTCTCTTCGGTGGGGATGCTCTGTCTCTCTCCATGGGGTCCCGGCTCTTGATTGGATAGATTGATAGCAGCGCAGCCATTGGCTCCCTATGCTGTCAATCAAATCCAATGACGCGGGCGCCGGGGGGGGCGGGGCCGAGTCCGGCAATTCGTGTCTGTGGGCGCAAATGCTGGACTCGGGAAAGCGCCCGCAAGGTAACCCCCTCAGGAGAGCGCTTCTCCTAGGGGGTTATCTGATGTGGGGAGGAGCCGCGAGAGTCGCCGGCAGACCCCAGAGGAGGATGTTCGGGGCCACTCTGTGCAAAACGAGCTGCACGGTGGAGGCAAGTATGACATGTTTGTTATTTCAAAAAACTATCCTTTACAATTACTTTAACTAGCCTCACTACTTACAAATCAGCTTAGACATGACAGTGCCTGGGAATAAAAAATCATCAGGGACGTCTATTTCGGGAACTGTGGCAGTATACCCCACATGGACCAAAGAAACAGTAAGAGCAGTCACAATGTTGTAATGGTATGAGTCCATATACTAGAGTCCATGGTAGCACCTGCATTAAAAACAAATGAATTGCTGTGAAAAATATGTATAAGTGTACATGGTAGTCAATATTGGTGATGTATAGCATAACTATTTTGTCAACTAAAAGAGCAAAGGAAAAAGGAATAGGGAGAGTGTAATGAATAAAAGAATATTTTTAAAAAAGTGTTAAAAATTTGGGTGCGTTTGGCAATGGGCATCACTTTTCTTTTTCTTTATATTTTATTTATTTTTCAATATACAAAATTATTTATACACAAAATTTTTTACATCTCTTCATCAAAAAAATGTAAATACATTTTCCCTTTACCCTATCCCGCCACTCCTCCCCCCCACAAAGGGCGCCCCCTCCCATTCCTCCTCTCCTCCTCCAAGATTTTTATACTTCCACATACAGTAGCTCTCCACAAAATTACGTGTTTTTTTAAAATCTATCCACTTTTTCCATATTCCAGCAAACGGTTCTGTCTGGTCTTCCTCTTTACTACTCAGATACTCCATATTATATATATATATATATTATATATTCAATTTTTTAAAACCATTCCCTTATTGTAGGTCTTTCTGGGTCAAGCCACTTTTTCGGTGTTACTCCTTTAGCTGCATTTAACAAAAAAGGAACCATTGTATTCTTATACTGTTTTATTGTTTTATTTGTACTGTGGAATAAACAGCTCCACGGATTATCTGGTACCTCTGTTTCTGTAATTTAGACTATCTTTTGTCGCACCTCCTATATTCCTGTATCTTTGGGCATTCCACTTTTCAAACATAACACGGCAAGTTTCATCTTCAGTACTGTGAAGAATGGCAGACATGGCAATGGTTACGGACCTGAGCGGCAGCCATGTTATTTTGCCTGTAGGCAGTCGAAAAGTTGTAAAAATACAGATCCACCTTCTATTTTTACCACCCCTTTGCCACCAGTGTGAACTGAGCCTTAGACAGTTGCCCCGGAACAGGTGTCCGCATTGGATGCTTTTCCCCTTACCTCTTGTTCTTCGATTTCTTTCACTTTCTTTCTTGGTAACAATGATCATTAGTACAAATAAAGGGGTGAATATCCCTAATGGGGACAAAGACGGAAATTAAACCTTGACAGAAGGTCTAACCCTTCCCCATTCTATCCAAAACTAAAAAAAAGCCTAGAGATATATTTTAGATCAGGGTTTCTTAATCAGGATTCCATGGAACCCTTGGGTTCCTCCAGAGGTTGCTAGGTGTTCCTTGAGCAATTAACAAATTCTGCCTCTTGGATAAGTTCCTAGTGACGCCATCTTTATCTTTTTAGCTATCTGTAAGGGGGCAATTCTTCCCAATGTACACAAGTGTAATGAGCATTCTTCCTACTGACCATCACACTAATGTAGCATGAGTTGTAGATATAGTAATATTAGCAGGTGTTCCCTGAGACCGGAAAGTTATTTCAAGTTATTTCTTCTGTGTTGAAAAAGTTGAGAAAGGCCGCTTTAGTTAAATACAGAGAATAAATTCTACTTTTTTTTTTTACATCCTGACTAAATATTCCCTTTAAGGCTGTGTATTGTGAACCTTCCCCTCCTCAAGCCTGTTCTCTTGCAACCTCCGTATTTCATGGTGCCCATGTACTCAGTGGGTAGAGTGCCCCTCGGAAGGAACCTTAGACAATTCCTCTCTTACTTCAAACAGAAGCCGGAGCCGGCAGTACTTAGGCACACCATGAGCTCCTTGGTACCAGAGCTCTTAAATATCTTGAAGAAATAATCTTTATTTCTCCTCTTGATGCATGAATTGTCTGGCTGAGTGGATAGATTCTAGTCTCTGCTAGAAGACATGATTTGAAAGCAGATTGGAAACTTCAGAGGTAAAAGATAAATGAAACGTTGGCGGCTATCTGGGTGTAGTGTTTATAATCACTTACAAACTTAATACCAAAGCGGAACCTTGGAAGACTTGACATAAGATGGATCTGATGTGCAGGTGATGTAAGGAGAGGAACACAGGAAACTTGTTTACCTTTATGGTTTGTGTAGCTCTTCCCTGGGATCTCAGGTTGTTCTCTTGTGGTTACAGCTATCTGCCATTAAAGGTGTTTGCGCTTGGTCAGGTGTGGGATTGTGTTGTACCTGTCCTGTGGCATGCTGTACCTGGTGGCCATTTTGAATGAAGAGTCCCTGAAGAGTATTCACACGCATTGTGCTACTATTGGCCTTGCTTTTCTTCATCTGCAGTAGCCACCAGTCTAGCGCATCTATTACATCTGGCTGTGGGGGGGCTTCAGGGGGAGGGGAGGGTTTTTTTGGGGGGGATATTGGTCTTGGGGGGGGGGGGGGGTACGAGTGTGGATTTAGGAGGATGGTTGGAAAGGGTTCTTGGGGGGACTGGAGTAGGTTTGTGAGCACCAGTTTACAGCCTTTTTGCTATTTACATTGTTTGTATTGAGATTTTTTTTATCCTAGTAAACTATTTTTGGACGGTAGCTGCTTTGGTGTCTATGCCTTGCTGTTTTCTTTTTTGGTACAATTGTTTTTTGGCGACACCCATCCATATATATTGGGTTTATCACCGCCATGTACGGAACCGCTGGGATTTCCAAGTCCTAATTCTTGTTTTGTTTGTGTAGCACCACTCTGACCCCTTGGAAGCATGGTGCTAACCCCCAGAGACAGGGTGGGCTGACATTTCACCTCACGGTGTTGGTGTCTTAGAACATGTGAACAGATGGGCGCCAGTCACTTTTAGATGAAAACAGAAGGGTGTTTATTGCTCATGGAGAGAGAGATAGGGTATAGGACATCCCAGAACAAGCAGACGTGCATGACTCCACAAGGGTGGAACAAAGTGCTCACAGATGAAACCGATTTAAACCGACTTGGCAATCTGTGATAGCGGCTCCTGACTGTAGAGCACTTAAAAGATCAGCCAACAGCACCTACTTCAGTGAGGTCCAAGATCCATTCCTGAGCTTCTTCCAGCCCCTCATAACATCTGGATGTCCTCCATGGCTCCTCAGGCTAGGCCCCCACTCCAAGCCTCAAGCACATGTATAGACCTCAGGCTTCAGGCCTAATCACAAAGCTACTCTAAGTACACCCATCCCAAGCCAAAGCCTGGGTGGAGGAGAGTGATCCATTGACCTTCCCCACATATGTATACCCTTCCCCAGCATGCACCAGTGGTCCGTGGTCAGGAAACTCCTACTGGTTGGCTAAGAGGCGTATGAAAATTCATGACTGTTTTACTGTAGCTTCTCATACTAATACTAGAGGTACCAGTGACACCTACTGGCCAAACGGAGAAACCACAGCTACACTGAATTTAGGGGGAATCCAAATGAACAAATAAACTATAAATCAGCTAGGTTGTCTACCACCCTGCAGCACTAAATTTGACTAGTAGCTCCTGTTTCAGACAAGCCGGCTACACTTGTATACTGCCTACTATGACACGGGAAGGATATTATGGGGCCAGCCAGAATTGGATTATTGAATCTTAGATCCTGGGCTGTTCTTAGTTTATGGGCCTCTTTACAGTTTAATGTGATCATTCATAAAAGATTTCTTGTGTTTTGCTTATGATATAAATTGTGAAACATTTCCTTGGAACTCAGTTGGGGATCATTTGAAAACTGTTGTGTTTGCCGTTGTTGGGATCTGCTGCAACAGAGGGAACTGTAACTGCCTGAATACAGTAGCTGGCAGTGGCGATTACTTCATCTACGCTGTTTGCGTAAAATGGGGGACTCTATGAAAATCTAATGATTTTCTTTCCTTAAGCCTGTGGGCCAGTCATAAGGACTCATCAAGAGTGCTGTCTAGTGCCTAAGAGGTCCACCTTTTCCATTGATCGAGTGCTTTTCATTGCGAGAAGCTATACGAGAGCTTCTGTGAATGGAGGAGGGGGTGAAAAAAGGTGGGCATAGTCAGTACTCTTGACAAGTGCCTATGACAAGCTTAGCAACTGTATTAACCTCTGCAGCGCTGGAAGATTGCTGATGCAGTGGTGTGAAGTTGGTGGCAGAGAGTGGAAAGTTTTAATTAGGACAGCAGCCGCCAACAAAATTAGGCTTTAATAAATCAGGTCTGGTAAAGCGTTACTAAACCCAGGACCCTGCATTCACTATATCTGGTCTCCCACAGTACACAGAACATAGAAATGCAATTATTATTTAGTAAATATAAACTGCTAAATACCTTTTCTCATCAGCAGTATACAGCAGTCTTGTGCCTTCTATCAGTGTTAAGTTAAGCTTGTAGGAGGAGTTTTTATTCTCCCACAATTGTCCTATGAGGCTGCATGACCCCTGACCCTCTCTCTGAACAGTGCTGATTGGCCCTGTGTGGATCACATGCACCCCCCAAGAAAAAAAAACCCTCTAGAAACCTTCTAAATACAAACCAAACTGAGCATGTGCAGAGTGCCCCTAAGGCTCTGTTCTATCAGGAGATGGATTGGAGACAGTGGAAGAAGGGGAAGATCAGAGAAGACAGGATCAAACAGCTTTTTTACACATTGCAGAGGATTAACCCCTTAGGTTCCACAGTGAGTATAAAAAGCATGCTTTACTGCATATACAGACTGATTTTACTGTTGTGGGTTTAGTAACACTTTAATGTTCAGCTTCGGTCACAAAAACGTTTATTCTCATATACTTCTCAGCTACCAAGGATATAAATACTCGTTGTGAGCACCAAATGCATTTGCAAGCCCAGTTATTACCTTGTAAAAGTAGCAGTGATATCATCACTGTGCTGTACATAGCCTGGGCAGAGAGCAGAGCTGTGGGAGGGACCCAGCTGACTCCACCCACTACAGGCTGTCTGCAGAACACTACAGGAGGGGGCGGAGACAAGACCGGTCACCCTGCACAAGGAGAGAGAGCAGCAGTGACTGGTCTTTATTACAGGAAGCTTCTTGCACAGATCTGGAAGAAATACAAAGCATACCAAGATTGAATTAAGAATACATTTGCCTCTTGTATGAAGACAATATTTGCTTATCCTGGGGTTCAGCTTTAACCACTTAGTGGCTGCCCTGCGTACATTTACTGCGACAGGGCGGCTGCTCTGTGCCAGGTCACACACCTAGTACGTGATCTGACACTTCCAGGTCTGGGGCGCGTGCCCCCGGCGACCCACTCCAGCTGTGATTGGACACAGCGGGAGCCAATCAGCGGGTCTAGGGGACGCGATATCCGCCGTTGTCCCGCCGATCGTTCAGGAGAAAGGCAGAATGTAAACAAGGCAGACTGCCGTTCTGTGAGAGGGGAATGTGCTGATCCTGTGTTCCTGCTAAGCAGGGACACAGATCTTTACATTCCCCCTGTCAAAGCACACCCCCCACAGTTGGTAAGCACACCCAGGGAACACAGTTAACCCTTTGATTACCGCTGATGTTAACCCCTTCTCTGGCTAGTGTCATTAGTACAGTGACGGTGCATATTTGTTAGCACTAACCACTGGTCCCCCAAAAGTGTCAAAAGTGTCAGTTAGTGTCTGATGTGTCCGCCGCAATATCGCAGTCCCGCTATAAGTCGCTGATTGTCGCCATTACTACTAAAAATGAAACAAATAAAAATATGTCATAGTTTGTCGCCGCTATAACTTTTGCGCAAACCAATCAATATACACTTATTGGGATTTTCTTTACCAAAAATATGTAGCAGAATACATATTAGCCTAAATTGATGAAGATATTCGCTTTTTTACATTTATTGGATATGTTTTATAGCAGAAAGTAAAAAATATTGTTTTTTTTTTTTAATTGTCGGTCTTTTTTTGTTTATAGCGCAAGAAATAAAAACCGCAGAGGTGATCAAATACCGCCAAAAGAAAGCTCTATTTGTGGGGAAAAAAGGACATCAATTTTATTTGGGTACAGCGTTGCACGCCTGTGCAATTGTCAGTTAAAATAATGCAGTGCCGTATTGCAAAAAATGGCCTGGTCTTGAAGGGGGGTAAATCTTTCGGAGGTCACGTGGTTAAATAATAAAATCATATCATAGACATGACAGCCAAAAAATATTGTCTAAGCTTGCAATGGCAACACCAAGACAGGTCCACTTTTGTTCCTGGAGGTTTGTACCAGTCCTCTGATTATGTATATCCATGCAGAGTCATTACTGTCAGTTTTCTAGATAAGCTAAAAATGTTCCCTTCTATTCTTGTAGCAATTAGTAACCACAGGTGTGATTCATTAGTGAAGCCCAAGTTGTATTGTGACAGGTCTACAAAACTGTCACATAGAACAATGAAGTTCCAGAGCTGCAGGTGCTTTAAACCTCCCAGAACAAGTCAGACATATTCAACGTATGAGAAGGTCTAAATTTCCCACAAAGTCTGCTCTGACGAATGAGGGAAAGGAAAAGGGGGCGCCCGCTCTCAGCCTGGGTACTTAACTGCTTCAGCCCCGGAAGATTTTACCCCCTTCCTGACCAGAGCACTTTTTGCGATTCGGCACTGCGTCGCTTTAACTGGCAATTGCGCAGTCGTGCGACGTTGCGCCCAAACAAAATTGACGTCCCTTTTTCCCTACAAATAGAGCTTTCTTTTGGTGGTATTTGATCACCTCTGCGGGTTTTATTTTTTTGCGCTATAAACAAAAAAAGAGCGAGAAATTTGAAAAAAAATGCAATATTTTTTACTTTTTGCTATAATAAATATTCCCCAAAAATATATAGAAAACTATTTAGGCCGATATGTATTCTTCTACAAAAAAAAAAAAAAAATCGCAATAAGCGTATATTGATTCGTTGGTGGTATTTGATCACCTCTGCGGTTTTTATTTTTTTGCGCTATAAACAAAAAAAGAGTGACAATTTTGAAAAAAAAACCCAATTTTTTTTTACTTTTTGCTATAATAAATATTCCCCCAAAATATATAAAAAACTATTTAGGCCAATATGTATTCTTCTACAAAAAAAAATCAAAAAAATCGCAGTAAGCATATATTGATTCGTTTGCGCAAAAGTTATAGCGTCTACAAAATAGGTAATAGTTTTATGACATTTTTGTTATTAATTTTTTTTTTTACTAGTAATGTTGACAATCTGCGATATTTATCGGGACTGCAACATTATGGCGGCCACATCAGACACTTTTGACACATTTTTGGGACCACTGACATTTATACAGCGATCAGAGCTCTAAAAATGCACTGATTACTGTAAAAATGTCACTGGCAGGGAAGAGGTTACCCACTAGAGGGAGATCAAGGGGTTAATTGTGTTCCCTTTCTGTGTTCTAACTGAAGGGGGGAGGGGGCTGTCTAGGGGAGATGACAGATCGCTGTTCGTACTTTGTATGAACAGACGATTTGTCTCTTCTCCCCTCAGAGAACCAGGATCGGTGTGTGTAAACCGGTTCTCGGTGGATCAGCAGCGATCACGGGAGACCGGCGGTGATCGCGACCGCCGGTCGCTCGCAGCGGCTCCGGGGGCAAGTAGGCAGGCGCGCGTGCCGCCGGAGGGCGGAGCGACGTTACATAACGTTCTTTCGCCCAGCAGTGCCATTCTGCTGCAGTAAAACTCTGGCGGCTGGTCAGCAAGTGGTTCAAGTGGTTGTTTACATACATATACCCAAAGGAGTGACCGACCTCTGGTGATGTCCTAAAAACAATAATAAACCCCTGCGCAAACCATATTATTGAATATGGTATATTAAAAAATAGTGTATATATATATATATATTAAGGAATAATATTAACAATACTAATTGATTCAATTGATTGGGGGTGCACTGATAATCAGGGCACTGAAGATCAGTGCCCTGATTATCAGTGTAAATGTCTCCTGTAACTGGAAAGCCGGTCATCGGCTCTCCTTTCCTTAGACACTGACAGCGCTTAAGGAAAGTAAATGCAAATAACTGGCATTTATTTAAATGTGACCAGCTGTGATTGGACACAGCTGATCACATGGTAAAGAGCCTACATCATTGGCGCTTTACCCTGATCGGTGATGCGCTGTGTTCGAGGGACACAGCTCACCATCGATCGGCACGCTGCACACCCCTGGGGGGCGCGCATGAGTGGCACAATGTAAAGGACATCATATGACATTCAGTCAGGATGGTAAAGCCACCACCCCGGCTGTCATTCTGCTATAGGCCAGGCGGGAAGGTGTTAAAAAAGCTGGGAACTTTTTTTAAATATTAAGAAGACTAAATCACGCTCAAACAAACTCCATAAATGAAAAAAAATCACATGTGTATTAAAGTTCATGAAAGTCCCAATAAAGTGCTGCAAACCAAATAACCAAAAGGAGACCAACGCGTTTCATCAGCAATGCCTAACATAGTAGGCAAGGTTGAAAAAAGACACAAGTCCATCAAATCCAACCCATGGACTTGATGGATAACTAACGTTATCAGACACCAGGTGCTGACGAAACGCATTTGAGTGGGACTTTTTAGGACACGTCATTTGCGGTCTTTGAAGCACAGCTGGAATACTGACTGGCGTTTTTAGTTTTCTATGCAATGCCTGATTATGATTTGATGGATGTAAGTGCAATTTTAATTGTTTTATTTGTTATAATCAAATATACTACACTATGAGAGTTCCTTTACATCTTTGCCTTGTGAACGAAGATGTAAGGATCTCCTTAAGGCACAGGAGCACTTTAGAGACCCTAGAGAATAAAATGGCAGTTGTTGCAATTTTGTACGTCACACGGTTATTGCACAGCAGTTTTTCAAGCGCAATTTATTAGGTGAAAATACACTTTAGTGAATAAAAAAAAAAAAACATAATATATACACCCCAATTGGAGATGATGGTGGTATTCACCCGTCCAGATGCTTTGCATATCGTTGGTGAACCAAGTACATGATATCTATCTGGGAATATACTTACCATAAGCGATTTTGACCTTCTTTGAGAAAAGAGGTCATATTTTTCTGGAGAGTGCGGAGTGTTTCTATCTGGGAGAAGAAGAAGAGCAATGTTTTTTACTTGGGTGTCACTTCTTTTTTTAACACGATCTGCAACACTTAATCACTTTTTGGTTATTTGATTTGCAGCAATCACTTTATTGGGACTTTCATGAACTTTAATACACGTGTGATTTTGTTATTTATGAAGTTTGAGCGTGGTTTCGTCTTCCTAATATTTAAAAAGAAAAACAGCCTCAGGTGATACACAGAGATTAAACAAATTATCTGAATCAATCAATCTAAATTTATTGAACACTTTTACCATAAAAAATTCTGTTACAAAAATGGTATACACATACCAGAAAAAACAAACAAAAAAACAAAAAAAAAATAAAAAAATGATGTACTGACTTTTTTTTAGCAGAGACCCTAGAGAATAAAATGGCAGTTATTGCAATTTTGTATGTCACACGGTTTTTGCACAGCAGTTTTTCAAACGCAATTTATTAGGTGAAAATACACTTTAGTGAATAAAAAAAAAAAAACATAATATTTACACCCGAATTTTTTTTGTGTAATATGAAAGGTGATGTTACCCTGAGCAAATATATACCTAACATGTCATGCTTTAAAGTTGTGCGTGCTCGTGGAATGACGTCAAACTACAGTACATAAAATCTCCATAGGCAACTCTTTAAACATTTCTACAGGTTACCAGTGTAGAGTTACAGAGGAGGTCTAGTGCTAGAATTCTTGTTCTAATGTTCGCTGTGATACTTCACATGTGTGGTTTGAACACCATTTACATATGTGGGGGGGACCTTCCTATACTGCAAATGTTTAGCATCGGCACCAATACCAATATCGGTGCAACCCTAGTGACAACCACTTCTGTTTCTTATCCTGGTATCGCAAACACAGTAGGTGATCGAAAACCTTCCCAGTGTGGAAGCAGATGGCAAAGAAAAAAGGAACTGTCAGAAATTTTGAACTCTTCACAATCTAAAACAAAACAAACAAAAAAATGGGCTTTAACAAAGTTAGTACTCTGCAGTGCTTGGACACTGACTCACACACCCTGATAACCAAAGCAGGACTGACTTGGAACTTAGCTTTTCTTCAAAAGCAAGTTCACAATGGTTCTTGTCGAATGGATCTTTGCCGGTTGAGAGACACATAGTGGGGATAGGCTCACAGGATTATGTTGCACCGTCCTAGTTAGGTACTAGCTAGGTTAGGTAAATTTGGTTCTTTGGCTCCTCTGTAATCAGTAGAGCAACATGTGATTACTTTGGCCTGCTCTGAGTTTCACTGGTTGTGGATTTGACTGATCCCCTCCTGTTTTCTGGAGAGTTCTGGAAAGTAGTGGGCTATAAGACTCAAATATACAGTTTAAATATTTATGTGTTCCCAGCCTATCCCAGTAGGTGGTTGGGAGAGTGCATAAATAACGTGAGACCTAGAGCAGAGGGTTTTTTTTGTCCAGGGCAGAGGTTTCCAGCCTGAAAAGCTAGTGCCCTTCTGGGCAGTCCAGCTGTGCTTCTTCATTAGTTCACCGAGGTCCAAGCTGTGGCAGAGCTGGGGGCATATTCTACTGAATTTTGCTGGAGCTGAGCTAGGGATTTGTCTAGGGATCTGGTCTGAAGAGCCCACAGGAGACATGTCTGGCTGATACCAGAAGGAGGCATTTAAATATCCCAGGACATTTGTGAGTACAGACCGGTGTCTGAGATCACAGTGACTGTGTGCTGCTACTATCTGTCAGGAAAGATGTTTGCATACATGCAGGCACATAAGCCAATGAACCACTGCCCGTGGCTGTGTGATAGATGCACGTTTGCGTGCGCATACACGCGTGCATTGGCGCCAGGCGGGCTATTTAAACTGCACTAGTCTTCTTTGTCAGTGCTGTTTGGTCTATCACGCTCCTGAACATCTGTGCATCTGTTCCTGTGTTGCTTCTCTAATGCAGACCTCATTTGTACCTGAATGCCACCTGTACTGACCCATGAGTAGCCTCTGGACTATTCTACTGCCTGCTCGTTTGTATGATCTGCCTTGCTGTTACCGACCCCAGCCTTGTTCCCGATCACTCTGCTGCCTGCTGTCTGTAGCTTGTTCTGCCTGCACATTGCTGACATGGACTGTTTGCCTTGGCTCTCATACCTGCATCTGCATCAGCTGACTCGTGCCTGCCTCCAGCTGTGATCCTTCCACCTATGTGCATCCAGCCAGTCATCTCTCGCATCCTAACATACATCAGCACCTGCTGGCAAGAGACTTTACCAGCACTTGTGCCACTCTGTGCTCTGGCGTTCCCTGTTACCTTACCAGGGCTCCTGAACCAGAGCTGTCAGAGAGGCCTACCTCTGCGCTTCAGACTCCATCACCAGGTACGTTACACTATCTAGAATAAATGTCAGCCAGTGCTTAAAAGTAGATATTCCTCAGTGTCCCTGTGTAGCCCAGTTAATTATTTGCTACTGATAGGACTGTGCTGGAAGTTTGAAGAAGTGAGAGTTGTCCTTAGGTTGTTACTTTGTCCCTCAGGAGTAGGGATGAGCTTCGTGTTCGAGTCGAACCCACTTTTTCTCACGGAAGGCGATTCCGGCTCTCTACCGGCATGTGGAAGGCAATGTCCATGCCTCGCTGGACAGGGCGGTCAGCAGTAACGTGCATATTACCGCTGACTCATGGTCCAGCAGGCATGGACAGGGACGTTACCTAAGTTTCACGGCGCATTGGGTGACTCTGCTGGCAGCTGGGAAGGATGCAGGACAAGGTGCAGTAGTGTTGGAGGTTGTTCCGCCACCACGCCCCCAAAAATGCTAATGATTGTGACACACCTCTCTCCTCCACCCCCTCCTCTTCTTCTTCCTCCATGGCCTCTTCCTGTGCTTTGTCCTCAGAACCAGCGGTGCTCCGTAGCCGTTCAAGGGGCTACGCAAGTACGCAGGCCAAAAGATGCCATGCGGTGCTTGAGCTGGTGTGCTTGGGAGACAGGAGCCACACTGGGGCAGAGGTTCTGTCAGCTCTGCAGGGGCAGGTTCAGAGGTGGTTGACGCCACGCCAACTTAAGGCAGTAATGGTGGTTTGCGACAATGGCACCAACCTCCTCTCTGCCCTCCGACAGGGACAAATGACCCATGTGCCCTGTTTGGCTCACGTCCTTAACTTGGTGGTGCAGCGGTTCTTGGGCAGGATGTCCTGAGGCAGGCCAGGAAAGTCTGTGTGCATTTCCGCCGGTCATATAATGCCAGTGCTCGGCTGACGGACCTCCAAAAGGAGTTTAACCTGCCCAAGAACCAATGCCTGCTTTCTGTCTAAACCCTGAGTCTTATGAGTAAATGGTGGTGTAGCGCTGTGTAAATGCTGATGCAATAAAGGTATGTGCAGTAGAAAGCTGCGTAAGTGTTATAGTGGCAAGTGGGGAATACCACAAATACACTTGCTAAAATGAATAGACAGTGGCAGTTGTAAGTGAAAGCTAAATACAAAACATATGATGAACATCCAACAAATAAATGGTAAACAAGTGAAACAAAGTGGCAAAAGTCCAATGTGCTAAATATACAATAAGTAAGTGCAATCCAAGCAAGATTGTAACACTCCAACAATTAAAAAATGTGAAAAAAAAACAATCAGTGCCAAAATAAATTACTTCCTCCTATAACAGGGTAAATGTGCAAAAATCGCCAATATATGTGATTGCACAGCTGCTGAACACTTATGCCTCATACACACGGTCGGATTTTCCGATGGAAAATGTCAGATCGGAGCGTGTTGTCGGAAATTCCGACCGTGTGTGGGCTTCATCGGACATTTTCCATCGGATTTTCCGACACACAAAGTTGGAGAGCAGGAGATAAAATTTTCCGACAACAAAATCCGTTGTCGGAAATTCTGATCGTGTGTACACAAATCCGACGGACAAAGTGCCACGCATGCTCAGAATAAATAAAGAAATGAAAGCTATTGGCCACTGCCCCGTTTATAGTCCCGACGTACGTGTTTTACGTCACCGCGTTTAGAACGATCGGATTTTCCGACAACTTTGAGCGACCGTGTGTTGACAAAACAAGTTTGAGTCAACATCCGTCGGAAAAAATCCTAGGATTTTGTTGTCGGAATGTCCGAACAAAGTCCGACCGTGTGTACGCCCTATTACAGCGATACACCACACCAAATTCAATATTGTTTTCTAAATGGTGCAGCGTTGTGTCTCATTAAACAATGTGCATACAAAATTATATTAAAAATTTGATGATCAAAAAAATATTTTAAGTTAAAAAATGAAAATGTCAAAAAATTAGAAAAAAAACAGTTTATCTGTGTCAATGCTTCCAAAACACTCACCACTGTTTGTGTTTGTCCTCAAAAGGACCAATATCCAGTGCACACCTTCAACAGCTAAAGTGCCTGCTCACCTCAAAGATGAATGTAAAAGCATAAACAAATCACTCCTCGTGTCCACCACAA
This sequence comes from Lithobates clamitans, assembly GCA_037952925.1. Lineage (NCBI taxonomy): Eukaryota > Metazoa > Chordata > Amphibia > Anura > Ranidae > Lithobates > Lithobates clamitans. The sequence goes on along the minus strand of JBBGZY010000619.1, from coordinate 6,084,114 downwards.
TGGATCAACTTTCACTCTCCAATGGTAATCCTACAGTCTCCAGAATGCTCCTCTGTGTGGGTAATCAGCATTTGTGTTGCCATCAGACAAACCTTCCTTCACTTTCTCATAAGTGCTCAATCACGCTATTACTTCCGTAGGTTATAGACATGAAACAACAAACACAAGTGCCATAGTGTACTCTGTTTGCATGTTTATTAAAAGCCCCCAAAACAAATCCACTTACAAGATAAAAACTTTACAACAGTATGTCTCAAATCAGTAGAACTACTGATGAAGGCCAATGAAATGCCGACACGCGTTTAAAGGGGAGGAGCTGAATCTGTGAAGCATTATGAGTGTAGATTTGCAGTGAATGAAGTGATGATTTGAGACATGCTGTTGTAACTCCCTGTCTGCTCCGGCATGCCTCCTCAGCTTTGCAAACTGTGCCTGTCACTCACCAGCCCTCCTGGCTGCACACCGGTGGATCCCTCCTGGAGACTTGCCTGGCAACACTAGCTCCCGTTGTCTTTCTTGGTCCCTCTCTGTGCTTCCTGTCAAGATCCTTCTTTGTTTCTCAGCAAGGCTCCGACTTGCACCCAAACCCCCCAGACCCAAGGTCACCCCCCCGAGACTGGGGAGTGCCTCAAAGGCCCCTGACAACCTAGTGCTCCATGTCCAGCTTCTTCCACCCCACAGCTCCCCCCAGCTGGGCTGACCCTGGGTATATCAAGGAGTCCTCCCCTCTGCCAATTCTAGTTGGGTAGTTGGGGATTGGTTAGGGCTCCCTGAGACACCCCAGACATCTCCACCTCTCTTCTCCTCCTTCCTTCTAGAAGCCTCTAGAAGCAGAAGGGAGGTAACCGAAAGATGATGCTATCCGTGAGTCACCAGCCTACTCTAAGCCACTCCCAGCCCACACAGATCAAAACAAACAGGCCTAGCTTACAGCTAGGCCTGATTAAATTTATCTACACTTACAAAAACCCTACTTCTAGCACCTACCTAAAGTAGAGAGTGCTACAATAGCATAGCTCCCAACTGTCCCTGATTTCGAGGGACTGTCCCTGATTTGGAACAAAGTCACTCTGTCCCTCTTTCCTCCTCATTTGTCCCTCATTTTGGTCTGATCTATATAGTTGTATATAAAATGCAGTATTTATCTTTCAAAATATGTTTCCCAGTGCTAAACCCTTCATCCCATTTCTAAATTGCTGCATTTGTACATTTCAAAAGCCAATATAAAGGAATATTATTGTTAAAAAAAACACTTGTGGGTTTAACTAACTAATATATATATATATATTTTAGTTCTCCTCTATCTGATATAAACTTTGGTGAGTAACTTTGGTGAGCAGGGACCTCCTTATATTAGAGTTCCCCTTTACACCCTTTACACCAAAGTCCACAGCTTTCCCCCTTACATCAGAGCCCCCCTTAGATTACGGTTCCCAGAGAAACCCTTACATCAGTGTTCCCCTTTACATTAGACTCTTACAGTGTAAGTGGACGTCCTGCAGATTCAGATGTAAGGGGCAACACTGCAGATTCAGATGTAAAGGGGGAGCTCTGCAGATTCTGACGTAAGGGGGGCTCTGAGAACCCTGATTAAAGGGGAATGCTGATGTAAGTGGGGGCTTTGGTTATTACAGACTTCCTTACATCAAACTACCCCTTTACACCAGAGTCTGCAGTTTTCCCTCTTACATCAGAGTCCCTCCATATATCAGAGTTCTCAGTGTTCCTCCTTAAATCAGAGTGCCTAGAGTTCTCCCTTACACCAGAGTCTGCAGAGTCCCCCTTACAGTGTAAGGAGTCTCTGCGGATTCAGATCTCAAGGGGAACTCTGCAGATTAGGATCTCAAGGGGATCTCTGCGGATTCGGATATCAAGGGGAATGCTGTGAAATCGGATGTAAAGGGGAACTCTGCGGATTCAGATGTAAAGGGGAACTCTGCGGATTCGGATGTAAAGGGGAACTTTGCGGATTCGGATGTAAAGGGGAACTTTGCGGATTCGGATGTAAAGGGGAACTCTGCGTATTCAGATGTAAAGGGCAACTCTGCGGATTCGGATGTAAAGGGGAACTCTGCGGATTCGGATGTAAAGGGGAATGAACTCTGCAGATTCAAATCTAAAGGGGAACTATGTGGATTCAGATCTAAAGGGGAACTCTGTGGACTTTGATGTAAGGGGGGACTCTTGTGATTAACTTCATATGATTAGAAAGGGTCTGGTATGGATTTTAAGGGGAACTCCACATCAAAATTGAAAAAAATCCATGTTGATGCCTTTAGACCCCCTTCCGGATCCACTACCACCTATACTTTCTCATTTTAAGGTTGTATCATCTATAAAATACTTGGGTATAACTATGTCGGACTCCCCACAGTCATATATTGTGGATAATATATTTCCATTACTTATTAGATTTCAAAATCAGAGTAAAGCCTGGACTAAGCTCCCTTTATCGCTAATAGGTCGTATCAATTTAATAAAAATTATATGGATGCCTCAGCTCCTCTATTTTTTACATAATGCCCCGATTTGGATACCTATCCAGATCTTTATTAACCACTTAAGGACCGCCTCACGCCGATGTACGTCGGCAAGGCGGCACGGGCAGGCAAAATCACGTACATGTACTCGATTTGCCTCCCGCGGGTGGGGGGTCCGATCGGACCCCCCCCCCCCCCCCGGTGCCCGAGGCGGTCCCGTTTTGTTCCCCGGCGATCGGAGTGGAGGGGGAGGCCATCCGTTCGTGGCCCCCCCTCGCGATCGCCGCCGCCAATGGGAACATTCCTTTGCTGCTGTATGCTAAACAGCAGCAAAGGAAGTGATGTCATCTCTCCTCGGCTCGGTAGTTTCCGTTCCGGCCCGAGGAGAGAAGACAGGTATGTGAGTGCACCAACACACACACAGTAGAACATACCAGGCATACAAAACACCCCGATCCCCCCCCCGATCGCCCCCCGATCCCCCCCCAATCACCCCCCCCCTGTCACAAACTGACACCAAGCAGGTTTTTTTTTTTTTTCTGATTACTGCTAGGTGTCAGTTTGTGACAGTTACAGTGTTAGCACAGTTACTGTTACCCCCCTTTAGGTCTAGGGTACCCCCCTAACCCCCCCTAATAAAGTTTTAACCCCTTGATCACCCCCTGTCACCAGAGTCACTAAGCGATCATTTTTCTGATCGCTGTATTAGTGTCGCTGGTGACGCTAGTTAGGGAGGTAAATATTTAGGTTCGCCGTCAGCGTTTTATAGCGTCAGGGACCCCCCTATACTATCTAATAAATGTTTTAACCCCTTGATTGCCCCCTAGTTAACCCTTTCACCACTGATCACCATATAACCGTTACAGTTGACGCTGGTTAGTTCGTTTATTTTTTATAGTGTCAGGGCACCCGCCGTTTATTACCGAAAAAAGGTTTAGCCCCCCGATCGCCCGGCGGTGATATGCGTCGCCCCAGGCAGCGTCAGATTAGCGCCAGTACCGCTAACACCCACGCACGCAGCATGCGCCTCCCTTAGTGGTATAGTATCTGATCGGATCAATATCTGATCCGATCAGATCTATACTAGCGTCCCCAGCAGTTTAGGGTTCCCAAAAACGCAGTGTTAGCGGGATCAGCCCAGATACCCGCTAGCACCTGCGTTTTGCGCCTCTGCCCAGCCCACCCAAGTGCAGTATCGATCGATCACTGTCACTTACAAAACACTAAACGCATAACTGCAGCGTTCGCAGAGTCAGGCCTGATCCCTGCGATCGCTAACAGTTTTTTTGGTAGCATTTTGGTGAACTGGCAAGCACCAGCCCCAGGCAGCGTCAGGTTAGCGCCAGTAGCGCTAACACCCACGCACGCACCGTACACCTCCCTTAGTGGTATAGTATCTGATCGGATCAATATCTGATCCGATCAGATCTATACTAGTGTCCCCAGCAGTTTAGGGTTCCCAAAAATGCAGTGTTAGCGGGATCAGCCCAGATACCTGCTAGCACCTGCGTTTTGCCCCTCCGCCCGGCCCAGCCCAGCCCACCCAAGTGCATTATCGATCGATCACTGTTACTTACAAAACTCTAAACGCATAACTGCAGCGTTCGCAGAGTCAGGCCTGATCCCTGCGATTGCTAACAGTTTTTTTGGTAGTATTTTGGTGAACTGGCAAGCACCGGCCCCAGGCAGCGTCAGGTTAGCGCCAGTACCGCTAACACCCACGCACGCAGCATACGCCTCCCTTAGTGGTACAGTATCTGAACGGATCAATATCTGATCCGATCAGATCTATACTAGCGTCCCCAGCAGTTTAGGGTTCCCAAAAACGCAGTGTTAGCGGGATCAGCCCAGATACCGGCTAGCACCTGCATTTTGCCCCTCCGCCCGGCCCAGCCCACCCAAGTGCAGTATCGATCAAACACTGTCACTTACAAAAGACTAAACGCATAACTGCAGCGTTCGCAGAGTCAGGCCTGATCCCTGCAATCGCTAACAGTTTTTTTGGTAGCTTTTTATTGAACTGGCAAGCACCAGCGGCGTAGTACACCCCGGTCGTAGCCAAACCAGCACTGCAGTAACACTTGGTGACGTGGCGAGTCCCATAAGTGCAGTTCAAGCTGGTGAGGTGGCAAGCACAAGTAGTGTCCCGCTGCCACCAAAAAGACAAACACAGGCCCGTCGTGCCCATAGTGCCCTTCCTGCTGCATTCGCCAATCCTAATTGGGAACCCACCGCTTCTGCAGCGCCCGTACTTCCTCCATTCACATCCCCAACCAAATGCAGTCGGCTGCATGAGAGGCATTTTTATGTCCTCCCGAGTACCCCTACCCAACGAACCCCCCCAAAAAAGATGTTGTGTCTGCAGCAAGCGCGGATATAGACGTGACACCCGCTATTATTGTCCCTCCTGTCCTGACAATCCTGGTCTTTGCATTGGTGAATGTTTTGAATGCTACCATTCACTAGTTGAGTATTAGCGTAGGGTACAGCATTGCACAGACTAGGCACACTTTCACAGGGTCTCCCAAGATGCCATCGCATTTTGAGAGACCCGAACCTGGAACCGGTTACAGTTATAAAAGTTAGTTACAAAAAAAGTGTAAAAAAAAATAAAATATATAAAATAAAAAAAAATTGTTGTCGTTTTATTGTTCTCTCTCTCTCTATTCTCTCTCTCTATTGTTCTGCTCTTTTTTACTGTATTCTATTCTGCAATGTTTTATTGTTGTTATGTTTTATCATGTTTGCTTTTCAGGTATGCAATTTTTTATACTTTACCGTTTACTGTGCTTTATTGTTAACCATTTTTTTGTCTTCAGGTACGCCATTCACGACTTTGAGTGGTTATACCAGAATGATGCCTGCAGGTTTAGGTATCATCTTGGTATCATTCTTTTCAGCCAGCGGTCGGCTTTCATGTAAAAGCAATCCTAGCGGCTAATTAGCCTCTAGACTGCTTTTACAAGCCGTGGGAGAGAATGCCCCCCCCACACCGTCTTCCGTGTTTTTCTCTGGCTCTCCTGTCTCAACAGGGAACCTGAGAATGCAGCCGGTGATTCAGCCAGCTGACCATAGAGCTGATCAGAGACCAGAGTGGCTCCAAACATCTCTATGGCCTAAGAAACCGGAAGCTACGAGCATTTTATGACTTAGATTTCGCCGGATGTAAATAGCGCCATTGGGAAATTGGGGAAGCATTTTATCACACCGATCTTGGTGTGGTCAGATGCTTTGAGGGCAGAGGAGAGATCTAGGGTCTAATAGACCCCAATTTTTTCAAAAAAGAGTACCTGTCACTACCTATTGCTATCATAGGGGATATTTACATTCCCTGAGATAACAATAAAAATGATTAAAAAAAAAAATATGAAAGGAACAGTTTAAAAATAAGATAAAAAAAGCAAAAAAAAAAATAAAGAAAAAAAAAAAAAAAAAAAAAAAAGCACCCCTGTCGCCCCCTGCTCTCGCTTTAAGGCGAACGCAAGCGGCGGTCTGTCGTCAAACGTAAACAGCAATTGCACCATGCATGTGAGGTATCACCGCAAAGGTCAGATCGAGGGCAGTAATTTTTGCAGTAGACCTCCTCTGTAAATCTGTGGTAACCTGTAAAGGCTTTTAAAGGCTTTTAAAAATGTATTTATTTTGTTGCCACTGCACATTTGTGCGCAATTTTAAAGCATGTCATGTTTGGTATCCATGTACTCGGCCTAAGATCATCTTTTTTATTTCATCAAACATTTGGGCAATATAGTGTGTTTTAGTGCATTAAAATTTAAAAAAGTGTGTTTTTTCCCCAAAAAATGCGTTTGAAAAATCGCTGCGCAAATACTGTGTGAAAAAAAATGAAACACCCACCATTTTAATCTGTAGGGCATTTGCTTTAAAAAAATATATAATGTTTGGGGGTTCAAAGTAATTTTTTTGAAAAAAAAAAAAACTTTTTCATGTAAACAATAAGTGTCAGAAAGGGCTTTGTCTTCAAGTGGTTAGAAGAGTGGGTGATGTGTGACATAAGCTTCTAAATGTTGTGCATAAAATGCCAGGACAGTTCAAACCCCCCCAAATGACCCCATCTTGGAAAGTAGACACCCCAAGCTATTTGCTGAGAGGCATGTCGAGTCCATGGAATATTTTATATTGCGACACAAGTTGCGGAAAAGAGACAAATTTTTTTTTTTTTTTTTGCACAAAGTTGTCACTAAATGATATATTGCTCAAACATGCCATGGAAATATGTGAAATTACACCCCAAAATACATTCTGCTGCTTCTCCTGAGTATGGGAATACCACATGTGTGAGACTTTTTGGGAGCCTAGCCGCGTATGGGACCCCGAAAGCCAAGCACCGCCTTCAGGCTTTCTAAGGGCGTGAATTTTTGATTTCACTCTTCACTGCCTATCACAGTTTCGGAGGCCATGGAATGCCCAGGTGGCACAAACCCCCCCAAATGACCCCATTTTGGAAAGTAGACACCCCAAGCTATTTGCTGAGAGGTATAGTGAGTATTTTGCAGACCTCACTTTTTGTCACAAAGTTTTGAAAATTGAAAAAAGGAAAAAAAAAAGTTTTTTCTTGTCTTTCTTCATTTTCAAAAACAAATGAGAGCTGCAAAATACTCACCATGCCTCTCAGCAAATAGTTTGGGGTGTCTACTTTCCAAAATGGGGTCATTTGGGGGGGTTTTGTGCCACCTGGGCATTCCATGGCCTCCAAAACTATGATAGGCAGTGAAGAGTGAAATCAAAAATTTTCACCCTTAGAAATCCTGAAGGCGGTGATTGGATTTCGGGGCCCCGTACGCGGCTAGGCTCCCAAAAAGTCCCACACATGTGGTATCCCCATACTCAGGAGAAGCAGCTAAATGTATTTTGGGGTGCAATTCCACATATGCCCATGGCCTGTGTGAGCAATATATCATTTAGTGACAACTTTATGCAAAAAAAAAAAAAAAAAGTGTCACTTTCCCGCAACTTGTGTCAAAATATAAAATATTCCATGGACTCAATATGCCTCTCAGCAAATAGCTTGGGGTGTCTACTTTCCCAAATGGGGTCATTTTGTGGGGTTTTGTGCCACCTGGGCATTCCATGGCCTCCGAAACTGTGATAGGCAGTGAAGAGTGAAATCAAAAATTTACACCCTTAGAAATCCTGAAGGCGGTGATTGGTTTTCGGGGCCCCGTACGCGGCTAGGCTCCCAAAAAGTCCCACACATGTGGTATCCCCATACTCAGGAGAAGCAGCTGAATGTATTTTGGGGTGCAATCCCACATAGGCCCATGGCCTGTGTGAGCAATATATCATTTAGTGACAACTTTTTGTAAATATTTTTTTTTTTTGTCATTATTCAATCACTTGGGACAAAAAAATAAATATTCAATGGGTTCAACATGCCTCTCAGCAATTTCCTTGGGGTGTCTACTTTCCAAAATGGGGTCATTTGGGGGGGTTTTGTACTGCCCTGCCATTTTAGCACCTCAAGAAATGACATAGGCAGTCATAAACTAAAAGCTGTGTAAATTACAGAAAATGTACCCTAGTTTGTAGACGCTATAACTTTTGCGCAAACCAATAAATATACGCTTATTGACATTTTTTTTACCAAAGACATGCGGCCGAATACATTTTGGCCTAAATGTATGACTAAAATTTAGTTTATTGGATTTTTTTTATAACAAAAAGTAGAAAATATCATTTTTTTTCAAAATTTTCGTCTTTTTCCGTTTATAGCGCAAAAAATAAAAACCGCAGAGGTGATCAAATACCATCAAAAGAAAGCTCTATTTGTGGGAAGAAAAGGACGCAAATTTCGTTTGGGTACAGCATTGCATGACCGCGCAATTAGCAGTTAAAGCGACACAGTGCCAAATTGGAAAAAGACCTCTGGTCCTTAGGCAGCATAATGGTCCGGGGCTCAAGTGGTTAAGATAAACACTATATTTAGGTGATTAATATGGCGGAACAAAACCCCTCGTATCAAACTGGAGACTTTACCGCATCCCACAAATGCCGGCGGGCTGGCAGTTCCTAATCCAAGGCTACAGCAATTACAGCATTTTGCTGGATGGGAGTCTGAACAGATATCCTTCCATGCTCGACGATTATTCTCTTTTGCATTTAAGAGTCGGTCTCCACTCTGTCCTCGATGGTGCAAGAGGTGGTGTCTGGCTTGCTGATATGCCTACTTGTATGTTAATCTATAAAGTATGGGATACAGTTAAAAAAAATGCTGGGTGTCTCATATCCCACTAGATACACTCCCATATGGGAAATTGATAGACTTTCTCAAATTTCGGCTCTTATGCCCTGTACACACGGTCGGATTTTCCGACGGAAAATGTGTGATAGGACCTTGTTGTCGGAAATTCCGACTGTGTGTAGGCTTCATCACACATTTTTCGTCGGATTTTCCGACACACAAAGTTTGAAAGCAGGCTATAATATTTTCCGACAACAAAATCCATTGTTGGAAATTCCGATCGTGTGTACACAAATCCGATGGACAAAGTGCCACGCATGCTCAGAATAAATAAAGAGATGAAAGCTATTGGCTACTGCCCCGTTTATAGTCCCGACGTACGTATTATATGTCACCACGTTCAGAATGATCGGATTTTCTGACAACTTTGTATGACCGTGTGTATGCAAGACAAGTTTGAGCCAACATCCGTCGGAAAAAATCCTAGGATTTTGTTGTCAGAATGTCGGATCAATGTCCGACCGTGTGTATGGGGCATTAGAGGCTTTCAGAGATGGGCAAAATAAGGAATAACTACTTTAGCTCAGCTATATCAGAATGGTTTACTTAAATCTTTTGAGGATCTGAGAGGAGAGTTCTCTGCAGAATCCAATTGGTTTTAACAATTCCTTCAATTAAGATATGCTCTACATAACCCAGTTTTCTTCTGCTAAGATATTTTTCCCCTCCATCCCTGTCTTAGATAAAATAGTACGGGCAGGGTCAACAAAGGGTCTTACCTCGTTTACTTATAGGGTACTGCCAGATGGTTTCCTATTGAACTTCCCCATCCGTTCCCGAGCTGGCTGGGAGAAAGATATTGGTCCCATCTCTGAGGAGATTTGGGACGATGTCCTCCGGTCCCTGTCCAGGGTGTCTCTTTCTCCATCAGATTTTTATTCTCCATAGGGTCTATAGAACTCTGCAGTTTCTCTGTGCAATTGGACTGAAATCTGAGCCAGCCTTTGCTAGATGCGGTAACACAGGCACATTAATACATCTTTTGTGGTGATGTCCGAAACTCCATAGATACTGGGTGGAGGTGATTGGTACCTTAAATAGGATATTGGACATTAACATTCCGGTTGAACCGCTTATATGTATATTGGGTTACTGTGATACCTCTATCAACATCTCTCTTACTGGTAATACTATAAGGCGTGCACTTTTTGTTGCCCGTAAACAGATTGCTCTTAAGTGGACCTCTCCACATCCACCGACTGTGTCCCGATTGGATTGTAGATCTCAATAGGCTCATTCTCTTTGAAAAGCATACATATTCCCTAAGGCATTGGTCATCAACCCTGTCCTCAGGGCCCACTAACAGGCCAGGATTGCAAGATAACTGAAATACATCACAGGTGATATCATTTGCTGCTCAGTGATTGCCTTATTCTAGTCTGCATCTCCCCAAGGTAATACATAAAACCTGGTCTGTTAGTGGGTCCTGAGGACAGGGTTGATGACCACTGCCCTAAGGAACTCCTTGAATAAGTTTGAGGTTATCTGGTCTAGATGGCTTCAATCTATGACTTTGGTATCATTTCAACCAATGGGTACTGTGTACTTTGTAATACTGGATATTGTTATTCTTTTTTTCCGTGTGTCATATATACTCCAAGTGAGCGGGGGTCGGTGGGATGGTGGGGTTTGTTGAAGGGGGGTGGGGGTTTTTTGGGGGTTTTGGTTTGGTGTGATTTCTATTTTTGTGTTTTGTCTGTATTGTGTCAATGTTGTTTTCATATAAAATAATAAAAAGGATTTGACTTAAAAAAAGAAAGAAAAAACGGACACCCCCCCCCCCCCCCCAAATTTCATACCAGACGATTATCCAAGCATGCAGGCAGGTCAGGAAAGGGGGGGGGCATGTTTTTTTAACATTTACCAGTCAGTGGGCAACCCACTGACAGGTGAATAAGTCATCCGTTGTTAGGGACTCGACGGCCGGCTTCCCGGCCCACTCCTTAGCAACCAGCTCAATGCAGTAAATTACTGCATGAAAAAATGCAGTAATCACCGCACATTTGAAAAAATACAGCATTCGTTATTTAACGCCAAATTTTTAGTGAATTGCACTTTCACAACTGATTTACCGCAAGCATTATTTTACCGCATTTTATTAGCGTTTTTTTAACTCTGAATTGACCCCAACATGTTGTATTTAGTAATTTCCAGAACTTCTGCTCCTAAAACAACATCCTCCTTTTCCACTTCCCTGGAGAAACTTCAATGTCTTGATTCAAGTAAAAACAAGTGTACCTGACCTCTGACCAGGTCTGCCTCTCTTCCAGACCGGCTAATTGAAGGAACTTGGAACCCAAAGTACGTACTTTCCTGCCAGCTTCATTTAGCTCCAGCATGCCCAATGAAGGAGTGGGATGTATTTAGTAATCACATTTTTGCTTGATCAAGTTCATGTTAGATGGTTGGTGAGAAAAGCTATTAAAGTAAAAGTAGGCACTTTATCAAGCAAACAATAAGTGATTACATGAACGATGTAATAACCCGACTTTGTTACATGCAACTGAGTCCAGCGCCAGGATAAGTGGCGGGGCGGGCGAAGAACTTTGAGCAGCTTCCTTTTATCCCCTTAATTAAAAAGATATATGGGTGTTAACCAATGCCTGTATTCATCAGAGAATAAATATGAAGTAAGGTAAGAAGGGGAAATATTACCGACAGAAATCACAGGATAGTAGTGGAAAATCTGACCAATTCTTCATGCATGGAATACGCCAGCTGTATGGTTTTTCGGTCATTTGTGGTTGGGGGCAATAAACAAACGCATGTAAGCCTTGTTTTTACTGCCCCCAACTGCTCACTCCCTAACCACTCGACCTCCGGAAGATTTACCTCACTTCCAGACCAGGCCATTTTTTGCAAAACGGCACTGTGTTACTTTAACTGACAATTGTGGAGTCGTACGACGCTGTACCTAAATACAATTTATGTCCCTTTTTTCCCCACAAATAGAGCTTTCTTTTGGTGGTATTTGATCACCTCTGTTTCTTTGAGCTATGTATTTTGATCTAATATGCGGAGTTTGCTAATTATCCACTTGCCTTCCGGAAGATTTACCCCCTTCATGACCAGGCCATGTTTTTGCGATACGGCACTGTCTTACTGTAACTGACAATTGTGCAGTTGTGCGACACGGTGCCCAAGTAAAATGTATGTCCTTTTTCCCCCACAAATAGAGCTTTTTTTTCATGGCATGAGATCACCTCTGCAGGGTGTTTTTTTCCCACTATAAACAAAAAAACAGACAATTTTGAAAAAAAAAAACCACACATTTTTTACTTTTTGCTATAAAACATATCCAATAAAAAAAATAAAATAAAAACATCTGCCTTGAGTTCCGCTTTAACCAGTTCTCGACCGGCTCATGCAGATATACTGGGGCAGAATGGCTCTCCTGGGTGAAATCCCGTACATATACGGCTTTGCTCAGGAGAGCCACCAGAGGGCGTGCGAGTGCTGCCGGAGGCACGCGCTTGCGCCCGCTGCACAGCAGGGGACCCGATGCGCGCGGCCAGCGGGCGCGATGGCGTGCAGGAGCGGCAGCACAGGGGTTTGTGTGTGTAAACACACAAATCTCTGTGCTATCAGAGGACAGAAGACAGATTATGTGTTTCTACAAACTAGAAACAGCGATCTGTCATCTCTCCTAGTTAGTCCCATCCCCCCACAGTTATAACACACACATGGGGAACACAGTTAACCCCTTGATTGCCCCCTAGTGTTAACTTCTTCCCTGCCAGTGACATTTACAGAGTGATCAGTGCATCAAGTGTCCAACCTGTCCACCGCAAGGTAGCAATAACGCTAAAAATCGCAGATCACCGCCATTACTAGTAAAAAAAATTAAATAAATAAAAACACCATATAAATGCTATACATCTTTCCCATAGTTTGTAAACGCTATAACTTTTGCGCAAACTAATCAATATACGCTTATTGCGCAAAATATAAAAACCGCAGAGGTGATCAAATATCACCAAAAGAAAGCTCTATTTGTGGGGAAAAAAAAGAACGTCAATTTTGTTTGAGTACAGCGTTGTACGACCGTGCAATTGTCAGTTAAAGCGACGCAGTGCCGTATCGCAAAAAATGGCCTGCTTATTGAGCAGCCAAATCTTCCAGGGCTGAAGTGGAAACCTGACTACAGAATACCGCCATTGTGCACAAATAATTGAGGCCAGCCTGGAATTCTTACCAATGTGACAACTGCTTTACATTCATTGATATTCTGCGTTTTTTGATTGCCCAGCTGTAAAGTACAACCTGACCGATCAACAAAACCCACAATAACATGAAGTAAATTCCACCAAAACAGGATACATTTAGTGTTAGAAGCTCTCAGGCAGATCTCTGTTTCATTTTCAGAAGCCGTTCAAAAAAGGAGCAGCACACCACTTATCGCCAGCGCTGCCAACAGACACCCTCTAATGAGCTCATGGTGTTTTGAGAAGAGGCGCGAAGGGGGGGGGGGTGTCTTCAGCTATGCTTCTTCCAGCTTTACATCTCTCTTCCAAATAGCACAGAATTACAGTGTGTCTAATGCAGTGGCAGCCGCTCATAATCTCCATGCGGGGCGCTGGACGCATGGATTTCAATGGGGTTTTTTGATTAGAGCCGGGGGCAAGGGGGGGTTGTTTGCCGCCCTCCCTCCCTCCAAAAATGGAGCACCAGCCACCACTGGTCTAATGTTATCTCTGTGTCCTTATAATAAAAGTCAGCAGCTACAGTATTTTTTTTTCTTACAGACTGGAACTTTCTGGTGGATGGTACTGCTGGTGGGTATCTCTGGTGGGTACTGCTGGCACTGCTGGTGGGTATCTCTGGTGGGTACTGCTGGCACTGCTGGTGGGTATCTCTGGTGGGTACTGCTGCCACTGCTGGTGGGTATCCCTGGTGGGTACTGCTGGCACTGCTGGTGGATGGTACTGATGGCACTGCTGGTGGGAATCCCTGGTGGGTACTGCTGGCACTGCTGATGGATATCCCTGGTGAATGGTACTGCTGGCACTGCTGGTGGGTATCTCTGGTGGGTTCTGCTGCCACTGCTGGTGGGTATCCCTGGTGGATGGTACTGCTGGCACTGCGGGTGGGTATCCCTTGTGGGTACTGCTGGCACTGCTAGTGGGTATCCCTGGTGGGTACTGCTGGCACTGCTGGTGGGTATCCCTGGTGGGTACTGCTGGCACTGCTGGTGGGTATCCCTGGTGGGTACAGCTGGCACTGCTGGTTGGTATCCCTGGTGGGTAATGCTGGCACTGCTGGTGGGTATCTCTGGTGGGTTCTGCTGGCACTGCTGGTGGGTATCCCTGGTGGGTACTGCTGGCACTGCTGGTGGGTATCCCTGGTGGGTTCTGCTGGCACTGCTGGTGGGTATCCCTGGTGGGTACTGCTGGCACTGCTGGTGGGTATCCCTGGTGGGTACAGCTGGCACTGCTGGTTGGTATCCCTGGTGGGTACTGCTGGCACTGCTGGTGGGTATCCCTGGTAGATGGTACTGCTGGTGGGTATCCCTGGTAGATGCTGTCCAAGATAGCGGGTTCCCGACCCACCATCAACGAGCATCAGTGTGACAGGATCCGGCGCTGGAGGAAGCATGTGGCTGCAGTGGAGAGCAGAGCCGATGCTTCCTGTATCGCGCCGGCTCCTGTCACACATTTACATTTGGTATCTCTCTGCCTGTGACAGGAGCCGGCGCTATATAGGAAGCATCGGCAGTGCTTCCTCTAGTGCCGGCTCTGTTCTTCACAATGATGCTCAGGGATGGCGAGTCTGGAGCTTGCGATCTGCACTTGCTGACCCGCCATCCCAGAGCAGGAGGTGGCGGGCCACATCAAAGGTTAGACACTGATGTGGACAAGAAGGCCTGGCTTGCAGTCTGCGCTCTAATTCATCCCAAAGGTGTTCTATCGGGTTGCCATAAATCTATCTCTTATTTTGTAGACGCTATAACTTTTACGCAAACTAATCAATATACGCTTATTGCGATTTTTATTACCAAAAATGTAGAAAAATACATATCGGCCTAAACAGAAAAAAAATAGCTTTTTTTAAAAAAAATGGGGATATTATAGAAAAAGTACAAAATATTGTTTTTTTTTTTTTTTCAAAATTGTCGCTCTTTTTTTTGTTTATAGCGCAAAAAATAAAAACCTCAGAGGTGATCAAATACCACCAACAGAAAGCTCTATTTGTGGGAAAAAAAGGACATCAATTTTGTTTGGGTACATCGTCGCACGACCGCGCAATTGTCAGTTAAAGCGACGCAGTGCCGTATCGCAAAAAATGTCCTGGTCACTGAGTAGCCAAATCTTCCGGGGCTGAAGTGGTTAAAAGTCAGCACCAACAGTATTTGTAGTTGATGGCTTTTATTCATTTTTTTTCCAGACTGGAGCTCCTCTTTAACCACTTCCCGACCGGCGCACGCCGATGTACATCGGCAGAATGGCACGGCTGGGAAAATGAGCGTACAAGTACGGCCCTTTGAATTTGCCGCCGTGCCATCGCGTGTGCGCCGGCCGGGAGTCGGGTCGCGGGTCCCGCGCACTCGATCGCCGCGGGGATACCCGCAATCGTCTCACGGAGGGGACGAACGGGGAGCTGCTGATGTAAACAAGCATCTCCCTGTTCTGCCTAGTGACAAGTGTCACTGATCTCTGCTCCCTGTCATCGGGAGCAGAGATCAGTGACGGAGCAGAGATCAGTGACGTGTCACAGCTAGCCCATCCCCCTTACAGTTAGAAACATTCCCCAGGACTGACTTAACCCCTCCCCGCCCCCTGGTGGTTAACCCCTTCACTGCCAGTGTCATTTACACAGGAATCAGTGCATTTTTATAGCACTGATCGCTGTATAAATGACAATGGTCCCAAAAATGTGTCAAAAATGTCCGACATGTCCGCCATAATGTCGCAGTCACGATAAAAATCGCTGATCGCCGCCATTACTAGTAAAAAAAAAAAATATTAATAAAAATGCCATAAAACTATCCCCTATTTTGTAAACGCTATACCTTTTGCGCAAACCAATCAATAAGTGCTTATTGCGATTTTTTTTCCCAAAAAATATGTAGAAGAATACGGAATCGGCCTAAACTGAGGAAAAAAAATGTTTTTTTTATATATTTTTGGGGGATATTTATTATAGCAAAATGTAAAAAATAATGCATTTTTTTGAAAATTGTCGCTCTTATTTTGTTTATAGCGCCAAAAATAAAAAGCGCAGAGGTGATCAAATACCACCAAAAGAAAGCTCTATTTGTGGGGAAAAAAGGACGTCAATTTTGTTTGGGAGCCACGCCACACGACCGCGCAATTGTCAGTTAAAACGACGCAGTGCCGAACCGCAAAAAGTGCTCTGGTCAGGAAGGGGGTAAAATCTTCCGGGGCTGAAGCGGTTAAGGCGGGGTGGCTACATAAGCAGGAAAATTCTGCCTGCCGCAGCACAGGTTTCTTTTAACTGGTTAAATTTTTTTTTTTTGCTATTGTTTGCTTTTAACTGTAAGTTTCATGAAAGATTTAAAATGAAGCTTTATTTGGTATTCCAATTTTTTTGCAGTAACTTTGTAAAGGAAGAATATAAAAAGGAGCAGAGCAACGGTAAATTTCCCATTCCGAAAAGTTCACACGGCATAAAGCAGGGTAGACTGTACTGGGAACTAAAGATAATAACCAGAACATTCCACCGTAATACAGAGACTACAAAGCCTCTGCGCCGGAAGATGTGAGCGTATTATTCCTGTCTCCTGACAAGCACCGCTCTCAGCTCGAGGAATTATTTCCAGACCTGCGCAACAAACTTGAAATAATGGAAATCAACATGCAGTGTAAGCTGGACGATCGCGGCAACCCGCAAAGACAATTTTTTTTGATTAGTGTGACCAGAATTCTCTAAGGCATAATAACTAAACAATGAGAAGCTGTAGATTTCATCTGGTAATTCCTCACATAACCTTAGAAGCATAAGTGATCGCAAAGCACATTATTTAGGAGTGTTTCCGCCTAGGAAATTGAGATTTAAATCCCTAACAATTCAAAATGTCTATATAGTAGACTCAATCATATACAGGGGGCATCTACAGTATAAGGGATGCATGTTTATATGTATTTATTACTATAGTTTTGGACTTTTTTGTTTAGCGTGTACCTGTCTTCCGGTCATCAACCTTGGCGTTCAGGGCTGAACCCCAGGATAAGCAAATAAGCACAAGAGTCATCTGTATTCTTCCTTTAACCACTTCAATCTAACCACTTGCCGACCGCCGCATGTACATATACGTCGGCAGAATGGCACGGACAGGCAAATGGGCGTACAGGTACATCCCTTTAAATTTGCTGCCGTGTGGTCGCGTATGGGCACCGCCGGGGGCACGCGTGTGACCCTGCCTCGAGCTCCGTGTGTGTGATCGCGGGTCCCGCTGACTCCATGTCCACGAGAATATCCGCGATCGTCTCACGGAGTGGAAGAACGGGGTAATGCTGATGAAAACAAGCATTTCCCCGTTCTGCCTAGTGACACGGACACTGATCACAGCAATTTTCAGCTTTCAGCGCTGTCATACTTTGAATGATAATTGCGCAGTCATGCAACACTGTACCCAAAAAACATTTTTATCTTTTTTTTTCACATAAATAGCACTTTCTTTTGGTGGTATTTAATCACCAATGGGTTTTTTATTTTTTTCTAAACAATCGAAAAAAGACCGAAAATATAAAAAAAAATAAAGTTTTTCTTCATTTCGGATATCAAATTTTAAAAATAGGTAATTTTTCTCCTTCACTGATGGGCACTGATGAGGAGGCACTAATATGCAGCACTGATAGGCGGCACCGATGGGCAGACATTATGGACACTGATAAGCGGCAATGATGGCCACTGATAGGTGGCACTGACAGGCAGCACTGATGGGCACTGGTGGGCATCACTGGCAGGCATCACTGATGGGGCTGCACTGATAATCATCGCACTGATTATCAGCACAGACTCCCCTTGTTTGGAAAACCGCTTATCGGCTCTCCTCTACTCACGCTGCTGTCAGGATGAATAGAGGAATACAGATAACTGGCACTTCCTATTAACACTGTGATCAGCTGTGATTGGACACAGCTGATCACATGGTAAAGAGCCTACGTCATAGGCTCTTTACCATGATTGGAGATGCACCACACCACTGATTGCTGCGCACCCCCGGGGGCGCACACGAGCGGTACGTTCTAAAGGAAATTATATCACTTCCGGTCAGAACAATTAAACCACAGGAGGGGGGCAGAAACAAGACCAGTCACCCTGCACAGAGGTAAAGTTTAAGGGCTCCTTCACACGGACGTGTCCGTGTACGGAGCCCGCTCTGCTCAGCGGGGGATCGCTCCGTCGATCTCAGGCAGATGACAGGGCCGTCGCTGCACACTGTGCAGTGACAGACCTGTCAGAGCGCCGCTCTCCTCTATGGGGGATCAGATGACGACGGACCGTAGAGTCCATCGTCACCCGATCCGATCCGCAGATGGATGGAAAAGTAGGGTTTTCCTCCGTCACACTTTTTCGGATCGGAGCGGGTCAGATGTCAGCGGACATGTCAGGTTTGTTCTGCCCACCCCAGAGGGTGTAACAAGTATGTTGGTCACATTTGTTTAAAGTTGAGCACCTAATCTCTGCAAGACACTTTATGATCAGCAGACAGAGGGTGTAACACTTCTTCTCATTCTAATAAAGTCAATTTTACAAGGCACAGGGGGTAATTACACCAACACTCGGTTGCACATCAATATCCAAAATTACCAGAAAGGCTTATGTTTAATGTTTACACTCCTATGCTCCTCTGATTCAGCACAGGCAGAGGGTGCAACACACCCAATTCCCTTTTCTCACCTAAAAGGTTTTATATATTTTTATTTTTTTCAATTTCCCACTGTAAAGCTGATCTTTAATAGACCATCACCAATTATCAATCACTTTCCACTTTTAATATTCATTTGCATCATATCCAAAGAGGAATAGCGCCACATCTACACCTGTTCAATCCATTCCTTTGCTCCACTTAAGTGGAAGTAATTTGTAGAGGCAGCAATTCTCTCCTTTGGATTATCAAGGCATCTATTTTGCCCATCTATATCATCTAATGCCGCGTACACAGGAGCGGACTTTACGGCAGACTTTGCCCGGCGGACTGGATTTCGTCAGACAATTCGATCGTGTGTGGGCTCCAGCGGACTTTGTTTTCTCAAAAGTTGGACGGACTTAGATTTGAAACATGTTTTAAATCAATCCGTCGAAATCGAGTCCGGTCGAAAAGTCTGCTCGTCTGTATGTTAGTTCGACGGACAAAAAGCCACGCTAGGGCAGCTATTGGCTACTGGCTATGAACTTCCTTGTTTTAGTCCAGTCGTACGTCATCACGTACGAATTCGACGGACTTTGGTGGATTGTGTGTAGGCAAGTCCGTTCTTTCAGAAAGTTCATCGTAAAGTCTGTCGAAAAGTCCGCCGGGCAAAGTCTGCTGTAAAGTCCGCTCGTGTGTACGCGGCATAACTTTTCTTTCATTTTTATTTTTATTTTTTCCTATTTTTTATACTGGGTTTGCAGATTCCATGGCGCAGTATCATACTACGTTTTGTATTACCATTGCCATGTACATTTGTTTGTGTTGGTTTGTTTTTCTTTTTTTCCCTTTCCCTCAGAGATTGTGGGGTTTTTTTTTAGCATTCTGCTAAAACTTTTGTGAATCAGTATTGCTGGGACCCTGAAGAAGGGGACATACCTGAAAGCTTAGAAGTATAGTGGGCTCATAGCTTTATGCTGGCCGTATACTATATGAAAAATCGGCTGAACCCACTTTCGAAAGACGAACATTCGGCGGTGAGAGCAAGCGATAGAGCCACCATGTAATGACCGATAAATTGTTCAGTGGACATAAATGAATGCATTTTTTGTTAGTTTTTTTTAAAAAAAAACCTAGTGCAAACAGTTTGGACGGGAAACACATTAACCTTTCAATTTATCGTTCGTTAATTTCCAAACTTGTCCTTCGTCTTTTTGGCTCAAAAACGTCCCAACGATTACCGATTTTGTGCCCATTAACTGGCCGAAAAACGAACGAACTGGCCAAATGACCAAATTTTGGCAGATTTTTCGTATAGTGTATGGCCAGCATTAGTCTGGGTGGTTTTGGGGAAGATAGGGCATTTTAATGTTTTCTTGTTGCTAAAATAGAAGACATAACCGACTTCTTTTCATCGCCTTTTATTTTTTTCTAATTTATGCACCTTTCTGACAGGGCATCATTTTAAATAAAATAAACAGGAAAGTAATAGGATTTAGATTGTGTGTGTACCTGTCTGTACTTACATAATTCACACAATTACACATTCCTAAGGTGCAAAGTAAACAACATTTTGTAACTATTGTTAAAGACCTGAATGTCTCAAAGTGGAATTACAGTTAATTGCCTCATCTGCTTCCATAATTTAGCAAATGTGTCACTTATATAATGTAGGTGGGGTGGGGTGGGCTTGGGTGGGCCTAGAAAAAATGTAAGGGGCCTCAGCTGCTTAGACTAGTCTGCTCATCAAGGAAATCTGTTGGTTCTGCACATCATTAACTGTATCTGTGGGGTAGCAAATGTTTTAATGAACTAGTCATTTGTTTCCAATTATCTGTTCTCTAATATATATATTTTTTTTTAGAATTTGCCAGTTTAGCTCCTGTTGTTTGATTCTGCCTGGCTATAGAGATTCTCCTGCAGATGGTATTACATCCACAGGGTAACCTTCAGTCCTATGGGGTGGGCAAAAAGAGCGATGCTCCAACCTATGGTTCCCATTATTCTAACCTTCCCCGTACCCTAACTCTCCCTGTACCCTAACAGTAACCCTCCCTGTAACCCTAACACCAACCCTCCTGGTTCCCTACACTAACCCTCCCTTAACTGCTAAAACTGACCCTTCCTGTACTCTAACACCAATCCTTCCTATACCCTAACATTAACCTTTGCTGTACCCTAACCCTCTCTATAACCCATAAACTAGCCCATCCTGTAGCCTAACATGTACTCTGTATGTAACTTTAAAAATAACCCTCCCTGTACCCTACCACTAGTCCTACTTTTTCCCTAACACTAACCATTCCTATAACCCTAACACTAACCCCGCTGTTAACCTATTGTCAAGCCTGATGGTACTCTAACTTGGAACTCTAAAACTAACACTCCTAGTGTCCTACACTAACTCTCCCTAAACCCCTAGAGCTGACCCTTACTGTACTCCAACACCAATTCTTACTATATCCTAACACTACCGTTTCCTGTACCCTAACCCTGCCTGTACCCCTAAAACTAACACACCCTGTAGCCTAACATATACTATGTCTGTACCCTTATCATTAACCCCCCTGTACCCTACCACTAGCGATACTTGTTCCCTAACACTAACTATTAATTTAACCCTAACGCCAACCTCGCTGTTACCCTATTACCAATCCTACCTGTACCCTAAAACTACCCCTCCCTGTAACCCTATCACCTACTCTTACTTTTTCCTAACACCAATACTCTGTGTAACCCTAGCTCTAATCTATCCTATAACCCCAACACTAACCATCCCTGTAAACCTACCACTATCCCTATCTATACCCTAACCATCCCTTTATATCTACTACTAGTCCTCCCTGTACCCTAACACTAACCATCCCTGTAACCCATAGCCTTCCTGTACACCTAATACAAACCCTCTCTGTAACCCTAGCAATAACTCTTCCTGTAACCTAATGCTCACACTTACCCTCCCTGTAATCCTAACACCAATCCTTCCTGTACCGCTAAAGACGCGTACACACGAGCGGTTTTGCCGTCGGAATAAACTCTGAAGGTTTCTCAGACGGAATGCCGCTCAAGCTGTCTTGCATACACACGGTCACACCAAATTCCGACTGTCAAGAACGCTGTGACATACAACACATACGACGGGACAACATGTACAACGTCTCGTACTTGCTTCAGAGCATGTATCATTTTTGGTACGTCGGAACAGCATACAGACGAGCGGTTTTCCCGATAGGAATTGTTCCGTCGGAAAAATATAGAACGTGCTCTCTAAGTCCGTCTGAATTTTCGACGGAAAAAGTCCGTTGGGGCATACACACGGTCGGAATATACGATGAAAAACTCCCATCTGACTTTTTCTGATGGACACTCCACTCGTGTGTACGTGGCATAACATTTATCTTTATTATAAAGCTAACACTAACCCTTCCTGTACCTTAACACTAATTATCCATGTAAACCTAACACTAACCCTCCCTGTGCCCCCAACTTCTCTCCCCAATGCAACCCTAAAAAATAACTCTTACACTAACCCTCCCTGTAACCTAATAATAACTATCATTGTTACGGAATAGTAACACTAATCTCCCCTATTCCCCATTCACCTATCCTGTGTCAGGAACCCCTGGTAAATTTATTTTTCTCATGGTGAGTGTCTGTACCTGTTGACACATGAGCACTGAGGACATTGTAACACCTTTCAGCAGTGGAAGTTGAGAAAGAGGGATGCACTGCATTAAGTTAACGATATAGAATGCAAAGCTGTGAGACAGAGATGAGGAATGTATTTTAAAGGGACATGTCTAAACCATAATGGTTTTGTTTATTTATCAGCATCCACTGCCCATTGTCATCTCAAGATAAATGCCCCTAGGGATGGTCTGGATGTTCGAGTCGAATGTAAGTTCGACTCGAACATTCGCTGTTCATTTGTTCGCAGAACAAACAAACACATGGGGGCATAATCAAGCACCACAGAGCGCCCCACAGGGTCGGACTGGCCTACCAGAATACTGAGAAATTTCCCGGTAGGCCGCCTGCCCTGGGGCTGCTTTGATCTGTGGCTGCGCTCCCCTCCTTCCCTCCCTCACCACCAAGTTTTACCGCACCGGGTGAGACCAACCCTAGTGACGCCACTGCAGCCGCGGGCTCTTATTTCCCCTCTCCCACTCCGCCTCGTGCGTGCTGCTGTACTAGTGAGTGGCGCACTATGTTTCTTCCCCCGCCTTCATATCGGCCAGGGAAGAAAAAGAAAAGAAGCAAAGAAGAAGATTGTGGGACATGGAGTCCCGAGGACTGGCAGCCCCACTGTAACACGGAAACTGCAGCCCACACAGCATGCTCAGATGAATGGGAGAGAGAGAGAGCCAGGAGCCCAGGAAAGCTTTCAGGGAAGTGCACCCAGGACTTCAGAGAGAGAGGACAGTGCTGAGGGAACACCATCAGAGAGAGAACCCCACTGCCCTGCACCACCAGAGGGAAATCCACACAGCCTAGTGCCATCCCTGGCGGAGAAAGGAATGGAGTCATTGCCATAATACAGATCTGGGCTCTAACCAGCAGAGTCGCCACGGGCAATTCAGAGTGAGCTGACTCCTGATCAGAGGAACCGTTGCTGTATCGCTGGGTCAGGTGAGAGGGCCGATCGGCCATTATCTACTAACGTCCATAGGAACTGCAGTCTCTGACCATCTCTTGTATCATGTCTGCAGTCTCTGACCATCTCTTGTAACATGTCTGCAGTCTCTGACCATCTCTTGTAACATGTCTGCAGTCTCTGACCATCTCCTGTAATATGTCTGCAGTCTCTGACCATCTTCTGTATTATGTCTGCAGTCTCTGACTATCTCCTGTATTATATCTCCAGTCTCTGACCGTCTCCTGTATTATGTCTGCAGTCTCTGACCATCTCCTGTATTATATGTTCAGTCTCTGACCATCTCCTGTATTATATCTCCAGTCTCTGACCATCTCCTGTACTATGATTGCAGTCTCTGACCATCTCCTGTACTATGTCTGGGGGCTCTTTCTAACAGATACTCTAACAGAAGCCCTCTCTGTGTGCATCAGACTCCCCTCCAGGTCTCATTAGTGTACCCTCTTCCTGTATTTTCTTTATTGTTAAAAGATCATAGGAGGATCCCAGGGTAATGAAGACTTCTTAGGGGAGCAGCTTTGTGTTTGAGTCGTTGCCATAGTAACATTTGTAAAAGGGAGGAGTTGGTAAGATGACCATGCCCACGTGGGGGCGCTAGAAATATTTCTGCACCCAGGCGTCTGTGACCCTAGGATCTGCCCTGGGCACTATTAATCCCCCTAATACCAATGACGGGGCATTGTTTACTCCCCCTAATACCAAAGATGGGGCACTATTACTCCCCCTAATACCAATGATGGGGCATTGTTTACTCACCCTAATACCAAAGATGGGGCACTATTACTCCCTCCTAATACCAATGATGGGGCATTGTTTACTCCCCCTAATACCAAAGATGCAGCACTATTACTCCCCCTAATACCAATGATGGGGCATTGTTTACTCCCCCTAATGCCAAAGATGGGGCACTATTACTCCCCCTAATACTAATGATGGGGCATTGTTTACTCCCCCTAATGCAAAAGATGGGGCACTATTACTCCCCCTAATACCAATGATGGGGCATTGTTTACTCCCCCTAATACTAAAGATGAGACACTATTACTCCCTCCTAATACCAATGATGGGGCATTGTTTACTCCCACTGACGCCAGGACATTTTCTGCTCCCACTGGCCACAACCCGTCTAGTGTGCTGCTGTTACTCACTGTCTGATGCCATCTCTTCTATCTCTGGAACTGTAAAGGGCTCCAGGAGAGAAGAGGCCGTCCTTTCCTGTGCCTGTGTTTTATAAGAGCAGGCACATGCTGTTCTGTGATTTGTCAGAACCGATCGGCAGGTCCAGGGCAAAAATGATTGGCCTGGACCTGAAGACTGATCGGTGCTGGAGCCAATCACAGCACCCCTGGCTGGCTGGCACACGCGTCCCCCGGCTCGGGAACACAGATCGCGTACGTATCCCCATTGAAAACGTCGGCGTGTGGCGAAACGCGTCTGGGAGGGACGTGCTGACGTCACCACGTTTGCTCTGTGGGGACGGGAGTATTGTATGAGTGCCGGCCGGCTCCAACTTCTCGCTGTTTTAAACTTCTTTTATGTAAGTGCAATTTCTATTTTGAAAAAAATTGGATATACAGTATTACACTATTGGGCATTTTTACTTGGTATGTACCGCTGAGCTTGGGCTTGACTGGCCAGGACGCGTCCACGCTGCGCCGGATAGGAGCCTGTGTGTGTCATATCCCATTAGCCTACCATGTGAGGATGTCTAGTAAGCTGAATATCCCCTAGGATTCGTTGGTGTGTTCTTAACCTTTTTACACGTTGAGTTGTGTGACACTTTGCCTGTTTGAATTTGTCATCTGGTAAGCAGCCCGTGCATGCGATGTGCTGTTTGTCAATGGTTTTGTTTTTTTCACGTTCATATTGTTTTTGGGTGATTTATTACAGTTCATTATTGCCTGATTTCTACTTGAGATTTGGTGTTGCACCTATTTCACTTATTTCACGTTTCTTGCATGATTGCATGACACTCATTCACCATCCATGCTTGCTGTGACAACTTTGGATGATATATGATACTCATGATTTATTTCTTTGAGTGTTGCACTTTTCTTCACTTTTTGAGTTTTTCAAATATCAGTATTAGGCTATGTTTGTGCTATATATTTTTTGGATCTAAATCTTGACGGACTGGACATATGAGACGGATGTGATCATCTTGACTCGGCTGGATCATCATTTTAAAGGCCCAGGCTGGGTTTAAGCCACCCGCTCTTATTTGGCTTACATCTGGTAAGCGCAGTATTTTGCTGTTTCCAGTTCCATTTTTATTTACCACACTGGATAAAATCTTATGTTTTTTGCATCTAACAATTCCACCTACTTCATTTTATGTGGACATTCATATGGGACTGCACGGACTGTATTAAGACTTTTTATTCATTATTCTAGCGCGTTTTTTGTTTATTAACTCTATATATATGTTTGGTTGCAGGTTTGTCCCTACATAAGATTATTACTCTTTATTGCTTTCACTAAATATCCTATAAAGAGACCCAGTCACCAGCTTCTTTTCAATTTACGGGATTTTATTGAAACATAAATGTACTTTATTTATCACAAGTATTTCTATAATGCCGACAATTTACAAATTTATATTGCACATTCATATCAGCCCTCTCGGATCTTACAATCTATAGCCGGCCACAGAAGGATTGAACCTCGGCTGGTTCAGCAGGGACAGGCCTGAGATTCAATCTATCCATGGACAGGCTGGTTGTACTGAAATCGATTGACTTCAGTACAACCAGTCTGTGGGATTTTTATTCAGGCAATTACTGCCGGCAGTGATCAGTCTGTTCTTCCAGCAGGGAAAGCACCCTGCTGGCAAAACACAATAGCACTATGAGAGGGATTCCCCCATCTGTGTTGATGGGGGAAATCAAGCAATTTTCTTTCCGTTCACCCATTGTGTGAAAGAAAGTTGCATAATCTATGGGCTGCTAAAGTCCTTAAAGGGGTTGTAAAGGTAAAAGTTTTTTCACCTTAATGCATTCTATGCATTAAGGTGAAAAAACTTCTGACAGAACCGCCGCCCCCAGCCCCCCCGTTTTACTTACCTGACGCCTCGAAAGTCAGCTTCGCGTTCCCGACATCTGTTCCTCCGCTCACCCTGGCCGCTGATTGGCTGCAGTGGATGGATTGAAAGCAGCGCAGCCATTGGCTCGCGCTGCTGTCAATCACATCCGATGACGCGGCGCGCCGGGGGGCGGGGCCGAGTGATACAGCGAGCGGCTATAGCCGCCGGCTGTATCACGGGAGCGCGCCCGCAAGCACTCACCACCGTGCGAGAGAGCTCGCATGAAGGTGGTAAATGCTTGCGGGGAGGAGCTGAGACAGCCGCCGAGGGACCCCAGAAGACCAGGTTCGGGGCCACTCTGTGCAGAACGAGCTGCACAGTGAAGGTAAGTATAACATGTTTGTTATTTTAAAAAAAAAAAAAAAAAAACACCTTTACAACCCCTTTAAGGTTGGCCATAGAAGTGTATTTTTTTTTTCAATCAGGCAGTGGGCGGATCGGAAAAACCAAATGGAATCCCCATCCCCATCTGTTTACATAAAGCAAACACCCTAAAGAACACAGTTATATACAAATGTAACAGTACAACACCAGTATTGTTAAGTAATAGTAGTCAAATTTTATTACAATATCCAATAAAAAAATCCCATAGATGGGACTATATTGCAAATGTAGAAAACACTTTACAGTAAAAGGCATTGCCACCCTTGGTGGGTGATGTGATGGGTGTAGCTGAGCCTAAGAGGTATTGCCACCCTTGCTGGTACAAAAAAGTGGTTACTACCTGCCCCCACCTGTAACTGGTCACTGCAGCAAGGAGCATTGCAAAAGCAAACACATAAAAAATAAGACATTTCCACACTCAACTTACTGACCAGCCTGTGACCAACCAAACTGTCCTGTTGAGCAGTATGTGTCAAAGACAGGGGTTTAGTTGCACACATTTACAAATGCATGCATAAGCCACAGAGCCACGGCAAGGCACCCCATTTTCTGTGGAACCTAAGAGGCATTGCCACCATTGGTGGTAGATGAGTGTATGTAGGTGGGAGCAGGGGATATGCTGGGCATGTGGGAGTGAGGGCAGAAACTTGGGGGGAAGTTCCACTGGCCACACTCACCCCATACCCAGGGTGGTAGCGTCCCCTCTTGGTGGTAGATGAGGGGGTGTGGGCAAGAAGGAGTGGGGTGTTAAGAGTTATATGGACATTGCTCATTGAAGCCTCTTGATTTTTTTTTCTCTTGGTTTGGGTGAATTGGGAGCATATTTAATATAAGGTATTTGTAGGAGGGGTGGAGGGAGGGGGGAGAAGGGAAAGAAAGTTTTTTTTTTTTTGGGGGGGGGATTGGGAAGTGGATAAAGATGTGATCAATATAAATATGTTATGAAGGTTGTTTTAATGGATATGTCAAGTTTAGTAAAAAAAAAGGATGAGTGAGTGTAGCAGAGCCTGAGGCATTGTCACCCTTGGTGGTAGATGAGTGGGTGTAGGTGGGGGCAGAGGGTATTACCAGTTTGCTGGGTGTGGGGGAGTGAGGGCAGATGAAACTTGGGGGGAAGTTCCACTGGCCACACTCACCCCATACCCAGGGTGGTAACGTCCCCTCTTGTAGGTAGATGAGTGCATGTAGGTGGGGTCAGTACCAGTATGCTGTGGGTGGGGGAGTGAAGGCAGATGAAACTTGGGGGGAAGTTCCAGTGGCCACACTCACCCCCTACCCAGGGTGGTAGCGTCCCTTCTTGGTGGTAGATGAATGGGTGTAGCAGAGCCTGAGGCATTGTCACCCTTGGTGGTAGATGATTGCACATAGGTGGGGGCATGGGGGAGTGAGGGCAGATGAAACTTGGGGGGAAGTTCCACTGGCCACACTCACCCCCTACCTAGGGTGGTAGCGTCCCCTCTTGGTGGTAGATGGGTGGGTGTAGGTGGTATTACCAGTATGCTGGGCATGGGAGAGTGAGGGCAGATGAAACTTGGGGGGAAGTTCCACTGGCCACACTAGCCCCGTACCCAGGGTGGTAGCGTCCCCTCTTGGTGGTAGATGGGTGGGTGTAGGTGGGGGCATTACCAGTATGCTGGGCATGGGAGAGTGAGGGCAGATGAAACTTGGGGGGAAGTTCCACTGGCCACACTCACCCCCTACCCAGGGTGGTAGCGTCCCTTCTTGGTAGTAGATGAATGGGTGTAGCAGAGCCTGAGGCATTGTCACCCTTGGTGGTAGATGATTGCACATAGGTGGGGGCAGGGGGTATTACCATTACGCTGGGCATGGGGGAGTGAGGGCAGATGAAACTTGGGGGGAAGTTCCACTGGCCACACTCACCCCCTACCCAGGGTGGTAGCGTCCCCTCTTGGTGGTAGATGGGTGGGTGTAGGTGGGGGCAGGGGGTACTACCAGTATGCTGGGCATGGGGGAGTGAGGGCAGATGAAACTTGGGGGGAAGTTCCACTGGCCACACTCACCCCATGCCCGGGGTGGTAGCGTCCCCTCTTGGTGGTAGAAGAGTGGGTGTATTTGGTTGTGAGGCAGTTGATCCAGAGGAAGGCGAAAAACCCCAGCAAAGCATGATATAACGTGCTCCAGTTGGGGAAAAAATTCCTTCCTGATCCCCTGAGAGGCAATCGAATATTTCCTGGATCAGCCCTGTGTGTGGGGGAGGGCGGGCAATTGGAGCCCCACCCTCGGTGGTAGCTGAGTGGAGATGTGGGTGTCAGTGTGTGGAGAGCGGGGGAGGAGGGACCATCCCCCACACAGAGCTCTGGAGGGAGGAGCCATTGTCCGGACTACAGCCGGGTCACGGCGTGTCTGTGTGATCTGCCTCCTCTGTTTAGGCTCTAAAGGAACTACAAGTCCCAGCAATCTGGGAGTTGTAGTTCCTCAGAGCCTGAGCAGAGGAGGCAGGTTCCCCGGACACACAGACACGCTGTGACCTGGCTGTAGTCCGGACAATGGCTCCTACCTCCGGAGCTCTGTGGTGGAGATGTTTCCTGGATCGGCCCCGTGTGTGGGGGAGGGCGAGCAATTGGAGCCCCACCCTCTGTGGTAGGTGAGTGGAGATGTGGGTGTCAGTGTGTGGAGAGCAGGGGAGGAGGGACCATCCCCCACACAGAGTTCTGGAGGGAGAAGCCATTGTCCAGACTACAGCTGGGTCACGGCGTGTCTGTGTGATCTGCCTCCACTGTTCAGGCTCTAAAGGATCTACAAGTCCCAGCAATCTGGGAGTTGTAGTTCCTCAGAGCCTGAGCAGAGGAGGCAGGTTCCCCGGACACACAGACACGCTGTGACTCTGCTGTAGTCCGGACAATGGCTCCTCCCTCTGGAGCTCTGTGGTGGAGATGTTTCCTGGATCGGCCCCGTGTGTGGGGGAGGGCGAGCAATTGGAGCCCCACCCTCGGTGGTAGGTGAGTGGAGATGTGGGTGTCAGTGTGTGGAAGGCGGGGGAGGAGGGACCATCCCGCACACAGAGTTCTGGAGGGAGGAGCCATTGTCCGGACTACAGCCGGGTCACGGCATGTCTGTGTGATCTGCCTCCTCTGCTCAGGCTCTAAAGGAACTACAAGTCCCAGCAATCTCTGTCCACATGAGGAACTACAACTCCCAGCATGCACTGTGTAAGTGATGGGGGTTCCGCTCCCAGCATGATTTTCTCTATGGAGATATTACAGGTCCAGTGATCCCTACATACCCCAGTCTGCTCCCCGGCCCCTCCCCCTCCTCAGGGGGAATTGCACCTCCCCAGTCCTGACCAGCCCTCCCCCATCCTGGGGGGAGGGGACCCACCACCTGTGGTGGGAGAGGATGGTGGGGTGCAATTACCCCTGAGGAGGGGGAGGGAAGCAGGCTAGGGTATGTAGAGATTGCTGGGACTTGTAGTACATCTATAGAAGAAATCATGCTGGGATATGTAGTCTTGTAACATCCTATTCCAGGCTGGGAGCTGAACCCCCATTACTTACACAGTACATGCTGGGAGTTGTAGTTCCTCATGTGGACAGAGATTGCTGGGAGTTGTAGTTCTTCAGAGGCTGAGCAGAGGAGGCAGGTTCCCCGGGCACACAGACACGCTGTGACCCGGCTGTAGTCCGGACAATGGCTCCTCCCTCCGGAGCTCTGTGATGAGGATGTTTCCTTCTCTCTGCTCTCCTCACACTGACGCGCTCCCTTCCCCCGCTCGGCTATTTATCTGATCAAGCCTTGACGTCACCAGTGTAACGGCTCCAGCCTCCAGCTCCTGATTGGCTATTCATCCTCTGGTCACGCCCGTCCCATGCGCTGATCACGCCCACTCCCACCTGAGCCGTTAGGTCGCTCTCTGCAGCTGTCACGTGTTGCACGTAACGGTCAGAACGAGGCCACGTGACTTCACAGGAGGAGATGCATGAAATCCTCCCTGCAGCTACTGCGCATGTGCGGCTCAGAAGACGGTGTTCTGCCGAATAAGTTCCGCTCGGCGGATAAGTTCCTCACTGTACTGCGCATGCGCAGTACGATCCGGCGGAAATAGCCGAATCGGAACAGCTCAAAATCAGCTGTACACGGCGCCTGTAAGAGGGCCCCTCGCGGGCTCGCTTCGCTCGCCACGCTTCGGGCACGGCCTCGCTGCGCTCGGCACTTTTAGATTCCCCCTCCAGGTCCACTTGGATGGTGGGGAAGGAATCTGGACCCAGAGCGCAGGCGCCATGTACAGCCGATTGTGGATTTTGAGCTTCGGCTATCTCCGCCGGCTGACAGCAGTTGGTACTGCGCAGGCGCTGCGCCTGCGCAGTACAGGGGAGGAACTTATCCGCCGAGGGAACTTTCTCGGCAAGACACCGGCACAAGGTAAACAAGCCGAGGTGATGATTTCCATGGAAACCATTAACCCCATAAATGCCAGACACTGGAGTCTTCACCCCCTGCAGGTTCCCAGCCTGTCCTCACCACCGAGATGGTAGAAAGATAAGAAGTAATACTTCAGCTCTGAGCCATTCGTCTATCAGACGGGATATCACGCCCAGTAGCAGCAGGTTATTGTATAATCAACACATGGTTGGGACAAAGAGATGTCACCAAGATAGGTAAAAAAGAGGAGGGACAAGCATATTATAGGTAAGAAAAGTATAGAAAGCTTTATTGGTGAAATATCGATCAGTCACAGAATACACCCAACCAGAGAAGCCAAATGGGGGTGTGGCCTGGAAGAGGGAGGAGTTCCTGGAGGTGCATTACTTTCCAGGCTCCTCTATGCTGACCAATGGGGTGCCATCTCCCTCTCATGTATCCCATGTGTCATGTATGTAATATCTGACCATCGTGTGTCATGTATGTAATCTCTGACCGTCCCGTGTGTCATGTATGTAATCTCTGACCGTCCCATGTGTCATGTATGTAATCTCTGACCGTCCCGTGTGTCATGTATGTAATCTGTGACTGTCCCGTGTGTCATATATGTAATCTCTGACCGTCGTGTGTCATGTATGTAATCTCTGACTGTCCCGTGTGTCATGTATGTAATCTGTGACTGACCCGTGTGTCATGTATGTAATCTCTGACCGTTCCGTGTGTCATGTATGTAATCTCTGACTGTCCCGTGTGTCATGTATGTAATCTCTGACCGTCCCGTGTGTCATGTATGTAATCTCTGACCGTCCCGTGTGTCATGTATGTAATCTCTGACCGTCCCGTGTGTCATGTATGTAATCTCTGACCGTCCCATGTGTCATGTATGTAATCTCTGACCGTCCCGTGTGTCATGTATGTAATCTCTGACCGTCCCGTGTGTCATGTATGTAATCTCTGACCGTCCCGTGTGTCATGTATGTAATCTCTGACCATACCTTGTGTCATGTATGTAATCTCTGACCGTCCCATGTGTCATGTATATAATCTGTGATTGACCCGTGTGTCATGTATATAATCTCTGACTGACCCGTGTGTCATGTATGTAATTTCTGAGGGGGTTGTCACAGGTAAATAATCTGTGTATTTAGATGTCTGCCTGGAGTTCAGTGTTAAAACAGAACTCCAGGCAGATATAAGAGACCCATTTATAACTCTCATCCATTCATAGAAAAATAAAATAAAATGTAGGGCCCATTCACAGCTCTCCATTGTGGGGGAATGACAGGGGGGAGGGGTTTGTCATCGATCGATGTCGTGGAATTACTCCACAATTACAGTTTATCATCATCCTGGCCGTGCACATACACCAATCCGGAGTCATTATCATATTCCTCCCATATAATCTTAATTACAAAATCTCATCACAATATAAAGAGTCCGGGTTCGCTTTTCAGATGATTTTTAAACCTCTAATTCCAATAAATAAAACTAAATTTGATAATTCTATCATCGCCGTGTAACATTTAACTGTAAGTCCCATGATAGCTGAACCGGTGTCTCCAGAGGCAGGAAGTGATCTGTATCGGGCTTTTGGGGTCACGCTGTCATTAAATGACCTCTCCCCCCCAATCTTCCAGCAGATGATATACAAAGTGTCAGATCCGCCCCCAAAGAGTCGGAGGGAGGAGCCAGCCCTGACATTCCACAGGAAGCCGGAACTATTGGAGGCCCATTTATACCAATAATCCATTCATGAAAATATGCTGACCAAAAAAAATAGCAGAAAAACAACAACATGCTTTGGAGGTCTGAACTCCCCTCCCCCCTCCTTATACAATGGGAGAGATTTACTAAACTGCAGCACTCAGAATCTGGTACAACTGTGCATGGGAGCCAATCAGCTTCTATCTTCAGCTTGTTCAGTTAAGCTTGGACAATAAAACCTGGAAGCAGGGCCGGTGCTACCACTAGGCAAACTAGGCACCCGCCTAGGGCACACTGCTGCCTAGGGCACCCGGACACTGGTGTTCCTACTCTCTTCTCTCTGCAGCAAGCAAATAAGTCTCAGCATCAGCAGGCAGCTGCCGCTCCATTCACACATAGTGTCAGAGGCGCAGCAGCGGCAGAGAAATGTGTCTGTGTCCTGACTCCTGAAAGAATGGAAGCAAGCAAATATTCATTGATGGGCGCTGGAAGGCTGCATTGATGGGCGCTGGAAGGCTGCATTGATGGGCACTGGAAGGCTGCATTGATGGGCGCTGGAAGGCTGCATTGATGGGCACTGGAAGGCTGAATTGATGGGCACTGGTGAGACTGCATTGATGGGCACTGGAAGGCTGAATTGATGGGCACTGGTGAGACTGCATTGATGGGCACTGGAAGGCTGCATTGATGGGCACTGGAAGGCTGCATTGATGGGCACTGGTGAGGCTGCATTGATGGGCACTGGAAGGCTGCATTGATGGGCACTGGAAGGCTGGATTGATGGGCACTGGAAGGCTGCATTGATGGGCACTGGGAGGCTGCATTGATGGGCACTGGTGAGGCTGCATTGATGGGCACTGGAAGGCTGCATTGATGGGTACCTTATTAAAAAGGTGGGGTATACATGGGCAGGGCAAAGAGGGTGGAGTCAGGGGTGGAGCGGGGGGGGAATGAGGTTTCACCTAGGGAGTCAAAAATCCTTGCACCAGTCCTGCCTGGAAGCTGATTGGCTCCCATGCACAACTGCACCCGATTCTGAGTGCTCCAGTTTTAGTAAATCTCTCCCATTGTATAAGGAGGGGGGAGGGAAGTTCAGACCTCCAAAGCATGTTGTTGTATTTCTGCTTTTTTTTGGGTCATTTGATGAACGATTAACCGCTTTGAGACCAGCCGCCGCCGTTTGACAGTGGCACAATGGCCCTCCTGTGCGAATCGTCGTAGCTGTACAACAGCTCGCGCGGGCTCAGTTGCGGGTGGGCGCACGGTCGCTCTCGCTGCGGGGGAGTGCCCGGGGGTTGAGAGGACTCAATGTTCTCCGGCGGCCCATGATTGACTTGTACACAGGCAGAACGGGGATGTAAACAAGGCAGTTCCTCGTTCTGACGGGTGACATGACAGGGATCTACTGTTCCCAGTGATCTCTGTCATGTCCCAGTAAGCCCATCCCCCCCCCTACAGTTAGGGAACACAGTTAACCCCTTGATCGCCTCCTAGTGTTAACCCCTTCCCTGCCAGTGATATTTATACAGTAATCAGTGCCTATTTTTAGCTCTGATCGCTGTATAAATGTCACTGGTCCCCAAAAAAGTGTCCGATCTGTCCGGCGCAATGTCGCAGTCCCGATAAAAATCGCAGATCGCCGCCATTACTAGTAAAAAAAAAATATAAAATAATAATAAAAATGCCATAAATCTATTCCCCATTTTATAGATGCTATAATTTTTGCGCAAACCAATCGATATAAGCTTATTGAGATTTTTTATTTTTTATACCAAAAATATGTAGAAGAATATACATCGGCCTAAACTGATGAAGAAATTTGTTTTAAAAAAAATAAATGTAAAAAATATTGTTTTTTTTTTCAAAATTGTCTCTTTTTTTTTTTGTTCATAGCACGAAAAATAAAAACCGCAGATGTGATCAAATACCACCAAAAGAAATCTCTATTTGTGGAGAAAAAAGGACCTCAATTTTGTTTGTGTACAATGTCGCACGACCACGCAATTGTCAGTTAAAGCGATGCAGTGCCGAATCACAAAAAATGCTCTGGTCATTAAGGGGGTAAAGCCTTCCGGGGCTGAAGTGGTTAAGGGTTCCTTGGACTCATTTTGTAGGTTGGCGCTCTTCATGCGATCTTCCTCATTCTGGCAGCTGTGGGGTTCGGCGGGGTCCCCACTGAGGACACATTTTCAGTGTGATTTGTCTGGCAGAGAAGGTTCGGTGCCTAAGTGCTCCAGTATTAGGAAATCTCCCCCATTGTGTAAAGTGATTTCTTTAGGATATGTCAACTTCATATACAGTATCTCACAAAAGTAAGTACACCCCTCACATTTTTGTAAATATTTTCTTCTATCTTTTCATGTGACAACACTGAAGAAATGACACTTTGCTACAATGTAAAGTAGTGAGTGTACAGCTTGTATAACAGTGTAAATTTGCTGTCCCCTCAAAATAACTCAACACACAGCCATTCATGTCTAAACCGCTGGCAACAAAAGTGAGTACACCCCTAAGAGAAAATGTCCAAATTGGGCCCAAAGTGTCAATATTTTGTGTGGCCACCATTATTTTCCAGCATTGCCTTACCCCTCTTGGGCATGGAGGTCACCAGAGCTTCATAGGTTGCCACTGGAGTCCTCTTCCACTCCTCCATGATGACATCATAGAGCTGGTGGATGTTGGAGACCTTGTACTCCTCCACCTTCCGTTTGAGGATGCCCCACAGATGCTCAATTGGGCTGGAGACATGCTTGGCCAGTCCATCACCTTTACCCTCAGCTTCTTTAGCAAGGCAGTGGTCATCTTGGAGGTGTGTTTGGGGTCGTTATCATGTTGGAATACTGCCCTGCGGCCCAGTCTCTGAAGGGAAGGGATCATGCTCCGCTTCAGTATGTCACAGTACATGTTGGCATTCATGGCTCCCTCGATGAACTGTAGCTCCCCAGTCCCGGCAGCACTCATGCAGCCCCAGACCATGACACTTCCACCACCATGCTTGACTGTAGACAAGACAAACTTGTCTTTGTACTCCTCACCTGGTTGCCGCCACAAACGCTTGACACCATTTGAACCAAATAAGTTTATCTTGGTCTCATCAGACCACAGGACATGGGTCCAGTAATCCATGTCCTTAGTTTGCTTGTCTTCAGAAAACTGTTTGTGGGCTTTCTTGTGCATCATCTTTAGAAGAGGCTTCTTTCTGGGACGAAAGCCATGCAGAACAATTTCATGCAGTGTGCGGCGTATGGTCTGAGCACTGACAGGCTGACCCCCCACCCCTTCAACCTCTGCAGCAATGCTGGCAGCACTCATACGTCTATTTCCCAATGACAACCTCTGGATATAACGCTGAGCTCAACTTCTTTAGTGGACCATGGCAAGGCCTGTTCTGAGTAGAACCTGTCCTGTTAAACCTCTGTATGGTATTGGCCTCCGTACTGCAGCTCAGTTTCAGGGTCTTGGCAATCTTCTTATAGCCTAGGCCATCTTTATGTAGAGCAACAATTATTTTTTTCAGATCCTCAGAGAGTTCTTTGCCATGAAATGCCATGTTGAACTTCCAGTGACCAGTATGAGAGAGTGAGAGCGATAACACCAAATTTAACACACCTGCTCCCCATTCATACCTGAGATCTTGTAACACTAACGAGTCACATGACACCGGGAAGGGAAAATGGCTAATTGGGCCCAATTCGGACATTTTCACTTAGGGGTGTACTCACTTTTGTTGCCAGAGGTTTAGACATTAATGGCTGTGTGTTGAGTTATTTTGAGGGGGCAGCAAATTTACACTGTTATACAAGCTGTACACTCACTACTTTACATTGTAACAAAGTGTCATTTCTTCAGTGTTGTCACATGAAAAGATAGAATAAAATATTTACAAAAATGTGAGGGGTATCCGGCGCTTTGGGCATTTTTCCTCTATCAGCTACAGTGGGGCGTAGGCTGAAAACTCGATTCCAGCTGGAGCATTGACAATGCAGGCATCAGTGCCACTATTCCTGTGGCGTTCCTGCTGGAGTAGACACTACTTGGCATTAGGAATGGGCTCGGGGCATGTTCGGATTGAACCCGCCACTGCACACCACCAATCATAGGCAGCGCGTGTATGTGCAGCTGCTGGTCGAGAAAATGCCTCACTGCCTAGGATTGGCGGTGTGCAGCGACAGCTTCCTGGCGGGTTCAGTCCGAACACACCCCAAGCCCATCACTACTTGGCATTATAGACAGGGCACTGGAGAAACAGCAGCAGGCGTAGGAGGAGAGTTTCCTGGTGTCTCAGGGCCCACTATATTCAGACGCTGTCCCTGTGAGGGTTCAGTAGATACAGGAGCAGTATGAGGAGGAGAAGGATGGTTTCTGTGCTTGTGTTTAGGAGGGGGGAAGGCATTGGGCAGGTTTCCAGTCATGGGTTTCATCTAGGGCTGCAACTAACGATTAATTCCATAATCGATTAGTTGGCCGTTTTTGTTTCGATTAATCAGTTAATAACCTTAAAAAAGTGTGGTGTATAATTTAGTTAACCACTTGCCGACCGCCGCACGCTGATATACGTCGGCGCAATGGCAGCAGTGGGAAGATGGGCGTACCTGTACACCCCCTTTAAATTGTGGCGCTATTGGGCACATGCCCACCGCGTACAGCGTGACCGTGCCTGCAGACTCGATGTCCGCTGATGTCCCGCGAACGTGTCATGGAGAGGCAGAACGGGGAGATGCTTATGTAAACAAGGCATTTACCTGTTCTGCCTAGTGACATGACAGAGATCTACTGCTCCCTGTCATAGGGAGCAGTGATCGCTGTCATGTGAGTAGTAGCCCATCCCCCACACAGTTAGAATCACTCCCTAGGACACACTTAACCCCTTGATCGCCCCCTAGTGTTTAACCCCTTTCCTGCCAGTGTCATTTACACAGTAATCTGCAGTTTTATAGCACTGATCGCTGTATAAATGACAATGGTCCCAAAAATAGTGTCAAAAGTGTCTGATGTGTCCGCCATAATGTCGCAGTCACAATAAAAATCGCAGATCGCCATTACTAATAAAAAAAAAATTAATAATAAAAAACGCCATAAATCTATCCCCTATTTTGTAGACACTATAACTTTTGCGCAAACCAATCAATATACGCTTATTGTGATTTTTTTTTTACCAGAATACATATCAGGCTAAACTAAGAAAAAAAATAGTTTTTTTATATATTTTTTGGGGATTTATTATAGCAGAAAGTAAAAAATATTGCTTTTTTTCAAAATTGTCGTTCTTTTTTTGTTTATAGCGCAAAAAATAAAAAATGCAGAGGTGATCAAATATCACGAAAAGAAAGCTCTATTTGTGGGAACATTTGGTGGAACGTCGCATGGCCGTGCAATTGTCAGTTAAAGCGAGTGCAGTGCCGAATCGCAAAAAGTGCTCTGGTCAGGAAGCGGTTAATATGTAAAGTTTAAAAAAAAGGCAATTTATTCTTAAATATCTCTATGCAGTGGTAAATATAAATATCCAAATGTATGGTTAGGGAGTAAAATCTCTAATCCACTCTGAGAATAACGGACAGAAGAGATATACTGTATATACTATTAGTGGAGATATATACTATTAGAGGAGATATACTGTATATACTATTAGAGGAGATATATACTATTAGAGGAGTAATATATCATTACTATGATATATGAAAAAAATGCGCCGCGCCTAGGGGTGTAACTGAATAACTGTAAATCTAAGTACAAATCATAGATAATAAAGCGTGCAAATCAAATAGAGCCTAAAGCTCTGATCACTTACTAAGATCACCTGCTGTGTGAATCCTAAAGCTCTGATCACTTACTAAGATCACCTGCTGTGTGAATCCTTAGTGCCGGTTCACACTACCGCGACTTGGGATCCGACTTGTCAGACCTCAAGTCGCCCCAAGTCGCTTGACATCTGAAAGTCCATGTAAGTGAATGAGAGCCGTCTATATGTACGCTACTGAAGTCGCTCCGACTTCAGAAAAGGTCCCTGTACTACTTCAAGGCGACTTGTAGGCGACTTGTACCCATTGATTTCAATGGAAGTCGCCTACAAGTCGGATCATGGTCTATAGTGAAGCGACTTCACAGGAAGAGAAGATGGTTTTTTCAAGCAAACCCCTCCCTCCCCCAGAGCTGATTGTTGTTTGATTGGCCACTGGAAAGTTGCCTGTACTGGAGGCGACTTGAAGTCGCCTTGTAAGTCGCCCCAAGTCGCCCCAAGTCGCGCTGTCGTGTCGCCCTCAGGTCGTGTCCAGGTCGCCTCGCAAAGTCGTGGCCAGAGTCGTGTTGCCCCTGTGTGAACCGGCACTAAAGCTCTGATCACTTACTAAGATCACCTGCTGTGTGAATCCTATGACCAAACACACTAAAAAATAACTAGTGCAATAAAACACAAAGTGCAATGTGCATAGAAAAACGTAATAAGATAAATATACAATCCACAGTGATTAAAATATAATCATTCCTAATAAGGTGTATATGCTAAAAAATGTTACACATATGTAGATCCACTGTGATTAAAATGAAAAAGAAAAAAAAATTAAATAAAACAATATATATATTCGTAAAACACAAACAGAGTAAATCAATCACATGCATGGGCGAGTTGAAACTATAATCGCCCTAATAAAAGTGTTCAAATCACATCCGTGAAAGAATCTTCCAATCCAGTAACATAAAGTGACCAAGTTCAAATAAAAGTCAGTGTAATGGTGATGGTTCAAAGAAAAAGTTCCGGTTTTGAATCAAACGTGCCCAAAGAAAAACATGCTGTGAAGTGCCTTGGTGACCCCCAATGTGATTGCGCTCACCTTGGAGCATGTGACACAGGTTTTAATTGTGTCAATACACGCTTTTGGAGCCACCCCTGGGCTCAGTATTAGGTACAGCTGATTCCCACACTAGATTCTTTATGGCTCCACTCACATCAGACCATATAAAAGAAAAAGGCTAATATAGTATAATACCGTAGGATACTTTTATTAAAATCACATCCAATCCCCACATGGGGTACTCACATTTATAAGGTGCTCATGTGCACCAAACATAACATAGGAAAAAACGGCTGTGCGGCGTGCTGCGGGGTGTGAGAGCTCCACAACCCAGCTCTGTGCTGATCGCTCCGTCCTGGCCCCTCCCCTACGCGTCTTCGACACAGGGAGTCACGTGTCTTCATCAGGGGATAATATCCCCCTGATGAAGACACGTGACTCCCTGTGTCGAAGACGCGTAGGGGAGGGGCCAGGACGGAGCGATCAGCACAGAGCTGGGTTGTGGAGCTCTCACACCCCGCAGCACGCCGCACAGCCGTTTTTTCCTATGTTATGTTTGGTGCACATGAGCACCTTATAAATGTGAGTACCCCATGTGGGGATTGGATGTGATTTTAATAAAAGTATCCTACGGTATTATACTATATTAGCCTTTTTCTTTTATATGGTCTGATGTGAGTGGAGCCATAAAGAATCTAGTGTGGGAATCAGCTGTACCTAATACTGAGCCCAGGGGTGGCTCCAAAAGCGTGTATTGACACAATTAAAACCTGTGTCACATGCTCCAAGGTGAGCGCAATCACATTGGGGGTCACCAAGGCACTTCACAGCATGTTTTTCTTTGGGCACGTTTGATTCAAAACCGGAACTTTTTCTTTGAACCATCACCATTACACTGACTTTTATTTGAACTTGGTCACTTTATGTTACTGGATTGGAAGATTCTTTCACGGATGTGATTTGAACACTTTTATTAGGGCGATTATAGTTTCAATTCGCCCATGCATGTGATTGATTTACTCTGTTTGTGTTTTACGAATATATATATTGTTTTATTTAATTTTTTTTTCTTTTTCATTTTAATCACAGTGGATCTACATATGTGTAACATTTTTTAGCATATACACCTTATTAGGAATGATTATATTTTAATCACTGTGGATTGTATATTTATCTTATTACGTTTTTCTATGCACATTGCACTTTGTGTTTTATTGCACTAGTTATTTTTTAGTGTGTTTGGTCATAGGATTCACACAGCAGGTGATCTTAGTAAGTGATCAGAGCTTTAGGATTCACACAGCAGGTGATCTTAGTAAGTGATCAGAGCTTTAGGCTCTATTTGATTTGCACGCTTTATTATCTATGATTTGTACTTAGATTTACAGTTATTCAGTTACACCCCTAGGCGCGGCGCATTTTTTTCATATACCATTTATCGCACGGTCATGAATACGTGATCTGCGCCTGCAGCCGGGTAGCTGTTTGGTTGAATTTCCATTAAGGCACTGGATAATTGTGGCTCGCAGGATTTTTTCCATAATACTGTATATACTATTAGAGGAGATATATACTATTAGAGGAGATATACTGTATATACTATTAGAGGAGATGTGCTGTATATACTATTAGAGGAGATATATACTATTAGAGTAGATACAGTATACTGTATATACTATTAGAGGAGATATACTGTATATACTATTAGAGGAGATATATACTATTAGAGGAGATATACTGTATATACTATTAGAGGAGATATACTGTATATACTATTAGAGGAGATATATACTATTAGAGGAGATATACTTTATATACTATTAGAGGAGATATATACTATTAGAGGAGATATACTGTATATACTATTAGAGGAGATATACTGTTTATACTATTAGAGGAGATATATACTATTAGAGGAGATATACTGTATATACTATTAGAGGAGATATATATCTCCTCTAATAGTATATGCAGTATATGTCCTCTAATAGTATATACAGTATATCTCCTCTAATAGTATATATCTTCTCTAATAGTATATGCAGTATATTATTAGAGGAGATATACTGTATATACTGTTAGAGGAGATATACTGTATATACTATTAGAGGTTGAATCTAGAAAATATCATCAGACTCAGAGATCAAATTTTTTTTATTTAAAAGAAAAAAAAGTTAACGATTGTTTTGCAGATTTTCAAACAGAACTGTAATATATTATATGTTGGCCATACAAAAACAATGTCTTCCTTCAAGAAAAAAATAATAATTTTAACCACT
This sequence comes from Lithobates clamitans, assembly GCA_037952925.1. Lineage (NCBI taxonomy): Eukaryota > Metazoa > Chordata > Amphibia > Anura > Ranidae > Lithobates > Lithobates clamitans. The sequence continues at coordinate 6,042,290 of JBBGZY010000619.1, read as the reverse complement.
TGCCGACCGCCTAACGCAGATATACTGCGGCAGAATGGCACGGGCAGGCAGAATCACGTACCCGTAAGTGATCTGCCTCCCGCGGGTGGGGGGTCAGATCGGACCCCCCCCCCGGTGCCAGCGGCGGTCGGCATTTGACTGGGAGCGTCGGGAGGCGAGGGGGAGACCATCCGATCGTGGCCCCCCCCTCGCGATCGCTCCCAGCCAATGGGAATCCTCCTCTGCCTGTGTGTAGTTTCACACAGGCAGAGGATGTGATGTCATCTCTCCTCGGTCTGGCAGTTTCCGTCCCAGCGCCGAGGAGAGAAGACAAGTGAGTGCACAACACACACACACACACAGTAGAACATGCCAGGCATACCTTACACCCCCGATCCCCCCCCGATCGCCCCCCGATCCCCCCCCAATCACCCCCCCCCTGTCACAAACTGACATTAGCAGTATTTTTTTTTTTTTTTCTGATTACTGCATGGTGTCAGTTTGTGACAGTTACAGTGTTAGGGCAGTGAGTATTACCCCCCTTTAGGTCTAGGGTACCCCCCTAACCCCCCCTAATAAAGTTTTAACCCCTTGATCACCCCCTGTCGCCAGTGTCACTAAGCGATCATTTTTCTGATCGCTGTATTAGTGTCGCTGGTGACGCTAGTTAGGGACGTAAATATTTAGGTTCGCCGTCAGCGTTTTATAGCGACAGGGACCCCCATATACTACCTAATAAATGTTTTAACCCCTTGATGGCCCCCTAGTTAACCCTTTCACCACTGATCACCGTATAACTGTTACGGGTGACGCTGGTTAGTTCGTTTATTTTTTATAGTGTCAGGGCACCCGCCGTTTATTACCGAATAAAGGTTTAGCCCCCTGATCGCCCGGCGGTGATATGCGTCGCCCCAGGCAGCGTCAGATTAGCGCCAGTACCGCTAACACCCACGCACGCAGCATGCGCCTCCCTTAGTGGTATAGTATCTGTACGGATCAATATCTGATTCAATCAGATCTATACTAGCGTCCCCAGCAGTTTAGGGTTCCCGAAAACGCAGTGTTAGCGGGATCAGCCCAGATACCCGCTAGCACCTGCGTTTTGCCCCTCCGCCCGGCCCAGCCCAGCCCACCCAAGTGCAGTATCGATCGATCACTGTCACTTACAAAACACTAAACGCATAACTGCAGCGTTCGCATAGTCAGGCCTGATCCCTGCGATCGCTAACAGTTTTTTTGGTAGCGTTTTGGTGAACTGGCAAGCACCAGCCCCAGGCAGCGTCAGGTTAGCGCCAGTACCGCTAACACCCACGCACGCAGCATACGCCTCCCTTAGTGGTATAGTATCTGAACAGATCAATATCTGATCCGATTAGATCTATACTAGCGTCCCCAGCAGTTTAAGGTTCCCAAACACGCAGTGTTAGCGGGATCAGCCCAGATACCTGCTAGCACCTGCGTTTTGCCCCTCCGCCCGGCCCAGCCCAGCCCACCCAAGTGCAGTATCAATCGATCACTGACACTTACAAAACACTAAACGCATAACTGCAGCGTTCGCAGAGTCAGGCCTGATCCCTGCGATCGCTAACAGTTTTTTTGGTAGTGTTTTGGTGAACTGGCAAGCACCAGCGGCCTAGTACACCCCGGTTGTAGTCAAACCAGCACTGCAGTAACACGTGGTGACGTGGCGAGTCCCATAAGTGCAGTTCAAGCTGGTGAGGTGGCAAGCACAAGTAGTGTCCCGCTGCCACCAAAAAGACAAACACAGGCCCGTCGTGCCCATAGTGCCCTTCCTGCTGCATTCGCCAATCCTAATTGGGAACCCACCGCTTCTGCAGCGCCCGTACTTCCCCCATTCACATCCCCAACCAAATGCAGTCGGCTGCATGAGAGGCATTTTCTTTATGTCCTCCCGAGTACCCCTACCCAGCGAACCCCCCCAAAAAAGATGTCGTGTCTGCAGCAAGCGCGGATATAGGCGTGACACCCGCTATTATTGTCCCTCCTGTCCTGATAATCCTGGTCTTTGCATTGGTGAATGTTTTGAACGCTACTATGCACTAGTTGAGTATTAGCGTAGGGTACAGCATTGCACAGACTAGGACACACTTTCACAGGGTCTCCCAAGATGCCATCGCATTTTGAGAGACCCGAACCTGGAACCGGTTACAGTTATAAAAGTTAGTTACAAAAAAAAGTGTAAAAAAAAAAAAAACACAAAAAAAAAAACACAAAAATATAAAATAAAATAAAAATAGTTGTCGTTTTATTGTTCTCTCTCTCTCTATTCTCTCTCTCTATTCTCTCTCTCTATTGTTCTGCTCTTTTTTACTGTATTCTATTCTGCAATGTTTTATTGTTATTATGTTTTATCATGTTTGCTTTTCAGGTATGCAATTTTTTATACCTTACCGTTTACTGTGCTTTATTGTTAACCATTTTTTTGTCTTCAGGTACGCCATTCACGACTTTGAGTGGTTATACCAGAATGATGCCTGCAGGTTTAGGTATCATCTTGGTATCATTCTTTTCAGCCAGCGGTCGGCTTTCATGTAAAAGCAATCCTAGTGGCTAATTAGCCTCTAGACTGCTTTTACAAGCAGTGGGAGGGAATGCCCCCCCCCAACGTCTTCTGTGTTTTTCTCTGGCTCTCCTGTCTCAACAGGGAACCTGAAAATGCAGCCGGTGATTCAGCCAGCTGACCATAGAGCTGATCAGAGACCAGAGTGGCTCCAAACATCTCTATGGCCTAAGAAACCGGAAGCTACTAGCATTTTATGACTTAGATTTCGCCGGATGTAAGCAGCGCCATTGGGAAATTGGGAAAGCATTTTATCACACCGATCTTGGTGTGGTCAGATGCTTTGAGGGCAGAGGAGAAATCTAGGGTCTAATAGACCCCAATTTTTGCAAAAAAGAGTACCTGTCACTACCTATTGCTATGATAGGGGATATTTACATTCCCTGAGATAACAATAAAAATGATTTAAAAAAAAAAAAAATGAAAGGAACAGTTTAAAAATAAGATAAAAAAATAATAATAATAAAGAAAAAAAAAAAAAAAAAAAAAAAAAGCACCCCTGTCCCCCCTGCTCTCGCGCTAAGGCGAACGCAAGCGTCGGTCTGGCGTCAAATGTAAACAGCAATTGCACCATGCATGTGAGGTATCGCCGCGAAGGTCAGATCGAGGGCAGTAAGTTTAGCAGTAGACCTCCTCTGTAAATCTAAAGTGGTAACCTGTAAAGGCTTTTAAAGGCTTTTAAAAATGTATTTAGTTTGTCGCCACTGCACGTTTGTGCGCAATTTTAAAGCATGTCATGTTTGGTATCCATGTACTCGGCCTAAGATCATCTTTTTTATTTCATCAAACATTTGGGCAATATAGTGTGTTTTAGTGCATTAAAATGTAAAAAAGTGTGTTTTTTCCCCAAAAAATGCGTTTGAAAAATCGCTGCGCAAATACTGTGTGAAAAAAAAAAATGAAACACCCACCATTTTAATCTGTAGGGCATTTGCTTTAAAAAAAAATATATAATGTTTGGGGGTTCAAAGTAATTTTCTTGCAAAAAAAAAATATTTTTTTATGTAAACAATAAGTGTCAGAAAGGGCTTTGTCTTCAAGTTCTTAGAAGAGTGGGTGATGTGTGACATAAGCTTCTAGATGTTGTGCATAAAATGGCAGGACAGTTCAAAACCCCCCCAAATGACCCCATTTTGGAAAGTAGACACCCCAAGCTATTTGCTGAGAGTCATGTTGAGTCCATGGAATAATTTATATTGTAACACAAGTTGCGGGAAAGAGACAATTTTTTATTTTTTTTATTTTTTTTTGCGCAAAGTTGTCACTAAATGATATATTGCTCAAACATGCCATGGGAATATGTGAAATTACACCCCAAAATACATTCTGTTGCTTCTCCTGAGTATGGGAATACCACATGTGTGAGACTTTTTGGGAGCCTAGCCGCGTACGGGACCCCCAAAACCAAGCACCGCCTTCAGGCTTTCTAAGGCCGTAAATTTTTGATTTCACTCTTCACTGCCTATCACAGTGTCGGAGGCCATGGAATGCCCAGGTGGCAAAAAAAAAACCCAAATGACCCCATTTTGGAAAGTAGACACCCCAAGCAATTTGATGAGAGGTATAGTGAGTATTTTGCAGACCTCACTTTTTGTCACAAAGTTTTGAAAATTGAAAAAAGAAAAAAAAAATTTTTTTTCTCGTCTTTCTTTATTTTCAAAAACAAATGAGAGCTGCAAAATACTCACCATGCCTCTCAGCAAATAGCTTGGGGTGTCTACTTTGCAAAATGGGGTCATTTGGGGGGGGTTTGTGCCACCTGGGCATTCCATGGCCTCCGAAACTGTGATAGGCAGTGAGGAGTAAAATCAAAAATGTACGCCCTTATAAATCCTGAAGGCAGTGATTGGTTTTCGGGGCCCCGTACGCGGCTAGGCTCCCAAAAAGTCCCACACATGTGGTATCCCCATACTCAGGAGAAGCAGCTAAATGTATTTTGGGGTGCAATTCCACATATGCCCATGGCCTGTGTGAGCAATATATCATTTAGTGACAACTTTGTGCAAAAAAAAAAAAAAAAAAAAAATTGTCACTTTCCCGCAACTTGTGTCAAAATATAAAACATTCCATGGACTCAACATGCCTCAAAGCAAATAGCTTGGGGTGTCTACTTTCCAAAATGGGGTCATTTGGGGGGGGTTTATGTCATCTGGGCATTTTATGGCCTTCAAAACTGTGATAGGTAGTGAGGAGTAAAATCAAAAATGTACGCCCTTAGAAAACATGAAGGCAGTGATTGGTTTTCGGGGCCCCGTACGCGGCTAGGCTCCCAAAAAGTCCCACACATGTGGTATCCCCATACTCAGGAGAAGCAGCTAAATGTATTTTGGGGTGCAATTCCACATATGCCCATGGCCTGTGTGAGCAATATATCATTTAGTGGCAACTTTTTGTAATTTTTTTTTTTTTTTTGTCATTATTCAATCACTTGGGACAAAAAAAATGAATATTCAATGGGCTCAACATGCCTCTCAGCAAATTCCTTGGGGTGTCTACTTTCCAAAATGGGGTCATTTGTGGGGGTTTTGTACTGCCCTGCCATTTTAGCACCTCAAGAAACGACATAGGCAGTCATAAATTAAAGGCTGTGTAAATTCCAGAAAATGTACCCTAGTTTGTAGACGCTATAACTTTTGCGCAAACCAATAAATATACACTTATTGACATTTTTTTTACCAAAGACATGTGGCCGAATACATTTTGGCCTAAATGTATGACTAAAATTGAGCTTATTGGATTTTTTTTAGAACAAAAAGTAGAAAATATCATTTTTTTTCAAAATTTTCGGTCTTTTTCCGTGTATAGCGCAAAAAATAAAAACGGCAGAGGTGATCAAATACCATCAAAAGAAAGCTCTATTTGTGGGAAGAAAAGGACGCAAATTTCGCTTGGGAACAGCATTGCATGACCGCGCAATTAGCAGTTAAAGCGACGCAGTGCCGAATTGTAAAAAGTGCTCTGGTCAGGAAGGGGGTAAAACCTTCCGGGGCTGAAGTGGTTAAGAACGTTCGTTCGATTTTCTAATCGTTAGTGGGGTCAAATCGATGTTTGTTTTCAACCACAGTGATGGGAAAATTTAGAAATAATAGAAAACTTCTTGGTCAAAGGAATTTTCAGACAGTGGATGTGGTTTTCATTCAGAAATGACATTCGTTTTAAAACAGAATGTTAAAAACAAGTGAAAATTTCAAACAACATTCTTTCATTCAGCGAATGTACAAAGATTTTTCGTCTGAAAATTGATCTGTGTGGCCAGCATAAGGCTTGGTGTACACACCTATGCAGTATGCTTTTGATCTGTTTCTGCAGTGCTTTTTACTGTGCGTTTTGATTTTTTTTGGGCACAGCTGCCCACTATGCCCACTATGTATCTTCCCCCCACCTTCATATCAGCCAGGGAAGAAATAGAATAGAAAAAGGAGCATAGAAGAGGATTGTGGGACATGTAGTCCCAAGGACTGGCAGCCCCACTGTAACATGGAAACTGCAGCCCACACAGCATGCTCAGCTGAATGGGAGAGAGAGACAGGAGCCCAGGAAAGCTTTCAGGGAAGTACACCCAGGACTCCAGAGAGAGAGGACAGTGCTGAGGGAACACCATCAGAGAGAGAACCCCGCTGCCCTGCACCACCAGAGGGAAAGCCACATAGCCTGGCGCCATCCCTGGCGGAGAAAGGAATGGAGTAATTGCAGGAATACAGATCTGGGCTCTACCCAGCAGAGTCGCCATGGGCAATTCAGAGTGAGCTGACTCTGATCAGAGGAACCTTTGTTGCTGTATCGCTGGGTCAAGTGAGAGGGCCAATCGGCCATTATCTACTAACGTCCATAGGAACTGCAGTCTCTGACCATCTACTGTACTATGTCTGCAGTCTCTGACCATCTCCTGTACCATGTCTGCAGTCTCTGACCATCTCCTGTACCATGTCTGCAGACTCTGACCATCTCCTGTAGTGTGTCTGCAGTCTCTGATCATCTTTTGTACCATGTCTGCAGTCTCTGACCGTCTCCTGTATCATGTCTGCAGTCTCTGACAATCTCCTGTACTATGTCTGCAGTCTCTGACAATCTCCTGTATTATGTCTGCAGTCTCTGACCATCTCCTGTATTATGTCTGCAGTCTCTGATCATCTCCTGTATTATGTCTGCAGTCTCTGACCATCTCCTGTATCATGTCTGCAGTCTCTGATCGTCTCCTGTAGTATGTCTGCAGTCTCTGACCATCCCCTGTACTATGTCTGCAGTCTCTGACCATCTCCTGTACTATGTCTGCAGTCTCTGATCATCTCCTGCATTATGTCTGCAGTCTTTGACTATCTCCTGTACTATGTCTGCAGTCTCTGACCATCTTCTGTACTATGTCTGCAGTCTCTGACCATCTTCTGTAGTATGTCTGCAGTCTCTGACCATCTCCTGTTCTATGATTGCAGTCTCTGACCGTCTCTTGTATCATAACTACCGTCTCTGACCATCTCCTGTAATATGTCTGGGGGCTCTTTCTAACAGAATCTCTAACAGAAGCCATCTCTGTGTGCATCAGAGAGACTCCCCTCCAGGTCTCATTAGTGTACCCTCTTCCTGTATTTTTTTTATTGTTAAAAGATCATGGGAGGATCCCAGGGTAACAAAGACTTCTTAGGGGAGCATCTCTGTTTTTGAGTCGTTGCCATAGAAACATTTGTAAAGGGGAGGAGTTGGTAAGATGACCACGCCCATGTGGGGGGCGCCAGAAATATTTCTGCACCCAGGCGCCAGAGACCCTAGGATCGGCCCTGTCCTCTATGGCCTCTTCTGCTGAATTGTCCTCTGAACCAGCAGTGCTCCCTAAGCGTTAAAGGGGCTACGCAAGCAGTCAGGCTAAAAGGTGCCATGCGGTGCTTCAGCTGGTCTGTCTAGGGGATAGGAGCCACACTGGGACAGAGATTCTGTCAGCTCTGCAGGGGCAGGCTCAGAGGTGGTTGACGCCACGGCAGCTTGAGCCAGGAATGGTTGTATGCCACAATGACACCAACCTTCTCTCGGCTCTCCGACAGGGACATTTGATACATGTTCCATGCTTGACACACGTCCTGAATTTGGTGGTGCAGCATTTCTTGACCAGGTACCCAGGCTTACAAGATCTTTTAAGGCAGGCCAGAAAAGTCTGTGGGCATTTCCGGGGTTCATACAATGCCAATGCTCGAATGGCTGACATTCAATGGGAATTCAACCTGCCCAACAACCTCCTCATTTGTGACATGCCCACCAGGTGGAACTCAACATTGGCAATGCTGCAGCGGCTGCACACACAGCAGAGGGCCATCAATGAGTAGCTGTGTGAGTATGGCACCAGGAAAGGCTCAGTAGAGCTTGGCTTTTTTTCACCACGCCAGTGGCTACTGATAAAGGATGCATGCACTCTCCTGTCACCATTTGAGGAGGCCACAAGGATGGTGAGCAGCGACAATGCATGCATCAGTGACACTGTGCCTCTAGTCTTCCTGCTGGAGCACACGCTTTGTGGAATCATGGACAGGGCACTTGAGGCAGAACAGCGGGAGGAAGAGGAGGACTTCCTTTCCTCTCTAGGTCCCTTTATGCAGATAGCTTTCCTGCGGGGCTGCCAAACACACAGGAAGAAGAGGAGGATTGTGTCAGCATGGATGTAGAGGATAACATGCAGCAGTTTTTAAGGCTCCATTCACACTAATGCGTTTTTTGATGCATTTTGCATTTTGCAGAAATGCATGGGAATTTTTTAACATGGGTTCCTATGAAAAATGTTCACATCAATGCATTTTTGTGCCTCTGCGTTTTTGGAAAGGGTCGGGGACTTTTTTTTCATGCAAAATGCAGCGTTTTGCACGTAATAGAATTCAATGGACCCGCATCCAAAAACGCAAGTACCGCGTTTTTGACGCGTTTTGTGGCATTTTGCGTTTTTCTTTCTTTTTTCTTACACTGTATACAGTATAAAAAAAACACTGTAAAAAAAAAAAATAAAAAAAAAACGCGTCAAAAACGCATGTTCAAAAACGCGGCAAGCACCGCATAAAACACTGCAAAAACGCTCAAAAGCAACATGCATTGGTGTGAATCGAGCCTAAGGGATGGTTTTCAGTCCCCAGAAAACCAAGGAGTTGTATGCAGCTATGAGGAGGTAGTTCCTGACAATATCATCCTTAGTGACCCAGAGGACTCAGAATCTCATGCCTCTGCAAACTTACGCCGCATGGGCTCCCTGATTCTGCAAAGAATGCGAAAGGACCCTAGGATTTGTGGTATCAAGGAGAGGGATCATTACTGGCTGGCAACCCTTCTTGATCCACATTACAAGGGTAAAGTTGCAGAGCTCATTCTGCCTTTGCAGAGGGAGCAGTGGATGGAACATCATCAGGACGCCTTGAAGAAAAGTTTGTGTAATGCCTTTGCAGACCCTGGGAGGTTACCATTTCCTGGTGCTGGACAACGTGTTTGAGGCTTTGTTTGATCAGAGGAAGAGTGGTGTAGAAGGTGGCTGGTTGACCAATGCCTTTAAACAATTCTTTAGTCCTCAGTGCCCAGGGCTGATAAGTTCAAGCAACCATCGGAGGCATCTTTATTATATATGATGCAGGAATATCTAGGGGCAAGAGCAGACTTGGAGACCTGTCCAAATGAGCATCCACTGGGTTACTGGGTCTTGAGGTTGGACCACTGGCCAAAACTTGCTCAATATGCAATTGAGCTACTGGCCTGTCCTGCATCCAGTGTGCTTTCTGAATGGACATTCAGTGCTGCTGGGTTTGTAGCGGATCAAAGAGTGCGCCTGTCCACAGACTCCCTTAATAGGCTCACATTAATAAAAATGAATCAGTCCTGGATCAGCAGCTATCAATCCCCTGATACTGATGTACCTGAATTTGCTAGGGATCTTGGATCCCTTGAAGATTGCCTATGCTGCCTATCCTATTCCTGAATCTTGATGATTCTAGCTTCCAACAATATTTTTAGTTTAGGGCAGCACCAACACCCAAGGCCCAATTTTTCTGCACCTGTTTGACTGGGGCATGTCATTTACATTTTTGAAATAATTTTTAACAGCAGGGCCCGTTCCTGCACCCAACAAGAGTAACTGTGAGGGGTTACAGTATTCTGGCACCACCAACACCTAAGGCCCAAACTTTTCTGAAGAGTATATAGTGAAGTCCATATAGTACATATACACACTGCAGTTCAGAGTATAAAGTGCAGTCAGTGTAATATATATAATACAGTGCAGGGTATAAAGTGCAGTGTACACTATATTATATACTGAATTGAAGTGGTTAAGGGGAACCCTATAAAAATGGCATGGGGTCCCCCGCTAAAATCCATATCAGGCCCTTTGGGTTTGGTATAGATTTTAAGGGGAACTCCACACCAAAATTAATTAAAAAAACAACCTGGGGTCCCCCCAAATCCATACCAGGCTCTTTGGGTCTTGCATAGATTTTAAGGGGAACTCCATGCCAAAATTAAAAAATAAATTGGCATGGGGTCCCCCCCAAAATCCATACCAGACCCTTATTCAAGAAAGCAGCCTGGCAGGCCAGGAAAGGGGGAGGGGGGTTGAGCGAGTGGCCTCCCCTCCTGGACCATACCAGGCTGCTTGCCCTCAACTGTATTTAAAGAAAAAAAATAGTTAAGGGGGTACCACATCCATATATAGACTGTTTAAAAAGTATAGGACCATTGGAGCGGACTTTAACGGTACCAGAAAAGGAACATTACATAATCTTATAAGATACAATTTATTACAAACATATTACAAGAAAAAGATATTTACAAAATAAAAGCAAGAAAATATGAGCTCTCATTGATATAACCACATAGTGTATGTAAAACATATTAGATCCCTATTACTGCTAGATCAGGGTCGACTTTTTCCCTTTTTGCTTCCTCAGGACCTTCATTCCTTGACTGTAAGCAGAGGGATTCTGTATGGTAGACAAAGGAGGGAAACATCATGTTTCAGCAATGGATATAAAATGCAGCAAAACTTTTAATATTATCGTCCCATATATAATATGGAGAACAGTATGATACAAGTACCACTCACATGTCAGAGGACACTCATACATGTAACATGCCATGTGCTGTCCAAGGGCATCTGGATTAACAATAGCCTCCGAAGATCAATCAGCCAATAAATCTAAATGCCCCCCTTCCATGAAAGGGACGGAAAGGAAAATCAGCCTACAGAAAAGAAGCCAAGTAATAGTAACTTCTAGTCAGCGGTAATACACTACTTACTGGGCAGAAGAATCCCCAGAGTCACTACACCAGGATAAGACCCCTTTCACACCGAGGGCTTTTTGCGGGCGCTATAGCGTTAAAAATAGCGCCTGCGATCCGCCCTCAAACAGCTGCAGCATTGTCTCCTGTGTGAAAGCCCGAGGGCTGCGCTGGCAGGACGTCAGGAAAAGTCCTGCCAGCAGCTTCTTTGGAACGGTGAAGGAGCGGTGTGTTTACCGCGCCTTCACCGCTGCTCCCCATTGAAATCAATGGGGCAGTGCTGGGATACTGCCGGCAAAACGCCGCAATTGCGGGCGGTTTTAACCCTTTCTCGGCCGCTAGCGGGGGGTAAAAGCGCACCGCTAGCGGCCGAAATGCGCCGCAAATCCGACGGTAAAACGCTGCTATAAATAGTGGCGTTTTACCGCCAACGCTATAGGCGGCTCGGTGTGAAAGGGGTGTAAGGGTTAATAACCAGTATGTTTTGTTTTATCAATCTGGCTAGTTATCCAACCAACTCCTATATAAAAGTATAACAGACATAAAATGAACGGTATGTCAGATGGAACATATTCTATCTAACCATTGGAATCAGTGAATAAAGTAACAAGCAAAATCAAATACCTTAATGGTCTACAGGTAGGAGAAAGTGGTGAAGTGGCTTATTGGGACCATAGATCTCTTCCAAAGACCAAAGAGTAAATAGTTTGAGATAAAAAGTCATAATATATTGCCAGAAAGTTAACCACCAATCAGCTGAATGAAAGTTAGAATAGCTGTTCAAATTATGAACAACATTCAAATGCAGACTTACCAATAGACCAGTGTGAAGATTAACATCAGTTACCATGCGATTGGACAGCGCAGATATAATCAACATTCACTGGAGACAGTATCAGCAAAAATGTCTAAAAAATACAAATAATTATAAACATTCTGTAGTTCCGTAGCGCACAATAACACTGACAGGGATAATCAGAGTCACCATCATAGTACACTCAGTTAACTTACCTAGCAGTTTAATGCCGCGTACACACAAACAGACTTTCTCGACAGACTTGGACCGGACTCCGTCGGACAATTCGATCGTGTGTGGGCTTTTTTCCCCAAAAGTCCGACGGACCTAGAAATAAAACATGTTTCAAATCTTTCCGACGGACTCGAGTCCGGTCGAAAAATCCACTCGTCTGTATGCTAGTCCGACGGACTAAAACCGACGCTAGGGCAGCTATTGGCTACTGGCTATGAACTTCCTTATTTTAGTCTGGTCATACGTAATCACGTACGAATCCGTTAGACTTTGGTGTGATCGTGTGTAGGCAAGTCCGTTCGTTTGAAAGTCCGGCGGACCTACGCTGCAAAGTCCGTCGGAAAGACTGTCAGACCTAGTCCGTCGGAAAGTCCGCTCGTGTGTACGCGGCATTACCCTAGATCAAGCCAAAACAACACTAACTGCTAACACTATCAGTCTTAAATAGAGACCGCCAGATAATGTCTGACTTCAATCAGCTGTAAAGGCACACACCCCGGTGGAAGACTGGACCCTGCATAATATATAAGGCTAGAAATGAAACCATAGAAAAGCAAAATCTCCAATAGTAGCAATGTTGCACAGACAACTGAGACAAAAAAACGACACCTGTAGCCAGATGCATATACCCTAATAACATATAGACTACTCACAAGGGGTTATGTTGGATAACAGCAACATAATCTACCAACAAGGGCCTATTTCTAGTACAAAATAAACACATTGTCTGTATGATCCATGCCTCTAGGGGGATTTCCCCCAGCTCCAACCACCGCAACACCACCTCCATGGAACTGCAGGGGCTATAAAGAAGCCAACATGCTGCAAGCTTGCCCTCAACATTTGGAGGGTGTTTTGGGGTGCCCTGCAAAGCACCCTATCCCCATGTTGATGGGGACAAGAGCCTCTTCCTGACAACCCTGGCCATTGGTTGTCGGGTTCTGTGGGCGGGGGGCTTATCGAAATCTGGAAGCCCTCTTAAACAAGGGCGCCCCAAGATCCTGCCCCCCCTATGTGAATGGATATCGAGTACATTGTACCCCTACCCATTAACCAAAAAAAGTGTCAAAGTAAAAACCACAGACATTTTTTGACAATTCCTTTATTAAAAAAGAAAAAAAAAAGTGTCCCGCGATGTCCATCCATCTTCAATCACGCCGCCCGACGGACCCGAAAAATGGAAAAAAATATTTGCCTCGATGGGATCGCGACTGGTGTCTCTTGGCGGTAACAGCTGTTTTATAGGCAAGGGCTTGCCCACCAGCAGTGAGGTAACCGAGTGACCCTGCCCTCTTTTGACGTCATGTGATGTCATGTGCTGTCAGACGGGGGTTGGGTCATCCTGTTACGTCAGCGGGTGGCCCCGCCCTTGCCTATATAACAGCTGTCAAAGGGAAAAGACAGCAGTTGGCTGGAGCCCTCCCATTTTTCTATTTTTCGGGTCCGTTGGGCAGCGTGATTGACGATGGACACTTTCTTTTTTTCTTCTTTTTTAATAAAGGAATTGTCAAAAACTGTCTATTGTGGTTTTTTCTTTTTGATCCAATACCAGATACCCATTCACATGGGGGGGTGGGATCTGGGGCTCTGCTTGTTAAAGGGGGCTTCCAGATTCTGATAAGCCCCCCGTCCGCAGACCCTGACAATCAATGGCCAGGGTTGTCAGGAAGAGGCTCTTGTCCCCATCAACATGAGGTCATGGGATCCCCCCATCAACAAGGGTTTGGGGGGACCCCATGACCCTATGTTGAGCGCATGTGGCCTGGTATGGTTCAGGAGGGGGGGCGCTCGCCCGTCCCCCCCATCCTGACCTCCAGACTGCATGCACGGATAAGGGTCTGGTATAGATTTGGGGGGGACCCCCACGCCAATTTTTTTTTAAGTTTTGGCATGGAGTTCCCCTTAAAATCCATACCAGACCTGAAGGGCTTGGTATAGACTGGGGGGGAGGACCGCACACTGTTTTTTTCCTTGATTTTTTATCTATATTGCCAGGAGCCAGCAAAACTTTTTACATTTTTTTCCTTTAGAAATGTCATTTTGCTGCAGCACTGTTCTACACGTCGCACAGATGGGCCATTTTACAGGCAGACTAAGGGGATCCCCCAGGCACGATATTTAACAGAATCTTTCATTTTTATTGTTTCACTTTAAGCATTATTAAAATCACTGCTCCTGAAAAAAACGGTTGTTTTAAAAATGTTTTTTTTGCATTGATACATGTCCCCTAGGGCAGTACCCGGTTCCCCATATACTTTCTATGGCAATAACTTGCATATAAGCCTTTAAAATGAGCACTTTTGATTTTTCATGTTTGTGTCCCATGGACTTTAATAGGTTTTGCATGTTCGTTGGAACTTTTTGCCTGTTCGTGTGTTCTGGTGCAAACTGACCCAGGGGATGTTTGGCTCATCCCTAATTGCCACCAAACACTGCCCCATCATAATCTGTTCCTCCACTAACTGGCTGCATATTATACATGTGTTCAGATATTGCCCCCTCAATAAAAGCTTCCCCACCTCCATTTCCTAATTATATATGTAGACACCCTGTCCTAAGCAGGAGTGCCTATTTAAATTTAGTGGTGTCAAGCTGCAGTCAGCTTAACTGAATTGATAGTACAGCTTCTTTGCGTTTCTCCTGGCCCTGGTTACTGTACGTGACCCTCTGTTGCCAGTGGGTGGCACTGCAAGCTCTGGTAATAGCATGAGAGCTGTATTAATCAGAGTTATGAATATGTATTTCTCCCTGGCCAACCAGTACTAGTTTCCTGGCCACTGGTCCATGCTGGGAGAGAGTATAAATGCGCAGGGAGTGACCCTGAGGAGTCTGTTCTCCTTTGAGCCTCCTGCTTGGAATAGGAGTGTGCTTGCTGCTGAATCTTCTTAGGCCTGCTAACTGAGAGGGTGACCATGTGGCCGGACAGAGGCCTGGATTTAGGGCCTAGTCTGTGAAGTCTGGGAATTGAGGAGCCATGGAGGACCTCTAGATGTCTTGACGGGGGCAGAAGAAGCCCGGATGTGGAACTTGGACCTCACTGGAGTATGGTGTCTTTTGCTCAGAGTTCTGGTACCTGACCTTTCAAGTGCTTTATAATCAGGAGCTGCAATCACAGAATGACAAGGTTCTTTATCTGTGAGGTCCATGAGTACTTTTATTCCTTTGGTTCTATTTTTTGTGTGGAGTTGCTAGTCTGTTAGTTCATGGGTGTCCTGTGCCCTATTTCTTTCTCCCTGTAGTTTTCTGTGTGAGCAATAAACTCCTTTTTGTTTTGCATCTTAAAGTGAGTGGTGCCCATCTGTTCACATCTTACTATTTCCTAAGTAATCTACAACCTTAGGTGAAATATCAGCCCAACTTGTCTCTGGGGGTTACCACCAGGCTTCCAGGGGTCAGGGAGGTGCTACATAAATGTGCTTACACTGTGCTCCCTTTTTATGTGCTCCCCAGACACTGCCACATGAACTCTACATTTTGCTATAAACATTTAATTAACTCAACAGAGTTCGAAAGGCAGCATCCAGTAAGCTCTCCTCTTATTTCTTTTCACATGCAGTAAACTAAGTGTCACCTGCATACTTATATATTCTAGGCACTGTATCAGCTTTCTTATTCTATGTAGCCTAGTCTACCCCCTGCTATGTTCTTGGACAGTTCCATGTAGCTTCGTCATCAGTGGAGCTTCCGGTCAATCACCATAAAGACATGGGTGAGAATCACACTGTGGCAACAGCACTGGACACTAATGCCCTGTACACACGACCGGTTTTGCAGTCGGAATAAACTCCGAAGGTTTCTCCAATGGAACTCAGACGGAATTCCATTCAAGCGGTCTTGCCTACACACGGTCCAACCAAAGTCCGACCAAAGTCCGACCGTCCAGAATGCGGTGACGTACAACACATACGACGGGACTAGAAAAAGGAAGTGCAATAGCCAGTAGCCAATAGCTTCCGTCTCGTACTTGCTTCAGAGCATGCGTCGTTTTTGGTCTGTTGGAACAGCATACAGACGAGCGGGTTTCCCGATAGGAATTGGTTCCGTCGGAAATATTTAGAACATGTTCCATTTCTAGGTCCGTCAGAATTTTCAAAAAAAAAAATCAGATGAGGCATACACACAATCGGAATAGACGATGAAAAGCTTCCGTCTGACTTTTTCTGTCGGAAATTCTGCTCGTGTGTACGCGGCTTAAAGCTAGCCAAAAGCCAGTAAAATTTCATTCAGATTTTCATTCTTGGAACATTGGCTTGATTTTTTTTTTTTTTATAGTTCATATCTTTATTAACTTTTTTCAAAATATAGACAGTGTGCATAGCACTGTTATGCTCATAAAAAGTAGGAAAATAAAAGCACATTGCATGAGAAAAGCAACACGGGTAGCAAGCATGTGGTCTACATGAACAAGCAGTTACAGACAACAATTCAGCTCCATTCAAAGCAAGATGGTATCCATTTAAGGCACAATCTAATCAAAATAGAGAGTATACGCACTCTATTCCTTTAGTCAACTTTTGCTGTAAACAGAGCGCTGTAGACAGAGTACACTGTTCATAGAAAGAAGAAAGATAAGAGAATACAAGAGAGAAGATCTAAAAGGGGCAAGAGAAAAAAAATTAGGGGTGAATGGGATAGATAGGTCAAAAAGGCATTGTAGAAGCTGATGTACTAATTTCCAGTACGGTTCAATACGTAAAATATGGAAAAGGGAACCTCAGTCCTTCTGACTAGGGATGGGCTGAATGGACCCCTGTTCGGTTCACACCAGACCATTCGAACACCGCGAAAGTTCGGAACCGAATAATGAACCCCATTGAAGTCAATGGGACCCAAACATCAAAAATCAAAAGTGCCCATTTTGAAGGCTTATATGCAAGTAATTGGGCATACAATGGTTATAGGAGTCCGGGTCCTGCCCTGGGGGACATGTATCAATAAAAAAAAAGTCATTTTTAAAAGAGCAGTGATTTTTTGATTTTTTTAAGTGAAAGCATAAAAATGAAAAAATCCTTACAATATAGTGCCTGGGGGGTCCCCTTAGTCTACCTGTAAAGTGGCAGATCTGTACCATGTCTAGAATATGCTGCAGCAATAATTGCATTTATAAAGCCATAAAAAATGACATTTTCCCTGCAAGCTGCCTTTATTTTGCTCAGCAACAGCTGGAGGGCCAGTGTGTATGATGAGGCCACAATGTAGTGCACTGGGAAAATGATTAAATATTTTTTGGACACATTCTGTTATCACTTTGACTTTGCATAGAAGTAACGGGTGCGTAAAAATTCGTCTATGGGTGTTGGTGGTGCCTTCCCACTGTAACCCTATAGAGGTAATCTTGATGAAAGCAAGAATTGGCCTTGCTGTAAAAAATTGCAATGATATGCACCTGTCAGGAGCAGAAAAAAAAAAACGTAACCCTATAGAGGTGCTCTTGATGAAGGCAAAAAAAAATGCAATGATATAGATATGGTTGGTGTTTTTGTCATGTTTGATGTGCCTGAGACACAGTTTGCAGATAGCAACAGTGCGATCTGCTGCAGATGTGCTGAAAAAGGCCCAGACAGCTGAGCTTTGGGGATTGGGCCAGGAGATAACAGCTGCAGAATGTAATTGAATAGGATGGCTGCTCTCTACTCTTTCTTGATGTCGGCCTCCTTGGGGTTGTGCTGCCTCACCTTCAGTTTCCTTCCCTGCTCTATCTGGCACCCAAGTCGCATCAGTGACCTCATCATCATCATCATCATCATCATCTCCATCTCCTCCATCTTCATCATTACCACTGGAGACAACTTGGCAATACGCTGCGGCTTGGGGAACATGAATGCCAATTTGTCTACCAGTGTTCCTCCCTCTCTCTAGGCTCATGTTCCTGTCATCCTCAACCTCAGAACCAACATCTGAAGCCAGTAAATGCTCGGCATCATCAAGGAGCAAGTGGCTGACGCTGTGGTCAAATAACTCAGCTGACGCCTCAATGGCTGATGTTGCGGCTATGGCAGGAATAGATGTGGACAAGGAGGCATGTTTATTCACTCTGGTAACTGCAGGGGACTGCACACTTGTCTCTGCTTGCATGACAGAGGATGAGGAGGAGAAAGGTTTAGTAAGCCAGTCCACCACCTCCTCTGCATGGCTGGATAGCATGGGCAAACTCACTAAACAGAGGAAATGATGCCCTGCCCGAGGACTGACCACCACGTCCACCTTTGCCTGTGGACACATTTGTTGCTGGCCCCCTTACAGTGCCAAGGGAACGTCTGCCTCTCCTTGTTGTCCTCCCAGACATTATTGGGAGGGAGGGGGCAGTGCTTATAAGCAAATGTAAAGAAGAAGTTGAAATCTGTATGTAGATGCACTTTAATCAATGTAAAGAGTGTTTGGCGCACTTGAGTATTAATTAATTTGAGTACTCCCACTACACAGACACACTCCACGGATATAAACTGGCAGTAGCGCACAAAACTATATGGCGTTAAACTGGCAGTAACGCACACAGAAGTAAATGGCATAAAACTGGCAGTAGCGCACAAAACTATATGGCGTTAAACTGGCAGTAACGCACACAGAAGTAAATGGCGTTAAACTGGCGGTAACGCAGAAAACTATATGGCGTTAAACTGGCAGTAACGCACACAGAACTATATGGCGTTAAACTGGCAGTAACACACACAGAAGTAAATGGCATTAAACTGGCAGTAATGCACAAAACTATATAGCATTAAAGTGGCAGTAAGCACACAGAACTATATGGCGTTAAACTGGCAGTAATGCACACAGAAGTAAATGGCGTTAAACTGGCAGTAACGCACAAAACTGTATGGCGTTAAACTGGCAGTAACTCACCCAGAACTATATGGCATTAAACTGGCAGTAACGCACACAGAACTATATGGCGCTAAACTGGCAGTAACGTACACAGAACTATATGGCGTTAAACTGGCAGAACGCAATCAAATAGACAGTGTTCAACCGTCACTGAACTGTCCCTACTCTAGCTATACACTAATGTAAAGATTACTGACACGGTCTCACTACACTACACTGAAACTATCTGAGCTGTCCCTACTCTAGCTGCACACTATGCAAAGCTGAATGATGGTCCTCCTCACTACACTCACACTATCCCTAGACTAATACTAAACTAATATTCTACACTGACAATTGAAGCAAAATAGCACATTATAGCACACTAACTAACTAATAGCACTGAACAGAGCCCTATTCTATCTCTCTCCACGCCGAAATCAAACTGAAAATGTCTGCCATTAAAGGAATGCTTTTATACTGTGGGGCGGGAATGAGCCATGATTGGATAAAGTCATGATGACAGTGTCCAATCATGACTCTGACAGTGCTCTGTGCCTTGATTGGCTGAAGCTTTCACTGCTTCAGCCAATCAGGGCTTGCAATACACTGTTCAGCACCGCAATGCATTGTGGTCGGTTCGGGGGGGCGAACAACCCGTTTGTTCAGCTGTTCGCCGAATGTCCGAACAGCAAAAGTTCGGCCCAATTGAACTTCTGACATCTCCAACAGCAATAACTGCTGTCAGGGTGAATAGAATGGAGGAGGTCAGGAGTCGTGTACCAAAAGCATAGTATCTTATAAAGAGTGCAAACTAAGCTTTTGGTTGCTTAAGACCATTCAACCTGCCATGCTTTGGTTTGATTTTCTAAAAGTTAGTGAGGTTAAATTAAAGATTCATTTTTGACTGTAATGACAAGAACATTTTAAGAAGCAGGATGAAAATTGTTCTTGTTACTTATCTGAATGAACAAAATTCTAACTTTGAATATGATTTCTGTGTTCAGGAAAAAAAATGTGCATATTATAATGGACATGTCCTAGGCACAAAAGAAACCTATTTAATTCCAATCAAGTAGCAGGCCTGGACAACACTGGTTGACAAAAAAAATGGCCAGATTGAATGCTGTAAAGAATGATTTTTCAGAATTTGGAACAAAACTTCAAAAGAAATTCTACTGGTGTATGGTCAGCTTAAGATCGTTTGCAAGATCTGTGGAAATGAGGTGACTGAGGGTATGCTGTGAAGACAGATAATACAGAGACCTTTTTGAGACAGGCCACCATATTTGCTGGCAGCTGACCTGGTATAAAGATGTCAATGTTTTCTTGTAGGCTTATTGTCAGGCCCGAATTTACTCCCTTTGCTGCCCCAAAGGTCGGGTCCTTCAATGCTGCCCCCCCACACACACACCACCATTCTCGTCCTTTATCGATGACTGCTACAATAGAACAATTAAAACATATCTCCACACACGAGAACACTGAAAATAACTGGCTTTAATTGTACAGACTGAAAATACTCTGTAATGCAGAAAATGCCTTTTAAAGATTATAGCAGTAAGAAACTCCCTACAATTTTTTTAGTTCTAACTTTTCTTTTGGCAAACTCATCAATAATATCTTCGTAGGACAAAGTATTTAAAAGTTCTTACTCAATGGCAAGTAAAGGCTGCAGACATACCACAGGAGGTGGACAGAGGCTGTGGACATGATTGTGTTCTCCTCACCCCCTCACAGTAGCTTCTCTGTCCACCATCATATTACTTCTCCACATCACCAGTGTGCTGTGTCCATCTCCTGTGCCCCTTTCACCTCTCCACAGGTCAGGGCAGCACAGTGCTCCTCCTCCTCAGTGTCCTCACCGTCACCGGCTGTTTGGCTCCTCCACGGCTTCGCCTATGACGAGTGTACTGCACAGTCACCGGCCGCCGTGGTCTAGACTCTCGATCTTTTCAAAAATGGCGCCGGGTGGCGCAATCACGTTACTGCGCATGTGCCGCCCGGCCGAGCGCGTACAAGCTTTCCCGAGCCCGGCCGGCTTCGGAACAGCACATGCGCAGTTGCGTGGTCGGCTCACTGCCATCTTTTTTACGGGCACCGGTGCCGTAATGGACTTTAAGGGCAGCCCGAAAGGGGGGGCGGCCGCGAAAGCCAAGAAGTCGCCTCCGTCCCTGCACCACTGCCGCCCCGAGGCCTGGCCTCGGTGGCCTTGTGGGAAATCTGGCTCTGCTTATTGTTGTCTCTAGAACAAGAAGTTATGGAATATTTAGATTGTAAGCTCCATGAACAGGGCTCTCCTATTCCTTCTGTATTGAACCATATTGTAATTGAACTGTCCCCCTTTTATTGTAAAGCGCTACGTAAACTGCTGGTGCTATATAAATACTGTATAATAATAATAATAATATTAACAATATTATAATATCTTTCATACCTGCTGATGTGGCCAACTGAAGGCTTTGAAGGAATGCAGGAGCTGCCATGGCCATGTCTTCTTTCCCTATTCCTTGTCCTGTCTCTGGGCCTGCTTCTCTCTCTTCTGAGGCCTCTACTCCACTCCAATTCCTGAGAATTGCCCCCATTTAAAAAAAAAATTGTGTTATAATACAACATTCTGTAGTCATTTTTATCCTTAGGCTCCTTCTATGCACAGCAGCCATTATCAAGCGTTTTATTCCAGAGTAACTGTAGCACTACCCCTGCAGGAGCTCCTGGGTGCTTATCTCTTGTGTATCCTGTGCCTGACTAACCGGTTCCCCCCCCCCACTTTGTTTACTATCTATGCCTGTTTGCTACCCGTCCTAACCTCGGATTGTCTCCAGTATTTCCTGTTGTCTCCTGGTACTTATTCTCTGCACACACATGAGGTCTCTGCATCCTCAGCAGGTATAACTGGGAGCCGTGACCTGGTTCCAGCTTGCTGCAAGTCTATCCCCACCATCAGGGGCTCTGGTGAGGAAGCAGGCTGGAGCTTAGACTCCGCGCCCTGGGGAACCCTGAGTTGGCAATCTATAAGGGCTCACAACCACAGACGCTTGACACCTTAGACTGCACTTTATTCTATTGGATGACTGGTACAACTTCTGTCAGTCTTGCACAACTCCTGGCCGTCTTGCACAAATCCTAGCTGCAGTGCACTTGCTGGTGAGATAAACTACCGGACAATCACTTCTCCTCTGTATTGCAGGGTCAAGTATTCACTCAGTCCCCAGAATGGCAGGGCTTCCTCCCACCAACTTACTCTTGGCTCTGCACAGTCTCCGATCCCAGGTCTCTTCGGTAGGCTCTCCAGCTAAGCCTAGCTAGGACCTCAATGTCTTCATTAGGAAATTACCCAACTCATAGGGTAGAGGGGTCAATGGAAAAAATTCCTTTATAGATTGGCAGTCAGTAGGAAGAATGCCACCTTTATAGGGGTGGTCAGAATGCCATCCTTGCATAGCTGAAAAGATATTTGGTGTCAGGCTGCTGACTTTACCAAGTGACACGGGTCCTGGAACTATGCAGACAATGGGACCGTCAAATGGGAAGTCAGTCAGCCACAGCTCAAGGAACCCCTTCCAGCCTCAACAGGAACTCTAGGGCTCCATGGAACCTTATTATTGAGAAATGCTAATTTACAGAGTATAACTCAGTGTCTTACATTAAGGCTACTTTCACACTGAGGCACTTTACATGCGCTACAGCGCTAGAAATAGCACCTGCATAGCGCCTGTAAAGAACCTCTCCTGTCTCTCCAGCGTGAAAGCCCGAGTGCTTTCACACTGGAGCGGTGCGCTTGCAGGACGGTAAAAAAAGTCCTTCAAGCCGCATCTAGGAAGCGCTGTAGGAGCGGTGTATACACTGCTCCTAAAGCGCCCCTGCTCATTGAAATCAATGGGGCAGCGACGCCAAATTACTGAAAAAAGCGCAGATGCAGCGGCTCTTTGTGGGCGATTTTAACCCTTTTTCGGCCACTATCGGAGGTTAAAAGCTCCAAACTAGTGGCCGAATAGCGCTGCTAAAACGACGGTAAAGCGCCGCTAAAAAATAGCAGCTCTTTACCACCGATGCCCGCCCCAGTGTGAAAGTAGCCTAATACTTTCAGTGGTAGAAACTGGATGGCAACTACCTTGAAAGGTTTTGTGATCTGCAAGGCTGAAGAATTACAGGGAATAGTTAGACTATGAGTTTAAAGGTGATTCATTGCTCTGCCCTTTCCTGTTATTCCGCCAGCAATAAACGTTGCTAAATGATACCGTGCATTTAATAAAATATTCATTTCCACTAAAGCTCCTATTTATACTTTCAAATCTATCTGCTTTTACATCAATTTGACATTCATTCATCACACAAGTGTTTTTGGAATGAGCGAGTGTGCATGCAAGTCTATGCACAGTTAAAGGGAGTATTAATCAGTGGTGCAGCCAATGGGATCAACAGTGGATTGAATTTCTTCATCGTTTCCTCAGTCGGATGCTGACCTTTTTCTGTCTACTAAAGCAGATTACAAAAGAGATTTATATGCTTAAACTACCATTATGGCAAACTGCAAAGTGGGCAGAATTTTCTTTATATCCCTAAATGTATGGTAATGTAAACAGCTTACTGTATATATATATATATATATATCCAACATATTTAGGGATATAAGAAAAATGTATGTCCATTCCTTCCATGCTATCTATATGTGTATAAATCCATCCTGTAACAACAAACAGGAAGAGTATTGCTCAGACTAGCTCCTGATCTGCTTCTGCTTACTATGACGCCTACACAGCTCTGTACTCCAGAAATTACATAGGAGATAATTACAGATAGCAACTTAAATTCATGTTTTGGTATTAGATTCTCCGGGAAATTGCTTCCATGTTTTGATTTATTTTAACAAAGAAAGCTTTAACTGACTTGTCAGTGATTTTCCTCCTCAAAGCCACAGAAGAATTTTCCAACCAGAATATAAATTTGCACTGCAGGCAAATGGCTAATATATATATATATATATATATATATATATATATATATATATATATATATATATATATATACTGTGTATTTTGTGACATGGGGTAGTAAGCTTTTGTGGTAGATGGCATGCATTTATACAGTGAGCTTACTCCACACCAGAAGTATGTTTCAGGGCTTTTCCTGCCCACTTTATTTAAAGAAAGCAAAAGTTCACAAATGTATAGCTTCCCATGCAGGGAGTTCTCACCATCAATACGACAAAGAACAATATTTAAGCTTCCTTTGCAGCTTTGCTGCTCAGAGTAGACCTCATGCCTTGGTCCTCTAGACCACATGTGTCAAACACAAGGCCCGAGGGTGGAATCTGGCCCGTCAGACCATTTCATGTGGCCCTTGCACTCAGGGCTTTTTTTCACCCGGGACGTGGCGAAACTCTTGCCCTTCACTCTCCGCTCACCACTGTCACTTGTAAACACAGAAGCCTTCAGTGATTACATGCAAGGAAGCTTATATCGGGGATGGGGGAGGGATGGAGGCTGTGGAGGGAGTTGTGTGCAGATGTGGGGGGTGGAGGAAAGTGGTACAGAGGTCACAGCTGAAGACAGGTGGAAGCCTGTGAAAGAGAGCCGAACCCTGCACTCTGAATGTAGCGCGCTCCTGAACTCTGCACTCTGTACATAACGCACTCCTGAACTCTCCACTGTGTTCATAGCGCACTCCTGAACGCTGTACGTAATGTACTCCTGAACTCTGCACTCTGTACATAATGCACTCCAGAACTCTGCACTCTGTACGTAGCTCATGAACTCTGCACTCTTTACGTAGCTCATAAACTCTGCACTCTGTACGCAGCGCACTCCTGAGCTCTGTATTCTGTATGTAGCGCACTCCAGAACACTGCATGCATAGTCTTACAGATACAACTGGAGGCAACCATAATGCGGCCCGCAATTAAATTGAGTTTGACACCCCTGCTCTAGACCATCTAGCCGCTGTCCCTAGTGCTGGTACACAAACTCTGTACCTCTTTCCACTCTGTGTCTTTTCTTTACAGCTCCCAACTGTTCCATCTCTCATAGACTCTCTCTCTGACTCGGGCCTCTGGCTTGGGGCACCTCTGACCCCCGGGTGAGACCCTGTCTCTCAGCTTCTTGGCCTGTCCCGTCTTGGATAGCACGGTGCAGACATGCACCTCTCTTCTCCCTTACAGTCACTGACCCCTTCGAGAGGGTGGGGCACAGACCTCTAATCATAATATTACTAAAAGAACAGCATGTTCTTTTCTTCTGTGCCATTAGTGGGTCTAAGTCTGTAATTGCTGCACTTCTCTCTTTTGCCGCTAGGTGGCCAGGTACCTGGTGGCATTCGATATGAGAAGGACACTGCAAGGTCAGATTATGGCTTTATGGGGTATCGCAGCCAATGGGCAGGGTTTTTTTTAAATCCCATGGCCTGCTGGGAGAACCTATATATTTGTGTGGGGTCAGGTGATCAGTGTTCTGTGCCAAAGTTCTGTTAAGAGAAATAAAATCTCTTTTGTATTCAAGAAGTGTCTGCCCCCCAATAACTTTAACTACCTTGCACCCACAACCCACCATATACAGAAGGATGTCAGCTATCTCTGGCCCTGTAGGTTCTCATTAGACCAAATGAGGCCTGGGACCTTGCTACATGTGATATGTGTGTAGTGTAGAAGTAAGCCACCACACACTCTTATGCCCTGTACACACGGTCAGACTTTCCAATGGAAAATGTTCTGATCTGAGCATGTTGTCGGAAATTACGATAGTGTGTGGGCTCCATTGGACTTTTTCCGTCAGAATTTCCGACACACACAGTTTGAGAGTTGGATATAAAATTTTCCGACAACAAAATCCAATCGTTTAAATTCCGATCGTGTGTAGACAAATCCGACGCACAAAGTGGCACGCATGCTCAGAATAAATTACCAGACGAAAGCTATTGGCTACTGGCCCGTTTATAGTCCCGACGTACGTGGTGTACGTCACCGCGTTCTTGACGTTTGGAAATTCCGACAACTTTGTGCGACCGTGTGTATGCAAGACAAGTTTGAGCCAACATCCGTCGGAAAAAATCCTAGGATTTTGTTGTGGGAATGTGTGACCGTGTGTACAGGGCATTAGAGGCATATTGACCCGGGAACAATTAATGAAGAAGGTTTGTAGTATCCTCCTAGGTAAGTTGCTAGGATGATAGGTAAATCTTTTTGGCTCCTCTGTAATCATTGGAGCAGCTATTGATTTCTCTGGACTGTTCTAGATCTCACAGGCTGCAGGTTTGATTGCTCCCCCCCTGCATTCTGAAGGCTTTCAGAATTTAGAGGACAGGGAGATTCAAATTGGCAGCTTGAATATTTATTGTGCAGCAGCCAAGGGACTGGAGGGGACAAAAATAGTCTGGGGGCTGGGGGGCCTATTCCTAATTACCTTTGGAGCTAACCAAGCAGTTTTACCCAAGGATCTAGTCTGGAGAACTAACTGAAGAGTGCCTGGTGAAAGCTGGAATTACAGCGGCTGCAGATTAAAAAGGAAAGGTAATTTTTAATAACATTCAATTACAATATGATTTGTGTAGCAATTGTATACGCTATACTATTTTTTCTTTATTTGCTATTTTTTTTTACCACAAAAGTGGAGTTACCCTTTAAGTATCCAAAATGCAATATTTATAACTAAAATAGTCATGCAAGATAAACCCCATTTTAAAGAATGTAACGGAAAGCTCTACTTTTTCTACAAAGTAATATAACATTGAATTAATTAATCTTTAATACAATGTTACTTTTTTGCTTTTCTGTAAGCACACAAATAAATCAAATGTTGGTGGCCTTCCAAACACTATTTGTGCACAGAACATTCCGGACTTCTTATCTATTGATTACGCGATTGGCTCAATGCTTTTCCCAGTAGCCTGCACAAAGTTTGAATTGAAATGACAGGCATCCCCTGCAATAGAGGGAGGGATGATGAGACACACATACTGTAAAGAGATGCAGAAGCTGTCAAGTTTCTTATTTCAGCACAGAGCCTGATTATAACAAGGGTGGACCCTCACATTTAGAAGTAGGTCTGATAAAAATGCTGGCATGGCAAAAATCAGTATCTTCAGAGAAGAATAAAGTAGAGTCTAGGGTTGCTGCCAGACTCGAGGAGAAAGCGAGTTTTCTGGCTGATTAAACACAGCTAAAATATTGTCTAATTAATCACAGAACTTGTGTAATTAATATTTGTCAAGTTATTAAATTGATGAAGTGGCAATCCTTGGTAAGGCTCCACAATAACATTTGATAAAACCTGTGCGATGTCTATAGGTCAGTTGTGGGTCGATTTTTTTAACACCGAAATTGAAAC
Source organism: Lithobates clamitans (assembly GCA_037952925.1). Lineage (NCBI taxonomy): Eukaryota > Metazoa > Chordata > Amphibia > Anura > Ranidae > Lithobates > Lithobates clamitans. The sequence goes on along the minus strand of JBBGZY010000619.1, from coordinate 6,015,340 downwards.
TTTGCTTTAAACCCTTTATATAAAGAAAAATAAATGTGTAAGTTGATAATTGCTGGTTTACTAAAGCAGAAAAAATTATGTGAATTTGTACTTCTTTTTTTTTTTCCATTCATATGTAGCTGAAATTACAAGTAAACAGGAATTTTCTTTTTATTCTATTGGATAACTGAACTTGATTATTCAAACTACCTGCAATCCCTAATGCCGCGTACACACAGGCGGACTTTTCGACGGACTAGGTCTGGCGGACTTTTCAATGGACTTTCCGACGGACTTTCCGAATGAACGGACTTGCCTACACACGATCAACCAAAGTCCGACGGATTCGTACGTGATGACGTACGACCGGACTAAAACAAGGAAGTTCATAGCCAGTAGCCAATAGCTGCCCTAGCGTTGGTTTTTGTCTGTCGGACTAGCATACAGACGAGCGGACTTTTCGACTGGACTCGAGTCCGTTGGAAGGATTTGAAACACGTTTCATTTCTAGGTCCGTCGAACTTTTGGGCAAAATAGTCCGCTGGAGCCCACACACCATCGAATTGTCCGACGGACTCCGGTCTGCCGGACCAAGTCTGCCGTAAAGTCCGCTCGTGTGTAAGCGGCATTACGTAGAGCCAGAACGGGGATCCCTGTTCTGACAAGGGAGGAGAGACAGATCTGCTGTTCCTAGTGATTAGGAACAGCGATCTCTCTCCTCCTCCAGTGAGTCCCATCCCCCCACAGTTAGAAACACCTCCCAGGGAACACATTTAACCCCTTGAATATTTATTATAGCAAAAAGTAAAAAACACAGAGTTGATTAAATACCACCAAAAGAAAACTCTATTTGTGGGAAAAAAGGACATCAATTTTGTTTGGGTACAACGTCGCACGACCGGGCAATTGTCAGTTAAATTGATGCAGTGCCGTATTGCAAAAAATGGCCCGGTCATTAAAAAGGAAGTAAACCCTGATGGGTTTACTTCCTCTTTGTTTCCCTGCAAAGGTAAAGCATAATGGGCTACTATGCATCGCATCACTTTAAGGGGAAAATCCTTCTGGTCCTTAAGTGGTTAATATTAGTTTACTCCCATGTGGGAATTCATGCCAGATAGAACTCATGATTACATAGAATTTAATTTGTAAAGGTGAACAGTTTGGAGTTGCACTGGGTGATGAGTGAACACCTTTTGAGTGTGAAATTTAAAGAATAAATCACTGATCACATTATAGGATTGGGACTTATTCACCATTATTAGTTATTTCATCACAATATTTTGTGTGATTTTTATCACGTTTGTGTATTAATGAACATTTGTTGCACATTTATTGTATGCACTGATATGTGATGCCCTATATTTTATCTTTTTTTATAGTCCTTGTATTATACTGTGACACTGTATTTTTGCTATTAATGCTGCGTGGCATTATGGACAAGGCACTGGAGGCAGAGCAGCAGGAGGAAGAGGAGGACTTCCTTTCCTCTCAAGGAGGAGAGAGGGGAGGAGGATGAGGAGGAGGATTCTGGCACTTTCATAGGCTTTGAAGAAGAGGAAGACATGCGTCAATCTGTAAGCTATGGCTTTCCAACCCCAGGACCCTTGGGAGTAGTATGTGGCTGGGAGGAGGAGGTTCCAGATGCTGTCATCCTGAGTGACCCCGAGGAGTCTGCTTCTCAAGCCATGGCAAATTTGAGGTGCATGGGCAACCTCATGCTTCAAAGCCTGCGAAAGGACCCAAGAGTACGTGGCATAAATGAAAATCATGATTACTGGTTGGCAACCCTCCTTGACCACCGTTATAAGGGGAAGGTCTTAGAACTCATTCCTGCCCCACAGAGAGTGCAGAAGATAAAATCTCTTGAGGACACGTTAAAGAGGATTTTATTGAATGTTTTTCCAGACTCCAGTAGGCTACAGTGTTGTGGAAAACGTAGTTTTGAGTCTTCTGTTGGTCAAGAGAGGAGCGTTGGAGAAGGTGTCCGCCTAAGTGAGACATTTTAGATTTTTTTCTAGTCCTCGCTGCCCAGGGCTGTCAGCTTTCACATCCCATCGGCAGCATCTGCATCACATGGTGGACGATTACCCCGGGGCCAAAACAGAGATGGAGAGCTTTCCAGCTTTCCATACTGGCCAGAACTTGCCCAGTATGCTATTGAGTTGTTGGGCTGCCCTGCATCCAGCGTGCTTTCAGAACGGGCATTCAGTGCTGCAGGAGGTTTCGTTACAGATCATAGAATGCGTCTGTCCACAGACTCCATGGACCGTTTGAATTTTATAAAAATCAATCAGTCCTGGATTACCAGCTATGAAGCCCCTGTTGCCGATGTCACTGATTAAGTCTTTTTGGGATGTGGAATCTTTACAGGACTTCGAGGCTGCCTAGCTTTGAGGGTGTTCAATCATTTCATCTGGAAGAATGTTTTTGGTATAGGTTTCATGGGCACAATTAACACCCAAAGACCATTTGTTCAGCACCTGTTTGACAGGTGCATTTCATTGCATTTTTTTTTCCTTCATCAAGAGCACCTCTATAGGGTTCCGGTGGGAAGGCGCCCCCGACACCCAAAGAGTAATTTTTCTGCACCTGTTTGACAGGTGCATATCACTGCAATTTTTTACAGCAAGGCCAATTCTTGCTTTCATCAAGATTACCTCTATAGGGTTACGGTGGGAAGGCGCCATCGACACCAATTTTTATACACGTTATGTTACTTCTATCCAAAGTCAAAGTGACACGAGATGAATGTATCCAAAAAATCTCTAATCTTGTTCCCAATGCACTACATTGTGGCCTCATCATACACACTGGCTCCCCAGCTGTTGCTGAGCAAAATAAAGGCAGCTTGCAGGGAAAATGTTTTGCTTTATAAATGCAATTATTGCTGCAGCAGATTCTAGACAAGGTACGGATCTGCCACTTTACAGGTAGACTAAGGGGACCCCCCAGGCACTATATTGGAAGGAATTTTTCATTTTTATGCTTTCTCTTTAAAAATCAAAAAATCACTGCTCATTTAAAAATGAAGTTTTTCACAAACTTTTGTTTTTTATTGATACATGTCCCCCAGGGCAGGACCCGGACCTCTATAACCAAGGTATGCCCAATTACTTGTATATTAGCCTTCAAAATGGGCACTTTTGATTTTTGACATTCGTGTCCCATTGACTTAAATGGGGTTTGTTATTCGGGTCGGAACTTTTGCACCTATTTGAAAGTTCTGGTGCGAACCGAACAGGGGTCCGTTCAGCCCATCCCTACTGGTTACAACTTATGATACAATTTTTTTTCTGAAAATTCCTGGATATGATCCCTTATCATTCCCTTCAATAGTTCACAAACTATTGATGTAAGGCTGACTGGCCAGCAGTTGCCAGGTATATATCTTGGCCCGTTCTTGAATATTGGTACCACATTAGCTTTATGCCAATGTGCTGGTACCATTCTAGTAAGTAAGCTTTCCTTAAAGAATAATAGTCTAGCAATGACCTGGCTAAGTTTGTTTGGTAAAACAAACAGCTGTTTCTTTAGAGCAAAAAAAGGTAACAATCTACTACAAAGTTTGTGAAAATTCCTGCATTGGCCAGCCAGAGGGGATGTTCTTTTTCTCCAACATAAGTGCAGGGCATATGGAACTTTTACTAAAATGTAATTTAGAATTACAGTTGCACTTTAGCCACTTTAACCACGCTATAGCTGAAAGGTGGCTACAAAGCAGCTCTATTGTTCCGGGAGTGCATCCATGTATGTCCTCCCAGAACCACGCCCCCCGCGCATGTCATTTGGACACAGCTGATCACAGATCATGGTAAAGGGACAATCACAGCGCCTTTTTACAATGTGATCAGCTGTGTCCAATCACATGTAAACAAACTTGCTGGTTATCAGCATTCCTTTCCTCACACACTGTCGCAGCGTGAGGAAAGGAGAGCCAGTAAACAGCAAGTGTGACAGGGGACATGTACACAGATAATCAGGGCGCTGATCATCAGTGCCAATCAGTGTCCATCAGTGCCACTCAGTGTTGCCAATCAGTGCCGCCTATGTGTGCCCATTAGTGCCGCCTATGAGTGCCCATTAGTGTCACCTATCAGTGCCCGTCAGTGTCGCCTATCAGTGATGCATATCAGTGCAGCCTCATCAGTGTCTTCTCATCAGTGCAGCCTCATCAGCGCACATCAGTAAAAGAGAAATATTACCAAAATGTTATATAACAGAAAATAAAAAAGTTGTTTTTTTTTCAACATTTTGGACTGAGTTTTTTGAGATTGCACTAAAAATGAATATTGTAACTATAAGAATCTAGCTAGCATTGTAGCCGGGGTGAAAATAAAACCCACTCAGCAGCAAGGCTGTTTCTGCAAATTTTAATGCCCGATTGTCGGCAATGTTCTGGAAACATAATAGAGCTGCATGAAAAAATACCTATTAATGAAAAATAGTAACAAAGGGTTGTTGCACACAATCACCAATTATAATGCTATATGGTCATTTAGAATGTTCATATTAAATTTAAAGCAGCATAACAGAAAGAATTTAGCAATGGTCAATGTCAGTCAGCAAAAGTGTTTTGTTAAGTCCCAATTAAACTTTGAGAAAAAAACAAACAAATGACACCAACCCCCCCCCCCCCCTCCATCCAGCAGCTCTTGAAAATGAAAATACAGCTCCACCTTCAATACTTACCTTCTTTTCTGTCCCCAGCAGATGTACCTGCTCACTGATCAGCTGCTGCTCCTCTTCTGAGTTGAATGACGCCCAGCATTATTCAACTCACTTCCTGTGAGCCCAGTGGTCATAGCTCCACCCCCACGCTGGACTCACAGGAGAATTCTGTAGGGAGTGGTGTCAGAGGTGCTTCAAGTTGGGCTTTAAAGTGTACCTATGGTCTACATGCACAATCTTATTTTAGGTTTTATATAGTCATGTGACGGAACACGTCAGTAAGTGACAACAGGGGCACGCTGGAAACCTAAATACTCATTTATCCATCTTGGATTCTGTTTTTTATACTTCCTTATACATGTGAGCACCTTTTTATATAATAAACTGCTGGCTCTTAAATCTCCTGCACTATGGTCTTTGCTTTTATATATTTTTCATATATATTGATGCTGTGAATCAAATTGTGGAGATTGCCTGATTTAACCACTTTCCGCCCTGGCCTATAGCAAAATGACGCCAGGGCGGTGGTTCCGTTATCCTGACATGACGTGTTTCATTATAATAGATGGCGTGCGCCCGTGGGGGCGCATGGCGCGAAGATCAGTAGTGCGGCATGTCAGTCTGACACACCGCAACACCGATCTCGGTAAAGAGTCTCTGGCGGAGACTCTTTACCACATGATCAGCTGTGTCCAATCACAGCTGATCACGGTGTAAACAGGAAGGTCCGTGTATCAGCTTTTCCTCACTTGCGTCTGACAGACGTGAGTAGAGGAGAGCCGATCAGCTGCTCATCTGACAGGGGGGGGTCTGCTCTGATTGATTATCAGTGCAGCCTACCCCCCAAGGATGCCCACTCAGGACCACCAGGGATGCCACCGGGACCACCAGGGATGACCACTGCTGATGATCACCAGGTATGCCACCCATGGCCTTCAGGGATGCCAAACTGTGCCCAAAAATAATGTCAGTCTGTGCCCAAAAATTATGTCAATCTGTGTCCAAAAATGATGGCCATTAGTGCTAATCAGTAATGCCTGCCAGTGCCTCCTTTACAGAGATGCCCATCAGTGCCACATATCAGTGTCCATCAGTGCCACCTATCAGTGCCCATCAGTGCCACCCATAATTAGCCGATTGTCTGCTCTCCTGATGGGGGGGAGTCTGCTCTGGTTGAATATCAGTGCAGCCCCCCCCCAAGGATGCCCACCCAGGACCACCAGGGATGCCACCAGGACCACCAGGGATGACCCACTGCTGATGACCACCAGGTATGCCACCCATGGCCACCAGGGATGCCAATCTGTGCCCAAAAATGATGTCAATCTATGCCCAAAAATGATGGCAATTAGTGCTCATCAGTAATGCCTGCCAGTGCCTCCTATACAGAGATTCCCATCAGTGCCACATATCAGTGTCCATCAGTGCCACCCGTAATTACCCATCAGTGCAGCTTTTTAGTGCCCATCAGTGTCATCTATCAGTGCCGCCTATCAATGCCCATCAGTGTGGCACTGAAAGAGGAAGAGTTTTATAACATGTAATATTTGGTCCTGGGATGTGAGGGAAATAGGTTTGGGTAAAAGTATATAGGCATATGGGATATGGCACATGGTGAGAAAGGCACATGGTGAAGAGTGGAATCTCTCTATAGAGTTTAGTTTTCTTTTTTGAATACAAGTTTTTAAAGGGAATTAAAGGTGGAGATTATATTGGTATGTGAGATATGGCACCTGGGAAAATAATCTCTTAGTAATTAATACATGTAGTTTGGTGCAGAGCATACTACGCTACATAGTTTTGTTTTCTTTTTGAATACAATTTATGGAAGAACAAGAAGTGGAAGGAAGAAATCACATATACTTGGAGTTTGCTATCTAGCCTTTTTTGACCCTCATATGTTATCGCATGACTTGGAGAGAGTTTAAAGTGATATGAAAGGCAATAAAAACAAATGTATATATAACAAACATGTCATACTTACCTGCTCTGTGCAGTGGTTTTGCACAGAGCCCCCCCGATCCTCTTCTTCTCTGGTCGGTGATGCCATCCATTATTTACAACTGTCATGTGACCTGCTGTAATAGGCTACAGTGGTCACATGGTACCAGCAGCTGGCCCGTACACTGATCAGTCATTGGCTTTATCACAAATGGTGACAGATTGTGCCGCAGTGCAGCCCTGCGGCTGTGCGCGGGGCACGATCCAGGTGGACGTCATATGACGTCCACCTGGATCGATGAATGTGCCGCCCAGTTGTCGTTTGACTATAGACTGGGCGGAAAGTGGTTAAATATAACTAAAGTAAATGCACCTGTATATCTTTTCTGGTGTATTTCTGTGCTACTCTGTCCATGATCTGGCAGTAATCCACAAAAGCCATAAAGTCCATCACTGGCACCTGTAAGTCCATGAGGGTCTCTAGGTTCCAGACCCTATTGGCAGCACCCGACTGGGCTCCCATCAACCCCACCCAAGGGGGTGATCCACTCCAGCAGAGTAACGGCTACATTTTAGCAGTATTCCCCAACAACAGACCAGGAACAGACCTCTAGAGCATTGGGTGAGCCCTTTTACTATGGGATGACCTGTAGAGGGCAGAAACCTTGCTAAAATGGCAGGGAGAATGTTAACCCTTCCAGCTTAGTTACCCCCAGCTCACAGGTCAGCCTAATGACACAGTGCAACATCTAGCCATTGTTACATTTTGCAACTGACTGGCCCGATTAACTTGATGGCCCAATTAACTTGAGGGCATGAGCACAGACAGGAAAAACAGGAACACAGAAACAAAAATACACCAACCCTCCGGTAGGTACCTGCCTACAGCCGGAACAGCAGCATTAAAAAAAAATACTTCTTCCTGCACTGGCATCTGTCTGATAACAAAACTCCCAAAAGGCTCAATCTAGTAGACTTAAAAAAAATACAGGAGATTGCGTGTATTTGTTTTTTTTTTTTTGGTAGGCCCTTGGGGCATGATTTTGCATTTGCCCCATGTTATTAATTTGCCGTCACTATAGGAAGCCAGCAAATAACAATGAATCATTGTCATTTTTACTGAGACTGCAGTATTATCCACTGTCAATGTCATTTGAAAACAAGGTGCTCTGTAAATTGAATATTGATTTTTAATAATTAAAGTTATGTTTCAAACGACTGTTGCAGTCCTGCTCTTCTCCCCATCCCACCCCAGGGAATTTTTTTTTTTTCCGGTTCACTGTTCTCGAAGCGGCTTTAACTAGATACTGAGCGTGTGTCATTGAATTAAAATGCACAGCTGACTTTTTTTTTTTTCCCCCTTTCCTGTAGATATTATCCCGAGCCATTAGAATAACTCTACAAAATGAGGCATTGAATTATCCATTATGACAATAATACTATAGCAGCGTCATTTATCAATTAGAATATGCATCCTTGATGACAGCTTGCTATTAACATGAATATTAAATCAAGACCAGTAGCCGAACTACTGCTGTGCACGTCAATCAGTGGCATCATTGAAGCGGATGCCTCACGCTGACAAATATTCAAGGGAAAATAAAATAATAATAAATAAAACTGGCTTTTCTCGCATTTGTGTAGATGGAGGGCCGCTATCTTGCTAGATACATTTTGCTTCTCCACTTCATTTTTTTTTTTTTTATTTTGGCTCTGCGATAAAATATTATTTTCTGGAACCTGTAGCATAAACAGACCCTGCTTGTCTGTGAATTAAATGGAAATAATGGCCGCATCATTCCATATTACAGAATGTGGCCATACTGTTGTACATTTTTAGAGTCTAGGAAATAAGGAACGTTGGGTTCCCACTGGAAAAATGATGCCACCTCGGTGGAAAGGAGAGTTTGCAAGTTGATTGATTTTTTTCAGTTTCTCGCACTGCGATTGATCGATTGAGAATAGTTACTTAAAGTGGGTGTAAAGGCAGAAGATTTTTTACATTTTTTTATATTAAGATAAAAAACCCTTCTGAGCGACCCCCTAAAACTTACCTGATCCCCATCTCAATCCAGCGATGTGCACGAGAGCCTCGGCTCTCCGAGGACTCTCCCTTCTCATTAGCTGAGACGGCAGAGCTGCTTGCTCTGGGGGCACTCGGCAGGAGGGAGGGGCCAGGAACCCCAGCAGGGGGAGAAGAAGAGAAGGATCTGGGCAGCTTTGTGCAAAACCACTGCACAGAGTAGGCAAGTATGATATGTTTGTTGTTCTTAAAAAAAAAAAAAGCTCTGGAGAAGCCCTGAAGGCGAGCATGGGAGGAGGTGACAATGGAACTAGAGAGCAGGAGATCTTGGGAGGATGAAGAGAACGATTTGGTTGGTACTTTGAGACTAGGTTAGTGATGGGGCCAAGTTGTGGATGGCTTTGTTATTGGTAAGCCTCGTACACACGATCGGATTGTTGGCAAACAAAACTCACATGTAGATCCAAAATATAAAACAGCGCTGTGAGAAAAAATGGCGTCAGTGGGGTCCTGACCGACGTCGTCTATGAGGACGAAACGCGTCGGTCAGGACCCCACTGTCGCCATTTTTTATCACAGCGCTGTTTTATATTTTGGATCTACATGTGAGTGTATATCTATTTATTTTAAATAAAAATTTTCGTTTTCGGATTTACACTATGTGGCCCCACCTTTCTTTCCTTATCTAACAACACCATTTCCTGGTCCGTGGAATGTTGCTTCGATGGATTCAACTACGGAACACCCCACCCTCCTAGGATCTACAGGACCATCCATATCCGTGAGATTGCCCACACCCTTCAGGACCCGGGTGCTACTTGGAGGAATACAGTAATCCGCGAGATAACATCCTTCTTTGAGCCAAACACAGCCACTCACCACCCAAGCCTTTTCTGACCCAATTCGGCGTATGCCCCTTTGGGTCCACCTCATCCGGTAAGCCTTTTCATCTCTCGGTGGGAGTGAGCCGGTCTGCATTTGGGATGCCAAAAATTTTTCAAAAAAATTTTTTTTTTCTGTTTAAAATATGTTTTTATAAGGACTACTCACCTTTATTGTTCAGTCACTATGTCTACATGAGGACTACCTATTTATAAGATTCATTTCTCAGATACAGCTGATCCCTTTCACTGCATACTGACTGGTCTATAGTTGCTTTATGTTGGATATTGTTTAGCGCTACACTTTTTCGTTGTTTTTCAGGGAAGGGGTTAACACTAGGGGGCAATCAAGGGGTTAATTGTGTTCCCTAGTGTGTGTTTCTAACTGAAGGGGGGAGGGGACTGTGTAGGGGAGATGACAGATCGCTGTTCATACTCTGTATGAACAGATGATTTGTCTCTTCTCCCCTCAGAGAACCGAAAACTGTGTGCTTGCACACACAGATCCCGGTTCTCCGTGTGTCAGCAGCGATCGCGGGAGCCTGCGGTGATCGTGACCGCCGGGCACTCGCATTGGTTCCAGGGGCGATCAGTGGGCACGCGCACCCCTAGTGGCCACAGGGCAAAGCGACGTAACATAACGTCGTTTCGCCCAGTTGTGCCATTCTGACGCAGTACAACTGCGGCGGCTGGTCGGCAAGTGGTTAATGAAGCTTTGACAAAAAAAAAAAAAAATACTGGAAGCTGAGTGGTTTCTATGCAGAGCTGAATCAGATTTTGCATTCTCCAGTTTTATTAAATCAACCCTATTGTCTTCTTACTCTTCGAAAGATGGGAAAAGCATCCTCTGTACTGCATTTAGCTGATGTAAACTTGTGTTGGATTCACCTTCTGTTTCTTATTGAATAGCTAAGCTGCCTGTGGATGGTGCCAAGTCAGCAGGTGACCTTAGTTTCTGCACAGACTGGGTAGAAAGGTATGTACACCAGTTTCAAGCCATTTTATTGGCCAATGTGGGATGATGTCACTCCTGTCCACACAGATGGACAGCTCAGTTTACATGCTGGGGGACACTGCAAACAGGCAGGTAAGTGTATTTGCAGAATACATGTCTCTTCTGCAATGGAAAACCTGCCTGCTTGCAGCAACAGCTTAACTTTAGTTCTGCTTTAAATATAACTAAGGCTGGGTTTACAAATACTGCTTCCGCGGTTCACAACATGGGGTCCGGTGCGGGTCTGTTTACCAATTCAGGTGAGAATCAGGTCAGAATTTTTGCCTGAATTTGCACCTGAATCGGAACCAATGACGCACTGGACCCTTTTCAAATGGGGACCGCGGCCGCCCCGGAGCTGTGTGAATCGGCTCCATTGAGATCCGGTCACAATCTCCTGTCATACCAATTGGATGCGGGGAAACCCACATCCAACTCGCATATGTGTGAACCCAGCCTAAATCATCAAATGCACCTGTATATCTTTTCCGGGGTATTTCTGTGCTACTCTAAAGCCTCGTACACACGATCGGATTGTTGGCCAACAAAACCGTGGACTTTTGTCCGAAGGGTGTTGGCCCAAACTTGTCTTGCATACAAATGGCAAGGAATTGTTGGCCAACAAACACGAACGTAGTGACGTACTATGTTGTTTTTCAGCTCTTTAGCGCCACCCTTTGGGCTCCGTCTGCTAATTTTGTGTTAGTAGAAGTTTGGTGAGTGTTGATTCGCACTTTTCATTTTGCACTTTTCAGTTCGTTTCTGAACGGTCGTTGGTCAACCAGACATGTTGCGGAATCGGAGGAGATAACGTGTTATTTATTATTGGCCTTGGAGTTATTGCTTTGACATTATTTTTTTGGTTGAATAATGATTTGATTTGGTATATTTTCTATATTTTTGGATGCAAAGAATGCACTTTTTGGTTAAGTTCTATTGGCAGATAGCATGTCTAATTTTATTTGTTTTTTTTTTTTTATGTACAATAAAAAAATTGTGGAGAATAATACTTGGCTATTTGTTTTACTTCAAATGACAGTTTGGGATTCGGCAGTTACATTTAAAAAAATACAATGTAAAATTGTAAAACTGATAAGGAACACCAACATCTTTGATCTTAAAAACTACGGGATAATGGTGTTGTGGTTACTGGCCCAATAAAAAAAAAAAAAAAAAAAGCATAATAATATTATTCTTGATATCACTAGAAAAAAAAAGCCTTTGAAAATTTGTTTGCAATAACTCCATCAGTATCACCAGCAAAGCAGCTTCATTATTATCCCATTAAAGAAGAAGAGAATTGTGCACTGCATTTGGAGTTTTCATAATTAGCCACGTCAAGAATGTTAATTCTCCATTACGAACGCTAGTTTACAAGACCGATAACTTCTGGCTCGTTCTTGCTTCAGAACATGCGCATTTGTACTTTGGACTTTTGTCCGACGGACTTGTGTACACATGATCGGAAAATCCAACAACAGCCATTTGTCCGCAGAAAATTTTAAAACCTGCGATCCAACATTTGTCTGCGGAAAATCTGACAATTGTCCGATGGAGCGTACACACGGTCGGATTTTCCGCCAACAGCCTGTCACCACACATTTCCCGTCGGAAAGTCCGATCGTGTGTGTGAGGCTTAAGTCTATGCTTTGGCAGTAATCAACAAAGGCAATAAAGACCGTCACTGGCACTTGCAAGTAAGTCCATGAGGGTCTCCAGGTTCCAGACCCTACTGAAAGCCCCGACTGGGCTTCCATCACCCCCTCAAGGGGGTGATCCACTCCAGCAGAGTAACAACTACAACTGGACAGACTGGACAGACTGAGTTTAGGAAGGTATGTCAATGCATAAAGTGGTATTTGAAACAGAACATTTATTATAACTAAATCGTAAAAACTCCAACCACGGCACAACACTTCCACCACCCCGTTTGGTTTCCCATGGAGCAAAATCTTTCTCTGCTGGCCCAGCCAACATAAGCGTAAAAATGCAGGCTTTATTTTGGTACCGTCGCTTTGGGAGCCATAGTACCTTATCCCGGCACTGGCTGTTAATCGTATTCTTGAGAAAAAATGTCCTGCAGTAAAATATTATCTACTATCCTTCCTGCGTTCGTGCCTAGTTCCTGGGGAAAGGGGGGCGATGATTGTTCCAGTCGTCTTGGCAGGACGCAGTTCAGCGCGGATGAGTTAGGAAATCGTTCTGTAACCCGTCACATGGCCAGCCAAGTTATAATCCGTCTGAACCGGACCGCTGTTTGTACCCGAACAGACAGAAAATACATAACATTTATATGCCGCCTCCCGACAATTCTATTTAGCTTTGTGGAATACAACCAGCTTGTGGTACCAGCCGGGGCTTTTGTGAAATAAATTACATTTCTCGTGCTTTTTGTACTACAAGGAAGGGAAAATAATTAGGAGAAAAATGATTTTACCTTAATAGAAATGAACAAGCTTGCAGTGATGCAATTTGCTGATGAATTCGTTGCTTGACCAAAAATTAAAATATTCAGCACTTTAATTATAATAGAAAGAACATTGCGTGACAGTGAGATAATGAGAATGTCAAACTACTCATGTAATGTTTCTTCGTAGGACGCCTTTACCAAACATTATCGAACATTCAATGCATACTGCGTTCCTCTTTCCATTTATTACAAATGTAGGACGCATGGCTGAAATACAGATGGAGATGTTCGTTAAAAATAAACATTTACCAAAAGAAACAGGGTGGCTTGTCTGAGCTTTCAGAAAGTGGGGGTGTCAAAAAAATGTCAGCTCCGGTCAGAGACGCTGTACTAACAGTCCAACCTTAGTACAGCGATCTCCCCTGCTGAGCTGTTGTTTTCTGACAGGGGGCGGCCCCCAGTAGAACACTCCATCAGCGTTCTCCATTTGGCTGCCTTCTGTCAGACTGGCTGACATACACACAGGCCGTTTTTTTATTGAACCGACCAATGTCTCCTGACCTTTGTCGGCCCGTATGTACTAGGCATTACACTTTGCAGATCTCAGTGATTAGAGCTCTGAGAGCTGATTGGAGAGAAGGGACAAACCCAGTTCACACAGCACACAGGAGCAAAGCTGAGGTTGTCAATCACAGGCTGTGTGTGTTTTTATAGTGCCTGGAAAAAGTATTCATACCCCTTGACATTTTCCTCATTTTGTCATGTTACAGACAAAAACGTAAATGTATTTTATTGGGATTTTATGTAATAGACCAACACAAAGTGGCACATACCGTATTTATCGGCGTATAACACGCACCGGCGTATAACACGCACCCCAATTTAGGAGGGAATTTTAAGGAAAAAAAACTTTTAGGAGGGAAGTTGAAGGAAAAAAAACTTACATTTAAATGCCCATCATTGCAGCCTTCTCAGTGCAGCCATGTCAGTGCAGCCTTGTCAGTGCAGCCTTCCCCAGTGCAGCCTTGTTAGTGCAGCCTTGTCAGTACAGCCATGTCAGTGCAGCCTTCCCCAGTGCAGCCTTGTTAGTGCAGCCATGTCAGTGCAGCCATGTCAGTGCAGCCTTCCCCAGTGCAGCCTTGTTAGTGCAGCCATGTCAGTGCAGCCATGTCAGTGCAGCCTTCCCCAGTGCAGCCTTGTTAGTGCAGCCTTGTCAGTGCAGCCTTTCCCAGTGCAGCCTTTCCCAGTGCAGCCTTTCCCAGTGCAGCCTTCCCCAGTGCAGCCTTTCCCAGTGCAGCCTTTCCCAGTGCAGCCTTTCCCAGTGCAGCCTTCCCCAGTGCAGCCTTCGCTTCGATCCCCTGTCCTGTGCTTTAAAATCGCCGACCGCGATTTGAAAATGGCGCCGCTGGCGCCGAAATACACCGAGCCGGTCCTCGGCTCTTTCCGGCGGCTCTCGTTCACTTTCGGCTCCACTCGTAGTCCCGAGCGGAGCTATCCGAACCTAGCCGAGTAGGTTCGGATAGCTCCGCTCGGGACTACGAGTGGGGCCGAAAGTAAACGAGAGCTGCTGGAAAGAACCGAGGACCGGCTCGGTGTATTTCGGCGCCGGCGGCGCCATTTTCAAATCGCGGTCGGCGATTTTAAGATTGTGACAGCTCGGGATCGCATGGTATCGGCGTATAACACGCACCTGCGACTTTCCCCTGATTTTAAGGGGAAAAAAGTGCGTGTTATACGCCGATAAATACGGTAATTGTGAAGTGGAAGGAAAATGATAAATGGTTTTCAAAATGTTTTACAAATAAATATGTGAAAAGTGTGGGGTACATTTGTATGGCGCCCCCCTGAGTCAATACTTTGTAAAACCACCTTTCACTGCAATTACAACTGCAAGTCTTTTTGGGGATGTCTCTACCAGCTTTGCACATCTAGAGAGTGACATTTTTACTCGTTCTTCCTTCCAAAATAACCCAAGCTCTGTCAAATTGGATGGAGAGCCTCTGTGAACAGCAACTTTCAAGTCTTTCCACAGATTCTCAATTGGATTTAGGTCTGGACTTTGGATTTTAGGTCTGGATTTTGCTCTGGACTGCGGCAGGTCAGCGCCTTCCCGCGAGCCGTCGTAGCTTTACGTCGGCTCCTTTAGGCGGGATAGCAGGCGTGCGCACATACCTGCTGCACTGTGGGGGTGCCGATGCTCATGGCCGATGGTCATGATGACCGCCAGCCACGAGCGATCGCAGGCACAAGAGGCAGAACAGGGACGTGTGTGTGAACACACAAATCCATGTTCTGTGAGGAGAGACAGATTATACATTCCTAATAGCTAGGAACCACGATCTGTCTCTCCTCACAGAAGATGATGATTCATTTCCTCTAGTCATTCCTCTCCCCCAATGGTGGGCTCATGGCGCAATGCTCTGCGCCACGAGCCCACCCTATTTTGAAGCCCATTGCTTTAATCAGGTGCTTAAAAAAAACACCCCCGCTGCTGTCATTCATGTGCCCCTGAAAGGGGCTGGATGCATGAATAGGAGGTAGCGGCCGTGGATCATAGAGCATTAATTAGGATGTGGCAGCCGTGGATAGAGGGGGCGGCGCCCCTAATGAATGGGCTGCCACTGGGAGGTAAAGCTTTCGGCGCTGAAGTGGTTAAACCAAATGGAGGCGGCATGACAGCCAGGTAACCAAACATTTTCAGAAGGAGAGGGCCCAATGGACTATTGCACCTTGCTTGTTGGTACCGACCCCATGTTACATTGCCAAGCCTTGATGCATTGGCTATTTCACATCTGTGGCTTCTTTGAGCAACTTCCCCCCACTCAGGAGAGGACACAGTTGGAATCCAGTGCAGGAAATGTAAAAAGCATGAGCAGCGGGTTCTCTTTGCACCTGGTGTTAATATTTATGAGTCCTTGGGCACCATTTTTCTTATGCATGAAGACCAGAATAGCTGACAGTTACATCAATCATTTTCATGCAGCTGACAATATGCATTTGATCTTAGAGTACAATTAAGCCCGTATGGATGTATACTTCGCTTAGATATGCGTTCCATTGGGTTGCAGGTTATGCATTTTTTACTACCAAAAGACGTTTGAGCAGCTATATGATTGCTCGTTTTTTTAGATATGATTTAAGATTTTCCTGCCACTGCTCATGCCTGTCACACAAACCTTTAGAAAGAGCCTAGGGATGTACTAACAATGAGGGAAACTACAGGACTCATTTGTGACACTGAAATTCAATGTGGTTTTAGGCAAAGAGCTGACTTAATGGGTTCGCTAAGGAAGTGCAAAGCCTCTAATGTCATTCTTACAAATCTAAAGCATTCATGCACTCTGACAATCTCCATATGGGGATGACAGCAAACGACGGGAGGGCCTGAGCATTGAAAGAAATACAACTCAACCAGAAAGTAACAAGACTCTAATGATCAACCATCTCTTCCACTCAGTGGTATCACATGCTACATTCATGCAGTTTCATGCTAGGTGGGCCATAACCTCAATTTAAATAGTTTTTTTTTCGTTCTTAATAAATTGTATATGCTCCAATAAAAAGAGAAAGCGTAACAAACCATACAGTAAAATGGCTCTGTTATGGCTGAATTGTTTCATGGAATGTTATTTCCATTCTGCAGGATCATTACTGGAATCAATGCTTTCATCTGTGGAGGTTATCTAGGATGCTGAGACGTCTCCTTGAGGCCGAGTTGGACTAAAGCTATTGGTACACGTTTATAAATGGCTGATCTTCTGCTGCCTGTCCACAAGGTTCTTGCCTTTGTAGTGGTACCCCCATAGAGGCTGCTACCCTGTTTCCCCGAAAATAAGACCTAGCGTGATTGTTGGTGATGGCTGCAATATAAGCCCTACCCCCCAAATAAGCCCTAGTTAAAGTCCTTGTAGGTCTTATTTTCAGGGTAGGGCTTATTTTCGGGGAAACAGGGTAGGGCTTATTTGGGGGGTAGGGCTTATATTGCAGCCATCACTGACAATCACGCTAGGTCTTATTTTCGGGGAAACAGGGTAAGTGATGTGGCCCACCTGTAACCCTGCCCAGCCCAGGATTCACTCCTCAGTCATTCTCAGGCACTATAACGGTTCATGTGCTTGTTTTTTGTTATTTTTATTAGGGAATTTTACTTGGATGGGTAAAAGGAATTTATGGGATGCCAAGCAAATTGTTTATCAATCAGTTGGTAGATTGATATACAATCCACCAATTGATTGATATACAATCAATTGGGACAAATATGTACACTTCTCTGTACAGACTACCACTTAAGTCTCCTCCTGCACAACTCTTGCTTGCAGACTATCGCTCTCTCTTCCTCCAGCACAACTCTTGACTCCCAGGAGCAGCTAGCACATGGTTAGGCCTGACACTGACTCAGCCAAGTCCAAGTAACTTCCCCTTTGGAGGCAGGGACCGCGGGCCCCTATGGTGTAGCAGAAAGTAGAAAGTATTTTGTGCTAGCTGTCCTATTGGCGGACTACTGCTCCCAGTCAGTCCTCTTCAGGCCCTGCCAGCCCTCCTGGCTGCAGCTGCTTGACTCCACTGTTCATGACATTGCAGTCCTCACTACTGGCTCTGCACCCATCTCTGATGGCATGCTCCCAATCCTCTCAGGCGTGCCTCTCCAGTCCTTTTGACTGCACATGTCTCTCACCAGCCCCCTTGGCTGCAACCGGTGGTTCCCTCCCGAAGACTTGCCCGGCAGCACTAGCTCCTGCTGTTCTCTCTTGCCCCTCCTGTGCCTCCTGTTCAAAGCCTTCACGCTTTCCCGAAGAGTCACGTCCTGCACCTGAGCCCCAGTCCCAATGTCACCCCCCCAGACTGGGGAGCTCCCTTAAGGGCCCCCCGACAGCCTAGTACTCCATCTTCAGTTCTTCCATCTGACAACTCCCCCCCAGCTGGACTGACTCTAGGTATTTATGGAGGCTTGCCTCCTGCCAATCCAGGTTGGAGATTCATTGGGGCTTCTTACACCCCAGGCAGCTCCACCTCTCCTTCTCTCTTTCTAGTACCTTCCAGAAGGCTCTAGAAAAAAGAGGGAAGTCTTAGTGATGCTGCCGATGAATCATCAGCTGCTAACTCTGAGCCACTCCCAGCCCACACAAATCAAAACAAACAGGCCTAGATTCCAGCTAGGCCTGCCTAAATTTCATTACATTTACAAAAAACCTAATCTAGCACCTACCTATGTAGAGGGTGCTACACCTTCATACACACATACACATTTGTAAAATATAGTTGTCTGATAAGGCAATGTTCTTGGGTGTTTGCCAAACAGTTGGATATTCTGTCCTTTCATTCCAGGTTGATCCAGCTGTGCAATACCTTTAAAATGGCCAATGGTACACTAACCAACTCAAATGGTTTGCCAGCTTAGCCAGGTGGTTCATTGATTTTATTATTGATTCCCTATAGAAATATAATTTTTGAAGCTCTAAGGGTACTTTCACACTGGGGTGGGGGTGCATTGGCGGTAAAGAGCCGCTAGTTTTAGCGGCACTTTACCGTCATTTTAGCGGCGCTTTCCGGCTGCTAGTGGGGCACTTTTAACCCCCGCTAGCGGCTTAAAGAGGAAGTAAAACCCATCGCAAGGCCTGCAAATTAAAAGCATAATGGGCTAGTATGCGAGTATGCATCGCTTACTAGCCCATTATATGACACTTACCTGCAAACGAAGCCCGCGTGGTCCCCTTTGCAGGCTGCGTCCATCTTCGCCCCTCTTCCTTCCGGGGCTGCAGACTGGCCGGAGCCGCGTGTGTGCGGGAGCCGCCAGTCACGGCACACGCTGGGGGAAGAAACGGCATGGTGGTCCGTTTCTTCACAGCGCATGCGTCGATGACGGCATTGGCGCACTACAAGGGAAATATCTCCTAAACGGCGCACGTTTAGGAGATATTTCCACTACCCATAGGTAAGTCTTATCCTAGGCTTACTTATAGGTAAATGTCACACAAAAGGGTTTACAACCACTTTAAGAAAGGGTTAAAAGGGCCCGTGTTGTGGCGCTGCCGAAGCGCTTTTACAGGCAGTGCGCCCCAAAGATGCTGCTTGGAGGACTTTTCTGCCCCTCCCACAGGCGTACTGCCCCAGTATGAAAGCACTCGGGCTTTCACACTGGGGAGGCATGAGAGGTGCTTTTCAGGCACTTTACATGTGCTATTTTTAGCGCTAAAATGCCTGAAAAGCACCTCAGTGTGAAAGGGGTCTAAGGGAGGCCATAGATTATGCAATTTTCTTTCCTTCACCATGGGTTGCAGACTATCTCTCCACAACATCTCCAGCACATCACTTACTTGCACTTCCCAGACCAGCTAGCACTGATTTGTAGGCCTGACACTGGCTCAGCCAGGCCTAGGGTGAATGCCCTTTGCAGGCAGGGACCGTGGCCCCTAGTGTAGCAAAAATAAAGTAGTCCTTAGTGCTAGCTGTCCACGTGGTTATTGAGCCCAACACCACATCTTGAGGCCCTGCCAGCCCTCATGGCTGCAGCTGCCTCTCTCCACTGCCCGTGACACCCCAGTCCCCTCCACTGGCTCTGCATCCATCTCAGACTGCACTCTCACAGTCCTCTCAGGTGTGCCTCCCCAGTCCTCTCTCAACTGTGTGTCACTCACCAGCCCTCTTGGCTGCGACCTGTTGTTCCTCTCCCGCAGACTTTGCCTGGCAGTGCTCTCCCACTGTCCTATCTTGCTCCCATGCCACCTGTCCAGGACACCTCTGTGTGTCGTAAGAAGGGTCCTGTCCACACCCGAGCCCCAGGCCCAAGGTCACCCTCCTCCCAGACTGGGGAGCTCCCTCAAAGGCCCCAAAAGCCTAACACTCCATCTCCAGCTTTCACCTGAACAACTCCTCCCCAGTTGGGCTGACCCTAGGTATTTAAGGAGGCCTGCCCCCTGACAATCCAGATTGGGGATTGGTCAGGTCTCCCTAGAACACCCCAGACAGCACCACCTCCCATCTCCTCCTTCCCTTCTAGAAAACACTAGAACATTCTGTAAAGAAGTGGGATACTGCCTGTGAGTCACTCAGCTCTGCTCTGAGTCACTCCCAACCCAGATCAAAACACACTCAGGCTTGGCTGCCAGCCAAGCCTGGAAATTTACCTACTCTCACAAAAAAAAACATACACTCTCCTTCTAGCACACTAGAGGGTGCTACACTGGTTGAATACAAGTTGATCGATAGATCGACTTGTGTACAACCAGGGTGCCCACACCCTGGATCAAAGTTTGGTTAGTTCAGCAGGGACCAGCTGAAATTCGATCAGTGTATGGCTGGCTTTAGATCCACCGAAAAGTGGAAGCTCTGCTTGTTCACACCCTCCTCCCCTCCACTGGCACATTTGACACTTTTTGGGGTGAAGGGGGAGTGGATACCTGTCAAAACCAGGTACTACTCCCACCTCCGGGTAAGACTGCCGCACAATGATTATGCCAATCTACGAAATTTTTGGCCCCTCCCCCCCGCTGCCTTCTGGGTGACACACAGGTCCCAGAAGACAGTGGGGCTATTCAGAAAGTGCAGCGCGACTCGCGCATGCATAGTAGGAAACAGGCTGTTTCCCTTAGTAAGGATGCCGTTGCCTGCACCCGAAGCCGATGGACGAATCAGCTAGGGGTGATGACATCGCGGGATACCTGGACAGGTAAGTGTCCTTGTATTAAAAGTTGGCAGCTACAGTATTTGTAGCTGCTGACTTTTTTTTTTATTTTTTTATACAGGCTGGAACTCTGCTTTAAGTCTGTCATCTATCACATGTTTGTCATTGGCTGTCACAAATTCAATAAAGTGGTTGTAAAGATTATCTTTGTTTTTTTTAACTATATTGCACAAAAGGGTTCCTTACCCCTTACTTATTTAGCAGTCCCCCACTAGGGCTGTATGCTACTTCTTTCTGTAATACAGTGACACTGAAAGCACTGGCCGTTAGTGCTAAAGCGTCGCTTGTTTTAGCGACACTTTAGTGCTGTTTTCGGCCGCTAGTGGGGTGCTTTTAACTCCCCAACAAAGGGTTAAAAACTCCCGTTTTCCGGCGCTTTCAAATCGCTTTTCAGGCACTTTGAAAGCGCTTCCCATTCATTCCAATAGGCAGGGCGTTTTGGGAGCACTAAATACAGCACTCCCAACCTGCCCCAAAGATGCTGACTGCAGAACTTTTCCGAAGGTCCCACAAGCGCACCGCCTGAGTGTGAAAAGTGACACTGGAATGAATGGGAGGCAGCTTCCAGGTGCTTAGCAGAGGCTATTTCCAGTGCTAAATCACTTGAAAACCGCCCCAGTGTGAAAGGGGGCTAAGTGCCCCCATAGCAAGCCGTGTGCTCCTGAACTGGGCTGTGTGGATCCATAGAAACACACAGCCACAGTAATTTTAATACTGCTTCAAAGTGGGAGTAAACTCCCATGCATGAATTTTACCTATAGGTAAGCCTATAATAAAGCTTACCTACAGGTAGTGTAAACATCTCCTAAACATGTACCGTTTTGGAGATATTTACTGTACATGCAGCCTGTGACATCACTGGAACATGCGCCCTGATAGAACGGCAAACCCATGCCGTTCCTTCAGAGTCTTGTGCTGTAAACGGCAGCATATGCAGGAGTGACATCATCGCTGTCCTGGCCACTCACACAGCCGGAGTCTGCTAACTAGGAAGGAAGACCGGGTGAAGACGGAAGCGCCTTTAGCGGTGATAGCGCGCCGTTGGAAGGCTTCGTTTTCAGGTAAGTTTCACATAATGTGCTAGTATGCGATGCCCAGATAGCAAGGATAACTTGCCACAAATTTGAGGCAGTTTTGAATTGTAAGGCTGTTAACTTGCTTCACATTTTCACTGGCTTGTTGTACACATGCAGAGCACTTGAAGCACAAGTTCTAGTTGACACATTTCCAATTTGTGGCAAATTTGCTTGGCAAGTCTCTAGCAGGAGCAAAGTTGCACTGGTGAGTCTACAGCAAGAGCTCTGCAAGTCTACAGCATAAAAGTTCAGCCACAGTGCCCCCTGTGGTGGGATGACTATTGCACAACATAACTGAACCAGAACTTGCAGTAGACTTGCTGAATGTTTGCAAAGAAAGTTGATCTGAAGTCATGTAATGCAGACTTGCTGCAATTGTGCAACAAACTTGTGAAGCCTGGCAAGTCTAGCAAAAGCTTAGCAAGTCATTTTCAAACTTGTAGCTCAATTGCTTGCTATCTGGGTGCATACTAGCACATTATGAAATTGCCTTTCAGGTTTTTAAAAAAAAGAAAAACACCCAGCGGCTTATTACCACTTTAAGTTTACTGAATATTTCCTTACATGAAACTGTCACTTCTTAAAATCGGTTCCTCTTTAAATCCCTTTGAAGCCTAAAAACCATCTTAAGTCCCCATTGCCTCAACATTAGCTTACATTAGATTTCTGGAAAAAATGAGAATCACAATTTTGTTGCTTAGAATAAAGATTACGAATCTCTCACGATTCTGATAAACTTTTTTATTTTAAAGATTTATAACCCCTGAACATTAGGTTATCAAACAAGATGGCAATAAAATAAGACATAATACTCTTTGCTTCAATCAAATTTAAAGAAATGTAACGAAAAATAATGTAATGTGTAAAGAAATAACCATTAAGTTATATTAGGGTCTTTTTTTTAGTACCAATTACCGATACCTACCGCAACATTTTTGTTTATACTTCAGATGTTAGCAAATGGTACAAAGCATTGAAAAGTTATTTTACAAATGAAATACATTTTTTTTTTAATGTGAAACATGTAAATATTTGTTAAAGGTGTAAAAATATTAATGAACAAAGCAAACAAAAAAAAAGTTTTATTATTAATAGTTTATAAAATAGAAGTAAATAAAAACAAAAAGAAAATCAGCAGGAAAATAATAATTAAATGGAGAAGGAGAATAAGGAGTTAATAAGGCTGGTTATAGTAAATTAAAGGAGTTGTAAAGGCAGAAAGTTTTTTCATCTTAATTCATTCTATGCATTAAGATAAAAAGCCTTCTGTGAGCAGCAGCCTCCCCAGCACCCCCCTAATACTTACCTGAGCCCCCTCTCTGTCCAACAATGTCCACAAATACCTTGGCCGCCTGAGACTCCCCCTCCTGATTGGCTGAGACGCAGCAGCGGTGCCATTGGCTCCCATGGCTGTCAATCAAGGTCAGTTAGTCAATCAGGGGAGAGAGGGGGCGGGGTCCAAAACGCAGCTCCGTGTCTGAATGGACACACGGAGCTGCAGCTTGGCGCGGGTGCCCCCATAGCAAACTGCTTGCTGTGGTGGCACTCGATAGGAGGGAGGGGCCAGGAGCAGCAAAGAGGCACCCGAGGAGAGGAGGATCCAGGCTGCTCAGTGCAAAACCACTGTACAGAGCAGGTAAGTATAATATGTTTGTTATTAAAAAAAAATAAAAGGGACTTTAAAATCACTTTAAGGGTAATAAGGGGTTAAACAGAGGAACATTTAAATAAAAAACAAAAAAAATATAATTTTTTTCTTTTTTTAGTCGACAATGTTGCTTTAATCTGACTTCATTTACTGAAGTTCATCCCTTTGATCTGTAAATGAATAGAAAGATACAATGTTTCTTTTCACCTCTCTTTAAGCTGGGCAATGTTGTTGATAAACATTACCAGCTGTTTTTTTTCTGACAGCTGTGAGCAGGGGAATTGCTCTGCACTTGTTACATGAATCGTGATTAAGATTGTGTGGGGGGTTGAATCAAGATCACAATCTCTTAATGATAAATTGTGCAGAGGCGGCTGTAGGCTTTGTGAGGCCTTAGGCAAACCTTAGACATGAGGCCCCACTCACTCCTATAACGGAAAAAATAATTAAACCTATAGAAATTACTGCAGAAAAGACTGCAGACATACAGGGGATGGTCAGAGACCGCAGACATAATACAAGAAATGGTTAGAGACTGCAGACATGATACAAGAGATGGTCAGAGACTACAGACATGATACAAGAGATGGTCAGAGACTACAGACATGATACAAGAGATGGTCAGAGACTACAGACATGATACAAGAGATGGTCAGAGACTACAGACATGATACAAGAGATGGTCAGAGACTACAGACATGATACAAGAGATGGTCAGAGACTACAGACATGATACAAGAGATGGCCAGAGGCTGTAGACATGATACAGCTGGCTGGAACCTCCATGGCTTTACCCCAGTGTGTGCCGGCTCGCTCACCCCGCCAGCCTGGGGACACCCAGGACCATCTTTATTATTGATTGGACCCTGGGCAAAAATGTTCCTGGGCCCCCCACACGCACATAGAATTATCTAAAAACTTTAATAATGTAAACATAAAGATCTGGTTCACACTCACTGGTTGCTTCAGGCTCACTGATTGGTTGCTAGAGGTTACTGGGCATCATTACTGCTCACTGATTGGTTGCAAGAAGTTACTGTACAATATTACCACTCACTGATTGATTGCTAGAGGTTACTGCACATCATTACCACTTACCCACTGGTTGCTAGAGGATACTGCACACATTACCGCTCACTGATTGTTTGTTAGAGGTTACTGCACAGTATTACTGTTCACTGATTGGTTGCTAGAGGTTACTGCACATTATTGCTGCTCACTAATTGGTTGCTAGGGGTTACAGCACATCATTACCTCTCACTGGGTGACAGAGCAGTATTGTGGTGTGTGATGCAACTGTTGGGGTACAGTTGGTTGGATGACAGGATGCAGTTTAGGGTGATGGTGACAGCATTGGGGTGAGAGTCTGAGATCATATCTCCCCTATAATGATAGGGGGTAGGGTGATAGGATGCCAGAGGTGGGGTACAGGAGGGATGCGGATGATAATGACAGGAGGCAGGGTGGTAGGAAGCGGTGATTTTCGGGGTGCCCGACATGGGATGCTGTTAGTGTCTAGCAGGAGTGTCATGTATAGTACCTTGGGGCTCGATGATCGGCAGGCGCCAGCTCTGGCAGGTCCTCCATTGCGGATTAGATCAGGAAGCTGCTCAGCTGCTGCAGGCATTAACAGAGCTCTGTCTGCACATGGCAGATCCTCAGAGCGTGGCAGAAGGGGAGGAGCCGGAGGAAGGGAATACATTTAGCCACTCAGTGATCCTAGTCTCTCGGGCATTGCTCAAGTGGCCGGGGAAAACTAGTTGTGTGCACCGCAGGCTTTTACCCTGCATTAAAGGCTCTGAGAGCACCCACCAGAGGACAATCACTCCCACACACGGTAGGCAAATTAGGTGGCCGCGAGGCCCCTAGGTGTGTGAGGCATTAGGCGACCGACTAATTTGCCTAATTAGAGAGCTGCCTCTGATTGTGCAGCTCTAACTCCCAATCATTTCCCTATTGATGCAATGCATTAAAATGGTGAAATCTCCCAATTTTTACTGAAATTCAATATGGATAAAAACTCAGAATCTTGCTTATCCCTTTGAATGAGACTCAGATGGTGTTGTATGAGGTTGCCCCATAGACATCGACTAATTCCAGACCCAGCAGAAAACAGATTTTTATACAGTTATCACATGCCTATATTTGCCTTTTGCATTTGCCTCCTGAAATTTACAATACTGCAGTAACTCTGGAGGGCAAATGCTATCAAATTAAAGAAAATCGTCAGACCTAGGAGAGCAAATGCAATTCAATTCAGGCATCAACTTTTAAAGATATGCCATTATGTCTCTGTAGCTGTTTCTCTTGTCCCCTTCCATTCTCCTTGTATGACATTCACATGTAACTCTATAGTATATTGTTGCTCCCCGTGTCTCCCTCTGGCATTGCTAAATTATTGGAATTAGTTCAGCGGCCTGCAGTCGCTTCCATGTAGCACAAACTGATTTGGCTGGAATCATGTGGATTTCAATTACTGACTTGGTAACCCATGTGTTGAAAAACATAAACCCACCACGTACAAAGAGAATATATGCCTTCAATTTGTAGTGACTAAGCTCACATTATTCGCAGACACAGATTTTCTAACAATGTAACTGATTTCAGATTTTAAAGGAGACCTCTAGTCAGAAAAAGCAACTGCAAAAAAAAAAAGAAAAAATAAAGGCATACTAATACGCTAAATATGCTTCCCATGATGGTTCTACATATTAAAGCTCAGCTATAATAAAAAAAAATTGTTTTGGATAGAGTGAAGAAGGACTAGATGTTCTACTGACAGGGATCAGTAGAACATCTAGTTCTACTGAATTTTTTTTCATAGAAATAGCAATGAAAACTTTTTTTTAATAGAGTGGACACTGTACAAAAATTTTTTTTAAAATTCTCTTTAAAATTTTTAAGCTTTCATTCAGAAAAAATTTGGCTATTTAAAAAAAATTTAAATAGCACAATACAATAAAAAAAATGTGAAATAACAAAAAAGGGGGGGATGATTAATGCGCTACCCTAAAAAACATATATATAAAGCTGCTACAAACCATATGACAAAAATGTAAAGAAAGGATCGAGATCAAGTGTAGCGCTAAAAAACACGTATGCAAATGAATACTGTGCACATGAAGGAAATGTCCCAATGGTGACGTGTTATGGTGAAAAAAGGAAACAGTCCACAGTGGATATAAGTGATATTAAAAAATTAAATTTTTTATTAAAAAACCACAATAAATGGAACATAAAACGTGATCACGGGTACAAAGCAGTGTGTGGGGTAATAAAAACTCCCTATGCGTTTCGATCCGAAAGATCTTCAACAGGGGCATCGAAACGCGTAGGGCGTTTTTGTTACTAAAAAACCCCTGAATTACACCATGTGGAAGCATCCCTCTTTTTTTTCACATGTCCTGAGGAATTGAGCACTCGTTCGTTTGGGATCCATCCGGAGCCTGTTCCAGTGGACCAAGAGGGACATCCAGGCCCAGCAAGAGGGATACCCACGCCCAGCAAAGGCTCTACCCTTGCCTCCACCATTCCACACCTCTGCCCTTGGTGGCATAAAGCCCTACTGATTCTATGCTCCTGGCAGTAGAATCCAACTTGTCCGGTAAGCGTATTCCATCTTTCCGTTTATCTTGATGACATCTGTACTGACCGTTGAAAAGTTGAACCAACCACCATACGGATCACTTATATCCACTGTGGACTGTTTCCTTTTTTCACCATAACATGTCACCATTGGGACATTTCCTTTATGTGCACAGTATTCATTTGCATACGTGTTTTTTAGCGCTACAATTGATCTCGATCCTTTCTTTACAATAAAAAAAATGGGAGGTCAAAAACAGTTTTAACTCATTTACTCATTTTATTTATTTAACAACAAACACTATTGTGAAAATAACATACCCTATATTATCAAAAGTATTGGGACGCCTGCCTTTACATGCACATGAACTTAATGGTTTCCCAGTCTAATAGGGCGTACACACGGTCGGACTTTGTTCAGACATTCCGACAACAAAATCCTAGGATTTTTTCCGACGGATGTTGGCTCAAACTTGTCTTGCATACACACGGTCACACAAAGTTGTCGGAAAATCCGATCATTCTGAACGCGGTGACGTAAAACACGTACGTCGGGACTATAAACGGGGCAGTGGCCAAAAGCTTTCATCTCTTTATTTATTCTGAGCATGCGTGGGACTTTGTCCGTCGGATTTGTGTACACACGATCGGAATTTCCGACAACGGATTTTATTGTCGGAAAATTTTTATCTCCTGCTCTCCAACTTTGTGTGTCGGAAAATCCGATGGAAAATGTCCGATGGAGCCCACACACGGTCGGAATTTCCGACAACAGGCTCCGATCGGACATTTTCCATCGGAAAATCCGACCGTGTGTACGTCGCATTAGTCTGTAGGGTTCAATATTGAGTTGGCCCACCCTTTGTAGCTATAACAGCTTCAACTCTTCTGGGAAGGCCGTCCACAAGGTTTAGGAGTGTGTCTATGGGAATGTTTGACCATTCTTCCAGAAGTGCATTTGTGAGCTCAGGCATTAATATTGGACGAGAAGGCCTGGCTCGCAGTCTCCACTCTCATTTACCCCAAAGGTGTTCTATCAGGTTGAGGTCAGGACTCTGCGCAGGCCAGTCAAGTTCCTCCACCCCAAACTTGCTCATCCATGTCTTTATGGACCTTGATTTGTGCACTGGTCCAAATAATTTGGTGGAGGGGGGGTTATAGTGTGGGGTTGTTTCTCAGAGTTGGGCTTGTCCCCTTAGTTCCAGTCAAGGGAACTCTTAAGGCGTCAGCATACCATAATATTTTGGACAATTGTATGCTCTCAACTTTGTGGGAACAGTTTGGGGATGGCCTCTTCCTGTTCCAACATGACTGCGCACCAGTGCACAAAGCAAGGTCCATAAAGACATGAATGAGCGGTTTGGGGTGGAGGAACTTGACTGGCCTGCACAGAGTCCTAACCTCACCCCAATAGAACACGTTTGGGATGAAATAGAGCGGAGACTGTAAGCCAGGCCTTTTAGTCCAACATCAGTGCCTGACCTCACAAATGCGCTTCTGGAAGAATGGTCAAACATTCCCATAGACACACTCCTAAACCTTGTGGACGGCCTTCCCAGAAGAGTTGAAGCTGTTATAGCTGCAAAGGGTGGGCCAACTCAATATTGAACCCTACGGACTAAGACTGGGATGCTATTAAAGTTCATGTGCATGTAATATAGTGTATGTTGATATATTGATGTATGTTTTTGTACTTTGAGATTTTTAGACAATAGAAAAATAATCAGGTCAAAATAGAAACTTTATAAATGTAAAGAGTCGGTAAAAACTTATTTGGCATTTTTCCTTAATTTTTTGGTGCATTTTACCTTTAATTCTCAAACATCAAACAGAGTAAAATAAAAAAATAAGCATATAATTTATTCAATTTTTCCATGTATAATTTTCAAACCTTTTCACGACTGGTCTAAAACAACTCAAGTAGCAACAAACTATAATATTTTGTCTAACATTCATAAGTCAACAGTCCCTCATTGACTTCAATGCAACTCGTAAATTGCCTAGCAGCCATAAATCAATGGTCCCTCATTGACTTCAATGTAATTCAAAAACTGAATTGAGTACAATTCAATCAAATTCAAGCTATGGAAATTTGGGTTGAATTTGAGTTCAACTCTAATTTAAATCTCAGCGCAATGCCTGGACCACCCATTTGCTCATTAGGCATATATGATTAATGATCTGGCACAATAGTTAGAGTCTCTTACTCTGGGACATAAATCTGCTTTACCATAGTCTTTACTATGTGATTCTGCTGTATCCACGAATCAAGCTTTGTCTCATATCCTGGGGCAAAAATAACCACCTCTGCTCGAAAATTTAATTACATGGTCAAAAAGCAATAGGCAACGTTTGAGTTGAAATAGTTGCACAGGTAAATAAATTCAAGTCATCCCAAGATGAATTTGGAATTTCAGCGTATTTTTGCCTGCATCCCTGAATACAAATTTAGAACAAAATATTCCATGCCTCTAGTTTATACTAAGGGCTGAGCAAAACCATGAGACTCAGATATCAACCACAAAATTTTGCTGTTGGGACCATGCATTATCTGTTAATGCATCCACGACTGTAACATTACATTGTACTTACAGGAATTTTAGTTGGGGACTTTGGCACTTTTGCCCTTTGGTATGAAGATTCCATGCTTGATTCCTAATTGAGATAATATATGTTTCCTCCAAATGTTTTGATTTCCTACCAATTAATACCTAAATCAATAAAATAATAATATAATCAAGTAATTACAGTGGGGCAAAAAAGTATTTAGTCAGCCACCAATTGTGCAAGTTCTCCCACTTAAAAAGATGAGAGAAGCCTGTAATTGTCATCATAGGTATAGCTCAACTATGAGAGACAAAATGTGGAAACAAATCCAGACAATCACATTGTCTAATTTTTGAAAGAATTTACTTGCAAATTATGGTGGAAAATAAGTATTTTGTCAATATCAAAAGTTCATCTCAATACTTTGTTATATATCCTTTGTTGGCAATGACAGAGGTCAAACGTTTTCTGTAAGTCTTCACAAATTGTCACACACTGTTGCTGGTATGTTGGCCCATTCCTCCATGCAGATCTCCTCTAGAGCAGTGATGTTTTGGGGCTGTTGCTGGGCAACACGGACTTTCAACTCCCTCCAAAGGTTTTCTGTGGGGTTGAGATCTGGAGACTGGCTAGGCCACTCCAGGACCTTGAAATGCTTCTTACGAAGCCACTCCTTCGTTGCCCGGGCGGTGTGTTTGGGATCATTGTCATGCTGAAAGACCCAGCCACATTTCATCTTCAATGCCCTTGCTGATTGGAGGAGTTTTGCACTCAAAATCTCACGATACATGGCCCCATTCATTCTTTCATGTACACGGATCAGTCGTCCTGTTCCCTTTGCAGAGAAACAGCTCCAAAGCATGATGTTGCCACCCCCATGCGTCACAGTAGGTATGGTGTTCTTTGGTTGCAACTCAGCATTCTCTCTCCTCCAAAATAGACGAGTTGTGTTTCTACCAAACAGTTCTACTTTGGTTTCATCTGACCATATGACATTCTCCCAATCCTCTTCTGGATCATCCAAATGCTCTCTAGCAAACCTCAGACGGGTCTGGACATGTACTGGCTTAAGTAGGGGGACACGTCTGGCACTGCAGGACCTGAGTCCCTGGCGGCGTAGTGTGTTACTAATGGTAGACTTTGTTACGTTGGTCCCAGCTCTCTGCAGGTCATTCACTAGGTCCCCCCATGTGGTTTTGGGATTTTTGCTCACCGTTCTTGTGATCATTTTGACCCCACAGTGTCAGATCTTGCGTGGAGCCCCAGATCAAGGGAGATTATCAGTGGTCTTGTATGTCTTTCATTTTCTAATTATTGCTCCCACGGTTGATTTCTTCACACCAAGCTGCTTGCCTATTACATATTCAGTCTTCCCAGCCTTGTGCAGGTCTACAATTTTGTTTCTGGTGTCCTTCGACAGCTCTTTGGTCTTCACCATAGTAGAGTTTGGAGTGTGACTGTTTGAGGTTGTGGACAGCTGTCTTTTATACTGATAACAAGTTCAAACAGGTGCCATTAATACAGGTAATGAGTGGAGGACAGAGGAGCCTCTTAAAGAAGAAGATGCAGATCTGTGAGAGCCAGAAATTTTGCTTGTTTGTAGGTGACCAAATACTTATTTTACACCATAATTTGCAAATAAATTCTTTCAAAAATCAGACAATGTGATTGCCTGGATTTGTTTCCACATTTTGTCTCTCATAGTTGAGGTATACCTATGATGAGTGGGAGAACTTGCACAATTGGTGGCTGACTAAATACTCTTTTTGCCCCAGTCTATATATATATATATATATAGCTATATTCAGTATCTCACAAAAGTGAGTACACCCCTACTATTTTTGTAAATACTTTATTTTATCTTTTCATGTGACAACACTGAAGAAATGACACTTTGCTACAATGTAAAGTAGTGAGTGTACAGCTTGTATAACAGTGTACATTTGCTGTCCTCTCAAAAGAACTCAACACACAGCCATTAATGTCTAAACTGCTGACAACAAAAGTGAGTAAGTGAGGAAATACGCACCTCCTCTGGAGATGGCCTGTACACTACCTAAAATTTTGGAGACTTGTCGGCAATTTTATCAGACATTATATACATCTCAGTTGCCTTCTGATTTCCAGCCGACTGAATTGGTGGGTTGGCTGGATTCAGTCACACTGGCCTGGTTAACAGATAATGAGAGGGATATCCTAGTACATCCTATAACATCAGGGGAAGTCCTTTCTGTCATTGGCTCCTTTACATTGGGGAAGTCCCCGGGGAGTCATGCTCATATAGTTTTAATCTACAAGCATCCAAAAGACCCATCCTCTTGTGCTTCATATAGGTCTATTGTTCTTTTGAATGTAGATTTCAAGATTATGACTAAGTTAATCTCCCGATGACTACAGCCTTTGATGTCGAAAATTATCGACTCAGATCAGACGGGGTTCATGCCTGGCAGGGCTACTGATGTGAATTTGAGGAGGTTATATACTAATATTTATGCTTCACATCTTAATATAGGATCTAGAGTCATTGCTTCCCTGGATATCAAAAAGGCTTTTGATACCTTGGAGTGGCCCTTCTTGTGGGAAGTACTCCGCAGAATGGGTTTCCTAATGGTATTTATAAAATGGTTACAAGTTTTATATAGGAATCCCACAGCTGCAGTAAAAATGGGAGGAGGGTTGTCATCTCCCTTTTCATTATTTAGGGGAACGCTAAACCCTTTTTGCGATTGCTATGAAGCCGGTGGCAGAGGCTTTACGCACTTCTCCCAATATTAAGGGATTTAGGATCGGTTGGTTGGAGAGTAGCTTTGTATACAGACGATCTCCTATTATTTTTAAATGATGCTGGCCCCTCGCTCCAAGGGGCCCTAGAGATATTGGAAATAATTTTCAAAGGATACAGGGCTGACGGTAAATTGGACTAAGTCATTGTTGTTTCCAAAAGAGATGGAGGCCCGTAGCACGGCTTTGAAGGATATTTCACTGCAGTGGGTAGATAATTTCAAGTATTTAAGAGTTGTAATTTCCCATCAAGCTTCTGAATTTATGTCTTTAAATCTGACTCCGATTCTGGGAGACATTGGGTCAAAATTGAAAGCATGGAAGTCTCTACCATTATCCTTATTATAATCTTTTAAAAATGAAAATTATACCAAAATGTATGTATTTATTTAGACATTCTCCACAATGGCTCCCTGTATCCTTTTTTACAAGATTAAATCAGCTGTTTTCATCTTTTTCATGGGGGTCAAAAACCCCAGGTATAAATGAAGTACACTGATGCCTGAACCTTGTGAACAGGGAGGATTAGCTTTTCCAGATTTATACAAATACTTTTTGGCCACTCAGTTGGCTACGGCCGTATGGTGGCTAAGACCAGATTTATATAACTCCTCCACTCGGCTAGAAGCAGCATTTAGGGGTCATAGGGCACCTTACTAGGTGACTATTCTTATGCTTAATACTATTCGAGCCTGGGAGGCTGGTCTTAGATGCGAGTGTTATCCAAAGATTTCTCCAAATGCCCCTTCATGGTTTAACCCTACTCTTCCTCAATTTTTTAAAACACCAGAGCCTATTGCATGGACTAAATATAATATTAAATTACTTTCTCAGGTGGTTACTGATCAGAAACTATCTACTTTTTCTACACTTATCTTAACTTTTAATTTACCTAGTTCCCATCTATTTAGATACTTTCAGCTTCTTCATACTTTTTATGCACAGTTTCCACAGGATAGTTTAATGATGATACAATCCACTCTGGAATTAGTACTTAGGTCTGAGTGTCTGGATAAGCCTAACTTGAGACTGTACTCTCATCATATTTTAATTTCTATCTTGCCACTAGAGGGTCTTCGAGCTAGGTGAATGTGAGATATACCAGATTTAGATATAGAGGATTGGAGTGGTGTGTGGGATTTCCCTCTGAGATCTCTGGTTTCCTTGAGGGACCGTATGATCCAATTTAAACTGGTACACAGAGCATATATCACGCCCTATAGACTTCTAAAGATAAATCCTGTTTGCTCTTCTAAGTTTTAGAGGTGTGGAGCATCTCGGAGGGATTTCACACACATCTTTTGGACTTGCCCACACAGTATCTCACATAAGTGAGTACACTCCTCACATTTTTGTAAATATTTTATTCTATCTTTTCATGTGACAACACTGAAGAAATAACACTTTGCTACAATGTAAAGTAGTGAGTGTATAGCTTGTATAACAGTGTAAATTTGCTGCCCCCCCCCCCCAAAAAAAAACACAACACGCAGCCATTAATGTCTAAACTGCTGGCAACAAAAGTGAGTACACAGTGAAAATGTCCAAATTGGGCCCAAAGTGTCAATATTTTGTGTGGCCAACATTATTTTCCAGCACTGCCTTAACCCTCTTGGGCATGGAGTTCTCCTTGATGACATCAAGTAGCTGGTGGATGTTAGAGACCTTGCGCTTCTCCACCTTCCATTTGAGGATGCCCCACAGATGCTCAATAGGGTTTAGGTCTGGAGACATGCTTGGCCTCAGCTTCTTTTGCAAGGCAGTGGTCATCTTGGAGGTGTGTTTGGGGTCGTTATTATGTTAGAACACTGCCCTGCGGCCCAGTCTCCGAAGGGAGGGGATCATACTCTGCTTCAGTATGTCACAGTACATGTTGGCATTCATGGTTCCCTCAATGAACTGTATCTCTCATGACACTCCCACCACCATGCTTGACTGTAGGTAAAACACATTTGTCTTTGTAATCCTCACCTGGTTGCTGCCACACACTCTTGACACCATCTGAACCAAATAAGTTTATCTTGGTCTCATCAGACCACAGGACATGATTCCAGTAATCCATATCCTTAGTCTGCTTGTCTTCAGCAAACTGTTTGCAGGCTTTCTTGTGCATCATCTTTAGAAGAGGCTTCCTTTTGGGACGACAGCCATGCAGACCAATTTGATGCAGTGTGCGGTGTATGGTCTGAGCACTGACAGGCTGACCCCCCACCACTTCAACCTCTGCAGCAATGCTGGCAGCACTCATATGTCTATTTCCCAAAGGCAACCTCTGGATATGGAGCTAAGCATGTGCACTCAACTTCTTTGGTCGACCATGGCGAGGCCTGTTCCGGGAGGAACCTGTCCTGTTAAACTGCTGTATGGTCTTGGCAATCATGCTGCAGCTCAGTTTCAGAGTCTTGGCAAACTTCTTATAGCCTATGCCATCTTTATGTAAGAGCAACAATTATTTTTTCAGATCCTCAGAGAGTTCTTTGCCATGAGGTGGCATGTTGAACCTCCAGTGACCAGTATGAGAGAGTGAGAGCGATTTTAACCAATTTAACAGGCCTGCCCACCATTCACACCTGAAACCTTGTAACACTAACAAGCCACATGACATCGGGGAGGGAAAATGGCTAATTGGGCCCAGTTTGGACATTTTCACTTAGAGGTGTACTCACTTTTGTTGCCAGCGGTTTAGACATAAATGGCTGTGTGTTGAGTTATTTGGAGAGGACAGCAAATTTACACTGTTATACAAGCTGTACACTCACTACTTTACATTGTAGCAAAATGTCATTTCTTTAGTGTTGTCACATGAAAAGATAGAATAAAATATTTACAAAAATTTGAGGGGTGTATTCACTTTTGTGAGATACTGTATATAGCTAATTTTTGGGTGGAGGTGGTGGATTTATTAAATTGTATTACTTCTGCTCCTTTACCGGTTTCAATGGCTGTTTGCTTGTTGGGTTTGGTAGAGGCTATTACCCCTACAGTGACTGAGCGAATATTTATTATTACAACATTCTATGCAAGAAAATCCATTGCTTTACATTGGAAGAAACCCTGTCCTCCTACGCTTTTATATTGGAAACAATTGATAAATAATAATCTTCAGTTGTATAGAGACACCTATAGGAATAGGGGTTGCCCTAGTAAGTACGATAAAGTCTGGGCAAAGTGGTTGGACAAATTGTACATGGCATCCAATATAGATGGGGTTAATGAATCATAGTCTAGGTGTTCCCTATAGGGGATACCTGGGGCTATTGGTGATAGAAGGGACTAATGTTTGCTTCCTCCTGTCTCCGTAGTATATGGGGTGAGGCTTGACATTTGAATGGATACACGGGATGGCCTAGATAAAATATTCTCTTCGGTAATTACTATATTCCTTTTTTTTTTGCTATGCAATGTGATGGGATCTTGATATTCTACAAATATATTTCAGATTCAATGTGTATGATGTGTTGCCGTGTTGTGTTTGTTTGTTTAAGAAATTAAATAAAAAGATTAAAAAAAAAAACTTTAAAGGTGCCAACCCCCTCACAAACCTACCTGTTATTCATCGCAAGTAGATAATTGGCTAGAATCTAGTTGCTTACAATGACCAACAGCTTCAAATATGAATGTCAGGAAGATACCCCCACATTTGTATCCACACAGGTAGCACAGACATCCTAATCCAATCACCATGGGATATATGGATGGTGGTTGTCCAAGAACAGCATAGGGGGTGTTAAAGTTGTGAAACCCTGTTCTGGTTACATAATCCCATAGGTGTTAGTTCCTCAATTTAAATGTGTGAACGGTCAAATAGTGAAGGTTGAGATATTAAAACAGCATTGTATGTGAAAAAGAATTGGTGTTGAACGCTCCCTTCAACAACCAATAGGGTTGTTCCATTTTTACATAGCCTCTTTCATGCCTCTTGAACCAATTGCCTTTTCAGTTCATCATGTGCACTGCATTGTCCTGGAAATAAGATTACTTTTCCTTAAGGTATACTGCTGTAGAATGTGCCCTCCTATTTTGGGCTATTAGTTTGGGGGGAGGTTGTTTCGTCTCCCCAACGATTAGGTCCTTGCATTTCTCACTACACCGAACACACCAAGTTACTTTTGCTTGTATTCGGGTCTTTTGGTTGAACAAGCTTCTGTCTCAGTGTATTGATGGGCTTGAAGGACACAGAAATGTGATGTCTGCTAAAGATCCTTATGAATTTTTCCAACATTCCTGGTACATACAGTGCCTTGAAAAAGTATTCATAACCCTTTAAATTTTCTACATTTTGTCATGTTACAACCAAAAATGAAAATGTATTTTATTGGGATTTTATGTGATAGACCAACACAAAGTGGCACATAATTGTGAAGTGGAAGGAAAATGATAAATGGTTTTCAACGTTTTTTACAAATAAATATCTGAAAAAGTGTAGCATGCATTTGTATTCAGCCCCTTTACTCTGATACCCCTAACTAAAATCTAGTGGAACCAATTGGCTTTGGAAGTCACCTCATTAGTAAATAGAGTCCACCTGTGTGTAATTTATCTCAGTATAAATACAGATGTTCTGTGAAGCCCTCAGAGATTTGTTAGAGAACCTTAGTGAACAAACAACATCATGAAGGCCAAGGATCACACCAGACAGGTCAGGGATAAAGTTGTGGGGAAGTTTAACCACTTCAATACAGGGCACTTATACACCTTCCTGCCCAGACCAATTTTCAGCTTTCAGTGCTGTTGCAGTTTGAATGACAATTACGCGGTCATACAACACTGTACCCAAACTAAATTTTTATCATTTTGTTCCCACAAATAGAGCTTTCTTTTGGTGGTATTTGATCACCTCTGCGTTTTTTATTTTTTGCTAAACAAATAAAAAAAGACCAAAAATGTTGAAAAAAATTAAAAGTTTTGCTTTTGTTTCTGTTATAAAATTTTGTAAATAAGTAAGATTTCTCTTTCACTGATGGGCACTGTTAAGGCAGGACTGACAGGCACTGATAAGGCGGCACCAATGAGGTGCCATCAATGAGCGGGCACTGACGATGGGCACTGACATGCGGCACTGATATGCGGCACTGATGGGCACTGGTAGGCGGCACTGATAGGTAGCACTGATGGACATTGATAGGCGGCACTGATGAGCACTCATGGGTGGCACTGGATGGCACTGGTGGGCACTGATGGGCCCTGATAGGCGACACTGATGGCACTGAAAGGCTGCAAAGATGGGTTCTTATGGGTGGCACTGATAGGCGGAACTGATGGGCACTGATAGGCGGCACTGATGGGCACTGATAGGCATTGATACGTGGCACTGATGGGCACTGATACGCGGCACTGATATGAGGCACTGATAGGCATCCCTGGTGGCACTGGCAGTGGTAGGCATTGTGAGCGGGCACTGATTGGCAGCTGCCTGGGCATTGATTGGCAGCTGCCTGGGCACAAATTAGTATTTCCCTGGGGGTCTAGGGGGAACATACCTGGTGGTCCAGTGTGGATGGCCATCCTGGTGGTCCTGGGCAACATGGTTGTGGTCCTGATTGGGTCCTGAGTGGGGGCTGTGCTGATAAACAATCAGCACAGACCCCCCTGTCAGGAGAGCAGCCGATCCGCTCTCCTCTACTCGCGTCTGTCAGACGCGAGTGAGGAAAAGCCGATCACCGGCTATTCATATTTACATTGTGATCAGCCGTGATTGGACATGGCTGATCCAGGGCTGTGTTTTGGCCTAGGCCGACAAGGCCTAGGGTGGCACTTTGCGGGGAGCAGCAAAAAGGGCCGCCCCCCCGCATGAGAGAAAGCCCCCCCAGGATATTGAAACCACTTTGCAGTCGTCATTCTGCTATATGGCGGGCGGCAAGTAGTTAAAGCAGGGTTAGGTTATAAAAAAAATATCCCAAGCTTTGAACATCTCACAGAAAACTGTTCAATCCATCATCCAATAATGGAAAGAGTATGACACAACTGCAAACCTACCAAGACATGTCCGTCCACCTAAAGTGACAGTTCGGGCAAGGAGAGCATTAATCAGAGAAGCAGCCAAGAGGCCCATGGTAACTCTGGAGGAGCTGCAGAGATCCACAGCTCAGTTGGGAGAATCTATCCACAGGACAACTATTAGTCGTGCTCTCCACAAATCTGGCCTTTACGGAAGAGTGACAAGAAGAAAGTCATTGTTGAAAGAAAGCCATAAGAAGTTCAGTTTGCAGTTTGTGAGAAGCCATGTGGGGGACACAGGAAACATGTGGAAGAAGGTGCTCTGGTCAGATGAGACCAAAATTGAACTTTTTGGCGTAAAAGCAAAACGCTATGTGTGGTGGAAAACTAACACTGCACATCACCCTGAACAATCCATCATGGCAGCATCATTTTGTGGGATGCTTTTCTTCAGCAGGGACAGGGAAGATGGCCAAAGTTGATGGGAAAATGGATGGAGCAAAAAAAAATGCAATCTTAGAAGAAAACCTGTTAAGCCCCATACACACTATCAGATTTTCTGCTGATTTTTGTCTTCAGATTTACCAAAACCATGTAGCGCAAGGGCCTGCCTGATTGCAGACAAATTGAAACTCCTAAGGTTTGACCACATATTATATAGTTTTGGTAAATCTGAAGATAAACATCAGCAGAAAATCTGATAGTGTGTATGCGGCTTTAGAGTCTGCAAAAGACTTGAGACCGGGGCGGAAGTTCACCTTCCAGCAGGACAACGACCCTAAACATACAGCCAGAGCTACAATGGAATGGTTTAGATCAAAGCATATTCATGTATTAGAATGGCCCAATCATAGTCCAGACCTAAATCCAATTGAGAATCTGTGGCAAGACTTGAAAATTGCTGATCACAAACACTCTCCATCCAATCTGACAGAGCTTGAGCTATTTTGCAAGGAAGAATTGGCAAAAATGTCACTCTCTAGATGTGCAAAGCTGGTAGAGACATCCCCAAAAAGACTTGCAGCTGTAATTGCAGTGAAAGGCGGTTCTACAAAGTATTGACTCAGGGGGGCTGAATACAAATGCACTCCACACTTTTCACACATTTATTTGTAAAACATTTTGAAAACCATTTATCCTTTTCCTTCCACTTCACAATTATGTACCACTTTGTGTTGGTCTATCACATAAAATCCCAATAAAATACATTTATGTTTTTGGTTGTAACATGACAAAATGTGGAAAATTTTAAGGGGTATGAATACTTTTTCAAGGCACTGTATGGGGTAACTATATTATTCTGTGTGTTCTGCTTCTCCCCTCTGATGGTCTGGGGAACTGAAAAAGTGGCTTGGATAAGCTACTAAATGTCTTCAACATTACAGAACAAGTCCAGTTGAATGTAACCAACTACTACCAGCAGAGGCGTAACTACCACCATAGAGACCCATGCGGGCGCTATGGGGCCCGCAGCCGAGTGGGGCCCAGTGAGGATAAGAGCACCGCCGGCACAGTCTCCCAGCCAGGGGAAGAGAGAGGAAAGGAAGAGGCGAGCTGTCCGTATCAGCAGAGAGCTGAATCGCCCGATGTAAGAGCTTTCATTAGAACTTCCAGTGTTCCCGGGGCTCACGTCACATAGCTCCACCTTTTGGCCCGGCGCCTTTGATCGACAGAACGCCAATCCAATGCGGGACATGTGACGTCATCAAAGGCGTCGGGCCAAGAGGCGGGGCTATGTGACGATGAGCCCCGGGAAGACAGGAAATGCAAATGAAAGCTATTACAGCGGGAAATCCCGCTCTCTGCTGATCCGGGTGGCTTGCCTCTTCCTCTGCATAGGTGGGGCTGTATGGTGCACAGGCAGACCAGGCTGTATTGGGCACAGGTCACGCTGTATGGGGCACAGGTCACGCTGTATTGGGCACAGGTCACGCTGTATTGGGCACAGGTCATGCTGCATTGGGCACAGGTCACGCTGTATGTGGCACAGGTCACGCTGCATTGACACTAGGGCAGCTGTGGGGGGCTGTTTGCAGGGGGGCCCAATACAACATTTTCCTATGGGGCCCTGCTATTTCTAGTTACGCCCCTGACTACCAGCTATACCATAGGCTTGATAAATGGGAACCTTCCCAGAATTTTTATCTCATGGATGTTTTATGCATAGCTGGGAAAAAAAAAACTGTTCCAAAAGGCTTTAGGCTTGTGTCAATTGAATCAATTTGAGACACTTCTGAGATCATTGGATTGCATTGGCCGCACTGACCTGCAACTGACCTCCTTCTGGCCTGCAGTTGAACTGTTTCAAGTGGGCTTTGCATTCCCAAAGCCCACTGACAGCGACCTTAACAACAGAATAGAATTCTGCTAAATTCTTACTTCCACTAATGTAACAGCTGGCATCTTGCTGCTATGAGCGATACTTCCATATTTATTTGCAGTGGTTTCTATAGAATCATCATGAGCAAATATTCGATTATTGTTGGAAAAAACGAATAAACTGAAGTTAGATGGAAAACACCTTAAATCAGTCTGAGCAGATGCACAATATAGTAAACATTTTGCCAATTTAAAGGTGCCTTTAGAGAATTTAAAGGTGCTTAGAGAACAGAGTTTAGTACTTCTGCTGCAAACTATGAAGGTGAATTGCTGGTCAGCCAAGGGGTTTACTTTAGGCTTCGATGGGCCGACATGTTAGGTAAAGCACAGGGGCTACATGGCCGTTAGTTAAATTGCAACAAATATAGGGACAACGTTACATTTTACAATCACAACATCCAGTCAAAGGAGAGCAAAGCCTTTGGTTGTTCAGACATCTCATTGGCCTAGCACAGATAAGACACAAGTATTACATAATGAGGGAATATGAAAGTTACAAACATACAGTGTTTTCATGCTGTCTCTTGTTTGCGGAAAAGGAATGCTAATGAGATCATTTGCTGAGTAATGTGGAGATCAGTGACAAAACCTCAGGCTTCACCCACCATGTTCAAGGTTGTCTTCCTTAGTACTTTGCTTATTAATAAGCATATGGTACTAAAGGTCAACACATTCATTTATTTTTCAAATGAAAGAAATCATTTTAATTTGTATTTATCTCTTTATGTAAAGAATGCCTAGAACACAAATACAATCTGCCTCAAGCTTGCATTTAAATTTAAGGTGAGTGCCAGACAGTTATATTCTCTGAGTTGTGAGAGACACAAGACTCTGGTCTGGAACAACTGATGCTTATTTCAGTAGTCACTGTACACTCCAACATGCATCTCAGGACTAGGGTTGCCCCATCAGCCCTTTAATCCAGGACCCTTATTAATTA
Source organism: Lithobates clamitans (assembly GCA_037952925.1). Classification (NCBI taxonomy): domain Eukaryota; kingdom Metazoa; phylum Chordata; class Amphibia; order Anura; family Ranidae; genus Lithobates; species Lithobates clamitans. The sequence continues at coordinate 5,973,870 of JBBGZY010000619.1, read as the reverse complement.
CACAGGTTCTGAGGCTGATTTAATGCAGATAAGGCACCACGTGAGTTTAATTACTATCTTAATCAGCCACAGAACCTGTGTAATTAATGTGTGTCCTAGATTAAAGGGATGATGTGGCAACCCTACTCAGGAAAGGTATATCTTATTATGCTTCCTTACATGTGCTCTAATGCCCTGTACACACGACCGGTTTTGCCGTTGGAAAAAACTCCGAAGGTTTCTCTGACGAAACTCAGACGGAATTCCGCTCAAGCGGTCTTGCTTACACACGGTCACACGAAAGTCCGACTGTCCAGAACGCGGTGACGTACAACACATACGACGGGACTAGAAAAAGGAAGTGCAATAGCGAGTAGCCAATAGCTTCCATCTCGTACTTGCTTCAGAGCATGCGTCGCTTTTGGCCTGTCGGAACAGCATACAGATGAGCGGGTTTCCCGATAGAAATTGGTTCAGTCGGAAATATTTAGAACATGTTCTATTTCTAGGTCCGTCAGAATTTTCGAAAAAAAGGTCAGATGAAGCATACACACAATCGGAATATACGATGAAAAGCTTCCGTCTGACTTTTCCTGTCAGACATTCTGCTCATGTGTACGCGGCATAAGAATGCCTCGATGCGCAAACCCACTTGGTTAAACCCACAAGTGCTTTTTTTAGCACTACTATCCCTTTATATTGGCTTTTGGAATTTACAAATGCAGCAATTTAGAAATCAGATGAAAGGTTTAGTGCTGGAAAACACTTTTTGATAGATAAAAAGTGCATTTTATATACAACTATATGGATCAGACCAAAATGAGGGACAAATGAGGAGAAATGAGGGACAGAGGGACATTGCTCCAAATCAGGGACAGTCCCTCGAAATCAGGGACAGTTGGGAGCTATGTATACCATGAGGTCTGAGAGACAGCCCCCACTAGCCATCTTCCTTTTTCATTCCATGCATCTGCTCCAGAGGACTCCACATCAATTCAGCTGCAATTCTAATGTCAGCCTGGTGGAAACATCACCGGTATGTTTATAACCCCTTTCCCTAGTTAGACTAGTGTGTTAGGACTGTATATTTTGTATATTGTGTAAACTGATTGTATGTTATTTCCTTTATTTTAGTTTTACTCTAACTTCCCTGCAATAAAAGTTGAAAAAAGGATCTTGCGCCTGCCTCAATGACTTGTTAAGGGGGGAGAGTTAGCTGTCTGTCTAATTATACCTCAGCCACGTATAGTGAGGGCAGAATAGGTGTTTTAGTTTATATACTGGGATAGGGGGTGCACCGGGCATGATTGCAGGGGGAACGTTTAGACAGGAACAGTTTCCCACCCACCCTCCCTGTTTTTTGTGTGTTCAGTTTTCTTTATTTCAGGTGCAGTGCGAGAAGAACGTGTCATGGCAGAAGAGAATTGGCGGTGGTGGTCTTTGATGGTGGCAAGATAACCTAAGAGATGGAAGTGTGGGGGACTCATCGGTGGTATGGGCCCTCTGGTGTATTCCAGTTAACATGGTTTAGCTTTAAGATGGTAATGGTTGCACTGTGGGTAATGGGTTGTCTCCGAGCTGGTGTTACACGGCTGGAGGCCTAGAAGTGGAACAAAGCTAAGTTGGGAAGTGCCGTCAAGGACCATTGGGTGGAGCAACTGATAGTTAGGGTTTTGTTATGTGTTAAAGAATGTTATATATTTAATATTTGTGAATAAAAAGGCTGCTACGGCCAGTTATACTACATTTCAGGTGTAGTCTTGTTAATCGTAGGTAAAGTTAAGTGGGCTAGGACTTGAGTATACAATGGTTTGGCAGTCATAAGAAGGTGGAACATCTTATCTACCCTGGTCATGAATATGAAGAAAAGGGGGGGGGGGGGTGTAAGTGTGCCATGCTTGGAGTGTTATGCACAGTTATGTAAATTTATATTTTTATCTTCATGATTTTCAGGATGAAATTAGTCAGCTGGTTGAAAATATATGTATGTAATTGTGTAGAGTTATTGAAGGCTGAATTATTGTTTACTATACCAGTAAAAGATTCACTGTTAAAGGGAAAAGATATAAAATATTTGATAGTGTGGATACTGATATTACACTACTGAAGGGATTCCACATACAAAATGTATAGTAATATTTGACAAAGAAGTACTTTTATAAGAGTCTTTACCAGCACGCACGTCAGCATAGGAAGCTGAATTATATACACGTAAAGCCACATGTACTGTATATGGTTAAAAGGAAATGTTTGCACGGACAGTGAATATGCTTTTGGGATTCTGTATAAAGTGATCTTGCGCAAAAAATAAATATCACTGTAAAAACACTGTGATAAGATAACCCAACAAATAAACATATAAAAATAACGCTAAAAAAATAAAATAATATCTTAGTTGAGTCAAGTAATATAAATAAGAATGTTCAAAAATGCAGTGAAGTGTCCAAAATATTCCTGAATCACGTGAGAAAAAAAATAATATATTATATCACAGAAACATAAACATATCACAAAAATGTATATTGAGGCTAAATAGTCCTCTAAAAATTGTGAATATAGTGTTAAACTTCTGCCGTCTTCAGAAACTGATGGATCCGATATATGTGATGTTGGATAGATACACACACATATAAATGTCCATAAATGTTCCTCAAAATTCCTCTTTGTATTAAAGTCTCCCAGAACTCTCACCTTAGTCACAGAAAAATATTGCATCCATAAGTAATAACTGATCTCCACTATCATCTATGGGCACTTCTTTCAGATGTACACACTGTAGATGGGCTCATAGGTATTCCTCCAATGGACAAGGTGATCCACTCATTTGCCCCAATTTAATCCAGTACACAGTGCCTTTTTTATACACAGGAGGTGGCAACTAAGGATCACACAGGTATCCGTTATTACTTATGGATGCGATTTTTTTTCTGTAACTAAGGTGAGAGTTCTTAGTGAGAGTTATTCGTGTAGCTACCTGATATGGGAGTTTTAAGACGCTGCCGGACCTTGTCGGGAAGAAGACTCCCGCGCGCATGCGTGACGTCATTGCGGCTCCGGCCACTCACAGTGCTGGAGCCGCGAACCCGGAAGAAACGCCGAGGGCAAGATGTGAACTCCCTCGCGTGGACCGGACTGCAATACAGGGACTTCGATTTAAGGTAAGTATTTCATAATGAGCTAGTATGCGCCGCCTTTGCCTTGCAGGGTTTTTTTTTTCTTTTTTGATGTGTGGGTATACAACCGCTTTAAGATTCCAGGAACTAATGTTAAAATCACTTTTGTGAACTACATTCCTACCCATCCCTTTGGAATGTACCTTTTGCTTCTTGAGAGGATGCCTCCCTTTTCTGAAATATGTATCTGTTATCTGTCTAATTAATTACACTAAATGCCAATCTTGTTTCATCATATACCAGTCTGGACCATGGTATACTACACATATCTGTTTTACAATATAGTATAAAAATAAACCTTGTCTAAAATAAAGGCAGTCATTCTGATCGAGACACCGACTGATGCTTCGTACATGCGATTAGACTTTCCGACAACAAAACCGTGGAATTTTGTCCGAAGGGCGTTGTCTCAAACTTGTCTTGCATACAAACGGTCAGGCAAATGTTGGCCAACAATTATGAACGTAATGACGTACTAGACATACTACGTGGTTTTTCAGCTCTTTAGCACCAACCTTTGGGCTCCTTCTGCTAATTTCATGATAGTAGACACTTGGTGAGTGTTGATTCGCGCTTTTCATTTCGAGTTTTTCATTTAGCGCTTTGCAGTTTGCGCTTTTCATTTTGTGCTTTTCAGTTCGTTTCTGAACGGCCGTTCATCAACCAGACATGTTGCGGAAGTATTTAATATTGGCCTTGGAGTTATTGCTTTGACATTATTTTTTTGGCTGAATAATGATTTGATTTGTTATATTTTCTATATTTTTGGATGCATAAAATGCACTTTTTGGTGAAGTTCCATTGGCAGATATCATGTCTAATTTTATTTGTTTTCTTTTTTTAATGCACAATAAAAACATTGTGTAGAATAATACTTGGCTATGTGTTTTACTTCAAATAACAGTTTGGGAGTCGGCAGTTACATTTTAAAATATACAATGTAAGATTGACAAGGGACACCAACATAGTTGTATCTTTGATCTTAAAAACTACGGGATAATGGTGTTGTGGTAACTTGCCCAAATAAAAAAAATAAAAAAATAATAATAAATATTATTTTTGATATCACTAGAAAAAGAAAACCTTTGAAAATGAGTTTGCCATAACTCCATCAGTATCACCAGCAAAGCAGCTTCATTATTATCCCATTAAAGAAGAAGAGAATTGTGCGCTGCATTTGGAGATTTCATAATTTGCCACGTCACAAATGTTAATTCTCCATTACGAACGCTAGTTTACAAGACTGACCGCTTCTGGCAAGTCCTTGCTTCCAAGCATGCGTGTTTGTACTTTCTACAAATTTGTGTACACACGCTCGGAAAATCCGACAACAGATATTTGTTGGCGGAAAGTCTGACAACAATTGTCCGATGGAGCATACACACAGTCGGATTTTCTGCCAACAGCCTGTCATCCAACATTTCCCGTCAAAAAGTCCGATAGTGTGTACGTGGCTTGACTCTATACGCGTATATGCTGGTCCATGTATCATTTGGGTTAATAAGAAAACAAGATAGGAATAGGAAACGCCCACCCATATGGACTTCCCCTCCCTGGCCCCATCCCTCCTAGGTATGACCCTTAACCCCATGGCTGGGAACCAATACTATTGTTGGCGTGCGTTCCACCCACTGCCAACAGCGCCTCCATGGCTCCCGGGAGCCTACGATGCCCCTTATCACCTCCCTACACCAGCCCACAGCAAAGGACCATTCTAGGGGCAACATGCAGGAGGTAAGATACGTCTGTTCACCCTCCTTTCGGAGGGTGGTTGTCCCGAACAATTGTGCTTAATGATTTGAGACTTATGCAGATGGTACCATATTTATGGGTTCAGCATATATTAACACTAAACAATAACAATAGTATTGGTTCCCAGCCATTGGGTTAGGGGTCATACCTAGGAGGGATGGGGCCAGGGAGGGGAAGTCCATATGGGTGGGCGTTTCCTATTGGGGTGGGCGTCGCTACCAATTGGGCCTTGCAGACACAGACACACATAAGTAGAGGCAACTACGAGAGATTAGCCATTGCCGGCTTAGGCTCTGAGGAAAGGGGTTCTCCCCCGAAACGTGTCAGTCATCAGTCATTCAATTGGTTTGACCCTCTTGACATTAGGTCCTGGTGTGTCGATCTTTAGAACAGCGAATCTGCTCTCTTGTCTCTTTATGAATGCTCGTTTGTGAGTATACATCTTGCTGTTTTAATGCTACAATAAAGTTTTATCAGTAGTAATGCACTAAGTCAATGCGCCCTCCTTCTTTTCTTGTTTCCCTTTAGTCTATGAATACCCATTGTTCTAAGGAGGACTGCAAGATGTCAGGCATTACTTCACTGTTGGTCGCACCACATACGTAGTTACTGGACACTTGAGCACAGGAGAGAATTCTATCATTTGGGTTAATGTCATTACAGTTCATGCACAGATGTCTATTGAAGTCACCAAAAGTAGTGCAGAAACTACTTTTGGAAATTCGTGCGGCGCCACAAAGTCGGCGTCGCACCGATTGAGACGCTCCTATTGCCGGCAATAGGGAAGCAATTTGAAATGCATTTGACCTGTCAAGTTGCATGTCAAATCACACCAATGTGATCGGGGGCTTAGACTTTTATTTTCACAAGACACAAAAGGGCATTGTCAATCTCTTTTGCCACAGGCAACACAATCTATAAAGCTGAGGAAACACTAAATACATTGTCATGTGTATTTTTACTTGAAAGTTGGGGTGCTTTGCGTTTTCCTAAGGCTTGGCTCAGCTTGATAAAGGAGCGCGCACTGTGTGCAGCCTTGCAATGCGCATGCTCCTGAAATAGTCGTGAGCGCACCAGTGACGCCATCGCGGCCAGCGCTGCGTCTCGGCATCTTACCATCCAGCCTCGGCTGCATTCCAGCCCCTGTTTTCAGCTGCCCTCCAATTCTCGGTTTGGCTTCACTCCGTTGTCTACAGCATTCTGCTGGCCAGGACAAGTCTACACGAGAGGCGCGTAACGATCCATGGACACATCGTTCAGCCCGATGAGTGTCTAGTTACTGGTTCAGATGTGCCTATCCTATATTACCTCTATGTGAGTTTTTAATGTTCATTGTTCTACAATTAATCAAACGGTCTACGCTCAGAGGTGCCTGTTTTCTTTTTGTTTTGCATGCATTGGAGATCGCTTCAACTTTCCATACAAGGCTCGCCCTGACTCAATGGTCTGTGTTTGTCCTATCCAGGGCTAAGAGCTCAAAAGACTAACTTGTTGGACTTTTTGTTTTAAATTTTAAACTCTTTTGGCTGCGCCACTATTTATCTGCCTTTTGAAGTGACTTTGAAGCAACTTCAGAAAATTCCTGGGTAATCTTCCTGTATTGTTGAATCCAAATCACATCAATATAGATGAGGCTCTGACTTGGAGGCAGCTTCCAATAAAGTCTATGGGCACAAATCGGGTAAAAGTCGCCTTGAAATAGTACAGGAACCTTTTCTAAAGTCGGAGCAACTTTAGTAGTGCTAATTGAGACAGCTTTCATTGACTAACATGGGATCTCACATGTCACGCGACTTGGGGTCCCACAAGTCGGATCTCAAGTTGCGGCAGTGTGAACCGAGCCTTACAGATAGAGTTGCCAACTGTCCGGGATTCACCTGGATAGTCTGGGTCTTGAATCATGTGTCTGGGTTTAAGATGGACTGAAAACCCTGACACATTATTCAGACCGGCTTGTGGCTCCCCAAGTAACCAAGATAGTCGGCATCACTGGGGGGGGGCAGGGAGCTGATGTATGTCAGCAAGAGCAATTTGGCCACACCCACTGTTTGCTGTGGCACACTATGTACACTGCATTACTACTCTCCTTGGTGCACCCAAAGGTTTCCCAGGCTGCTAAAGTGTTTGGGTTTGGCTTTAAGTAAAGGTGATAACCCTACTCACAGATCTGTGCAGTTTATTTAAAGACAGCTCACTGCTGCTTTCTCCTTGTGCAGGGTGACTGGTCTTGTCTCCGCCTCCTCCTGTGGTTTTCTGCAGGTAGCCTGTAGTGGGTGGAGCCTGCTGGCTCCTCCCACAGCTCTGCTCTCTGCACAGGCTATGTACAGCACTGTGATAATGTCACTGCTTCTTTACATTGAAATATCTGTGCTTGCAAAGGCATTTGGTTCACACGGAGAGGATTGATATTCTTTGTGGCTATTGAGAAATACATTTAATGAAAGTTTTTGTGTCCGAAGTTCAGCTTTAAATACTGCCTGGAGCAACGCTTGCACAGCGAGTTGACATTATCATACTACAGTTGCAATTACATTATCCTGCAATGCCCAGTGTGTTCCATTTATTGAAACCCTCCAAAAACTGCAGAGTTCACTAAATCAACTGATCTTATAGAACAATATCCTCTAATACCTCTACTGAGACGCACTCTTTGTGCTCAGTAGGACGAGTTGCTGGCAGGGGCAGAAGTGATAATGATGCTTCTTGTATAATCACTGCGGTGCTTCGGGCAATTGCTAGCTATAAAAAAAAAATATTGTCTGCCTCCAGTAGAGGGCAATAAATACTCGAGGATGTCCTGCAAAACTATGCCTTCTGTCATGGAAATAGATGAAAATGTTAGAAATGAACTGCAGAGTGAAAAAAAAAAAGTATCAAAATGTTGTTATTAGAGACTGTGAAAAGTATAATTACAGATAATTACACCTTATATCTGTTTTTGTAACAAGAAGTGTATATAATTCAGTTATTTCGGTATGTGTAATCTTATGCCACGTACGCGCGATCGGAAATGTCGCCAGCAAAACTCCGATGAGAGCTTTTGGTCGGAAAATGCGACTGTGTGTATGCTCCATCGGACTTTTGCTGGCGGAATTCCAGCCAGCAAAAGATTGAGAGCATGTTCTCTATTTTTCGGTCGGAAAAAGTTCCTATCCGAAAATGCGATCGTCTGTATGCAATTCGGACGCGCAAAAAAAATCACGCATGCTCAGAATCAAGTATGAGACGGAAGCGCCCGGTCTGGTAAAACTAGCGTTCGTAATGGAGATAGCACATTCGTCACGCTGTAAATTTTTGAATCTTTTAATGCAGCACATTCTTTTGTTCTTTATAATGCTAGAAGAATGAATTTGTTTTGCTGCTGATATTCACACAGAGTTCTGACAAACTTATTTCTTTATTATTTCTCGTGATCTCCTGAATAATAATTTTTGTTTTTAAAGCCAGATCTCCATATTAATGTTTAGAATTACTGGTATTTTTTATAGTCATCTTTTTTTATCAAGATCTCCTGTTTTTTTGATTATTTTTAAATGATTTTCTAGTGATCTCCATAATTTGTTTATTTTGTGTGTCAAGTTTCCACAACAACATTATTATCTTGTATTTTTAAAGCTCAAGAAGTTTGGTTGTTATCCCTTGTTAATTTAACATTATATTTTTGAAATGTACCTGCCTACTCACAAACTGTCCTTTTTGAAGAAAAACACATAGGCAAGTATTTTCATATAAAAAAAATCTTCATTTATTCTGGCTCATAACAAAATAAAGAGGAAGGTAACGCTGGAGAAACTGCTTGAATTTGCGAAGCCTTTGTACCCCAGGGCACACATCAACTCTTTGTAACTAAAAATTGGTAGCCTGAGAAGTCCATATAATATGGAGCACAATCTGGTCCAGGACTCCCAGAGATCAGGAACAGCAGCAGATGACATATATGTCCCCAGGCTGTGGAACTACAACAGCCTGTGTCTTCTGTCAGACCAGACTGAACCCAGGCCATCACTTTCTTGTCTTCCCTGCAGCCTTCCCTCCACGCTTCCCTGCAGCCTACTCTACAGCCTTCCCTGCAGCCTTCCTTGGAGGTTGTGGCTCTGAAGGTGGACTTGTGGCAGGAGGAGGAGGATGGGCGAGCGCACATAAGTGCATGTTCTCACTAATTTGGCCCCTCAACCTCTTCTGAAGGTCCTGAAAAATATTCTCACACATGAAGCATTGACCCTCCTCCATTTGCTGCAATTTTGCAGCTACATAGCAGCCATAGGCCTCTTCAGCATCGGGGGGTGTTTTCAGGGCCACATTAGCGTCCTTAATGAGGCCCAGTGGTGCCTCCTCCACGTTACTCCCCTTCCTGGCCCTTTTTGTTGTAAGGCGGAGGGGAGGCACCTGGGATTGGGGGAGGCTACTGGGCCTGGCCACCTCCTGGCTGACACTTACCCCGCCTCCTCCTGGCTGAAACTTACCCCCACCTCCTCCTGTCTGCAACATTCCAGAGCCTCGTCCTGGCTGAGGTCTTCCTGTGTATGAAAAAGGGGCATAGTTTTAGCTTTTGGCTCATCAATCACACACAATTTTCAGCTCATGACTGTTGCAAATTAAATATTAATAAATAGAAAAGACTATCATTCTGAGCCCAGCATGTTTCATTCTTGTCACCATAATTTTTGGCCCCTACTGTCTATTGATATGTCAAACATTTTTTGTTCAATCATTCATGTGTTATCAATAATAACATCTAGTGAACAACAATAATTTTTGGACAATAAATATGTTCAAAAATACTATACCTGGCTCCAGCTGGGCTCCTCAACGTCTTCCAGGATGGAAGACCCAGGTTGGTCCTCGGAAGAGCTGGGTTTGAGGGAACGGTTGAGGGAAGGGTGGATGGAAGTGTAGAAAGTGATTCCCTGGCTTCAATCTGGTCTTCCAGAAACCGCATCCTGTTGTAGTACCACAGACTGGGTACATACACATCCTTTGCTGCTGCTCCTGATTTCATGGAAGCCTGGACCTTATTAAGCTCCTTCCTATACGTGCTTCTCAAGCTACCAATTTTCTTATCCACAAACTCAATGTCTGCGTCAGGGACCTGCGTCTTCACAGATTGCAGCAGTTTCTGCCTTCCTAACTGGTTTATTTCGATATAAGGGGTTTTTAACCTCCCACAAATTTCTGAAATCCCTGTATCTGTCTATGAACTGGCCCATGAAATCCGGGTCTTTAAATTGTTTCATATTTGCTGCAAGACAAAACACAAGACAAAAACACTAATATCAGGCTAAACTCTCCTAATCTTATCCCAATATAGGCCTCAATCTCGAATCAGATGTCCCAAGTTAAAATGTTACCTTCGTTCTCACGATCGGCACTTCCTCCACTCACAGTTCGTACGTACAACACATGCGTGTTAGCTTTACATACACTGTGCATGCGTGAAACTCCGCTTGCGTTGCCCGCCCCTGACGTTCTTTCTAGAATATTCCTCGCCCCTTCTCTTTCGTCGCAGTGGTAGAGGAACATGGCAGAGACACAGCAGGTGCGTAATAGCAGTAACAAGGAGGAGGAAAGCCCGGAGCAAGAAACGTCACGATCTAGGAGGAGATTTAAGGCCTCAAATATGTCCTTTGTAGAGATGGTAGAGATGGTTGACATCTTGAAGAGGTTCTGTGGCTAATTAGATGCAGATAAGGCACCAAGTGAGTTTAATTACCTCCTTAATCAGCCACAGAACCTGTGTAATTCATATGTGTTCGGGTTTAAAGGGATGAGGTGGCAACTCTATGTGGGACACAAGGATAAACTTTTTAGGGTGTCCCACACAGGTGCTCCAGTGGATACTTGGGTGTCTCCATGTGTGAAACTTGTCCAAAAAAGGTAAGTATTCAAGCTTTGGTAAGGGAAAAAAATCATGTCTTCAGCTTGGAACTCAAACCAAAACAGACAATTGTACCCCACTTCCAAGCAATGTTTCATATTCCTATTTCTGGCCTCAAATATCTGTGCTAAGTATACCATTTGTTTCATTCTCATAGGGGAGAAAAGACTCCGGACGACTAAGGACACCAGGAACCCCCCACCTCCTGAAGAAGGGGAACAGAGGACCCCACAACCAGAGGATGTGGAGGAAGGAGAGGTGGTTGAAATTGTCACCACAACAGGTAAAGGTTGGTGCCATGGAAGTCAGCTAAAGCATTGTTTTATTTTTGCATCTGAACAACAGTCAAAAAGAAAGCCAACGTGTTTCAGCCGTCAGGTCTTAATCATGGCTGACAGCCATGATTAAGGCCTGACGGCCGAAACACTCTGATTGGCCAGTGTTTTAATCGACTTCCATGGCACCAGCCTTTCTCCTTTTTTGCATCTGTACCATGTGATAGTAGTTTTGACCAATCACAGCTAATCACAACAAAACAGACTAAATGATCCAGTTTTATTCAGTAAAATGCGTAATGCACTGCTATAAGCAAACATAATGTGTAAAAAAATAATAAATAAATTCCTGATCACTTCCCTAGAGCAGTACAATGTTACAATGGTAACATTATATTGCTCTGGTCACAGTGTGTTAAAGCTGAGCTCCACCCAAAAGAGTAAGTTCTGCTTTAAGCACTCCTCCCCCCCCAAATATGCCACATTTGGCATGTCATTTTTTAGGGGGGGGAGCAGGTACCTGCTCTCACTTCCCAGTTCTCCTCTCCCCTTCCCTCCTTTCAATCTTTTGGGACACATCACAGGTCCCAGAAGATTGCCCGACCAATGGGGAGGCGCAGTGCGTCTCGCGCTTGCGCAGTGCGTACCCGTCTGTATAGCTGCAAACTGTCACGGCCGGGTGCCCACACTTGCAATGCTGGCGGCACGGAGAGGCGAGAGAGAGAACCGAGGGTTCGGGCGCCTGCATCACTGGACCGTGGGATAAGTGAGTGTGCGTTTATTAAAAGTCAGCAGTTACACTTTTTGAAGTTGCTGATTTTTAATAAACACAACAATGAATGGAACTCTGCTTTAAGAAAAAAAAAGAAAAAAAAATCAATTAAAAAAATTATAACTTTTTTTTCCCCTACTGTCACCAGTGAGTGTCCCTGATCACCACCACACCAGTTACAGTGCCTTGAAAAAGTATTCACACCCGTTGAAATTTTCCACATTTTGTCATGTTACAACCAAAAACATAAATGTATTTATTTTAGATTTTATGTGATAGACCAACACAAAGTGGCACATAATTGTGAAGTGGAAGTAAAATTATAAATGGTTTTTCAACAATGTTTACAAAGATATGTGAAATTACAGCTGCAAGTCTTTTTGGGGATGTCTCTACCAGCTTTGCACATCAAGAGAGTGCCATTTTTGCCCATTTTCTTTGTAAAATAACTCAAGCTCTGTCAGATTGGATGGAGAGAGTCAGTGAACAGCAATTTTCAAGTTTTGCCACAAATTCTCAATTGGATTTAGGTCTGGACTTTGACTGGGTCATTCTAACACATGAATATGCTTTGATCTAAACCATTCCATTCTATGTTTAGGGTCGTTGTCCTGCTGCAAGGTGAACCCAGTCTCAAGTCTTTTGCAGACTCTTAACAGGTTTTCCTCTAAGATTGCCCTGTATTTGGCGCCATCCATCTTCCCATCAACTCTGACGAGCTTCCCTGTCCCTGCTGAAGAAAAGCATCTGCATAACATGATGCTGCCACCACCATGTTTCACGGTGGGGATGGTATGTTCAGGGTAATGTGCAGTGTTAGTTTTCACAGCACACATAGCGTTTTGCTTTTAGGCCAAAAAGTTCAATTTTGGTCACAGCTGACCAGAACACCTTCTTTCACATGTTTGCTGTGTCCCCCACATGGCTTCTTGCAAACTGCAAACTGACTTCTTATAGCTTTCTTTTAACAATGGCTTTCTTCTTGACACTCTTCCATAAAGAACCCACCAACAACAAACCAAAAGGCCCCTGCCCACACCTATAACTGGCCTTCACAGCAAGGAGCACATGGAAGGGCAAACACATGAAAGACAAAAACAGTACATTCCATAGCTCAACTCACCAACCAGTCTGCCAACTGACCAAATTAACCTGTCCAACAGTCTGCGTTAAAAACAGGGGTTTAGTTAGCACACATTTGCAAACACATGCATAAGCTGCTAGGGCTCTTCACGGCACCCTGTGTATGCTTGCAGTCCTAACGCTAGTGAATTTATAAGCATCTCCACAATGGGAGCACACACATTAAATGGATAGATGACGGGCAGGTGGGCCTGGAGGCAGCCCAATCCCCCTTAACCTCCCTGGCGGTATGATTATTTCAGATTTTTGCGTCTCAAAGCGGTACAATTATTTTGCATAGAAATTTGGCATTTTATATTGTAGGTCTGTAAATCTTAGATCTGTCCACCAAGAGTCTAGTAGATATCCGGGTATGATGAAGTTTGAAACACAAAATCATAAATTATAATATAATAAATAAATATAAATAATTAAAAAAAATAATATATTAATAATAAAATAAATTTCCCCATGACTCACTATCGCTCAATTCTGCAAGTGTTCTAATTTACTATCGCTGTTTTCTAGCTGGTCTAAAGCCACTTTTGACATAAAGGGACACTTTTTGCTATGGACAATCTCAAGTTTCCAGGCAGAAAGAACAGTATATATCATATAAAACTGCATGAAGGGCACTGGACAAAGCACTGGGGACAAAAGGGAAGTGAAATGATTTCATACAGTACTGTAATCTGTAAGATTACAGTACTGCATGTGTTATGATTTTTACATTTTTTTAAATTGCCGCCAGGCTCCACTCCCGTGCGTCGCGACACTTGCAGGCAATGGAGCCTGGCACAGAGAGGCTTCGGGCAGAGGACGGAGCCCGCAGACAGCGTGAGGGGACATCACAGGATCCTGAGGACAAGGTAAGTAACCTGCACCAGGATCCTGAGATGTAATCCCGAGTGTGGCTCGGGGGTTACCGCTAATGGTACTAAAATTTAAACCCGAGCCACACTCGGGGAGTGTCAGGGAGGCTACAGGAACAGGAGCACGTTGAAAACCATTTATCATTTTCCTTCCACTTAACAATTAAAATACATTTAAGTTTTTGGTTGCAACATGACAAAATGTGAAAAATGTCAAGGGGTATGAATACTTTTTCAAGGCACCTTACACTATGACGCTGTACTGCACTGGTGACAATATGTCAAAAAACAAACAAATTATGAACATTTTCTTTTTAATTTCTTAATTTTCCCCAAATTTATGACAAAAAATTACAACTTACAAAAACCCGCCATGCCTCTTAGTAAATTCCTTGGACTCTTTCCAAAAAGGGGGCATTTAAGGATAATTCTACTGTCCTGGCATTTTAGGGCCTCAAGAAATGAGATGAGCCGTCAGTACATCAGGATTTATAAATTTTCAGATATACAGATAGTTTGTGGACTCTATAACTTTCACACAGACTAAATAATATACACTTATTTGGGTTATTTTCACCAAAGAACTATAGCAGAATACATTTTGGGTTAAATTTATGAAGAACAATAATTTATTTGCAAAAATTTTATAACAGAAACGAATAAAAACATGTTTTCCTGACAGACTCCATGGCAGCCTACGTGTGGGTTAACCCCGCCTCCTCTCCAATGCTATAGGACCCCATTCCCATAAATGAGTACTCACCACTAGCTACTGCGTTCCTTTTTTGTCCTCCTCTATGGACCTACACATGCTGTTCGCATCAGGATGGAATGGATCCAGGATTGGCATACTTATGCGGTGCAGCTCAAAAAAGCCCAGCCATGGGCGGGCAAGTAGCTTAAAGAGGCTTGAATGTTTCCCCTTGGTGGATGGGTGGTCGCCTCTGTATGCCCGGCGGACAGTTTTCATCAACGGCTGGCAAGGTCTGTGGCTGTATTTCATACTCCATGGCAGTGTTTTTATGTGTAGTCTGTGTTTCCCTGGTGGTCCAGTGTGTCCTGTCCCCCTCATGGCGGCTGGTTCGCGTGCGTTCCAGCCCGCCACGGCACTTCCGGGTTGCGGCAGTCTCCGCCGCTAGCACCTGCACTGTAGCCACCTTGAGAGCGAGGCTTGGCTCGCGCATGCGCAGTACGGCGGTTCGTTCGTCGTCCGCGCAGGCGCCGTACGGTGGTCTCCCATTGTGCATGCGCAGTAGGAGATAATGACGTCACGAGCGGGGAATTTAAATTCCGCCCTCCTATCCTGCTGTGTTGGGATCTCCCTTGGTAGGGAAAGGAGGAGCGGATCCCTGCTGGTCTCCAGGTGAGTGGCTGAAACCTCTGCTTATTTAAAAAAAAAAAAAAAGGTATATATTTATATATGAATGGACTAATGATTGATTGATTTTTTTTTTTGGGAAATAATATTTAAAAAAATAAATAAATAAATAAATAAATAAATAAATAAATAATATAAAAAAATAAATAATAAATTTTTGCAGAATATAATGGAAAGTATTCTTCATAAATATCATTATATATATATATATATATATATATATATATATATATATATATATATATATGCGGCAGGAAGTTGTTTCTTTTTGCCTTGAATATGTGTTGATACATGCTTTGTGCATTTTTAAAAGCAGAGTTTTTTCCTAAAAACCTTCTCATGTTTGGTATCTAGGTTTTCTTAGACCTTTATCCCTGCAGACTATTTAAAGTGACATTCGCGTCCTAGGTTATGGACAATTCACCGCCTTTAAGTGGCCAGCCCTCACGCACAAGGTATGTGCTCGTGAGGGGAGGGGATGAGATTTATGCACAAATGTTGTCGTGCTGATACCATGTTCTGCTTTTCTTCTCTCCCCTTCCCCTATTCTTTTTTCTCCAGCCCTTCTAGGTCGGACCCACTAAATGTGGTCCAGAATGCCAATGACCTTGCCAAGCCACAATATAAATCATCTTCATCCAGACGAGACTCCCAGTCCGGATCTCACCAGGGGAGACGCTCTCGTTCCTCCTCAAGACACCGCTCCCACCGCCATGACAGCCGCTCACACCACAGAGCCTGCTGGGGATGTAGGACACGAGTCCCGGAGGGCAAGTCCTTATGTGACCGTTGTTTTGCCCATGCGGTTGGGGAAAAAGAGACGGAAAACCAGCGTTTAGAGTCTCTTGTGAAACGAGTGGTGCAGCAATCCCTAATGGAGAGGGAGGCACCTCGCACATTGAGCCAGTCTACCACCGTGTCTGGCCCGCCGGCTGAAGAGGCCCGTGATGATCCGGGTACTTCTCAGCCCTATGTTGCCTCTCCTGACTCCTCAGAGGACGAGTCTATTAATGAGGAGGTCATTGGAGGGTTCGACTTTGCGATGGTTTCCCCTTTAATCAAAGCGATCAAGGAAGCCTTGAAGTGGGAAGACCCTTCCACTCCCCCAGCCAAGCAGAAAAAATTCTTCAAGCACCTGGGGAAAGAACGCGCAAATTTTCCGCTCCTTCCGGAGCTAAAGGAAATCATTGAGGAAGAATGGAGTAAAACAGAGAAAAAGTCTTCCATGTCTAATAAAACCTCCAGATTGTACCCCTTCAAGTCGGAAGAAGTAAAGAGTTTGGAGAATACTCCCCTTGTGGACGCAGCTCTTATGCGTCTGGCCAAACATGTGACTCTTCCTCTAGAAGACGCAGTATCTTTCAAAGATGGGCTCGAGAGAAAGATAGATCTAGATCTAAAAAGAATCTATGGGCTCGCTGGTATGGCCTGTAAACCAGCCCTGGCACTAGCGGCCATGTCCAAGGCCATGGAGGCCTGGACGGAGAACGTGGAGTCCTTCCTTAAGGGCGTATCAGAAGAGCTGGCCGGAAGTTCAGCAGCCACAGAGCTGAAGCTTGCAGCGGTCTTCCTGGGGGAGGCGTCCATTGACTTGATCCGCCTTCTGGCTCGTATTATGCTGTCCTCAGTTACGGCCAAGAGAGCCCTCTGGTTGCGTCCCTGGCTTGCTGACCCAGGTTCCAAGCAAGCATGGTGTAAAATTCTGTTTGAGGGGTCCTCACTGTTTGGCAATAAGCTTGACGATGCCATTACGCGAGCCACAGGTGGTAAATCAGGTTTTCTCCCCCAGGACAGGCGCATGCTGGGTCAAAAGAAGCCCCAGTTCAGAAGACAAAGCCCGGAGCGCTCCAGGGAAGCACGCTCCTACAAGCCTGGCCGGGACTTTAGGAAGAATTGGAGCAGAGGGCAGACATCCTTCCGCAAACCAGTTAAAAATCAAACGCCCAGTGCTCGTGATCAGGCTAAATCTTTTTGAGATTACGCCCGCCCAGGCGGGCCGGGTGGGGGCTCGTCTGCTCCTCTTCCGGCACGTCTGGGTGGCCTCGATCTCAGACTTCTGGGTCATAAGGACGGTCTCGTCAGGCCACAGATGGGCCTTTTCCAGTACTCCTCACCCAAGGTTCATCTCCACTCTTCTCCCTCGGGCAGAGGATCAAAAACAAATTTTGCTGTCCTATGTGGACCTCCTGAAAACTCAAGGAGCAATGGTACATGTCCCACAGGACGAATGGTTCCAGGGGGTATACTCCCCTCTCTTCCTAGTGCAGAAAAAGGGGGGCTCTTGGCGCCCAGTCATAGACCTCACATATCTCAACAAATTCATAGAGAACGGAAGGTTCAAAATGGAAACCTTGATGACCATTCAGAAAGCTATACAACCAGGCGACTGGATGTTATCGATCGACCTGAAGGATGCGTACTTCCACGTCCCAGTGGAGAAAGATTTACACAAATTCCTCCGTTTCCAAATAGGGTCGGATCATCTTCAATTTATCTGCCTCCCCTTCGGCCTGACGACATCCCCCCGAGTTTTTTCGAAGGTCCTTCTGGCTACGGTGGCACTCATAAGATCAAGAGGGGTACGTCTTTACCACTACCTCGACGACCTGCTTGTGCTATCTCAGAACAGGGAGCAGTTGCTGGTCCATCGGGAACAAGTGATTTCCACGCTGTCCAACTTCGGGTGGCTCCTAAACTTAGAAAAGAATCAACTGACCCCAACTCAGCGTCTAATATATCTGGGAGCTCAGTTCGATACAGTAGCAAACACTATCTCCCTTCCAATTACAGAAAATTCCTACGGTTCGAGACAGAGTCTCTCGGGCCCTACATGTCCGGCAAATGAAAGCCTCTCAGTGCCTGAAAGTCGTCGGCACGATGGTTTCCACGAGTCCCATGGTAAAATGGGCCTTATGGAGACTGCGACCCTTCCAGCCAGGTCTCCTTCGACAATGGAAGTCTGGAGACAAGAATCAGGTCATCCGCATAACTTCTACAATGAGGAACAGCCTCTTCTGGTGGCTTCAGCGCAAGAACCTTCTGACCTGCCATTCTATCGCTCCCATCTCTTGGGTGACGGTCACGACCGATGCCAGCGGTATCGGTTGGGGAGCCCACTGCGGGTCGAATCTGGCTCAGGGCAAGTGGGGTGCATGTCTTCCCAACCCAGGGTCGAACATCCTGGAACTTCGAGCGGCCTGGTGTGCCCTTCAGTCCTTCTCTCATCTCCTCATAGGGGAGTCAGTACTGTTAAGGATGGACAACACCACAGCGGTGTCGTATGTGAAGAGGCAGGGGGGCACTCGGAGTCCCACTCTCCTGCGGGAAGTCGAGCCCATCCTATCTTGGGCGCAGAAAAACCTTTACAACATTTCGGCAGTCTTTGTCCCAGGGGTCCAAAACACTCAAGCGGACTTCCTATCACGGACCGAGTTGGACAACAACGAATGGTCTCTTCACATAGAGACATTCAGGTGGATCTTGTCGTTCAAGACCGATCCAGAGGTGGATCTGTTTGCTTCCCCCTGCAATTGCAAGCTGAAGAAATTCTACACCAGGGGTCTCTGCAGTCAAGCCATCGGGACAGATGCCCTGACGGATCAATGGAGGTTCAAGCGTGCATACGCCTTTCCGCCACTGCCAGTCATGCTGAGATTCCTGCAGAGGCTCCGAGCAGAGCCAGTGGAGGTGGTGACAATAGCTCCCTACTGGCCGAACAGGCCTTGGTTCACTCTCCTGGTCCAGCTCAGTTGTCGGGACCCAGTGCCTCTCCCTCTCAGACCGGACCTTCTTTCTCAAGGGTCAGTCCTGCAACCTTGTCCTGCAGTGCTGAGACTGATGGTCTGGTTCTTGAGAGGGAGAGGCTGGAATCCCTAGGTTGTGCCTCAGAAGTAATATCCACTCTCATGAGCTCGAGAAGATCTAGTACAAATAAAGTCTATGGAAGAATTTGGTCCAAATTCGTGGAGTTCTGCTCTCCCCAGGGCAGGTCTTTTAGACATCCAAAAGTCCAGGACGTTCTCAGTTTCCTCCAAACCGGCCTAGATTTACATCTATCTGTCAGCTCTCTGAGGGTTCAAGTTTCGGCACTTTCGGCCTTTTCCGGCACTTCATGGGCAGTTCATCCTTTGGTTAGACAATTTTTTCGAGGTGCATCGAGGCTCAAGCCCCAAAGAAAGCCTAGGTTCCCCAAATGGGACCTTCCATTAGTCCTCGACTCGATCTCTGGACTCAGTACTACGGGGCCCTCCCCGCTCTCTATCAAGGTCTTTTCAGCAAAGGTGGCCTTCTTAGTAGCCATTACCTCAGCCAAAAGGGTCTCTGAGATTGCATCACTTGGTCATGAAAAACCCTTCCTAACGTTTTTCCCGAACCGGGTGGTCCTCATCCCTATGTTGGGTTTCAACCCGAAAGTGTCTTCGGTATTCCACGTCAATCAAGAGATCGTTTTACCTACATTTAGGACCCCAGGGTCCACTGAAAATCACCCTCTAGATGTAGGCGAAGCTATTAAAGAATATCTCAAAGTCACTTCTCCCTTTAGACGTTCTAGTCATCTCTTCGTGCTTCATTCAGGCAGCAATATAGGGAAGAAAGCCTCAACCAGGACTATCGCGTCCTGGATCGTACAGACCATACAACAGGCATACAGGGCTAAGGGCTTGGCTCCTCCAAAGGTGGTGACAGCCCATTCCACCAGGGGAATGGCAGCCTCATGGGCAGCAGCTCGACACGTGGCTCCAGATACCATCTGCAAGGCAGCTTCATGGGCTTCTATTAATACCTTCATGTTGCATTATTGTATAGAGCCTGCCTCACTATCCTCTGTAAACTTTGGGTTACAAATCCTATCGACCGATAGGACAAATTAAAATTTATGTTTGTTCAGCATACCCACCCGTGTGGTTGGCTAGTTATTTCCCACATGTAGGCTGCCATGGAGTCTGTCAGGAAAAAGGAAAATTTGTTATCAAATACTTACCGTAATTTTCCTTTCCTGATGGACTCCATGGCAGACGGAGTTCCCACCCATTGGTCAACGAGTAGGCTAGTTACGGAACGCAGTAGCTAGTGGTGAGTACTCATTTATGGGAATGGGGTCCTATAGCATTGGAGAGGAGGCGGGCTTAACCCACACGTAGGCTGCCATGGAGTCCATCAGGAAAGGAAAATTACGGTAAGTATTTGATAACAAATTTTCCTTTTTTTTCCCCAAAATTTCTTTTTTTTTGTTTATTTAGCAAAAAATAAAGAACCCAGCGGTGATTAAATACCACCAAAAAAAAAGGTCTATTTGTGTGAACAAAATGATGAAAATTTAGGTTGGGTACAGTGTTGCAAGTTCGGCAATTGTCATTCAAAGTGTAACAATGCTAAAAGCTGAAAATTGGTCTGGACAGGAAGGGGGTAAAAATGCCCTGTATTAAAGTGGTTAGGAGAGCTGTGTAAATCTCAAACCTGGATGAACAGCAATACAAATCCTTTGGTTGGGATATATTTCATTTGTGTATTTATACGCGTGCCTAGAGTTCGGCTTTAAAGTTTATGAAACAGTTTTTTTTTATTGAAGCATGTATATAAAATCTTGATTTTACAAGTAACAATGAATACAAGGTACACTGATAACACTCTACTACAGCTTTCTAGGTTTTCTAAAGAGAGAGCTCAGCAGGAGCTGATTGCCTTTAGACTGACTCTCTCTGATTACAGCTTCATATGGGGCCATCATGACAGGCAAAAAGTGAAAGGTAGAGAGTGGGGTGAGTCAGTCCTATAATTCATCGAATCTAAGAAGTGATTGAAAAACATGCAACAAGGAGCTGGGCGCTTCTATGCTGAATGGACATAAGAATACAAAATGTTCATATAGGTGTTTAAAAATGTATATTTTTTAAATATTATTTTTAGTTTTGATCATAATATAATAAGTCCAAAATTCTTTTCAAGCAACTTTTTTTCTTTACCAACTGTACAGAAAGACTACATCAGTTTGTATTTGATGAAATCTGCATTGTGGGCACATGTTTTAACCACTTGCCGACCGCCGCACGCCTATTTATGACGGTAGAATGGCATGCGCAGACAAAAAGGCGTACCCGTACGTCCCTTTAAATTTGCTGCCTAGCGGGCATGCCATGGAAGCGTGCCCGCTGGTCCTGCAAACTCAATGTTCGCCCGCGGCCAGCGATTGTGGCAAGGAGAGGCAGAACCGGGAGATGCCTATGTAAACAAGGTATTTTCCTGTTCTGCCTAGCAACATGACAGGGATCTACTGCTCCCTGTCATCGGGAGAAGTGATCTCTGTCATGTTGTATTGAGCCCATCCCCCCTTCAGTTAGAACACATCCAGAGAACACACTTAACCCCTTGATCGCCCCCTAGTGTTTAACCCCTTCCCTGCCAGTGTCATTTATACATTAATCAGTGGCTATTTGTAGCTCTGATCGCTGTATAAATGTTAATGGTCCCAAAATAGAGTCAGATCTGTCCGCCATAATGTCGCAGTCTGGATAAAAACCGCAGATCGCCGCCATTACTAGTAAAAAAAAAAAAAATAATAATAATAAAAATGCCATAAATGTATCCCTTATTTTGTAGACGTGATAACTTTTGCGCAAACCAATCAATATACACTTATTGCGATTTTTTTTACCAAAAATATGTAGAAGAATACATATTGGCCTAAACTGTACTTATATATTTTTGGGGGGAATTTATTATAGCAAAACGTAAAAAATATTGCTTTTTTTTTCAAAATTGTGGGTCTTTTTTTGTTTATAGTGCAAAAAATAAAAACTGCAGAGGTGATCAAATACCACCAAAAAAAGCTCTATTTGTGGGAAAAAAAGGACGTCAATTTTCTTTAGGTGCAACCGCGCAATTGTCAGCTAAAGTGATGCAGTGCCGAATCACAAAAAAATGCTCTGGTCAATAAGGGGGTAAATCCTTCTGGGGCTGAAGTGGTTAAAGAGGAAGGAAACGGATCTTACTGTTCCTTAGATGAGTAGCAGATGTAAAAATTATTACTTACCTCACTTTCCATTTTAGAATGGCACATGCACGTGATTGGATGATGGAAGTCGGCAAAGCTTCCCCGCATTCACTAAGCTAAGCTAAATTCCCTCACAAAGTGAACAGCTTGTTTGCCTTTGGTAAGTCCAATTGGTACCATAGTGACATAAGGATGAAACTGGCTGTAGACACTCAGTACTCAGTGACAGGAAGAGGATTGCCTCCACAGAGATACAATCAATATCATAACGACGGGATCTGAAGTGTAGAGAGAACGTAGTAGCAGAGTTACAAAAGTAGTAGAACGTGTTGCTGCAGCATCTTTAATTAGGACACACAAACATCCCCCCCATTCCGCATAAGCCACTCCCAACACTAACCTCTGTACTTCTTATCCACTGCTCACCTCTACTATACCCCTCTTAAACCATGCTCCTCTGCACCCCTCTTCCACCACCTACTCATCAATCCCCTGCACCCTTCTTCCAACACTCAAGGATGTACCCTGCTTCGACAGCTCATCCCTGCCTTCCTCTTCCACTGCTAACCTCTGCAACCCTGCTCTACAGCTCACCTCTGCACCCCTCTTCCACTGATCACCTCTGCAACCCTGCTCTACATCTCACCTCATCACCCATCTTCCACTGATCACCTCTGCAACCCTGCTCTACATCTCACCTCTTCACCCCTCATCCACTGATCACCTCTGCAACCCTGCTCTACATCTCACCTCTTCACCCCTCTTCCACTGATCACCTCTGCTAGCCTGCTTCACAGCTCCCCTCTGCACCCCTCTTCCACTGATCACCCCTGCTAGCCTGCTTCACAGTAGGGATGAGCTTCGAGTTCGACTCGAACATGGGCTGTTCGCAAGTTCGCCGAACAGCGAACAATTTGGGATGTTCGCGGCAAATTCGAATGCCGCGGAACACCCTTTAAAAGTCTATGGGAGAAATCAAAAGTGCTAATTTTTAAGGCTTATATGCATGGTATTGTCATAAAAAGTGTTTGGGAACCAAAAAAAGTTTTAAAAACGGACGTTTTTTCGGGAGCAGTGATTTTAATAATGCTTAAAGTGAAACAATAAAAGTGTAATATCCCTTTAAATTTCATAGCTGGGGGGTGTCTATAGTATGCCTGTAAAGGGGCGCATGTTTCCCGTGTTTAGAACAGTCTGACAGCAAAATGACATTTCAAAGGAAAAAAAGTCATTTAAAACTACTCGCGGCTATTAATGCATTGCCGGTCCGTCAATACACATAGAAGTTCATTGATAAAAACGGCATGGGAATTCCCCACAGGGGAACCCCGAACCAAAATTTTTAAAAAAATGACGTGGGGGTCCCCCTAAATTCCATACCAGGCCCTTTAGGTCTGGTATGGATATTAAGGGGAACCCTGGCCAAAATTAAAAAAAAAAATGACATGGGGGTCCCCCTAAATTCCATACCAGGCCCTTCAGGTCTGGTATGGATATTAAGGGGAACCCCGTGCCAAAATGTAAAAAAAACAGCTTGGGGTCCCCCCAAAAATCCATACCAGACCCTTATCTGAGCATGCAACCTGGCAGGCCACAGGAAAAGAGGGGGGGGGCGAGAGAGCGCCCCCCCTCCTGAACCGTACCAGGCCACATGCCCTCAACATTGGGAGGGTGCTTTGGGGTAGCCCCCCAAAACACCTTGTCCCCATGTTGATGAGCACAAGGGCCTCATCCCCACAACCCTGGCCGGTGGTTGTGGGGGTCTGCGGGTGGGGGGGCTTATCGGAATCTGGAAGCCCCCTTTAACAAGGGGACCCCCAGATCCCGGCCTTCCCCCCTGTGTGAAATGGTAAGGGTGTACTTGTACCCCTACCATTTCACTAAAAAACTGTCAAAAATGTTAAAAATGACAAGGGACAGTTTTTGACAATTCCTTTATTTAAATCATAAATATATCGACAGATCCGCGCTTACAGACTGGTTTACACCTGCAGCCCCCCTATATAGGAAGGGGACACCTAAGTGATCCCCCAAAAAACGGAAAGTCAAAGTATAGGGAGTGGCGCTGTGTTAGAACTAAGGATGTGGCTGTAAATTAAACAAGTGCTCAAGTGTATAATATAAGGGCTTTTTAGAAGTGTTTGTTATAATACGAAACTCCCAAAAAAACAATGTATCCCTATTTTAGTGAAAAATCCTTATTTAGTGATAAAGAGAATTTGCTACTGTATGTGCAAACAATAACACAAATTTTAAATCATCACCATTATATAACATATATAAATCTTCTAATTAATAAATATACAGTGACAAGTGCCAAAAACTGTGGTTATCAAACCATAGTGCATTGATGTGCGAAAACCTTTAACAATAGTAAATCATTAATAATGTGTAAAAACCGCAACTTTGTATCAAAGAAAATCCCATGTACTGTTTGTTGCAAAATTTTCATAACAGTAATATAATGTGCCGTTCACCAAAACCCCGTAGAAATCGTGCAGAAAGTTCTTCTTTAGTGGTAAAGAGCCGTGCTGTAAACATCTTGTTTCTTGTTTCTCCTGGGCGGGTTTACTGATTAATCCATTTGGTTCGTGTGGGCGTTGGCCGCCATTGCTGGTTGGCGTGTGGAAAGTGCGGGAGAGCGGCTATCTGCGTCATTGGAGGAGTGGATATCCAGTGGGGACCTTTACTACATCAAGGGACAGGAAGTCCCCACCTCCTTGTATGCAAGTAGCTGCTTTTAGGATTGGGACGCGTGGAAGGATACTGGCACCCATACATTCGGGGAGACAGGATCAACATCATACGCTCGTACCCCTGCAGGGGTGAAGTGCTCCGGTGAGTGTAACCACATTGGGGGGAGACTGCCAGGAATTACAGCACGGCTCTTTACCACTAAAGAAGAACTTTCTGCGCGATTTCTACGGGGTTTTGAGAAGAGAGAGAAGAGAAGAGAAGAAGATGAAGAGAAGAAGATGAAGAGAAGAGCGGGAGCCTCCCTCCATGCCATGGATGTGGAGCGGCCCGAGGAGAAGAAGGGAAGAAGAAGCCGCGGAGCAGATGCTGGAGGAGAACACCGAAGGAACAACCAGAAGAACCAGAAGAAGAAGAAGATGAAGGTAGATAGAGGATAGAAGAAAGATGAAAGAAGAAGCATTTAAATAAAGGAATTGTCAAAAACTGTCTCTTGTCATTTTTACCATTTCACACAGGGGGGAGGGCCGGGATCTGGGGGTCCCCTTGTAAAAGGGGGCTTCCAGATTCCAATAACCCCCCTGCCCGCAGACCCCCACAACCACTGGCCAGGGTTGTGGGGATGAGGCCCTTGTCCTCATCAACATGGGGACAAGGTGTTTTGGGGGGCTACCCCAAAGCACCCTCCCAATGTTGAGGGCATGTGGCCTGGTACGGTTCAGGAGGGGGGGCGCTCTCTTGGCCTGACAGGTTGCGTGCTCAGATAAGGGTCTGGTGTGGCTTTTTGGGGGGACCCCACGCCGTTTTTTTTTAATTTTGGCGTGGGGTTCCCCTTAATATCCATACCAGACCTGAAGGGCCTGGTATGGAATTTAGGGGGACCCCCCATGTCATTTTTTTTTAAATTTTGGCCAGGGTTCCCCTTTAATATCCATACCAGACCTCAAGGGCCTGGTATGGAATTTAGGGGGACCCCCACGTCATTTTTTTTTACATTTTGGTTCGGGGTTCCCCTGTGGGGAATTCCCATGCCATTTTTATCAATGAACTTCTATGTGTATTGTCGGACCGGCAATGCATTAATAGCCGCGAGTAGTTTTAAATGACTTTTTTTTCTTTGAAATGTCATTTTGATGTCAGACTGTTCTAAACACAGGAAACATGCGCCCCTTTACAGGCATACTATAGACACCCCCCAGGTAGGAAATTTAAAGGGATATTACACTTTTATTGTTTCACTTTAAGCATTATTAAAATCACTGCTCCCAAAAAAACGGTCGTTTTTAAAACTTTTTTTTTGCATTGATCCATGTCCCCTGGGGCAGGACCCAGGTCCCCAAACACTTTTTATGACAATAACTTACATATAAGCCTTTAAAATTAGCACTTTTGATCATTCATGTTCGTGTCCCATAGACTTTAACGGTGTTCGCGTGTTTGAACAAATTTTTTGCCTGTTTGCATGTTCTGGTGCGAACCGAACAGGGGGGTGCTCGGCTCATCCCTACTTCACAGTTCACCTCTGCACCCCTGTTCCACTGATCACCCCTGCTAGCCTGCTTCACAGCTCACCTCTGCACCCCTCTTCCACCGATCACCTCTGCTAGTCTGTGTCACAGCTCACCTCTGCACCCCATCTCCACTGATCACATCTGCTAGCCTGCTTCACAGCTCACTTCTGCACCCCTTTTCCACTGATCATCCCTGCTAGCCTGCTTCACAGCTCACCTCTGCACCCCTCTTCCACTGATCACCTCTGATAGCCTGCTTCACAGCTTACCTCTGCACCCCTCTTCCACTGATCACCTCTGATAGCCTGCTTTACAGCTCACCTCTGCACCCCTCTTCCACTGATCACCTCTGATAGCCTGCTTCACAGCTTACCTCTGCACCCCTCTTCCACTGATCACCTCTAATAGCCTGCTTTGCAGCTCACCTCTGCACCCCTTTTCCACTGATCACCTCTGATAGCCTTCTTCACAGCTCACCTCTGCACCCCTCTTTAACTGATCACCCCTGCTAGCCTTCTTCACAGCTCACCTCTGCACCCCTCTTCCACTGATCACCTTTGCTAGCCTGCTTCACAGCTCACCTCTGCACCCCTCTTCCACTGATCACCTTTGCTAGCCTGCTTCACAGCTTACCTCTGCACCCCTCTTCCACTGATCACCCCTGCTAGCCTGCTTCACAGCTCACCTCTGCACCCCTCTTCCACTGATCACCTCTGATAGCCTGCGTCACAGCTCACCTCTGCACCCCTCTTCCACTGATCACCTGTGATAGCCTGCTTCACAGCTCATATCTGCATCCTTGCACCAAAGTTTACCTCTGCAGCCTTCTTTCACAGCTCACCTCTACACCCCTACTCAACAGTTGACATCTGCACTCAGCTTACCACTGCACCTCTCAACCACCGCTTACCTCTGTACCCTTCTTCCACTGCTCCCCTCTGCTCAACAGCTCAGCTTTGAAACTCTCTTCCACTGCTTAACTCTGGATCCCTTCTTCCACTACTCACCTCTATACCCCTGCTTAACAACTCACCTCTGCACCTCTACTCTAAAGCTCACCTTTCTAGTGACACAAATGATAAATATTCGGTGGCTCAACACAAATGGCTGTCACTCAGCCTTCATATTACAGACCCAGAACGGTCAGAGTTTGAAGGAACGTATCAACCCTCTGTCATCTCCTCTAAGTATAAGGTTATCCAACTTAAACTGTTCCACCATAGCCACTTTACCCCTCTACGTCTACATAAAATATGCGCGCGCTCAGACGCTTTTTGCTTTAGAGGTTGCAGAGAAGTGGCTGACTTCCTCCACTGCCTTTGGACCTGCCTCAATGGGCAGTGAATTCTCTCCCAGCCCCTGTAGCCTCCAACCATCAGCACATAAAAGAAACAAAACTGTTGCCTGAGGAGTAGGTAGCAGAGAGCCCAACATATTACCCACTCTCAAAAAAGTGTCTCCTTGGTATTTTTGGAGACCTATCCATCTCCAAATGCGAAAAGCGCTTAGGTGTTACTATCCTCACTATACCCATGTGGCTATAGTTTATCAACAACAGCCTCTAACTTTATAAACTCACCTATGAGGTGAAGCCCCGTTTGTTTGATGCTGTTTGGGACCGCTGGCTTTCTAACCCCACTGCCTCTGTTGCTCTAGACAGTCACTAAATGTATCTCCATGCTTTGTTTTTTGACCTACGGTTTTATCTGACCCACGATTTTTGGCGTATCATCTGTGTTACTCGTCTGGTATGTTTTCTGAAACATTGGGAAACAGCTCAGAGTGTTTCTTTTTTTTTTTCTTTTTTAATTCCGTACTCTTGTGTTTTTCTATAAAACTCAATAAATATATCTTTTTAAAAAAAGCTCACCTTTGCACCCCTTCTTCACTACTACTCTGCAATACTCAAGAGAAAAGAGGGCAAGGGGTAGCCCAGGGTCGGACTTTATAGGCACACTGGACAATATTGAATATAAAAATATATTTTATTTGTAACAATACATAATGCAAACAGAGCAACACAGATAGAGAATTAAAAACATATAACACATACTAAACAAAATACATGGCGCAGAAGAAATATGCATCATGTAAATGGCGATGAGCCCCTGTCGGACGCACAGGGGCTCACTGCCATTTGCCAGTTATTACAAATTTTCCCATACAGATGTGGCCATAGGAGTGCTCTCTCTTTTTATTTACTCAGCAAGGCTATACAGGAAGCACAAATGTCCACTATTATTTGGAACTGGGTGTTGGGGGCCCCACCCATTGTTAGTGTGTTGTTCAAGGCCATATTGCCATATATCTGACTCTAATTTTCTGTATGTAATAGTTTAGGGCAGCATGTAGGCAGGTGCAGTCTACTTTCTCCACTGCAGGTGGTGCTCTTCTTTAGTAGCTGGAGAGAAAGTCAAGAGGGGCACAGTTCCTCTATGGTTTCTTGGGTCACTGGGGAAGCAATCTGGTTGGATGCTGCCGCCCCATGTGACTAGGGGAGCTATTTTGGGTCAGGCATAGCCTATTTAAGGCCCTGGCTCCCAGGTTTGCAAGTATTTGCGAGTTGGTAGAATAGGGACAGGTACCTTGCCTGTTAGGGACAGTACTAGTGGTAGGGAAAGGTTGCTGATGAGGAGGGAAAGCATAGGACCGCAACTTATTTGCTTGGGCGCAAGGCCAGGCCGCATTCTGCTCACTTTACAGACGCTGTCAGTCTGGCTGATATCCGCTTTGCTGTGCTATTTCAATACAAGTTTTCCATTGCACCTGACTATGAATTATTGCTGCCACACCACGCTGCACCTCACTTACAACAGTTTCTCCACCTTATCTCAGTCGGGGCACCTTCTTGAGGCACTCTAATCTAAAATGTAAAAAACATAAATGTTACTTATCAATGGGAAGCCTGAGCCTGGGACAATGCACAGAACCATCTTGATGAAATTAAAGCATTTGTTACCCCAACATTTCATATTCCTGATATGCGCCTGCTCTGTACCATGTACTTGTATGAGAAAGTATCCTGCTCTCTTTGTATTGCTTCTTTTGTGTGAAATCCCTGGTGTTCCTTCCAGTTCCTCTGCTTTCCTATTCAAAACGGAGCACACTAAGCAGGCTAGGACACCGTGGTAAGTTCTTTAGCTATGCTGGGAGCATAGTTGCCAACATTGTAAAAAAAAAATGTGGGACACTTTTGTGGCTGTAGGCGGAGCTGTCTAATAATTAGGGGGCGGGGCATTCCTCAGTAGGCGTGGCCTAGCAAGAATAGACAAGTGCGGCGTGCAAAGCGCGCCGCGTTGAAAAATGGGTGCGGTTTACGTGAAATGGTGGGCGTGTCTTAAATGGGCGTGGCTCAAGAGGGTGTGGTTAGAGTCTGAGATGAAGGAGAGTGGGAGAGAGGGAGAGAGGGGGAGAGGGGGAGAGGGGGAGAGGGGGAGAGTGATTAGAGGGGGAGAGGGGGAGAGGGAAATGACGGGACAGCAGCCCCAGATCCTACACAATAAAAATATGTGTATTCTAGAAAGTTTAACAGTCAGCAGCTAAAGATACTCCAAACACCTGGTGTTAGCACTTCAATCATCCCGGCACCATGGTTGTTATGGTGTCAGGATGATTGAAGTGCATTATTTCTATTATTACATTGTAATATAAAATGAAATCATTCAACTTACCATAATGCAGAATCAGTGGGATCCCTGAGCGTGTCACTAGCCACGTCGCCTGCCACCAGCCATCCGTCCTTGCTTCAGATGTCCGAGCAGAGTCCGTCCTTGCATCAGGTGTCCCAGCAGAGTCCGTCCTTGCATCAGGTGTCCCAGCAGTGTCCGTCCTTGCATCGGGTGCCCCCAGCGGAGCCCCCCTTACATCAGATGTCCCCAGTGGAGCCCCCCCTCACACCAGGAGTCCCCGGCGGAGCCCCCCCTCACACCAGGAGTCCCCGGCGAAGCCCCCCTCACACCAGGAGTCCCCGGCGGAGCCCCCTCACACCAGGAGTCCCCGGCGGAGCTCCCCCTCACATCAGGTGTCCCCAGCGGAGCTCCCCCTCACACCAGGAGTCCCCGGCGGAGCCCCCCTCACATCAGGAGTCCCCGGCGGAGCCCCCCCTCACATCAGGAGTCCCCGGCGGAGCCCCCCTCACATCAGGAGTCCCCGGCGGAGCCCCCCCTCACATCAGGAGTCCCCGGCGGAGCCCCCCCTCACATCAGGAGTCCCTGGCGGAGCCCCCCTCACAATGTCTCCGCCGGCCGCCGACCTCTAGCGGCGGCAGCGGCGGTTTCGAAAATCGGGAACCGGATTTTTCGGGACATTTCCCGGGACACCACAAATTCGGGAATGGAGTCCAAGTCCCGGGAATGTCCCGGGAAATCTGGGACAGTTGGTAACTATGTGGGAGCTGAGTTTACTTTCCTCCAATGATCAGACGTGTCCTGACACGCCCCCGCTGCACAGCCATTCACTGGGAAGCTCAGTGTGCTGCTGCTTCTCCTCCCCCAGCTCTTATGCAGCTGAGAACAGAGGGTATGTGATCACTTATCAAAAAGGGAAAACAGGTATTTACAATGCTTCTTCTACATGATCATTTAAACAAAAATGTTTTGCCTTTCATTTCTATCTTAAACTGAATGGGTGGTTTTACAAGGTGATCATTTACAATCACTTTAACTTTGCATCAGAAGCCCCCCCCCCCCATCAAAACAGACCCCCTTCATATCAGAGTTCCATCTTTACCATCCACCCTGTCAGAGGTCCCTCCTTCATGCTAGTGTTCCCCATCACATCACAGCCCCCCCTATACATCAGAGGCCCCCCATCACAGAGCCAGAGGCCCTCTATACATAACAGCCCACCATCACATCAGAGAATCCCCTAGACAGAGTTCCTCTAGCACCACAGAGTCCCCCCCCCCCCCATTACAAAGTCCTCTCATCCATGATCCATCACAAACTGGATCATAACATTGTTATGTTATTCTGACTCTTTATTCCTCTAAGTTATCTAGCATGCTTTCCTTTATAAAATCGTAAAACCTCCTTTTAAAAAAAAACCAAAACAACCTTTCCATAGTCCATAGTACTACATTACAATACACCAGTTGATTCAGTGTATCATTAGTTTATACTAGCTGGGTGCTTTAGTGTGAGCCGTGGTGCAGTATAGTTCTATCCATCCCTTGTACAGATAAAAATCAATGGGCAGTGAATTCTCTCCCAGCCCTTGTAGCCTCCTACCATCAGCACATAAATGAAACAAAACTGTTGCCTGAGGAGCAGGTAGCAGAGAGCCCAACATTTTGGGAATAATGTAACAAGAATAGGTATTCTTTCACTTCCCACAGATGTGTTTGGAGCACCGCTGAGAATAGTGACATGCAATAGAACCTAGATCCAGTGGCGGAATTATAGGGGTCGCTGAGGTTGCCATGGCGACCGGGCCCCTTGCTGCAGGGGGCCCTTGAGGGCCCCCTGTATACAGTACTTTGTTAGGAGGAGCGCAGAAGAGTTTCCCCGATCCTAAGCCGAACTGTATTCGGCACTGTGCAGTGAGCTGGTGACATTGATTACAAAGAAAGTGAAAGCACAGTGCTGTGCTCTTTGTCTCCCCCTACAGTGCAGTACCCGGCAGGAAGAGCTAAGGTAAAGGTCTGCCGTTTTTTATCTACTGTATGTGTGTTTATATGTATGTGCATGTATGTATGTGTGTGTGCATATGTGCATCTGTGTGTGCATCTATGTGTGTGAGTGTGTGTGTATGTATAGTGGCGGTGCGTCCATAGGGGCGCATTGGCGCCACCTCCTCCCTCCAGGCACCCCTCTATCACAAATAGATAGATTCATGCATAGCGTGAATCTATCTATGGCCGCCACTGCCCCCTATTCAGACGCCTGGCCCCTTTTTGGACGCCGGGCGCCTGAATGACACCGGCGGGTTTTTTTTTAAAGCACTAATAGGCTTTAAAATAGGTGAACTGCGAGTGCCATGCTTGGCGTTCACAGTCCACCCAGATGTGCACAAGGACTGATAGGCACATTGGCTGCGTTTGATGGGCACAGTGGCTGCGTTTGATGGGCACAGTGGCTGCATATGAAGGGCACAGTGGTGGCGTTTGATAGGCACAGTGACTGCGTTTGATAGGCACATTGGCTGCGTTTGATAGGCACATTGGCTGCGTTTGATAGGCACATTGGCTGCGTTTGATGGGCACAGTGGTGGCAATTGATGGGCACAGTGACTGCGTTTGATGGGCACAGTGGTGGCAATTGATGGGCACAGTGACTGCGTTTGATGGGCACAGTGGCTGCATTTGATGGGCACAGTGACTGAGTTTGATGGGCACAGTGACTGAGTTTGATGGGCACAGTGACTGAGTTTAAAGGGCACAGTGACTGAGTTTGATGGGCACAGTGGCTGCGTTTGATGGGCACAGTGGCTGCGTTTGATGGGCACAGTGGCTGCGTTTGATGGGCACAGAGGCTGCGTTTGATGGGCACAGAGGCTGCGTTTCATAGGCACAGTGGTGGCAATTGATGGGCACAGTGACTGCGTTTGATGGGCACAGTGACTGCGTTTGAGGGCACAGGGGTGGCAATTGATGGGCACAGTGTCTGCGTTTGATGGGCACAGTGTCTGCGTTTGAGGGCACAGTGGTGGTAATTGATGGGCACAGTGGCAGCGTTTGATAGGCACAGTGACTGTGTTTGAGGGCACAGTGGTGGCAATTGATGGGCACAGTGGCTGCGTTTAAGGGCACAGTGGCGGCAATTGATGTGCACAAGGACTGCGTTTGATAGGCACAGTGACTGCGTTTGATAGGCACATTGGCTGCGTTTGATGGGCACAGTGGCTGCATATGATGGGCACAGTGAGGCTGCAATTGATGCGTTTTTTTAAAAGAATCTTTCAGTTTGCTTGCGCCCTCAAAAAATGTTGAGCACCATCTGCCACTGGTTTATATGTGTGTGCATATGTGCATATATATATATATGTGTGTGTGTGCATTTATATGTGTGTTTGCATGTATATATGCACATTTTATGTATGCGCTTTTAATCCTGACCCCCTATATGTGTCCCATTAGAACCGATTTTTTTTTTTTTTTTTTTTTTTGCTTGTTCATAGTACCAGCAAAAAAAAAAAAAAAAAAATGCTGTTCCTCTGAAGAGTGATCCATGCTCAGATCGCTTTTCAGAGGCATTTGACAGCTGGTAAAGAGGCAATATGTTGCCTCCCGACTGCCTGTTTTAACCCCTTAAATGCATCATCTCTATGCTGCAACTGCATGCAATGCACACAGTTGCAGGGTGGTTGCAGTGCAGCCACTTCAAGGGTGCTCTGACTGGAAAAAGATTGAGAAACACCAACATAGAGGAACCCATCTCTCCATTTTCCTCCTGCAGCCGCTGAATGCCTGTGGGAGGGAGAGGAGGAGAAGCGGGGGGGGGGGAGGAGGAGAAACCGATTCCTTTACATGCAGCCACCCACTTGCGACTGGACCCTGGTCTTCCACCATCGGGCTCGGAGAAAAGAGCCCTTTCCGGGGGTCAGGGGGGCCCTCCATGGTTTCTTGCATCGGGGCCCTGAAGGTTCTAGTTACGCCTCTGCCTAGATCACTCCTATCTCCGCCTAATGAATTACCCTGCTAGGCATTTATCTGATACATCTTTGAAGTCTGTTCGGAATGATGATGAATAGATCAGATCCAATTCAAAGGGAAGCCTGCAATGAACATTTGCTTTATACTTGATAGAGATTTAACCCTTGTGTTTGCTTTAATACGTATATTCAGGCCTCGTTCGGTTTTTTTTTGCTTTTTTTTACACTCTGTAATAAAGCTTATTGTCCAGAATTTGCTCTCTTCCAAAAGCTACTACTAATACTGTACCAGCCCTTATATCTTTCTTTTATAGCACCCTCCTAGTTTGTATAGGTTGTAGTGGAGCAGAGGCTGACTGTTGTAGCCTGCTTAGTGTTACATAGGCTGCTGGTCTGATTGCTTTGCTCTGCGTTCTAGAAGATTCTAGAATTACAGTGGAAGGAAGGAGAGGGCAGCTTAAATATTTGTGGCAACCCAGCCAATCCCTGGAGAGGTGTGTTCAGAATATGGTTGGAAAGCCCATAAATAGTCTGAAGCTCAGGGAAGGGTGTGGGATCATGGGTTTAGCCCTGCTAGAGAAGTTCCCTGTCTGAGGGGCTCTGCCCCTCTGGTCAGTCTGCTGAAGACACTCTTTGGAGGTCATCGAGATCCCAGCCATAGCTTAAGCTGGGGGGCCTATTCTCTAAAGTCTGGGATGTTTCTTTTATGGTCTAGAGAAGCAGACTGGAGGATACCAGGTGGAGGCTGGACAGAAGAGGGTACAATGGTTGGTGGTATCCTGAATCAATGTCTCCCTCACTAAGGCTGGGCATACATTATACAATTTTCTTGTACAATTTTCCTTTAGATTTACCAAAACCATATAATATGAGGTCATACCTAAACACTTTCAGGCATGATTCACACCTATGCAGGTTGCAGTTTACATATTGCAGGTGCATTTCGTGTTTTTCAATATACGCGTTTGATCCATTGAAGTCTATGGAACCAAAAACTAGAAAAAATCCCTGGCCCTTTCCATAAAATGCACAGATGTGAACTACATCCACAGTCCAGTTAAATGGACTGTAGCGTGTTTCTGCAAAACTGAAAACGCACTAAAATGCATAGGTGTGAACCAGGCCTCAATGTGTATGCAATAAGACAGATCCTTGGACTACATGTTACTACAAGGTAAATCTAAAGAAAATTGAATAGGAAAATTGTATAAGGTACAGTGCCTTGAAAAAGTATTCACACCCCTTGAAAGTTTCCACATTTTGTCATGTTACAACCAAAAACGTAAATTTATTTTATTTTGGATTTTATGTGATAGACCAACACAAAGTGGTACAAAATTGTGAGGTGGAAGGAAAATGATAAATGGTTTTCATTTTTTTTACATATAAATATGTGAAAAGTGTGGCGTGCATTTGTATTCAGCCCCCTTTACTCTGATACCCCTAACTAAAATCTAGTGGAACCAATTGCCTTCAAACTCACCTAGTTAGTGAAAAGAGTAGAGCTGCACAATTAATCGTCAAGAATCGTTATCGTGATTAATCGTCAAGAATCGTTATCGCGATCTTGACTAAAGTGTTTAACAATTCTTTCTATGCAAAGAATTCTCTCTGCTCTTCTGAAGCCACAGCCTTCAAAAGAAAGGAAGAGAAAAATCGGGCAGTCTGCCAAGAAACAAAACATTCTTTATTAGTTGAACTTAAGTATAAATATTGTAACAGTTTGTCAATGGAATAGACTTTGTGTGTAAGTGAAAAAAGTGTAACCACTTAAACACTAAACCTTTTTCTGACATTTGTTGTTTTCAAGTTAAAATCATTTTTTTGCTAGAAAATTACTTAGAACCCCCAAACATATATATATTTTTTAGTAGGCACCCTAGAGAATAAAATGGTGATTGTTGCAATATTTTATGTCACACTGTATTTGCGCAGCGGTCTTTCAAATGTATTTTTTTGGGAAAAAATTACTTTAATGAATTAAAAAAAAAAAATCTAACCAGTAAAGTTAGCCCATTTTTTTTTTTTGTATAATGTGAAAGATTTTACGTCGCGAGAATCGTGAGAGAATCGTGATCTTTTTATTCTAAGCAAAAAAATCGTGATTCTCATTTTGGCCCAGAATCGTGCAGCTCTAAAATAGAGTCCACCTGTGTGAGATTTAATCTCTGAATAAATACAGCTGTTCTGTGGAGCCATCAGAGGTTTGTTAAAGAACCTTAGTGAACAAATGGCATCATGAAGGCCAAGAAACACACCAGACAGGTCAGGAATAAAGGTGTGGAGAAGTCTAAAGCAGGGTTTGGTTCTAAAAAAAATATCCCAAGCTTTGAACATTTCACGGAGCACTGTTCAATCCATCATCCGAAAATGGAAAGAGTATGGAACAACTGCAAACATACCAAGACATGGCCGTCCACCTAAACTGACAGGCAAGGAGAGCATTAATCAGAGAAGCAGCCAAGAGGTCCATGGTAACTCTGGAGGAACTGCAGAGATCCACAGCTCAGGTGGGAGAATCTGTCCACAGGACAACTATTAGTGGTGCACTCCACAAATCTGGCCTTTATAGTAGAGTGGCAAGAAGAAAGCTATTGTTGAAAGAAAGCCATAAGAAGTCCTGCTTGCGGTTTGTAAGAAGCCATGTGGTGGACACAGCAAACATGTGAAAGAAGGTGCTCTGGTCAGGTGAGACCAAAATTGAACATTTTGGCCTAAAAGCAAAACTGTATGTGTGGCGAAAAACGAACACTGCACATCACCCTGAACACACCATCCCCACCTTGAAACATGGTGGTGGCAGCATCATGTTGTAGGGATGCTTTTCTTCAGCAGGGACAGGGAAGCTGGTCAGAGTTGATGGGAAGATGGATGGAGCCAAATACAGGGCAATCTTAGAAGAAAACCTGTTATGCCGCGTACACACGATTTGCCGACAACAAAATCTATGTTTTTTTCTGACGGATGTTGGCTCAAACTTGTCTTGCATACACACAGTCACACAAATCTTGTTGGAACTTCCAAATGTCAAGAACGCAAGGACGTACACCAAGTACGCCGGCACTATAAAAGGAAAGTTCAATAGCCAGTGCACCACCCTTTGGGCTCCTTCTGCTAATCTCGTGTTTATCTCCTGTTAGTAGAAGTTGGTGAGAGACGATTCGCGATTTTCAGCCTCGTGCTTTTCCGACCGTTACTGCTCTTCAGTTTGTGCTTGTGGGTTCATATCTGGTTTTCAGTGCTTGCCCCCCCAAAGCGCACACGAGGTCCGTATAAAATATATGGAGTACTTTGCGGGTAGGGGGGCCATCGATATGCCAGAAAATGTTTAATAAACATTTTAAAAATATTTTTTTTAGTTAAACTGAAATAATATTTCCTTTAATTTACTGCTTGTGTTTCTTTTAGCTGTCTCCTAGGTTCTCCAATCAGATTTTTTTTGGCCATTTTCTCCAATAGTGCAAATGTATTTTATTTGATACATGAGGTGACAATCTCTTCTTCAGCAAACTATTATTTGTGTCTGCTACACACACACATTGTTTTTGTTGTTAATGTATGCAATGCATTACTGTTAAAAATATACATCATTTTCAGCACCATGAATGAATTTTGATGAGTCACGAAAATGGCATGATTGTGGCAAATTATAAAGCACTGTGGGAGTTATTTACTAAAGGAAAATCCACTTTGCACTCCAAGTGCACTGCAAAACTGCACTTAAAACTGCACTGAAAGTGCACTTGTAGTGCAAAGTGGATTTGCCTTTAGTAAATAACCCCCATTTCGGTGTAAACAAAAACTTAGTCCAAAAAATGATATTGAGCATTGAAAGAAGAACTGTACTGTTTTTGACGGTACAAATAGCCTTTTTGTGTTAAAACAGGCATGTTTAAAACCATAAAACAATACACAACTCAGGAACTTATACAGTTCAACTTTGACAAAGTGAAGGCAATATCAGAAATGAGTATGTCCAAGCTGTGTTGATATTGCCTTCATCAGATGAGGTGATGTCACCCCTGTGAAAGCCAAATTTTGAAGATGCACACAAATTGAGAGTCAAAATGAGGATTTCCCTCATGATCCCATGCCTAATGTCAACATGTGCTAGCTCCCATCATGGGGGATCAATGGATGTGTTTCGTGGGGTGCAACCCCTTCCTCTCATCTACTTTAGTTGCGAGGAAGGGGTTGCACCCCCAAAACCTTGATATCCCGTGATGGCAGATAGCACATGTTGACACACTGTGTGCATCTTCAAAATTTGGCTTTCTAAAAAATATTTAAAATGTGTGAAAATAATAAAAATACAAACAAACTAGAAGACTTTTGGGGTGTTTTAGATTCTGCCTGAAACATAAATGATGTTTTTGAGTCTTTTTTCCACATCATCCATGTCTTCCTTGATCTTCTGTAAATCACGATTGCACACCATGATCTCCCCGATGAGGACGTGTGCACTTGCACTTGTGAAATGAGATTCTTCTTCCACAACATCCACATCACCTAAAATAAAAAAACACACCATATATTATAAATATACAGGTATACATCTATTACCTGAAGCTGTGGTCTCAGACACTCACCTGTTGTGATCACTATTTCGCCCACTTCATAAACCTCTCCTTCCTCCACATCTCCTGGTTGGGGGGATTTGCTTTTCTTTAGGAGGTTGGGGGTCCCTGGTGTCCTCAGATGTTCCGAGTCTTTTCTCCCCTATGTGAACAAAAAAAAAGGCATACTTAGCACACAGATATTTGAGGCCAGAAATAGTAATATGAAACATTGCTTGGAAGTGTCGTATAATTGTCTTTTTTGAGTTCCAAGCTGAAGACATTGTTTTTTTCCCTTTATAAAGCTGGAATACTTACCTTTTTTGTACAATTTTCACACATGGAGACACCCCTAGTATCCACTGGAGCACCTGTGTGGGACACCCTAAAAAGTTTGTTCTGGTGTCCCACACTAGTGCTCCTGCGTCCAGATAAGTAAACAGCTGCTGAGTGTCCTCTCTTTACACTGAATCAAGTTTGCATTTCATTCTAGTACAAACCCATCTAGACAACAATGTTATAAACTTCTTTTAATACAAATAGGCCTGAACAAATGTAGTTAACCTGGATCTGCCAAAAACATCGTATTAGTGGGCGAACGAACGATGTTTACTACGAACGATTACTGTGCCCACAAACCTGAAACTTGCCATTTTAAACTGTACAACAGTAAAGAAAAGCACAGGCAAGTAATAATAATAATAGGAACACACGACAACTACTAACTTTTTAGAAGAACTCTCTTGATCGTTCTGTACTGATCCTGCTCCCTCAATTTCAGGTCTGACCAGCGTTTCCTCAATTGATCCTTGGATCGTTGTACCCCAAAATTCCTGTGCAGACTTCTCACAACTTTAGCCATGATCTTGGCCTTTCTGACATTTGGGTTTGGGTAAGGTCTGTGCTTTCCATAGTCGGCCTTCTTCAAGATGTCCACCATCTCTATAAAGGACATATTTGTGGCCTTAAATCTCCTCTGGAATTTTTCCTTTCGCGATGAGCGGCAAGCATTGCTGACATGTGCCTGGTATGAATCATGAGGGGGAACGCTGCACCAAATTTTAAATAAAAAAACGGCATGGGTTCCCCTCCAGGGGCATACCAGGCCCTTAGGTCTGGTATGGATTTTAAGGGGAACCCCCAAGCTGAAAAAACGGCATGGTGGTCCCCCCAAAATCCATACCAGACCCTTACCTGAGCACGCAGCCCAGCCGGTCAGGAAAAGGGGCGGGGACGAGCGAGCGCCCCCCCTCCTGAACCATACCAGGCCACATGCCCTCAACATGGGGGGTGGGCGCTTTGGGGCGGGGGGGGCCCTTTGGCCATGTTGATGAGGACAAGGGCCTCTTCCTGACAACCCTGGCCATGGGTTGTCGGGGTCTGCGGGTGGAGGGCTTATCAGAATCCGGGAGCCCCCTTTAATAAGGGGGCCCCCAGATCCCAGCCCCCCACCCTATGTGAATAAGTATGGGGTACATCGTACCCCTACTCATTCACCTGGGGAAAAGGGTCAATAAAAAGACAGACTGGTTTTTAAAGTAATTTGTCAGCTCCGGGGGTCTCCCGACTTCGGGGGTCTTTTTCCGACTTCTCCACTCTCTCCGGCCTCTTCTCACGGTGTCCGGTTCTTCTCCCGCTCTCCGGCCTCTTCTCTGCTCTCCGGTTCTTCTGCCGGGCTCCTCCGCTATCTTCTGCTCTTTCGCCGCTCTTTTGCTAGCGGTGGCCCGGTCTTCTCCGTCGTCTTGCTCCCTCTTCTCTTATTCCGATGTTGACACAACGCTCTCTCCCGCTGTAATGCTGTGTGCGAGGTGTGCAACGACTTATATAGGCGTGGGGTGGGGTCACCGTCCCATCAAGCCCCGGGACTGTGATGTCATAAGGGGCGGGGTCACCGAGTGACATCACCCGGTGACCACGCCCCATGCCTATATAAGTCATCGCGCACCTCGCACACAGCATTACAGCGGGAGAGCGTCGTGTCGACGGGGGAAGACCCCCGAAGTCGGAAGAAGTCCCCCAAAGTCAGAAGAAGACCCACGGAGCTGACTAATAAATTACTTTAAAAACCAGTCCAGTGTGTTTTTTTATTGACGCTTTTTCCCCCAGGTGAATGGGTAGGGGTACGATGTACCCCATACTCATTCACATAGGCTGGGGGGCCGGGATCTGGGGGCCCCCTTATTAAAGGGGGCTCCCGGATTCCGATAAGCCCTCCGCCCGCAGACCCCGACAACCAATGGCCAGGGTAGTCGGGAAGAGGCCCTTGTCCTCATCAACATGGGCACAAGGTGCTTTGGGGTGGGGGGCCACAGGGCACCCCCCTGCTCCAAACGCCCACCCCCCATGTTGAGGGCATGCGGCCTGGTACGGTTCAGAAAGGAGGGCGCGCTCGCTCGTCCCCACCCCCTTTCCTGACCGGCCGGGCTGCGTGCTCGGATAAGGGTCTGGTATGGATTTTGGGGGGACCCCTATGCCGTTTTTTCAGCGTAGGGGGTTCCCCTTAAAATCCAGACCTAAGTGCCTGGTATGCCCCTGGAGGGGAACCCATGCCGTTTTTTTTTTTTTTAATTTGGCGCCACATTCCCCCTCATGATTCATACCAGACACCTGTCAGCAATGCTTGCCCTCATCGCGAAAGGAAAAAACACAGTTTTCCTTTCCCGATGAGCGAGCCAGCTGGGCGCTGGCTCCCGCGATGGGGCTCGCAGGTGTCAAATCTCGCCGATAACAGCAGCGAGATTGACACAATATCGCGGTCACCTACTGTACTTACCTTCTCTGTGCAATGAAATTGTACAAAGCAGCCCAGATCCTCCTCTCCTCGGGTCCCCCGGAGACGCTCCTGGCTCCTCCCCTCCGGCGAGGGCCCCACATACAAAGCTGCTTTCTATAGGGGCACTTCTGCAGTAATGCAGTAATTTCTGTAGAAATAAATAACGAAAATAATGTGGTTTCTAAGTGTGC
This sequence comes from Lithobates clamitans, assembly GCA_037952925.1. Lineage (NCBI taxonomy): Eukaryota > Metazoa > Chordata > Amphibia > Anura > Ranidae > Lithobates > Lithobates clamitans. Next base: position 5,932,366 of record JBBGZY010000619.1, on the reverse strand, counting down.
ACACCCTCATAACTGGGGACGTAGCTGTGTTCAGAATTAAGCAATCTCATTCAAACTTATATTAAATAGGAGTCAGTACACACCTGCCATAATTGAAAGTGCCTTTGATTAACCCCAAATAAAGTTCAGCTATTCTAGTAGGTCTTTCCTGACATTTTTTTAGTAGCATCCTACAGCAAAAGCCATGGTCCGCAGAGAGCTTTCAAAGCATCAGAGGGATCTCATTGATAAAAGATATCAGTCAGGAGAAGGGTACAAAATAATTTCCAAGGCATTATATATACCATGGAACACAGTGAAGACAGTCATCATCAAATGTGACACATATACATAAATATGGCACAACAGTGACTTTACTAAGAACTGGACGTTCCTCCAAAATTGATGAAAAGATGAGAAGAAAATTGGTCAGGGAGGCTGCCAAGAGGCCTACAGCAACATTAAAGGAGCTGCAGTAATATCTGCCAAGTACTGGCTGTGTGGTACATGTGACAACAATCTCCTGTATTCATATGTCTGGGCTATGGGGTAGAGTGGCAAGATGGAAACCTTTTCTTATGAAGAAAAACATCCAAGCCTGGCTAAATTTTGCCATAACACATCTGAAGTCTCCCAAAAGCATGTGGCAAAATGTGTTATGGTCTTATGAAACCAAGGTTGAACCTGTTGGCTATAATTCCAAAAGATATGTTTGGTGCAAAAACAACACTACACGTCACGAAAAGAACAACATACCCACCGCGAAGCACGGTGGTGGCAACATCATGCTTTAGGGCCATTTTTCTTCAGCTGGAACAGGGACCTTAGTCAAGGTGAAGGGAATTATGTCCTCACAATCTGACAGATTTGGAGTGTTTTTGCAAAGCAGAGTGGGCAAATGTTGCCAAGTCAAGATGTGCCATGCTGATAGACTCATACCCAAGAGACTGAGCGCTGTAATAAAATCAAAAGGTGCTTCAACAAAGTATTAGTTTAAGGGTGTGCACGCTTATGCAACTATATTATTTTATTTTTACTTCCCTTCACATAAAAGATTTCAGTTTGTTTTTCAACTGAGTTGTACAGTTTATAGGTCACATTAAAGGTGGAAAAAGTTCTGAAATGATTTATCTTTGTCATTTTTTTATATCACAGAAACCTAACATGTTAACAGGGATGTGTAAACTTTTTCATACCCTATATATATGTAGCGGGCACCTACTTTTAGATAGGTGACCCTTCTTGGTAGTTTTTGTGCCAGGTAAATTTAGACAGGCTTGTGCTATTACAGCAGGCCTGTCCGCTGTCAATTTCTATTTGAGTGGCAGGTAGTTTATATGCTAGTCTTGGCCAATCATTAACCTGCTTGGTAATACCCGGGACTCTCATATAAAAGGGGTCAGGTGGTGTCCGGGGGGGGGGGGGGGGGGTTCGTTTTGCAGTCCTGCTCTGGGGAGTGGAGGAGGCCAGCCTGGTTCCCGGAGGGGGAAGGGAGGTTTTCCCCTCCGGGGAACCGATGGAGCTGTTCCCTTGCAGTAAAGGGGGAATGGGGAACTGGTCCTCCATGAAGGAACAGACGACACTTCACAGCGTGTGATCGCTGGTGTCGTTGGCCACCCCTGCGGGGAGGGGAGCGGGCCACAAAGAAGAAAAGGAGCTAAGAATCATTGCGGGAGAAGTAGCAACAAAGCGGAAGGAAACTGGGCGATCGATCGTTTATGAGTGGCACATGGACTGTTGATCACGTGAGTGAAAGCCCAAGGGAAACGGTACTACCAGAGACTGAGGGTTGTTAGTGCACAAGTCAGTGAGATGGACAGTGATGGCCTATGACTTTGGGTTCAGAAATACCCCGGGGATTCCAATCAGTCAAGTGGGAAAAGTTATTCAGAGTGACTCTTCTTTAGCTCAACTTGGAAGCACCATGCAGATGGTAAGTAGTGGCAAACAGGTAGCGGTGAAGCTGCAAGCACATATATAGAGATATGGACAGTTCTTTAAAAGTCGCATAGATGAAGAAGTTATTCAGAGTGACTCTTTATCAACTTTTCTCTATAAAAATCTACTTCCATCTTCCCTGACTTAAGAGATCATTTGAAGATGATTTCTTAACTATCCGCAACTGATCATGGTATTCCTGCAAGATTCATTTAAATGATGATAATGTAACAAAAGAGCATCTCAGAGGAAGTCCTTCTCCTATCCCAGTTTCTGTTGTTGAATAAAGCAAGTGAAAAAAAGCACTAAGGACTGTGGCTTGTAAATCTATGGGCTGTGAGGGTTGGGTGGTAGACGTGAATTACGGATATAACTTTTAATCAGCCGCTCCTCCGGGAGTAAGCGCTACATATATATAGTGGGATTGCGATATTGTGGCGGACAAATCAAACACCTAAATTACACTTTTTAAAATTACACTTTTATGGACCAGTGACCCTAATACAGTGATCAGTGCTAACAAATATGCACTGTCACTGTCCTAATGACACTGGCTGAGAAGGGGTTGACATCTAGGGGTGATCAAAGGGTTAACCATGTGCCTAGGTTGTGCTTACTCATTGTGTGGGAGGTGATTTGACTTGGGGAAGGCAAAGATCCATGTTCCTGCTTTGCAGGAACACAGGAGCAATACCTTCCCTTCTGACAGAACGGCAATCTTTCTTGTTTACATAGGCATATTGCCATTCTGCCCGTGTACTGTGTAATCTGCAGTTGCCGGCAGACATCGAGTTCGCAGTACCCGGCGCTGGGCTCCCACTGTGTGTGATCACAGCGGGAGCGGGTCGCCCGTGGCACATGTGTGCGCCCCAGAACCGGAAATGTGAGATCACGTACTAGGTACGTGATCTGGTACAGAGCGGGCTCCCTGCCGCAGTATATGCATGGTGGGCGGTCCGCAAGTGGTTAATGCAGGGAAAACATTTTAGCCTTAGAACCACTTTAAAGCGGAGTTCTGGCTGAAATATGACTTTTAAGATAAAAATACCCCTAGAATACTTATGCCTCGTGCAATGTAACAACGGTATACAGTAAACTATGTCTATGTTCTATTTGAGCAGCATAGTTTTCATACTTTGTGAAGTTCCTGTACAGCGTGGCCATCTCCTTGTCCGTGTCCTTCTTCCTGGATTCCGTACATGCTGGCTACTCAGCATGCATCTGCCGATCTCACACATGTGCAGTGCGGTGCAATCCTGGTCACCTTGGCATGGCACAGCCATGTCAAGCTCACCAAGATTTTCCATGTACGCCAATGTTAACTGTTATGGGAGCAGTGTGATGCCAAGCTAACCAAGATTTTCCAAAGTTGCCAATTTTAATCACTTCAGCCCCGGAAGATTTGGCTGCTCAATGACCAGGCCATTTTTTGCGATACGGCACTGCGTCGCTTTAACTGACAATTGTGCGGTCGTGCGACGCTGTGCCCAAACAAAATTGATGTCCTTTTTTCCCACAAATAGAGCTTTCTTTTGGTGGTATTTGAGCATCGCTGCGCTTTTTTTTTCTATAAACAAAAAAAGAGCGACAATTTTGAAAAAACACAATATTTTGTACTTTTTGCTATAATAAATATCCCCATTTAAAAAAAAAAGCAAACTTTTTCCTCAGTTTAGGCTGATATTTATTCTTCTACATATTTTTGGTAATAAAAATTGCAATGAGCGTATATTGATTGGTTTGCGCAAAAGTTATAGTGTCTACAAAATAGGGGATAGATTTATGGCATTTTTATTATTATTATTATTTTTTTACTAGTAATGGCGGCGATTTGTGATTTTCATTGGGACTGTGACATTATGGCGGACACATCGGACACTTTTGACACATTTTTGAAACCATTGACAAATATACAGCGATCAGTGCTATAAAAATGCATTGATTACTGTGTAAATGCCACTGGCAGGGAAGGGGTTAAACACTAGGGGGCGATCAAGGGGTTAACTGTGTTCGCTGACTGATTTGTGTGTTTACAGAACTGGGATTTGTGTGTTTACACACACACACACGTCCCTATTCTGCCTCTTGTGCCCGGCCAGTGGTTATCACGACCGCCGGCCACGAGTTTCTGCACCCCCGTAATGCATCGAGCCTGCTATCCCGCTTAAAAGAACTTATGTACAGCTACGACGGTTCACAGGATCGTGCCGATCTGCCACAGTATAATGACGGCGGCTGGTCGGCAAGTGGTTAAATGTTACTAAAGCAGTGCCATGCCAAGCTGACCAAGAACTTCCATAGACGCCAATGTTAAATGTAAAAAAACAAGTGGAGAGGCGCCTCTGGGTGCAGTCGTTTTTTTAAAAACAATTTATTAAAACTTCATAAGATCAACTCACATGTAGTGAATGAATAGCAGGCGTGGTATCAGTAAGTCTGGGATGACGTTCCCGGATCCTGGAGCACATACCTGCTGTGTATGATGATCAAAGATCTTTCGAATGATGGTGACGCCGACTCCGGAAGAGCGGCCTCAAACCAAGGCTTGGAACACAGCAAACGTCTGGCTGCAGGGGATGACGTCATCCGAGGTGGACGCGTTTCCTGAGCGTGCGCACTTGGATGCTCTGCAAGTCGCGCTCCTTCATCAGCAGACATCGGTTTGAGGCCGCTCTTCCAGAGCCGGCGTCACCATCATTTGGAAGATCTTTGATCATACACAGCACGTATATGCTCCAGGACTTGGGAACGTCATCCCAGACTTACTGATACCACGCCTGCTATTCATTCACTACATGTGAGTTGATCTTAAGAAGTTTTATTTAAATTGTTTTTAAAAAAACGACTTCACCCAGAGGCGCCTCTTCACTTGTTTTTTTGCAGCTTCCAGGATCATGGTTTCTTCCTTATATTGACGGCAGCCCTGTGTGTTTCCTCTTCTGGACATTTTTTTTCCTTCCCTTCCACATCAACATATCTACTGTTTATGTCATATGGACTTTTGTCATTCTAGCTTCATCTAGTCCATTTATCACCAGCAGATTTGCATTGGGAATTATATGAACTCTGGTTGTTGCGCCTATACTTGTATGAGGCCAGTGTTAAATGTTACTGGAGCCGTGCCATGCCAAGCTGACCAAGAATTTCCATAGACGTCAATGTTAAATGTTACGGGAGCAGTGCCATGCCAAGCTGACCTAGATGTCCCAGGAGCCAATGCAAAACCAGAAATGACGTATGGCGCCGCGGCCTCTAGAGGAGGAAGTGAAATTAAATATAGGCATAAATTAGGTAAATGAACTGAAAAAATAAATTGCCAATTCATTTTAAGGTTGCTCATTAGTGCTGCATGGTGAGGAGTGAAAAATGTGGGTTAACTTTTAAGTATAAACAGTTCATAAAACATTGACTAATAAATGTTAATAATTTTATTTTGTTTTTAAATTGCTGAACAGCAATTTAGTATTGCTTTTATTGACCTATATATTTGTTTTTATTTTATTTATTTATTTCAGGTACTTATATAGCGCCGTCAATTTACGCAGCGCTTTACATATACATTGTACATTCACATCAGTCCCTACCCTCAAGGGGCTTACATTCTAAGGTCCCTAACTCACATTCATACATACTGGGGACAATTTAGACAGGATCCAATTAACCTACCAGCATGTCTTTGGAGTGTGGGAGGAAACCGGAGTACCCGGAGGAAACCCACGCAGGCACAGGGAGAACATGCAAACTCCAAGCAGGTAGTGTCGTATATATAATTCTTACTGGGTGGTTGTTAGCAATTTCTGCAATTCCACATGAATACGGCTCTTCGCAGGATCTTAAACTACAAAGTCAATGATGAGAACCATAGCAATCATGGCATTTTAAATAATTGTGGGTGCTGTGTGCATATAATGATCTGTCTTTGATATGTTTTGTTTCAAACTAGTGATTGCTTGTATTTATCCATTGGGCTTCCTCCGTTCATCTAGAATTCAGAAACTACTTGACCTTTTGGATTAGGATGTGTTGGCATTAAATAAAAATTATTTTTGAGGTTAGATGGCAATGCAGTTCTAAATGGAAACCCTTCTGGGCATTTTGGCAGTACATTTATAATTTGAATTTTCTTTTGGGAGAGAAGATCTTTCAAATTCCTTTTCTCTTGACATGCAAGTTTTTTTTTTATTATTATTCTTCTTCCAATTAATTAATCAGGAAACCCTTTCCTCTCGTATCTCTGGGGTGTAAAAGTTCCTTTCTCCTGCCACTTGTATGGTGTGTGATACTGAATCCCAGTCCCTGATGTCTTAACAATTAAAGCACGTTTTAATCTTGAAAGGTTTCATGGGAAAGCCTTTCTGATCATCTGAAGTATTTTGTAAAATGTAATCAAACTCAAAGTCATAAAATGATCTTCCTTTTAGATGGCTGAGACTTGGAAAAGGTCGGAAAAGGTGTTCTCCCATGTACTATGCCAGATGGCGCAAAGAAATGACATTGACACAGCTGTAGTTTTGGCCACTGTACTAACAAATTTACAGAAGTTTCACTAATTTAATCTGGTATTGTTGTTTTTTTTTTAATAGGAAATGAGGCTTGAATTAGATCTTCCTGTGCTTTTGGCCTTCAGTTTTTGCTCAAGCTGTTCTAGGCAAGCTTTGATGACCTTAGATACATATAATAATAGGTAATACGTGGGTTTAAATGAACAGATGTAGAAATGTAGAAATTTTGCAAGTAAATTATTTGCCGATAGAGTTTAGTAGAAGAAATATAAGTGCTTATTCAGGAGACATCAAAAAGCCAAGCATTCTTAGGGAAAAGTGATTGGTTTCATTCGCTTATTTTTATTTTTTCGTTTTTCGGGTCATTCGTTATGATCGAAATTAGTTATGAGCGAAATTTGTAAATTCGTAAATCCGAAAATTCGTAAATCTGAAAATTCGGAAATAAGAAAATTTGTAAATTCGTAAATTCAAAAACCCGAAAATTCAAAAAATCTGAAAATCTGGAAATTCAAAAATTGTTAAATTTGTAAATTCAGAAACTTGAAAATCCGAAAATTCGAAAACCCGAAAATAAGAAAGAAAATCCAAACATTCTAAAGAACGAAAATCTGAAAATTAAAAATAATAACTAACTGATAATAACTAACTATTAAATTATAGGTATTGGAATTTCCTTTCAAATTTGGCTGTTAGTCAAGGTAATGAATACAAATTTATCCAAAGTTATGAATTATACGAAATAACGAATTTGGCATGGAAACGAATGGAACGGAATGAATTATTATTAATAATAATAATAATAATAATAATAAAAATGTAATATTATTGCTATTTATTCATTTTAATTTGTTACGTTCCATTTGTTTAGATACAGCATTCGTTGTTTCGAATAATTCGTAAGTTCGGATAAATTCGTATTCATTACGTTCACTAACAGCCAAATTTTAAAGGGAATTCCAATACCTATAATTTAATAGTTAGTAATAGTTAAGTTATTATTAGTTAGTTATTATTTCAGATTTTCAAATTTGCGTTCTTATTTTCGGATTTTCTTTCTTTTGAATTTTTGTTCTTATTTTCGGATTTTTGAATTTCTGAAATTTCGAATTTCCGAATTCTCCAATTTCTGTATTTCCGGATTTTTGCATTTTGAGTTTCCAATTATCTGAATTTTCGATTTTACGAATCTTTGAATATTCACGAATTTTTAAAATGTATGAATATTCAGAAAAATTTGTTAAACGTGTTTTTGTTAATTCTGATATTTTCAAATTAACGGATTTGTCGAAAGTCGTTAAAAAAAACTAATTTGGAACAAAACGAATTGCACATGTCTAATGATTGGCCATGTTGGCTGTTATTTTTCTCCAAACTTAAACAGTGCTCAAGTGTTCCCCTGTTGTGAACATGCTTATTTGTAGAGAGACCATTTATCCAATGACAATCTAAGGTCTGTAGCATTTTAATGCCAATCTCAGGGAAATGCTCTTCCCCCTCCTATCCTTCCCTCTCTTCTAGAAATTGTCAGTTATTGAAAAAATAAATACTATCTGAAGCATTTTTCTTGCTAACAGTACTCACTGTCTGTATCCAGCTCACTGCTTCTTACAGGTAGCCTTCCTGAGACAGGATCACTGCAGTCACCTTTGGCTTGGGCACACGTCTCCCAGGTCCTGGCTGCAGTAACCTCTCAAGAGAGCTTCACCCCCCTCCACCCTCTCTAATACAGGACAGCACTTTCCCAGGAGGACGCAGACAGGCTGAATAATCTCCCTTTCATCCAGCCAGTGACAGGTCCACACCATCCTACAATTCCTTCTCTACAAATTTAAAGGAGAACACACACACCTTCTACTACCACATAGAACGCTTATATGTGGACTGGTATGGAACACAGAAAACCATATTCCCCTTTTCAGGCCATCTTTTCCAACCAGACATTATGTTGATGTACAGATTTTGGCCTACTGGCTCATAGAGACTGCGCCCTGGTTCTCAAAGGCTCTGATGAAGAGGTTATCCTCAAAACGTGTCAGCCAACTCTAAACACCCGCCTCAATATGGGCTCATGATACTTTTAACCCATTTTTATCTTTAAATTTCCATGTTTTTTATATTTTGTTACCTGTTTGTATTGATACGTAAGTTTTGGCATTATTTAATCGCTTTTATTTGCCTTTATTGGCTTTTTCATTTGAATAAATTTTATACTTTTTGATGTGAGCAACTGATCACGCGCCCTTCATCCATCACTCTCCATATAGCCTCCAGCGGGGTAGCCTCACTCCAGCAAATGCTTGGTCTGGCCAAAAAGGCCTTTTGCAACCCACTACATCATAAAGCCTAGTACACACATAAAGTTTTTTTTTTATATTCAACCCAGCAGGCTGAACGAACAAAAAAAAAACAAAACGAGAGGTCGTCGTACTAACTATTCAACGTTAGGCTGGCCATACACGGTGCAAATTTCTTCGGGTTAAAAAAAGACAAAAATAAAGATTGCCATGTTTTTGTCAGCCATGAGATCGATCAATCAACTTGGGTTCAACCAGCCTGCCAGATTCTCTTGTGATTATCACTAGCGCCTGCTATAGCCGCTAGCAAAAATCACTGTCAGACAATTGCCGATTACCATGTCCACACTGTCTGTGTTGATGGGGGAATTGTGCAAATTTTTTTCCTGCAACCCCGAAGAAATAAAAAGTAAAATGTATATAGTAATTGTGCAGGTGAAACAAATTACTGTATTTATTGGCGTAAAACACGCTGGCGTATAACACGCACCCCAAGTTTAGGAGGAAAGTTTAAGGAAAAAAATCTTTAGGAAGTGTGTATCTGCAGCCTTGCCCAGTGTTCATCTGCAGCCTTGCCCAGTGTCCAGCCTTGCACAGTGTTTATCTGCAGCCTTGCCCAGTCTTCAGCCTTGCCCAGTGTCCATCTGCAGCCTTGCCCAGTCTTCAGCCTTGCCCAGTGTCCATCTGCAGCCTTGCCCAAAATTGCAGCATTATCGTTCTTTAAATGATTGCGCCGCCGAGATTTTTTAAATTATTGCGCCGCTTGTCTCGCAGTCCCGCCCCTTGGCCCAGCTCCTATGACGGACACATCACCGGTCCAATGGCGGGACGTAAAGGCTAGGAGGTGGGACTGCGAGCGGAGCCGAGCCGTGTACACAGTACACTCGGCTCGGTCTTTTTCGGCGGCGCTCGTTCCTCTTCCACTCAGACAGCAGGGAAGCAGGAAGGCGTGACTGTGAGCGCAGCCGAGAGAAGCCGAGCCGGGTAAACAGTACACTTGGCTTGGCTCGGTCTTTTTCCGCGGCTCTTCCCCTCGCAAACAGCGGGGATCGGCGTATAACACGCACCCACAATTTTCCCCTGATTTTAAGGGGAAAAAGGTGCATGTTATACGCCGATAAATACGGTAATCAAAACAGCAGCTGGCAGTCACACAACAGAACATTAGTGTAAAAAAATGAGAAAAAATAAAGATTGCCGCGCTAAAGAAAATGGTATCACAAAAACAAAAATAAGATAAATATATATATGGTAATCAATCTATAAAAGTCAAAAATAACAGTGATCAGTCCAAAAAGAAATCCAAGATGAATAAGAAGACCTTGAATAATCGTGCCTCAAAGATACCAAACGATTAAAACACCCTGAGTGCACCTTCCACCGTGATAACAGAAAAGTTGTGCCCTTACAAGATAACTAGACTCTACGTTATAGGAGCCTAGTAAAGCGTTGAATAACACAAATCAAGAACCAGCATGGTGAGACTAGGCATAGACTCCACCCTACTAGTTTCTATGCCTAGTCTCACCACGCTGGTTCTTATGTAATCTGGAGATTGTTTTTAGCCTGAAACCTTTTATCCATGTTTGATTGGATTTGTGTTATGCCCCGTACACACGGTCAGATTTTCCGACGGAAAATGTGTGATAGGTCCTTGTTGTCAGAAATTCCGACCGTGTGTGGGCTCCATCACACATTTTCCATCAGATTTTCCGACACACAAAGTTTGAGAGCAGGCTATAAAATTTTCCGATAACAAAATCCGTTGTCGGAAATTCCGATTGTGTGTACACAAATCCGACGGACAAAGTGCCACGCATGCTCAGAATAAATAAAGAGATAAAAGCTATTGGCCACTGCCCCGTTTATAGTCCCGACGTACGTGTTTTACGTCACCACGTTTAGAACGATCGGATTTTCCGAAAACTTTATGTGACCGTGTGTATGCAAGACAAGTGGTAGCTGACATCCGTCGGAAAAAATCCTAGGCTTTTGTTGTCGGAATGTCCGAACAAAGTCCGACCGTGTGTACGGGGCATTATTCAATAAACCATCATGGTTTTATGCTGGCGTTTTCCCCCTTTTTACATCTCACCTGGGAGCGAAAGACAGAGAGAGCAGCCATTTGAATTGATATTCTTATCATCCTGTCTACATCCAGAGGATTGATTCCTTGTATGAACCCATGCTATACTAGGCTCCTATAACGTGGAGTCTAGTTATCTGGTAAGGGCACAACTTTTCTGTTATCACGGTGGAAGGTGCACTCCAGGTGTTTAATCGTTTGGTATCTTTGTGATGCGATTATTCAAGGACTTCTCATTCGTCTTGGATTTCTTTTTGGACTGATCACTGTTATTTTTGATTTTTATAGATTGATTTCCATATATATATATTTGTCTTATTGTCATTTTTGTCATACCGTTTTCTTTAGCGCAGCAATTTTTTTTTTCTCATTTTTTACACTAATGTTCTGTTGTGTGACTGCCAGCTGCTGTGTTGATTAATTTGTTTCACATGCGCAATTACTATATACATTTTATTTTTTATTTCTTCGGGGGTTGCAGGAAAAAAATTTGACAGCGATAATCACGAGAGAATCTGGCAGGCTGGTTGTACCCAAGTTGATTGATCAATCAACTTGGTACATTCAGCCTGCCCATTAATGGTTCGAATCTCGGCTAGTTCCTGCTGAACCTAAGTGGAGGGATCCCCCCCCCCCCCCCCGAGCTATTGTGTTTTGACAGAGGAAATTCCTCCTCCCTGCCAGGACACACTGATCAGCACTCACAGCCATTGGCTGCCAGCACTGATCGGCTGCTGGTTGGATGCTGGTTTTCCAGCAAGTCCCTTCGACAAAAGCAGGTCGTTTCTACTGAACCTGCCGATATTCTGTGTGTACTCAGCATAACAGTCAGGATGTCTTCTGGGTGCAGGCCTGTCTCTCCTTGTCTTCCAGCCCTGCTTTAGGGCTTGGATAGCTTGCAAACGTCAAGTCAACTAAACGTTCTACATCATATAAAAATGTGTTTAATGAGAATGTAAGGCTATCTGTCCAAACGCTGGAAACACACCAATCAGCCATAACATTCTGACCACTGATAGGTACAGTGAATAACATTGATTATCTTGTTACAATGGCACATTAAAAGTGGGTGGACTATATTAGGCAGCAAGTAAACATGTTGTCCCTGAAATCAATATGCTAAAAGCACAACAAATGGGCAAGCATAAGGATTTGAGCAGTTTTGGCAAGGTTAAATTGTAATGGCTAGACAACTGGGTCAGAGCAACTCCAAAATTGCAGCTCTTGTGAGATGTTCCCAGTCTGCAGTGGTCAGGACCAACCAAAAGTGTTTCAAGGAAGGAAAACCAGTGAACTGGCAACAGGGTCATGGGCAGCCAAGACTCCTTGATGTAAGTGCGTAGCGAAGGCTGGTATACGTTGTTCAGTTCAATAGAGGAGCTTCAGTAGCTCAAATGTCTGAAAAAGTTAATGCTAATTCCAAATAAAGGCATCAGAACACAGTGCATTGTGCAGTTTGTCATGTATGGGGCTGCATAGCTACAGACTGTGTCCATAGCCAAAAGTGACTACAATTTGCTTGTGAGCATTAGAACTGGACCATGGAGCAATGAAGGAAGTTGTCTTGGAGGCATTGACTTTGACTCCAGATCTCAATCCAATCAAGCATCTGTGGGATGTGCTGGAATAACAAGTCCGATCCATTGAGGTCTCACCTCACAGCTTACAGGACTTAAATGATTTGCTGCTGACAGCTTGGTGCCAGATACCACAGAATACCTTCAGAGGTTTAATGGAGTCGATGACTCAATGGCTCAGGGCTGTTTTGGCAGCAAAAGGGGACTTACTCAAAATTAGGTAGGTGGTCATATTGCTATAGCTGATCTGTGTAAGCCTTTCAACACAAATTAAACCAAGTCACATTAGCAAACCCACCAAAGAATGGCTCAAAAGAGAAGAAATGTAGGGTTATGGACTGCCCTAATCAAGCTCCCAATTTGATCCCAATTGAAATGGCCAGCCAATGCAAGGAAACAAACATCTTCCAACTGAAGGACTTTTGCATTGAGAAGTGGTTAAAGACTGGTGGGCAGTTATACAAAATGTCTATAAGAAGACATTTCTGCTAAAGAGGGCCTAATTTATCCACAGTACACGGCTACATCTATTAACATTCCTGTTGAATACATTATTGAAAAGGCAAATGTTTCTGGTGTTCTTATTCACATATATACAGGGCTTTTTTTCTCAGAGAATAGGTGCAGGAACTTCCCCCTTCTGATTCACTCCTTGTCTCCACCCCTTACCCACCTCTGAGAACCGTCCCTTGGTTCCACCCCCTACCCACCTCCCAGTACCGCCCCTTTAAGAGAATACAGATCCAAGTATCATTTTCTGGTGCTAAATAATTTGTATAGAATTTGTTAAATGTTAGCAATAATAGATCCCCTAGCAACAATGGACTCCACCCCAGCAACAATAGATCCCCTGCGGCAATAATAGACTCCACCCCATGTCTTCTGGTAGACATTTTGTATAACTGCCCACCAGTCTTTAACCACTTCTCAATGCAAAAGTCCTTCAGTTGCAAGAAGTTTGTGTCCTTGCATTGGCTGGCCATTTCAATGGGGATCAAATCGGGAGCTTGATTAGAGCAGTCCATAACCCTACATTTCTTCTTTTCTGAGCCATTCTTTGGTGGGTTTGCTAGTGTGATTTGGTTTAATTTGTGTTGAAAGGCTTACACAGATCAGCTATAGCAATATGACCACCTACCTAATTTTGAGTAAGCCAGCAACAATGGACTACCCACAACAAAATACTACCCCCCAGCAACAAAAGATCCACCCCAGCAACAATAGACCTCCCCACCAGCAGCAACAACAGTTCTCCCAGCAGCCAGCATCAATAGATCCTCCAACAGCCAGCAACAATAGACCTCTCTCTCTCAACGGTAGATCCCTACAAGCAACATAAGACCCCAAGCAACAGTATCTCCCCCACCAGCAACAATAGACCCTCACACAAAAACAGATCCCCGCCAGTGACAATAGATTCCCCCCAGGAACCAACATCAATAGACCGTCCAGCACACCACACACCCCTTGCTATTACATACTCAGTGCTGGAGGTGGTAGAACGGCGTTCCCCCACGTTCCCACTGAAAAAAAAGCCCTGCACATATATGTAAAGTTTATTTGTAGGCACTGTTTGAATAAAGATCTAATGTTTGCTTTGCCTGTTCAAATATGTTAAAAAGTGCAACAACTTCCTCGGAGTATACTTACGTTTTCACATGACTGTACACTGTGTATATATATATATATATATATATATATATAGTAACTCCCCATTTTAATTTTCTTTGGACAGCACCCTTTAAAAATTGCTATTTCAGACATATATCTTAGTTTACTCCAGGTAAGCATAATGTGGCAATAATAATGCTAAACCTTGAAGTCTCTTATTCAGAAACAGTGAATGCAACTATGCCAGCGGTTAGTTTCCAAGGTGACATTGTACTGTGCTGGTATTAAACTTTAAGTGTCATGATTGCTTCTTAACTCTTTCCCATCTAGGGGCAGTTATAATTGCATTGCAGCGGGGAATGCTTGGCTCTTGGAGATATCAGCATATGAGCTCGGGGAATGTAATTTTCCTGTAATCAGCTGAGACAAATTATATTTCTTCTCTTGGCAGATCCTGCAGATTGTAATGATACCCGCCGTTTGGACTTACTTGGTCACATGTTTTTTGAAAGTGTTATTCAAAATGTAATTTTTTTTTCTAGATTGGAACTTGTTAAAATCTCTTCTTTGCATGACAGGTCTATAACCAATATATATATTAAAAAGTTTACAGTTTTCATACCCTTGAAATAATGTAAATTTATTATATCTGAGGGATAGGTTTACCTAAAGAAAAACTTTGGCTAAAAAAATAAAAAATAATAATATATAACTGCCACACAAGCCATTTTGCAAGTTAATGTTTTTAATTTTAACCACTTCAGCCCCGGAAGATTTGGCTGCTGAATGACCAGGCCATTTTTTGCGATTCGGCACTGCGTCGCTTTAACTGACAATTGCGTGGTCGTGTGACGATGCACCCAAACAAAATTTTTTTCCTTTTTTTCCCACAAATAGAGCTTTCTTTTGGTGATATTTGACCATCTCTGCAGTTTTTATTTAAAAAAGAGCGACAAAAAAAAAATATTGTGAAAAAACACAATATTTAGTACTTTTTGCTATAATAAGTATCCCCATTTTTTTTTTTTAAAAGCAAATTTTTTCTCAGTTTAGGCCAATATGTATTCTTCTACATATTTTTGGTAAAAAAAAATAAAAAAATCGCATAAGCGTATATTGATTGGTTTGCGCAAAAGTTATAGGGTATACAAAATAGGGGATATATGTATAGCATTTTTATTATTATTTTTTTACTAGTAATGGCGGTGATCTGCGATTTTTATCGGGACTGCGACATTATGGCGGACACATCGGACACCTTTGACACATTTTTGGGACCAGTGCTATAAAAATGCACTGATTACTGTAAAAATGTCACTGGCAGGGAAGGGGTTAACACTAGGGGGCGATCAAGGGGTTAACTGTGTTCCCTGTGTATGTTTCTAACTGTAGGGGGAGGGGACTGACCTAGAGGAAATGACAGATTGTGGTTCCTAGCTATTAGGAACTCACAATCTGTCTCTCCTCACAGAACAGAACAGGGATTTCTGTCCTTGTGCCCGCGATCGCTCATGGCAGGCGGTCATTGTGACCGTCGGCCACGAGCATCGCCCCTCCCCCCCGCAGTGCAGCGCGCGTCTGCTATCCCGCTTAAAGGAGCCGACGTATAGCTACGACGGCTCGCAGGATCGTGCCGAACTGCCACAGTATAATGACAGCGGCTGGTCGGCAAGCAGTTAATTTTTTATGCAGGCACATATTGTCAAAAAAGTCACATTTCGCTTCCAATATGGGATCCTGGAGAAACTCTGTACATTGTTGGGTTACAGATTGGGCCCAAAAATGTCCTGTATGTGTGATTGGCTAATGCTTTTCCCAGCATTCCGAGTACCCTCCAAGTCTCATCCTCACCTAAATGGATGCAGACACTGTGACTTAGTTTATTACAATACTGAGACTACATCGGGGGCTATAATGAGGGCAGACCCTCACATTCAGATATCAGTGCCATACAGGATATTGTAAACATATAGTAGTTTTTCAGAACAGACAAAAGCATCTTCTAAAATTCTTGAAATGTATAATATAAATCCAATCACACAAAGGAGAACTGTACTTTTGTAAAAAAAAAAAATTCCATTGCATATAAAAAACATTTTGTAATTTATTGTTATTAAACATTATCTTTACATTTTGAACTGAAGTCGCTGTATTTTCTAAAAATATTCAAATAATTCAATGTAAAATGGCAAGCTGGTGGTGTTCTGTACAGTGCTGGTGTGTGTAATGTAATGTGCTGCTTGTTTAATTGGCTCACTGATTTTCTTAAACGTCTGAGCTAAGATAGAAGTGAAATTTTAGACATCCTCCGCAACTGGAATTTCATTTTTGGTATAGTACCCCCTAACATTTAACTACTTCAAAAGGGGTGCAAAGCCTGCAGCTTTCCATTTTAAAACACAGAAATGCACCAGGGGGTTATAATGAGTGCAGACTCTCCCATTCAGAAATCAGTCTCGAAACAACTTGGTGAAACAAACAGCCTTTTCTTTAGAACAGAAAAAAGGTAAGAATCTCCAAGAAAGTTTGCTAAAGTTCTTCAGTTGTACAATGATCACCCAGAGGGGATTGTTTATTAAAAAAAAAATGGAATTCCACTTTATCTGCAAAATTGTTCAACATGAGGACTGCTTGACTTCTGACTGCTATGCACAAACTTTAGGCTCTATTGCACAACTCCTGGCTGTACTGCACTTGAAGGAAAGGCACAACCCCCCCTCCACTCAACATGGGCAGATCAACAAAAAAATGTGCAGAGCTGCAATCTGAATAGACAAGCTCTCTGCTTATCTCCCTCTAAGTTTCACCTGGTGTTATCTCATGTGTCGGAGAACTTCTTAAAAGTGACTCTGCTGATAACAGAGGAATGGCGCAGCAGAAAGACATTGCACTTGAGCTTTGGAGAGAGATAATTAAACACAGATATATATGCATAGGTCAAATTTCATGAATGGGGTTTACAATCTCTTTGACAATGGAATGGAATGAGCTGAGTCAAGAGGAGGCTTAGTGGAGAGTGCCAGGAGGAAGCTGGTGAGAAGTCTAATGCTGTGTACACACTACCGGACTTTTCGTCTGACTCAACTCCGAAGGACTTTACGACGGAGTTCCGACAAAACGGACTTGCCTACACACAATCACACCAAAGTCTGACTGATTTGAATGTGATGACGTATGACTGGACTAGAATAAGGAAGTTCATAGCCAGTAGCCAATAGCTGCCCTTGTGTCGTTTTTGGTCCGTCGGACTAACATACAGACGAACGGATTTTTCCATAGGATTCGAGTCCGTCGGAAAGATTTGAAACATGTTCTATTTCTAAAGTCTGTCAGATTTTTCAACAGAAAAGGTCCGATGAAGCCCACACACGATCGGAATGTCCGTCGGATTCGCTCCGTCGGACCTTTGATGCCGAAAAGTACGGTCATGTGTACACGGCATAACTGTCCTGTACAGGACCCACTGGAAATGTCCAACTGGATCTCTAGGCTGACTGTGATCTGTACCCACAAAGTCTCAAAGCACCACACTGTCACACCCTGCAAAACTGGGGTCTTGTACAGGACAGTTAGACTTCTTCTCACCGACTTCCTCCTGACACTCTACACTAAGCCTCCTCTTGACTCAGCTCATTCCCTGGTCAAAGGTTCTTCAGCAGGCCCCCCAGCTAAGCCGAGCTGGAACATTTAAAGTGGTTGTATACCCCATTCATGAAATTTGACCTATACCACATATATCTGTAGTTTTTAATTATCTGTCTCCAAAACTCTAAGTGCCGTTTCTCTCTGCTGCTCCTTTCCTCTGTTATCAGCAGAATCACTTCTGACAAGTTCTCCAACACATGAGATAACAGCAACTGAAAATTTGTGTAGGGGAGGGAACTTAGAGGGAGATAAGCAGAGAGCTTGTCTATTCATACTGCAGCTCTGCACATTCCTTCATTCCTCTGCCTATGTGGAGGGGGAGTGTGTGCCTTTCCTCCAATCAGCTCTCACACAGTGTAAGCCCAGACTCCACACCCACTGCTGGAAGAGGAAACAAGATTTCTAACACCATCTGCACTTTCCAAAGAGAGTAGAAAGGGAAAGACAACAGATATACACGTAAAACTTATGTAGGGAGATTTGTTTAATCTCTTTGTATCATCTGGGGCTGTTCACCTCACTGGGTATAGGAGAGGGTTTACATCCACTTTAAGTCTTCACTGTGGCTCCTCTAGTTTTTCTGCCTCCCGGGGCAGAGCCCCTGCACAGGGGTCCTCTTATGAAAGACTAGACCCAGGAACATTGCCCTTTGCTGCCAGGTCTCAGACTACTTATTGGCTCTCCTTCCACCTTCTTCTGGGCACCCCCCTCCCAGAGATTGCTTGGTGTCCCATAAATATTCAGGCTGCCTGTTTTGCCCTTCCTCCCACTATGCTTACAGAGGCCTCTGGAGCAGCCCTGGGCAATCAAGCCTTGCCCCACTGTTTAGAAAAGCTAAACTAAATTTTCCTAATAGCCTACTCTGAACTAGGGTGCTACACTTTAAAAATAGCATGTCACAGGGTTTTTCATTAAATTAATGAAAGACAAAGGGGGTAAGACTGGGGGAAATGGTTATTTATGTAGAGACTTCTCTGGCCTATGGTTAACTTTTTTCATGACCAGTTATTGGATAAATCCTGAAAAACAAAAAATACTTCCAGCCAGAAAGTAAATCTACATTATTGTTCCGAGGTTTTTCTTTAGGTCAAGATGGCACTAAACAGCTGTGGTCCGGTAGAAATGACAGTAAGCAAGCAGTATAGTTTGTTGTCAAGTAATCACTATGACAGTCAAAGTGGTTACACCACAATCAAACTCAAGAGGACCAAGAGGGCAGGATTGTAAAGATAAGAGCAGGCCATAATTTTGTGAGGACCAGCTGAAGAAGAAATTGCACCTGAGGACCCCAGGGAAGGATGACCCTGCTTCTATGTCATTCGTTCTGTGAATCTGGGCTTTCTCCACCTCTGCTGCTTATTTTGTGAACATTACCGTGCCAGTCATTAGATAATCACTAAACAGAAGTTTGTATTATTGCTTTGAGAGTGTGGTTGGTGACTGCTTGCATTCCTGATCTTTACACCTGATGACCGTCAGAGAAGGAGCCGGAGTGAGTCCTCATTGAAGTTTCGATACCGGCAATCCCTGTTTACATCTACGCTTGTATGATTCACCGCCGCTGGCGTGTGGATCCAAAACTCAGGGTAAGAGTACCAAATCACCTTTATCCCTAGACGATGGAGGCACAACCCCAGGTGTTGCTGAATTGTTTGAATGTTCTGATCACCAAGCATTTAAATAAAGCATTGCCATTTCTCTTGAAACCACATTGTGATTGTACTTTGGCGCTCCATATATATGGACCTATCATTATATCATCCTTATTTGTTGGCTTTTCATTTTATGGACTGAACACTCTCTTTACACCGTGTTATTCACTTTATTTTCCATCAATGAGAAACATTTCTGTTTTACGTCTCTGCACATGATATTTTTTACGTGGACAACATAACATCTTTCTATGTGTTCTCAACACTTACATGTGTTTTTTTTTCTGCATATATTTGTATGCATTTGGCACTAGCCACATGTTATTGTGTATTTAGATTGCTCATTTTTTTTTCACGCACGGATTTGCATTTTTGTTGGTTCATTTATGGTTTTCGATTGTATAACCACTTACCTGGAACCATTTCCAGGTTCTCATGATAATATTTCCAGTGCTACACATTTATTTATATACACCTTTAGCAATTAGTCTGATTGTTGGCAGCTTATCCTTTTTTAGGTGGCGCAGTAATTTATCCCTTTACACAAACTAAATTTTCCTAACAGCCTACACTGAACTAGGAGGGTGCTACACTTTAAAAATAGCATTTCACAGGGTTTTTCATTAAATTAATGAAAGACAAAGGGGGTAAGCCTAGGTGAAATGTTTTTTTTTTTATGTAGAGACTTCTCTGGACCATGGTTAACTTTTTCATGACCAGTTATTGGATAAATCCTGAAAAACAAAAAAATACTTCCAGCCAGAAAGTAAATCTACATTATAGTTCCTGAGGTTTTTCTTTGGGTCAGATGGCACTAGACAGCTGTGGTCCGGTAGCAATGACAGTAAGCAATCAGTATAGTTTGTTGTCAAGTAATCACTATGACAGTCAAAGTGGTTACAGAGAAAAAGCTGTTAATAAAACTTGTCTTTCTATCTATTCTTGTCAATCTCTCTCCTGTCAGATCAATTTTATCTGTGAAAAAGAGACAGCATGTACAGGTAGACAGATACCAACAAAAATGCATTTTTTTTTTTTTTTATATTTCAAGGCCATTTTCTCATATAAAGAAAAAAAATAAGAGGAGCCCAATCCATCATTTAAAAAGTCAAGGTGAATTAGGTAGAATAATTTACAAAATGTTACACCTTCGAAATCTGAGCATGCAATGGTTAAGCAAAAAAATAAATAAATCATGGTGGGTATTCTTTTTAATACATGAATACAAAATGCATCTGCTTACCCACAATATGAACAACGGCATACAGCAAACAGGAAAACAATGTGAAGCATAATATATAATGCCTGGTTAACAATGTGATGTGTCATAGATTCTCTAACTGCACTCATTAATTATCCCCATGTCCACTGCCCTTTCCAGCCGCCCAGAGCCTCTCGTAGTCTTGTCCTGTCTCTTGACCCAAGGCGGCAGATATTGACATTGAAAGATGGTGATACATCGGAAGGGCATTACCTTGGAAATTGAGCTTTTAATATTAAGGGTGGAACACATTAGAAATAATATTTTGCTGCTGAGTTGAAAATTTTTTTTTTTTTTAGACTGGTAAGGCAAGACATATAAAATTAGGTCACTGTTTGCTATTTTATATAATTAGGCCTTAGACTGTACTCATACCAAGAAGACAATGAGATAACAAGAACAGCGATATATTAAAATGAGATAAGTAAGAAAGAAATAGCAATGTTTAAAAAAGCTAAGAGAACCAGTTCTCACTAAAGAAATAGTATCTTATCCTAAACACAAATTGAACAAGTCTTTGTGCAAATTTTTTTAAATATTCTTTTTACATTTATTTTTTATATTGAATTAATATTTTAAATATTTAATTAATATTAATATTTATTATATTTTATAGTATTATATTTTTATATTTATTAATACAAACTGTTACATTTAACACATTTTGGAGTGAAGTCTTCTCTAGATTTGCTGGAGGTCTTACAGAACAAAATGGACCCGATTACTTTAAAGACAACCTGTCAGAACGAGTAATTTTGTTCCAGTGGGATCTACATGTAAAACTAGACTTAGCTGTGTAGCAATGAAATAAAGATCCATTGTTGTGAAGTTCTATTAACACCACTTAACTGCATGTGTCACTCCCTGGAGGATTACTCAATTCTAGGTCAACTATACAGTATACATTAAAAGGATTACAGCAGACTGTAAAGCCCTGTACACACTACTAGTTTTTTTTCCGGGACTTCACTAAACCACGGAAGGTATGTTGTGGTATCTGGCAGCAAGTTGTCAGTAACAGATCCTTTAAGTCTTGTAAGTTGCGAGGTGGGGCCTTCATGGACTGGACTTATTGAGGTATTGACTTCACGAAACCTCAGAAGGTATGCTGTGGTATCTGGCAGCAAGTTGTCAGTAGCAGATCCTTTAAGTCCTGTAAGTTGCAAGGTGGGGCCTTCATTGACTGGACTTCCTATAGTGCATCCTGGTGTCATCTCTTCCCCAAGTAAGTGACACACACACCCAGCCATCAACATGATATAACAGAAAATATAATGCATCAGACCAGCCCACCTTCTTCTATTGCTCCGTGGTCCAGTTCTGATGCTCCCGTCATTGCAGGCACTTTTGGCTGTGGACAAGGGTCAGCATGGACACCCTGACCGGTCTGCGGCTACACAGCCCCATACACAACAAGCTGAGATGAGCTGTGTGTTCTGACACCTTTCTATCAGAACCAACATTAATGTTTTTAGCAATTTTAGATACAATAGCTCTTCTATTGGATCAGACTACATGGGTCAGGTTTTGCTCCCCCCGTTTATCAATGAGCCTTAGCCTCCCATGACCCTGTCACCAGTCTGCCAGTTTTCCTTCCTTGGACCACTTTTTTTAGGTTCTGACCACTTCAGGCCAGAAACATTCCACAAGAGCTGCAGTTTTGGAGATGCTCTGAACTTGTTGTCTAGCCATTACAATTTGGCCCTTGTCAAAGTCACTCAAATACTTATGATTACCCATTTTTCTACTTTTAACACATCAACTTAAGGAACAACATGGTCAATTGCTGCCTAATATATCCCACCCACTTTCAGGTGCCATTATCACAAGATAATTAATGTTATTTACTTATGACCATAATGTTATAGCTAATTGGTGTAAATTGCAGGAGATATCTTTAATCTACTTAATGTATGTGGTTCTTACATGTAGTACTGGTCCAATAATTTGGGGTACCTTAAGTGTAGTTAAAGTTACATAAAATGATAATATTAGTGATGCAATAGTACATGTATATGTATATATCCGTTCAGTCTTATCTGACTCTTTGTGATTCTAGGGGCCAGCTCTCAGGACACCATATCTGATGCACTTGAAAGCCTTTTTCCATAAAGTTTTCTTAGCGCATCTTTTCAGAGGTGGATCACCAGGTTCTCCCCCCCAAACATCCCCAACTGCTCACCTTGGGACTGACATGCAGAATGTGATAATACATGTGCATAATCAATACATGACAAATTTAGCAGGAGCCAATTAACCCATCTGTGATAGACTCACCCGAGACAGAGGCTTTAGGAGGGGACTGAATGCTAGCCTCTTGCCTACTGATTATGGGCCCTGGATTTTAAGGGAACAATACTCTTTGTGAGGTCTATGCCTGGGGACCCTTGAAGTAATGTTACTTTGGATTCAAGTCCATGTCTCCCCAAGACACACAGACTCTGGGAACCCTGTATAGGGCCTATATACCATATTAGGAATAGTGACTGCTTCATACTGTTGGGACTTATAGAAGATGCTGATGTCATCAACTCCAGCTACTTGTCTGGGGTTGTCTGCTATAATGTGTTTATTGTAAATAAGTCTAGTGTAGCTTCTAAGGGTCTTTCACCCATTGTTATTTGTGCTAATTAACTCTGCTATTGTGTGAAGGAGTTCTGTGTTGATATTTATGATGATGTGTATTGCAGTTAGTGAGCTAGGAGACGACAAGGCTGACCTGAAAGGTGAAACCTCTGAGTCACCTAGTCTGGTTAAATGACTAGTTAATTAGCTCATGTTAATTTATGTTTCCAGTTACAGTTGTATTGTCAGAATAAAATGATCAAGAGGAGGGAACCTCCTCCTCCAGTGTATATAAGACTGTATTCATGTTCTAATAAACAGTCCTTTTTCTGGTGTACTCCAAGACTGGTGTTGTCTGGTTCTTGTGGTTACTATAGCTATTGGTCTCATGTTCCAGGACTTGGGAAGCAGCTTCTTGGTGGACATACCCAACAGTGTGTCCGGAGTCCGTCATACCATCAACATGTTTTAACATGCAAACACTATGCAGGATGCAATAGTAGGCACCTCAAAAACCCATGACACTCCTTTATTCATGTAGCACCCTCCTAGGTTAGACAAATTTACCTCTGGCCCACTGTATGCAGTGGAGTTGCATTTCATTGTTAGGCAAATTTAACGTGGGTTCACTGTTATCAGTGTGGCTGTGTTTGAATGTTTTGGTCAGTTCTGTATTTCAGTGGCTGCTGGATTAAATGCTTCAAAACAAAAAAAGGTCACTGCCCCCACCTATAACTGGTCCTCACAGCAAGGAGCACTGGAAGGGCAAACGCATGTAAAATAAAACCAAAGAATTTCCAAGCTCAACTTACCAACCAGCCTGTGACCAACCAAATTAACCTGCCTAACAGTATGCATTAAAAACAGGGGTTTAGTTGCACACATTTGCAAATACATGCATAATCTGCAGGCCACGGCAAGGCACCCTGTGTCCTGCAGACCCTAACTCTAACTTTAAAGAGTCTCCACTGTGGAAGAATTTGCCCTTCCAGTGCTCCTTGCTGTGAAGACCAGTTATAGGTGGGGGCAGCGACCTTTTTTTGTATTGTTGACATATTGGTCAGGCAACGCACTGACACCTTTGCTGCCATTGTGTAATGTGCTGGGTGTTCAGTGTGCTCCTGCGCCTTTAAGGAGTGTTGGGCTCCCTCCAGTCATCTGCCCTTCATCTATCCATTAGAATACATGTGCTCCCACTGTGGAGACTCTAAAAAGTTAGAGCTAGAGTCTGCAGGATACAGGGTGCCTTGCCGTGGCCTGCAGCTTATGCATGTATTTGCAAATGTGTGCAACTAAAACCCTGTTTTTAACACATACTGTTAGGCAGGTTAATTCGTTGGTCGCAGGCTGGTTGGTAAGTTAAGCTTGGAAATTCTTTGGATTAAATGCTTCCCTCTGTTTGTCCAGAGATGTTCTGGAAGATAGTGGGCAGGGAGAGTCTAATCAGCAGATTAATATTTATGCAGCCCTGGACAATCCCTGGAGAGAAGTGCCCAGATGGTGGCTGGGGTTGTGTGTAAATATTTTGAGATGTAGAGCAGAGGGGGAGGAGATTCCAGCCTAGGGGGCTGTTTGCCCCTAGGCAATTCTGCCATGTGTTTGCGGTTCACAGAGGTCTCAGTTGTGCTAGCTGGAGACCTATTTTGCTGAGTTTGCTGAAGCTGACTGAGGGGCTGTCGCCTGAGGATCTAGTCTGGCCAGTGGCGGCAGCTCCATTGGGGCACACGGGTGCCGCCCCACTATCCATGCATCCGGCTCCCTAATCTACATGTGGGGCGCCGAACGCATGGATTCCAATGGGGTTTTTTTTTTTTTGAAGTACGTGATTAGAGCCTGAGGCACTAATATGATTCAAAAATGGGCACTGCACCCCAAGCCCATCCAGTTGTGTGACAATAGCGAATGAATATTCGCTATTGTCACACTGGTTCTCTTCCCGGCCAACCAGGAAGCAGGTCCTGATTTCCTGATTGGCCAAAAGGAGAAGCGATCCTATTAGCTTAGGTGGAAGAGGGAGGAGGAGGAAGGAGACATCACGCAGAGGAAGCCGCGTCGCCGTGAACCAGAGGAAGAAGGACACAGTGTGAAGCTGCCCCCCCCTGGAGGAAGCCCATGCCAAAGATTTGGGGTTAGTGCTTGGCTGCTGACTGACCGACAGGAAGTGGGGAGACCGGACTGACCGGGGGGGGGGGGGGGGTGCAGCCAACCGGCAGGGGTGGGGTTATCAGTGGCGGTGGATGGATATATAAAAAATATACCACCAGCCGACACTGAGTCTGGTATCACAGAGTGAAAGTGTCTGTGAAAGATTCTAGAGACTCTGTGCTGCTGCCATCCCTCCTATGCTGGAGTCAGCGTGTTCTACATAAAAACCAATCAGCTTCCAGGTTTTGTTGTCAAAGCTTCATTGAACAAAATGAAGTTAGAAGCTGATTGGCTACCATGCACAGCTGCACCAGATTTAGTAAATCTCCCTCACTGTGTCTGGTATCCTGATGAGCTCAGTCTATTTAATTCTTAGTGAAAGGACATTGCTCAGATTTTCCAAGAAGAGGATTACAAAGCTCAGTCCACACTGGCGTGCACAGCCTATTGCACTAGGGTGTGCACCCCATAGCACCCCTTTCTCTGCAGCCTCAGCTGTACTGGACAGTGAACGAATGGGAAGTGCTCTGTTCGGAGCGGCTTCCTGTTCATTCACAAACTGAAGCATAGTAAATATAGTTTACTATGCTTCAGTTAAGACTGAACACAGAAGCGATCGGTACAAATCACTCATTGTGTTCATTCAGGAAAGGAAGGGCCAGTAAATGAAGTATTTACCGGCTTTTTCCATTGCTCTCCATCCCAAAACATCCCCCGCAGCAGGAGAGGAGGGAAACTAGCAGCACTACAGGGGGGAGACAGGGTGCGCCAGGAAGCTGGGGGAATCTGCACTGCCTGGGTGACTAGGGTGTGGCCAGGAACATCAGGCCCACACTCTGCGCACGCTTATGTCAGTCCATCAGGTGGATAGTCAGGGCTGTGATTTCACACTTTTCACCTCATCCAATCACAGAATGCTTTGCATTCATTGAGAAGAAGCAAAGCACTTTTTGAAAGGCCTCCGTGCCAACGGGCTGACCTCCTGTGTTTAGAATCCAGCAGGTCAGCCATTTGGAACGGGACCCAAAAGTTAGTGAAAATCATTGGAGTAGGGATGCCTACTACACTGATACCCAGTTTCTAGAGGAATCCCATAGGTATGGTATATACTGTACATAGTTGCATTGGTCCAAACTGGACCAATGCAACTATGTAAAAATATCCATACCTGGAATTCTTTATTGACAGAGTTCCTTTAGGCATGCACAAAAGAAGCTTGGAGACAACAATCCTTCCAGCTGTAAAGACTTAATTGTCAGTGCAGTAGTTGACTTACCCCAATAACAATCCATGCAGCTGCTACAAGTCCTCTAAGTCCTCTAAGCCCTCATTCACACTGAACACAACTTTGATATCAACTCGCACGATTTCAAAGCTGCATTTCAGTCTGACTTGGGGAGCGACTTGAAAGACATTTTTGTGGGTTCATGCACAGATGTCTATTGAAATCTCCCCCAAAGTCACCAAATGTAGTGCAGGAACTAGTTTTGGAAATTGATGCGGCGCCGCACCGATTGGGATGCTCCTGTTGCCGGCAATAGGCTCTGATTTGACATGCAATTTGACCTGTCAAACAATACCCCTTGGAATCCATGCAACCGGCACCCTGCATGTAAATTAGGGGCCAGGCGCATGGATTGGGGGGGCGGCGCCTCTGCACCCTGTATGGACGGGGCGCCGCTGGAGATATTATTGTTTCATGTACACATACTGTAGAAATGATGACTGTCAGGTTGCAGGGTCCGGGCGCATGGATTAGGGAGGCGGCGCCCCTGCGCCCCGTATGGACGGGGCGCCGGTGGAGATATCGTTTCATGTATACATACTGTAGAATTTTTGGGTACTGACTTATCTAAGAATGGTATATTGCTATTGAAAATGTTTACATTATTCTGTAACAAATTCTTTGATCATATAAAACTTAAAATACGTTTGCTGATGTGTAGCTTCGAATAAAATTTACATATAATTTTAGCTGAGGTTGGTAAAAGGCATGTGAAAAAAATGAACAAAATAATTTGTAAGTTATTAAAGTCGCTCTTTTAGGATTTAGCATTAGTGGCCATTTCAGTACAGATGAAAGACGAGCATTGCAAGGCTCATGTGCATTTGCTGATAAGTTAGCAGAGACATATTAGAAGAAAATGCTTAATAAAAATTCTATATTAAAACTCCAGCAACTCCTGGTAGGGTCAGGATATTTTTTTTCAAATGAAGGTATCAAAAGAGATGACAGCAATTATACACCCACCAGATGATATAAACAACACTAATTAAGAACAGAGAGCTTTCAGGTGGCTACAGTCAGATAAAGATCTAATCATTAGATCATTTGAAAAGGGAGGCGATATTGTGGAGTTAAATAAGGAAACGTAGGAAACAAAGCCCTGTGTCAACTAAGCAGTGAAACAACCTAATAGAATTTGACACAACTTTTCAAGTTGAACTAAAGGGAAAAAGAAAAAGTTCCCACCGGTCACCCAAAAAAGGGGGATTTTAAAGGACTATCTCAGTACCAACTTACACAGCGTATACTTGGAGTTTGATAAAAAATATTTAATTCTTTATTGATACAGAAAACTAATAAAAAACAGAATATCCAGATACTTAATGAAAAACATCATAAAATGTGCATAGTAAGAATCCATGTACATCACCAACATTCATTTTCCCTGCTAAGGAGGACCAGGATATGGTGGGTTCCTTCCCACGGATATCATTGTTCTCAACATGTTTCGCGGAATGGCAATGGACGGGTGACTGGACATCGGTCTCCTGCTTTGCGGAACCATATCCAGCTTAGTGTGTCAGATGGCTGACCAGCATTTTATCCTTTTTGTTTTCTCTCACTATTTACTGTACAATGCAGCTCTCAAGATATCAGGGATTTCTTTCCCTGTATTGACCGGCTACCAGCTTACCAGCTTCAAACCTCAATTGAGGCATACCATAGTGGTTTTGATTCCTACCAAACAGAGGCGTAACTAGAACCTTCAGGGCCCCGATGCAAGAAACCATGGAGGGCCCCCCTGACCCCCGGAAAGGGCTCTTTTCTCCGAGCCCGATGGTGGAAGACCAGGGTCCAGTCGCAAGTGGGTGGCTGCATGTAAAGGAATCGGTTTCTCCTCCTCCCCCCCCCCCGCTTCTCCTCCTCTCCCTCCCACAGGCATTCAGCGGCTGCAGGAGGAAAATGGAGAGATGGGTTCCTCTATGTTGGTGTTTCTCAATCTTTTTCCAGTCAGAGCACCCTTGAAGTGGCTGCACTGCAACCACCCTGCAACTGTGTGCATTGCATGCAGTTGCAGCATAGAGATGATGCATTTAAGGGGTTAAAACAGGCAGTCGGGAGGCAACATATTGCCTCTTTACCAGCTGTCAAATGCCTCTGAAAAGCGATCTGAGCATGGATCACTCTTCAGAGGAACAGCATTTTTTTTTTTTTTTTTTTGCTGGTACTATGAACAAGCAAAAAAAAAAAAAAAAAAAAAATCGGTTCTAATGGGACACATATAGGGGGTCAGGATTAAAAGCGCATACATAAAATGTGCATATATACATGCAAACACACATATAAATGCACACACACACATATATATATATATGCACATATGCACACACATATAAACCAGTGGCAGATGGTGCTCAACATTTTTTGAGGGCGCAAGCAAACTGAAAGATTCTTTTAAAAAAACGCATCAATTGCAGCCTCACTGTGCCCATCATATGCAGCCACTGTGCCCATCAAACGCAGCCAATGTGCCTATCAAACGCAGTCACTGTGCCTATCAAACGCAGTCCTTGTGCACATCAATTGCCGCCACTGTGCCCTTAAACGCAGCCACTGTGCCCATCAATTGCCACCACTGTGCCCTCAAACACAGTCACTGTGCCTATCAAACGCTGCCACTGTGCCCATCAATTACCACCACTGTGCCCTCAAACGCAGACACTGTGCCCATCAAACGCAGCCACTGTGCCCATCAATTACCACCCCTGTGCCCTCAAACGCAGTCACTGTGCCCATCAAACGCAGACACTGTGCCCATCAATTGCCACCCCTGTGCCCTCAAACGCAGTCACTGTGCCCATCAAACGCAGTCACTGTGCCCATCAATTGCCACCACTGTGCCTATGAAACGCAGCCTCTGTGCCCATCAAACGCAGCCTCTGTGCCCATCAAACGCAGCCACTGTGCCCATCAAACGCAGCCACTGTGCCCATCAAACGCAGCCACTGTGCCCATCAAACTCAGTCACTGTGCCCTTTAAACTCAGTCACTGTGCCCATCAAACTCAGTCACTGTGCCCATCAAACTCAGTCACTGTGCCCATCAAATGCAGCCACTGTGCCCATCAAACGCAGTCACTGTGCCCATCAATTGCCACCACTGTGCCCATCAAACGCAGTCACTGTGCCCATCAATTGCCACCACTGTGCCCATCAAACGCAGCCAATGTGCCTATCAAACGCAGCCAATGTGCCTATCAAACGCAGCCAATGTGCCTATCAAACGCAGTCACTGTGCCTATCAAACGCCACCACTGTGCCCTTCATATGCAGCCACTGTGCCCATCAAACGCAGCCACTGTGCCCATCAAACGCAGCCAATGTGCCTATCAGTCCTTGTGCACATCTGGGTGGACTGTGAGCGCCAAGCATGGCACTCGCAGTTCACCTATTTTAAAGCCTATTAGTGCTTTAAAAAAAAACCCGCCGGTGTCATTCAGGCGCCCGGCGTCCAAAAAGGGGCCAGGCGTCTGAATAGGGGGCAGTGGCGGCCATAGATAGATTCACGCTATGCATGAATCTATCTATTTGTGATAGAGGGGTGCCTGGAGGGAGGAGGTGGCGCCAATGCGCCCCTATGGACGCACCGCCACTATACATACACACACACTCACACACATAGATGCACACACAGATGCACATATGCACACACACATACACAGGGGCGGATCCAGGGGGGGGGGCAACAGGGCAATTGCCCCCCCCGAAATAATAGCACACACACTCTTAATGTAACTGTCTCCTGCGCTCCGCTGCCGGCCCGAGTCTCTCTCACATGTGCCGATCAGCGGCGCCGAGAGAGAGACTCGCGTGTGGTATGTACGGGTGGCGGCGGCGGTCACTGACACTGAAGGTGGGTGGAGCCTCTTCCCTGCTCTGCACTCGTTGCTAGACGCCAGGCGGCCCTGGCATTAGCAACGAGTGACGTCACGGTCAGTCACACTCACACTGCAGTGAGTGAGTGAGTCACGGCGTCACGTCGGAGGTCGGACTCGAGTCTCTCAGAGCCGACCGACGTGACAGTGTGACAGGGCCTGGAGCGGGCGGCTGCTGTGTGACTGAGGCTGAGCGAGGCAGCGAGCAGGCAGGTGTTGAAGCCGCTCCCCTTCTGATAATGTGACTGAAGGGACGTTGCGTCGCGGCCATCTTGGTACTCCCGCACTTGTCCACAGTAAGCCTAGTGTTTGTAAGTCGGCAAGCGGACATCTTTATACACCCACCAGAGTCTTGCTTATCATAGTTATTTTCAACAGTAAACTCAACTTATATTTCACTAAATAAGCTGAGTTTACTATTAAAAATAACTGTGAAAAGCAAGACTCCGGTGGGTGTATAAAGATGTCTGCTTACCGACTTCTAACTCTAGTCTTACTGCTGACAAGTGAGGGTGTACCAAGATGGCCGCAATGCAACATGCTTTTGCATGCATGTTCTGATGAGTTACAATATCTCTCACTGCCCGCCCTCACTCTAGGACACATCCACTGGCAACTTGGCAAGTGACAATCCGCATGTTGTGGCAGGCGACATTGGCAAGTGACAATCCGCATGTTGTGGCAAGCGACATTGGCAAGTGACAATCTGCATGTTGTGGCAGGCGACATTGGCAAGTGAAAATCCGCATCTTGTGGCAGGCGACATTGGCAAGTGACAATCTGCATGTTGTGGCAGGCGACATTGGCAAGTGACAATCCGCATCTTGTGGCAGGCGACATTGGCAAGTGACAATCCGCATCTTGTGGCAGGCGACATTGGCAAGTGACAATCCGCATCTTGTGGCAGGCGACATTGGCAAGTGACAATCCGCATCTTGTGGCAGGCGACATTGGCAAGTGACAATCCGCATGTTGTGGCAGGCGACATTGGCAAGTGACACGCTGCATCTGGTGGCAGGCGACGGTAGCAAGTGACACGCTCAGGGCTCCCAATGATTCTGCATTATGGTGAGTTGAACGATTTCATTTTACATTACAATGTAATAATATAAATAATGCGCCTCAATCATCCTGACACCACATCAACCATGGTGCTGTTATGATTGAAGCGCCAACACCAGCCATTGCCCGACAAATTGCCCGCAAAATTTTATGGCAGTGCCCCTCCCGAGACTAGGCTCTGGATCCGCCCCTGCACATACATACATGCACATACATATAAACACACATACAGTAGATAAAAAACGGCAGACCTTTACCTTAGCTCTTCCTGCCGGGTACTGCACTGTAGGGGGAGACAAAGAGCACAGCACTGTGCTTTCACTTTCTTTGTAATCAATGTCACCAGCTCACTGCACAGTGCCGAATACAGTTCGGCTTAGGATCGGGGAAACTCTTCTGCGCTCCTCCTAACAAAGTACTGTATACAGGGGGCCCTCAAGGGCCCCCTGCAGCAAGGGGCCCGGTCGCCATGGCAACCTCAGCGACCCCTATAATTCCGCCACTGCTACCAAATTCAATTCTCCCTCCCCCAGAGCCCGCAGTGTACTGTTCTTGTCCCATATACGGTTAGCTACTCTTGCCATTCAATTGGTTTTTCCCCCCTCTTCCTCTCCCCCCTTCCCATTACCAGCCCATGCCTTCATCCCTCTTTTCCCCCTCCTTCCCCCTCCCCTTTCCTCCCCCCCCCCCGGTCACCCCCTCTCCCCTCCTCCCCCCTTTTTCCCTGCCCCTCTTTCCTCCCCTTCCTTCTTTTTCTCTTCCTTTCCCCCCTATTCTTTTTTTCCCTCCCCCCATCCTCCTTCCCTTTCCCTTTCCTTTTTGTTTTTATACCTCTCCCCCCCTCCCCTCACTTTCCTTTCCAATTGTCCTCCTATGGTTGAATATTTTCCACTTATACACTGTCATTAACCAATATAGATGTCCGTCCATTTCTGCACGTCCCCCATAGCCGCTGTGGGGGGAACCTTGATGGTGCTATGACTCTGGCCAGGCTTGTCTAACGGGTAAGTGACATCGCTCTCTTTCTCCCCCTTTTTCCACTTCATTGTCTGTTGAATATTTTTTCATATTTTGTGATATTTGGTGCTTATTATTTTAATGATTACAGATATTCTCCTGATGAAGTGGTAGAATTCCGTGAAACATGTTGAGAACAATGATATCTGTGGGAACCCACCATATCCTGATGCTCATTAGCAGGGGACATGAATGTTGGTGATGTACATGGATTGTCACCATGCACTTTTATGATGTTTTTCATCAAGTATCTGGATATCCTGTTTTTATAGTTTTCTGTATCAATAAAGAATTCAATATTTTTTATCAAACCCTGAGTAAACGCTGTGTAAGTTGGTACTGAGATAGTCCTTTAAAATCCCCCTTTTTTTGGTGCTCGGATGGGGACCAGTCCCCCGGTCTTTTTCACTCCAGTTGAATGATGGTACACCATACTTGGTTTATATGTAATCTATACTAAGAGGCTTTAGTTCCTTATCAAGTTGAACTAAAGTTGGAAAAAAAATTGTGAACAGGCAGAGCCTTTATTACAGAAGAGATACGCAATGCATGCATGTGCAGTTCAGTTTAAATTCCGGCACACTGCCTGTGAGCAGGAATGACTGCAATCCTGTATATGTGTGAAGTGACGTAATCCCGTACCAGCCACTCAAGATGGCTGAAGACAGGCACCCAGAAGAAGCTGGGGGAGGAGATGCCGGCACCGGCAAAGGACCTACCAGGTGTCTAATTATTGGAGAAGAGGTAGGTATTGCTGCCCTCATTTCCACTTTAAAGCCGCTGAACCCCCCCTGCAAGACAAGGGCATAATGTGCTAGTATGCATCACATACTAGCACATTATGAAATACTCACCTTAGAACGAAGTCTGGTCACCGCTGAAAGGGCTGACATCTTCTCCTGTCCTTAATTCCGGGTTTGCGTGCTTTGGTGCTGTGAGGGGCCGGAGCCGCCTTGACGTCACTCCCGTGCATGCACGCGGTAAGCCTCGCTTTCCGGCAAGAAGCTCTGAAGGTCCGGCACGGTATGTCAGACCTGCAGAGTGCATACTGACGTCAGCGGCTGCATACAGGGTCAATATCTCCTAAACAGTGGACGTTTAGGAGATAAACATTTTACCTATAGGCCTACCTGTAGGTAAAGATAACAAAGCAGGGTTTACAACCGCTTTAAAAGAGAAGTATGATTTTTTTCTTCAAGAATCATACTTAACTAGGTGGATGCTGCATCTGTCCACCGCCGGCTCTAAGGCTGAGAACCGAGAAATCAAACACTGCTGATCGCTCGGCTCTCAGAACTCTATGACAGAGAGCTGGTGACTGTCAGTCACTGTCTAGCTTGGGCCCTGGGGCTGAGCAAGGTGCCGCTCCACGGTTGTGGGCAGATCCCGACTATGTTGTCACAATGTTTCCCCAGCCTGGACCAGCACTCTGATGTCAGCTGACAGAGGGCTGTAGCCTGCTGTCTGCTGAAAACGGGTCACAGGAGTGCAGAATGAACTGCACTCCTGTGATCGACAAGGAGACAAAATAAGTGTAGCGCTAAGGGAAGGGATAAAAAATATAGTCTAAGAACTGGCAGTTCAAAGTTCAAGGGCTAACAGAAACATCCTTGGAGAGAAGATGAATTATGAAGTCCTCTGGAACAAGTCTCAACCAAGGTAAAAATCCTCTGTGGAAGAAGCCCACACACCACCAATGAAAATGAAGAGGCTTACCAGACTTGGTGGACCCGACAAGGCATACGCCAGGTGGGGTCAATCAGGCTTGGGTGGTGCTGGGCTGGAGTAAGTCCAGAAGGACAGGGATGGTGGAATGACTTCCACGTGGCTGTGTTCCTAAAACGTAGTCCGGCTCAAAGGTCGTGTCCCTTTTTTTCTTCCTACAGGTGAAGTCCAGGAACAAAGGAGAAAACTGATGCTGTGACATGAACCCCCTGTTAGTAGAGTATTATAATCATCCTGAAAGCTTGTTGTATGCAGTAATATGGCTTATCAATGCATGTCTTTCTCCATTCTGCAAAGACATGCATTGATAAGCCATATTACTGCATACAACAAGCTTTCAGGATGATTATAATACTCTACTAACAGGGGGTTCGTGTCACAGCATCAGTTTTCTCCTTTGTTCCTGGACTTCACCTGTAGGAAGAATAAAAGGGACACGACCTTTGAGCCGGACTACGTTTGAGGAACACAGCCACGTGGAAGTAATTTCCACCATCCCTGTCCTTCTGGACTTACTCCAGCCCAGCACCACCCAAGCCTGATTGACCCCACCTGGCGTATGCCTTGTCGGGTCCACCAAGTCTGGTAAGCCTCTTCATTTTCATTGGTGGTGTGTGGGCTTCTTCCACAGAGGATTTGTACCTTGGTTGAGACTTGTTCCAGAGGACTTCATAATTCATCTTCTCTCCAAGGATGTTTCTGTTAGCCCTTGAACTTTGAACTGCCAGTTCTTAGACTATATTTTTTATCCCTTCCCTTAGCGCTACACTTATGCCGCGTACACACGGTCGGACTTTGCAGCTACAAAAGTCGGACAGTCTGTCCGACATACTTCCGGCGTACCTTCGGCGGACTTGGGGCAGACTTTCTTACGAACGGACTTGCCCACACACGACCACACAAAAGTACGCCAGTTTAGTACGCTGTGACGTACACCAAGTCCGACGAGACTATAAAACGGAAGTTCAATAGCCCGTACGACACCCTTTGGGCTCCTTCTGCTAATCTCGTGTTTATCTCGTGTTAGTAGAAGTTTGGTGAGAGACGATTCGCGCTTGTGAGACTCGTATTTTTCAGTTCGTTTTAACTGTTGTTCAGTCTGTGCTTGTGAGGTTTGTATCTGCTTTTCAGTGCGTTTGGTCAGTTGGCATTGAGAAATCTTTGTTTTATTGGCCGCTCGTTCCTGATTTTCAGGTCGTTCTTCACAGGCCTTGCTGTTCTTCAGTGCGTTCTGTTTAGTGCGTTCTGACCAGCCGACCGTTTTGAAGCCATGTTACCTGTACGTACTCGTCGTAGAGCTCGTGCATTGTATGTGCTTGGTGCTGTAGTTTATTCTTCAGCCCAAGACCAGTCCATGAACAGGGCGAGGAGGAGTTCATGGACCAAGAATTGGTTGCTTCAGCGTGACCAGTTCTGTCACATGCCTTTGCTCCGTGAGATCCGTGAGAATAATCCTGAGGATTTCAGGAACTTTCTCCGGATGACGGACCCCGTTTTTGATCGTTTGGTGGCTTTGCTGACCCCCTATATCAGCAGGCAGGATACCTGCATGAGGCAAGCCATCACTCCGGAGCAGAGGCTGGTCGCTACCTTGCGGTATTTGGCCACAGGGAGAAGCCTGCAGGACCTTAAGTTCTCGACAGGCATCTCCCCCCAGGCTCTGGGGATCATTATCCCAGAGACCTGTTCTGCCATCATACAGGTCCTGCAGAAGGACTATATTAAGGTAAGCTATTTTTATTTTATTAGCATCACATGTTCTTTTATGTAATCTTTGATAATGTAATGTATTTCTTGCTTCAAACACTACTTCCCATCATTGCAATATAGTGTGAATGTCCCCTTTTTATCCTCACACATGCTGGGATTTTTTCCTGCTATTTTTTGTCATGCATGTATAGTTTCCTTCAATAACCTTCCCAGCATGAAGTGATGGGAACATATCCACCTAGTCTACTCATTTTGAATGTATTTTGTTGGAGTGTATTTAGTGTGCTTATAATTAGCAATTAGCTAGATTTCACAACCCCCCCCCCACCTGAACTCACTCCAAATAGTGTGCTGCTAATTAGCAATTAGCTAGATTTCACAACCCCCCCCCCCCCCCACCTGAACTCACTCCAAATAGTGTGCTGCTAATTAGCAATTAGCTAGATTTCACAACCCCCCCCCCCCCACCTGAACTCACTCCAAATAGTGTGCTGCTAATTAGCAATTAGCTAGATTTCACAACCCCCCCCCCCCACCTGAACTCACTCCAAATAGTGTGCTGCTAATTAGCAATTAGCTAGATTTCACAACCCCCCCCCCCCCCACCTGAACTCACTCCAAATAGTGTGCTGCTAATTAGCAATTAGCTAGATTTCACAACCCCCCCCCCCCCCCCACCTGAACTCACTCCAAATAGTGTGCTGCTAATTAGCAATTAGCTAGATTTCACAACCCCCCCACCCCCACCCTCGTTAAAATTTGCTTGAATGTTCTGTGGTGTTGATTTGTCTAAAGCAAATCTATGTTGCACTTTGCAAAATGCATGTGCACTCTACAAGTGCATTTGTTCCAGTGCTTTAGTAAATGAGCAGAAGCTCTGCTGATTTCCATCATCAAATCATATGCAAGCCTCAAAGTGTTTTCATTAATTGCCCTTGCATGTGATTGTGTACTGTTTGCAACATGAATGCCTTTTGACATTACCTCATTTACTGTAAGCTGGTTTGCAACTGCACCTGCAGAGTGCGACAACTGCAGTCTTGTAGCCTTTGTTATCCCTAAATTCCTGCGTGTTGTTAAAGTAATTTTTTTTGGGGATTTCACAACCCCCTAAAATGTAATCAATGTTCTATCAGAGGGGGTGAGCAATCTGATAAGTGTGCCTTTTTCCATATTAGTTATTCCAGAAGAATTAAATTATTGAATGTTATACTGATGCTGGGGAATAATGTTTTTAATTGTCTAATTTTCTTGCAATGTTAGCTTCCAAATTAATTGATTTTGGTTTTCTTGTTTGATTCCCCAGTTTCCTTCAACG
This sequence comes from Lithobates clamitans, assembly GCA_037952925.1. Taxonomy (NCBI): domain Eukaryota; kingdom Metazoa; phylum Chordata; class Amphibia; order Anura; family Ranidae; genus Lithobates; species Lithobates clamitans. The sequence continues at coordinate 5,895,114 of JBBGZY010000619.1, read as the reverse complement.
CCACAGGAATGGCAGACTGTGGCATCCCATTTTGCCAGCCGTTGGGACTTTCCCAATTGTGGAGGGGCTATAGATGGGAAACATGTCCACATTGTGCCACCACCCCATTCGGGG